>CM060114.1:26997803-27597803 GCA_030522415.1 Channallabes apus
TCAGATACCTAGGGAGAACCTGATTTGCTGTACCACAGCATGGTTTCTCTCTCCTTCACTCTGACACATTCGAACATATCCATGCCTCATCAGTGTGCTGATTTTAAGAGCTAGATAATGAGTGATGATGATTAACAAGCTAATCAAACAAACAAAAAGAATCAAATGATTTGAGAACACACAAGAACACACATTGTATAAAGAACAGTATTTTTAAACTTCCTCTCGTAATCTACTAAATCACATTTCGATTATGTTCGAGTCATTCTGCTGAGTGGCTGAGTTTTTATAGCTGGTTGCAACTAAATAATAGACTCTGCGAAGCAGGAAAAATCCAATAAAAGCATTATGAATCTTTCATCAGAGCGAATATTGTCTTTTAGCTAACCTTTAGGGGCAAAACGATGCATTTCTTCATACTGAAGCAATATCAAAAATTTTATATGAGCTTTTTTTCTTTTTCTTTTTAAAGACATGATAGAATATTTATATTATTAAGAATTAAACTCAAAGTGGTGAAAAAAAAGATTATAAACACTCACTGGCCACTATGGTAATGGACCACCTTTACTCTTAGAACTGTCTCAGTTTATGGCTGGCTGTATTCCACAAGATATTGGACACATTCCGCTGAGTTTCTGATCCATGTTTACATGACTGAGTTACACAATTTGTCGTGCATGTCCTGCAAATCTCACATTCTTTCACATGGATACGTGATACATCATGCTGGAAGGAGTCATTATAAGATGGTATACTGTGGCCATGAAAGAAAACATGGCAAGCAAACAGTACTCAAATGCTAATGGTGGTATTACGGTGCAGTCAAAAGTTTGGACACACCTTCTAGTCCAATTTTTTTGGTTTGTGACTTATTTTCTAAATTCTAGAACAATAATGGAAATTTCAAAACTCTAATGAAATGAAATGGAACAGTTCTTGCAAGACCAGGATTGTTAAGTGCATTTGCTAAATTTGACAATGTTTGGCCATAAGTTTGGATTCATTTTCTACATTCTACTGTAGAACAATATTGGAGATTTCATAACTATGAAATAACAAACATATGGAATTAGATAATTCCATAATTAGGTAATTCCATATATAACAACACCAACAACAATAGTCAGTTGTTATTTTAAGACACAAAGGTCAGCTGTTCTGAACCAGGTTTTGTGAGAACAGTATTGTCAAGTGCATTTGCCAAACCCATCAATCATCATAATGAAACTGGCTGTCATGAAGACCATTGCAGGAAAACAAGACCAAAACATTCCTCTGCTGCAGAGGTTCATTTAGAGGTATCAGCCTCAAAAATCATCAATTAATAGCACCTCAGATTAGAGCCGTTATGAAGAGGAGATTACTGTATACTTTAGATGCCTTCAGCATTGTTTTACGATGTACATAGAAATAAAAATCAGGAAAGGCCATGAAATTAGAAGGTGCGTTCAAACTTTGTGGTGTAGTGTAGTGGTTAGCACTGTCGCCTTGCACCTCCAGGGTCTGGGTTCGATTCCCGGCCAGGCTCGATTGCCGTCTCTGTGTGCATGGAGTTTGCATGGCTTGGTGCTTGGTGGGTTTCCTCTGGGTACTCCGGTTTCCTCCCACAGTCCAAAGATATGCAGGTTAGGCTAACTGCCGTTCCCAAAAAAAATGCCCATAGTATGTGAGTATGTGTGTGCCCAACGATGGATTGGCATCCTGTCCAGGGTGTACCTTGCCTTGCACCCTACGCTTCCAGGTCCCTGCGACCCTGAATACAGGATAGTATTAGCATAGCATATCATTCTGGTACTGACGCCATTTCAAAGTTCTTTAAAGAGATATTGGCATGTACTGATTAAAATGCATTACATGATTATATATTATAGATTATAAACTATTAAGAAGTAAAATGATAGATTATAGACTATTAACAAGTAAAAAATGTATACAGATCCAATAATTAACTTAGCATCATAGGGTTATAGGTTCTTGTCCAAGAGATCAAAAGTGGCAATTTGGCAATTCAGGGATTTCTGCTATTTCAAACTAAATGACATTCATACTGACAAGACATTTAGCATGTTAAGTTTTGTTCCTTATTACAGTAGATAAAAAACGATCTCTAGTGTTTTTAGGATTTTGGAACATTAATAATGAAACTCCACCTTCTGAACCCTCATAGCTATAGTATTTATGATATTTATAGCAAACTCCATGCACACAGAGACAGGAATCGAGTCTGGCCGAGAGTCGAACCCGGACCCTGGAGGTGCCAGGTGACAGTGCTAACCACTACACCACCGTGCCGCCTACTATCCCTTTAATGATCTCATATTAACAAATATGAGTCTCAGAGTGACATAAGAGCCTTTACAAAGATTAGATAAAGCAAGTATCATTGCTTAAATAATAAAATAACATTAGGGCCATAACAAATCACACTATTTTTACTTTTGATATGTATTTAAAATTTAAATACGAATTGAAATTAGAATTTTTATTTACTTTTGATACATTTTTCAATTGAAAGCAATAACTTTTTGAATAAGTTAAGTGTGTTAATCCTTTATTAATCACATACACTACTGCACAGTGAAATTCTTTATTCTTCACATATTCTAGCTTTTTTGTTTTGTTTTGTTTTAAATAGGCTGGGGTCAGAGCGCAAGGTCAGCCATTATATAGCACCGCTGAAGGAGACAAGGTCAAGGGCCGAACAGCTCGAACCGCAACCTTCCAATCAGTAGCTCAGAGCTTTAACACACTGAGCTACCACCAACCAGTGGCGGTTCTACACTGAATTGCTCCCCGGGCGAGACTCCCTCCCGGCGCCCCAGTATACTGTAAATATATTGGCTATAGCCAGCATTAACAATGGATATAAATAACTGTACTTGCAACAGCTTTGTTGTAAAGCATAATTTTGTGGTTAAATTTAATTAGATCTCATGTTGTATACACTGCTGAAAAAACAATAGAACCTTGCCCAAAAATAATAGAAGATGTAATGGATTTAATGGTTATAATGGGAATTGCATTGGTTTTACTGGTAAGTATAACAATGTCTACTGGTATATGATAGACTGATTCTATTGGTGGGTGGGATGGTAAACCCTATTGGAAAAGTGTCGGAAACACACTACGATAAGGAATTTTGTAATAGTTTACTGGAAAAAGTTAATGGTTCATAATGGTATATAATAGAAACCATTAGAATTTCTGTGCTGGTTTGTATATTAGGCTTTTATTGTGTGTGTGTGTTTTTTTTAGCAAGGTAAGCATAGCAAGCATCATACGCAAGAAGACTAACAAACTTAAGAGTTAATGTTATACCACTAATTAACATAATGACATGAATACCTTAATCATACAGAGAGAAAATTGTTGCATATCTTTATTTTTTGCCCGTTTCTCATCTTCTTTTCTTTTTTTTCCTAAATTGGGCACCTGAAAGCTTTGGCCTTTTTCTCTCCATCGCTGTCTTTACTTTGTAATCGACAATTCGACAATCAACAGATTTCCCCCAACGCTGTCACTCATGACCAGAAGTCAAGACTAAACCAATTCACCTCCACATCATAATCGTTTTTATTACCTATTTTTGCCATTTCACACAATTAAATAAATGAAAAAATTGCAAATTATTGGTCTGTGTTTATAATATTTTGAATGAAATGCGTGTTATTTGTAAGAAAGTCAGGTGTCACTGACATAATTTAGCCCTCCTCCTTGTCCTCTTCATTTGGGAGAGGTGAACTGTACTCTACGCCCCCCTAACCGCCCCCCTCCCCGTCCCCTCTCCTCTGCTCAGCTTCTGTGCGGCTCCTTCTGCAGAAGGGGCGGTGTTCTGTCGATTTTTTAGAAAAATAGAAATAGAAAAATTCTACCGTAGCACAAATCGATAGCATAGCCTATCAATTTACGCTACCGCATCACTACAACTACACTGTGAGCGTTAAATGTTATTACATTTACATTTAGGCATTTGGCAGACGCTCTTATCCAGAGCGACTTACTTTTTTTTTTTTATCTCATTATACATCTGAGCAGTTGAGGGTTAAGGGCCTTGCTCAAGGGCCCAACAGTGGCAACTTGGTGGTTGTGGGGTTTGAACCTGGGATCTTCCGAACCGTAGTCCAATGCCTTAACCACTGAGCTACCCCTGGCCTTATTAGAAGAGTTGATTATATTTATTAGCATTATCATAAATTTTAGCAAAAACGCATGTCATCACGTGCGTAAGCATTTATGTATGAACTACTCTGTGCAGTGAATAGTGCTGCACACATATGATAACCACAAGATATTCAAGTATACAAAAATATGTAAACGTACTGTAGGTGTTTAAATTTGAGACACTGAACCAGTTCCAGGTTACAAGTTTTTATTTTCCTCAACCTTAAGGCTCATTCACGACAATTTATGCAGAAACTCAAATGTTTCGGTCAAATTAAGCAAAGGAAAACAGTTTAAACCCACCGCCAACCGAAGTCTCAGCACCAAGGTAGTATAGATTTATGGGCGTGGAAACAGTGTGCAAACTTGTGGGACTGTGCATGCGCAGATCCGATAATTAGCAAAACTCGATGGGTAGCATTTTTCGATTGAACACCGGAACAGGTATCATAGATAACAGAAAACCGCTTAGCGGCACAGATTATTATTTTTTCCTCCAAGTTCGTGTGCCGCCCCCCACGTGTCATGAAAAAATGGCGTCCCTGGGCGGCTGCCCAGTTGCCCATGCCTAAAACCACCACTGCCACCACCCCATTTTTAGTCAAATGCAAATATAAATTAAGGACTTGCTTTTACTGGACTAATATTGTACCAAAGGGACAATACTCTCTACTTTTACTCAAGTACATGATCTACTTAATCCGCCACCATCCAAGACTGGATTCAGACAGCCCTTCTTCCTTTTCATATGCCATCATCTTCACTAGCCTCTAGATGTCACTACAGATAAGCATTTCATTTTTCCCAAGGTCCTCACAAGTCAGAGTCGGACATTTTTCCCATAAGGGACTTCCTCATGAATTAAGTAGAAGTACAGTGTGTTTATGCTGCGAACATGGATTTTTCCAGAACAGGGCCTGAGAACTGTTGCTACCTGATCCAGTGGTGCAGTGATTTAAAGCTGTTAGTGCGACTTCATATCTAACTTTGACATTTGTGCTACAACTCTGTTCCATAAAACTGTTCATCAAATGACAGCAGTAAGTGTGTGTGCACACTAAAACCGTGCAGTCTGTGTTTATATGGATCTGTGATGCCGAACGTTGCCACATATGGTACTGATAGTGCATTCCTCGCTGGTTAATGAACTTTCATTCCGTCCTGTTTGACAAGAAGTCCAAACATTTTCCTCTTTTTTTTTCCATTTCGTCTTCCTTCCATCACTCTCATTAGCTCGTCTCATGTTTGTTTTCGACTCAAATGGTAGTAATTAAACAGACATATTTAAAAAGACAGGTAGAGTGTATATTTATATTTGAGGGATTGTACATAAAGAGATATCCTAGTTATTGTTAAGTCTGAAATAAATTAATGGAAGAAGAATTATTGCTCGAGGCTTCCGCTTCACCTCCACACGTTCACTGGCTGGCCCCTGAACTGCGAGAGAGGGAAGTTCTCTGTTTATTATCAGCAAAGAGAGCATATTAGAGCCTTTTGGCTGGGTGCCTTGTGTCACGTAAATCCCGTACATCAAAAGAACAAAAGTCATTAATATGTAAGTCATACTAAGACGCCGAGTGAGACAGACAGTAGGAAGCACATTAGCATTTTCTGATGAGACAAAAGGGTTCCAGTGAAACATTTACATGAATATTCATTACGACACGGGTAGCATATAGGTAATGAGGAAGCAGAATGAGGGGATGTTTTATGGACATTTATCATTAAATCAGCATTCATTAGTTAAAGTCATTAATAAATTACCATTATGTATCATCATCTATCCCTCTTTTCATCTCTTTGTCAAATTTGAGGCCTCTAGTATACAAGGCTAGTTTGAGGTATTTTTAGGATTAAGGATTTACAGTTTAACTTTTGTTTTATCTTTTGTTGCCAGGGTGTGAGGCAGGAACTTTTAATGATTAATTTTTAATGATTTTTAATCGGATTACTTTTTTTGATGTAATGAGTAATCTAACGCGTTAGCTCCGCCATTTAAGTACTCAGTTATTTAGTTATGTAAAAAAAAATTTATTTGTTATTCAGGCAATTTATGTAATCCGTCAGACAGACAGACAGCAGTTATTCCCAATCCATTAACGTGTGTGTGAGAACGTCGTCCTACAAGCCCCGCCCTCGATAACCCGCCCCCTCTGTTATTCCTGCTGTTATATTTTCAAAGTTTTTCTCAGGTTCAATGACAAAGCAGATATTTCTTCAAAACTATTTATTGCATTGTTTATGTTGTTTACAGTCAAGCCATCAACATACAATAAAATTTAAACATGACTGTTATTGTGAAAAAGATATATAAAATAAGTGTTTTATAGCAAAATCAATTATTAAATAATCAATTTACCGTAAGTGCTCTATGTAAAAAAAAAAAATTATATATATATATATATATATATATATATATATATATATATATATATATATATCATCATCCCTGTCATTATCCCTTCAATAAAATTCAATTCAATTCAATTTTATTTGTATAGCGCTTTTAACAATTGACATTGTCTCAAAACAGCTTTACACAATCAAAAGAATTATTTAAGTTTGTATGGAATGTGAATGTGTATGAATCAAAATGTTCAGATAGTCCCTGGTGAGCAAGCCCGAGGGCGACAGTGGCAAGGAAAAACTTCCTGAGATGGTAATAGGAAGAAACCTTGAGAGGAACCAGTCTCAGCAGGGAACCCATCCTCATCTGGGTGAAACAGATAGCAGGAAATGATCTGCATTTATACAGTGTGTTAGGTGGCAGGCAGCTCAGCTATAATAGTTGATGTTAATTGATGTTAAAATGGAGTCCAGGTAGTTATTGGAGACTCAGATAGACTTGTAGAAAGTTCCAGTCCTGAACTATCGAATTGTCAAGTCCTCAGAGAAACAGCTGACAACACCAGTTGAGGCCAGAACCATCTTCTAAGTAGATAGAATCATCCCCAGACACCAGACGCATCCCAAAGAGACACACGGGGCATCCATGCGACGAGACCTCCAACCAGAAACGGGGCACCAGGATGGGTCAGACAGGTCCGGAGGGCAGAGGGAGTCTGGATCACTGGCAGCTCAGGAATGACATGTGTAGCTCGACAGAGAGAGAAAGAGTGAAAGGGGGAGACGGGGAGAGAGGGAAGAGAAAGAGGGGGAGAAAGAGAAGAAGAGGAGAGATGGCAATTAGGTATGGTCACAGTCACATAATGTATAATGTGAATGTATATTTACTGTAGAGTGCAAGCAGGGACTCCGGCAGGACTAACTATGACAGCATAACTAAAAGGGAGAGCCAGAAGGAAACACAAACATGAGGGCTCCCTGAGATGTAAAGCAAACAATCACCTCACCGTCAACAAACCTGAGTGATCAAATGAGAGTGAGGAAGACAGCATCTAAACATACCAGTTCACCATAATACTCTACGTCCATGAGTCCCCCAGATCTGCTCCTTTACCTTATGGCAAATCTATTTATAAAAATGCTTGGCTAAATAAATAGGTTTTTAGCCTAGACTTAAACACTGAGACTGTGTCTGAGTCCCGAACACTATTTGGAAGATTATTCCATAATTTTGGGGCTTTGTAAGAAAAAGCTCTGCCCCCAGCTGTAGTTTTCATAATACGCGGTACTGACAAGCAGCCTGCATCCTTTGACCGAAGTAGGCGTGGCGGATCGTAAGACACTAGCAGTTCGCTCAGATACTGCGGCGCGAGACCATTTAATGCTTTATACAGTATGTCAAAAGTAGTATTTTTAAAGTCAATGCGAAATTTCACAGGGAGCCAATGTAGTGAAGATAGGATAGGGGTGATGTGCTCATATCTTCTGGTTCTAGTGAGGACTCTCGCTGCTGCATTCTGGACTAGCTGAAGCTTGTTTATGCACCTAACAGAACAACCAGACAGTAAGGCATTACAATAGTCCAACCTAGAAGTGATAAAAGCATGAACTAGTTTTTCTGCATCGTTTAGCGACAATATATTTCTTATCTTGGCAATATTTCTGAGGTGAAAGAATGCTATCCTGGTGATATTATCTACATGAGCTTCAAATGAAAGGCTGGAATCTATAATCACGCCGAGGTCTTTTACTGTTGCACTTGATGGAACAGAAAGGCCATCTAAAGTTACGGTGTGATCTAAGATTTTACTTCTAGCTGTATGCGGTCCTATGACTAGAACTTCTGTCTTATCCGGATTAAGCAGAAGGAAGTTAATTAGCATCCAATTTCTTATGTCCTGCACACATTGCTCAACTTTAGTAAGATGGTTTTTCTCATCAGGTTTTGTTGAGACGTATAGCTGTGTGTCGTCAGCATAACAATGAAAACTAATACCATGCTTACGGATTATGTTGCCCAGAGGAAGCATGTAAAGGGAAAAAAGCAGTGGGCCTAAAACTGAACCCTGCGGAACGCCAAACTCCACTAGAGAACATGGAGAATAATCACCATTTAAGTCTACATATTGATAACGATAGGTCAAATAGGATCTGAGCCAGGAGAGAGCTGTACCCTTAATTCCTACTACATTTTCTAATCTGTGAAGAAGAATAGCATGATCAATGGTCTCAAAAGCTGCACTGAGGTCGAGTAATACAAGCATAGTTACACAACCCTGATCAGAGGCCAATAGGAGGTCATTTACTACTTTAACGAGTGCTGTTTCTGTGCTGTGATGAGGCTTAAATCCTGACTGATACAGTTCATGTATGCCATTTCTATGTAGATATGAGCATAGCTGCTCCGCTACTATCTTTTCCAGAATCTTAGAGATAAAGGGGAGGTTTGATATTGGCCTGTAATTGGACAGCTGACAGGGGTCGAGGTCAGGTTTCTTAATTATTGGTTTGATAACTGCTAATTTAAAAATTTTTGGAACATAACCAATGCTGAGTGAGGAATTAATTATTCTCAACAGCGGTTCTGTTATTACTGGTACTATCTGTTTAAGAAAATGTGTCGGTATAGGATCTAATATACAGGTTGATGAATTTGCAGAAGAGATGAGTGAAATTAGTTCATTCTCTTCAAGGGGAGTAAAGTATTCTAGGTTCGAATCTGACATGGCTAGGTTAACATCTTTATCAATTACATTGTTCGGTTTAAAGCCTCAATTTTATGCCTGATATTTACAATTTTATTATTAAAAAAGTACATGAAGTCCTCACTATTGCATGATGTTGTTGTGGAGATTTCTGTAGTGGTCTTATTTCTGGTTAATTTGGCTACGGTATTAAATAAAAATCTAGGATTATTTTTATTTTCTTCTATAAGAGTGGAGAGATACGTTGATCTAGCTACACTAAGAGCTTTCCTATAGTTCAGGATGCTCCCTTTCCATGCTATTTGAAATACTAACAATTTAGTTTGACGCCATTTACGCTCTAATTTCCGAGCGGTCTGTTTTAAAGTGCGCGTGTGATCGTTATACCAGGGAGCAAGTTTCTTATCTCTAATAATTTTTCTTTTAGCTGGAGCTACATTATCTAAGGTACAACGAAATGTCGACTCTAAATCGCCTGATCGAGTTCTGTGGGGTCAGACGGTGACCTAATCGAAGTTGGTAACTCTGGGAGATTACTGATAAAACTCTGTGTGGTAGTTGATGTGAATGTACATTTAATACGGTAGCGCGGTGCTGTGCGTACATTATCACTGTGACACACTTGAATGGAGACAAGATAGTGATCTGAGATAATTTCAGACAGTGGAATTGTGAATACATTTCTTATACTTAAGGCCGAAAAATATTATTAAATCTAAAGTGTGACCTGCTTTATGAGTGGGTCCTACTACACACTGATTTTCGCCTACGGAGTCCAGTATGGATAAAAATGCTATTCTCAGAGGGTCTTCTGGATTCTCAAAATGAATGTTAAAATCTCCAGCAATTAACACTTTGTCTACAGAAACGACCAGGTCTGAGATGAAATCTGCAAATTCACTAAGAAATTCAGAATACGGCCCTGGAGGTCTGTAAATTATAATTAGTGGAATCGACTGAGCTGATTTAATATACTTAAATAGACTTATGTTACTATAGAGAATTTCAAATGAGTTAAATTTGTGTCCATGTTTTTGTACGATAGACAGATTATCATTATGAATAACTGCGACGCCTCCTCCTCTACCAGTTAACCGAGGCTGGTGTATGTAGCTGTATCCAGGAGGACTAGCTTCATTTAGAGCTACATACTCATCCTGTTTAACCCATGTTTCAGTTAAAACAGAGTATATCAAACGCCTGATCTGTGATAATTTCATTAACAATAACTGCTTTTGATGCGAGAGATCTAATATTTAACAATCCTAGCTTCAGATCAGAGGTGCCGGCTGCGCATTCAGTATGATCCGAGTTTGTGGTCTTTATGTTAATTAAATTATTGAAACAGACTTTCTGAGTCTTTCTACATAATAAGGTGAACCCTGAGTGATGACTCTATGCAGCTAGCAGACGGTTGGTTTAGCCTGTCTGTCTGCTCCCTGGCCTGGGCTCTGGATTGTCACCGATTAACTAGACCTCTACTGAGACTATGAGCTATACTACAGGAAATGAGAGCAGCACCTTCCCGAGTGGGATGGACACCGTCCCGCCCTAACAGGCCAGCTTTGCCCTCAAAGGTCTTCCAATTATCTATGAAGCCCACATTATTTTTGGAGCACCACCTGGACATCCAGCGGTTCAGCGACCATAACCTGCTGTAAGCTATGTCGCCACATCTCATTGGGATGGGACCAGAGCATACTACTTCATCGGACATCGCCTTCGCTAATTTAAACACCCCTGTAAAGTTACTCTTACTAACCTCTGACTGACGAAGGCGTATATCGTTAGCTCCAGCATGTACCACTATCTTATGCCTCTTTTCTACTGCATAGAACGGCACGACACGGTTCAGTTCAACTCACTTCGGTTCGGCGCAGTTTGGCTCGGTTTGCGCTTCCACTGCAGTGTAGTAACGCTTTAGCGTGGGCGGGATTACTCACGCGCGCGGCGCCGCTACTGCCGTGATGTCATCGTAAACGCGCCACAAACAAACACACAACAATGGAGCATATCGACGGCATGGTGTTCTTCATTCTCGGCATGTGGATGTTTTTAACAGCGAGACGAAGGAGTTTGTTTCAAAAGAGGCTGACGGTTAATACAAAAAGGTGCGTGCGATCCTTCTCTGGCTGTTCTAAATATAGCGGTTCTGTTGTGTCTCGTGTCGCAAGTTCGGTGACGCAGTAATGACGATTTTCTCCGGCTAATCAGTGGCCAGCAGAGTTTACACGTCACGTTTTGGTAACGGTTCGGCGCGCTTGGAACCTCGGCTGAGGTGGTACTAAAAAAGGACCAGGTACCATGTACTGTTCCCAGTGGAAAACTCCCCAAAAGTGAGTAGAACTGAACCGTGTCGTGCCGTACTATGCAGTGGAAAAGCGCCATTAGAGAACCTGTGCTGTCCTAGAGCCCTAAGATTACCTGCTATGTCCGGGGCTCCCGGGATACACCTAACCACTGCCGCCCCTAAAGGTCTAGCTAATGTCACGTGCCTCAGTATAGAGTCTCCTATAACCAGAGCTCTTTCAGGTTTCTCAGCGGGTGCAGCACTGACGAGAGCAAACCTGTTGGACACGTGAAGCGCAGAGGAGGTGTGCTCCGGTGGGCTAGCCTTAGCGTTAGCTTTGGCTGAACGATTATGCCGCCGAGTCGTCACCCACTCGCCCCGCTGTGAGGGCTCTAATGCCGGAGTCGGGGGCTGTTTATCTCTGCCTGTGGCACCCAGACTGTCCGCTACAGGAATAACGCTGCTCTCACACTGTCTAACCCTCTCTAAAGTCTGGATGCGCTCCTCTAATGCTGATATCTTCTCCGTTAGAGTGCTCACTAACACACACCTATCACAAGTAAAATTATCTCTAATGACGGAGGAAGAATGTCTAAACATCCTGCACTCTACACACTGAACAAGCTGAATGGTAGACATTATAACGTACTTCTGTGTCAGAGTTTTAGTTGTTTGGAGATGAATTCTGTTTGTTGTTCTTAGACGAGGAAACTCGCACGTTCTCCAAAAATTGCAGAAAAAAGGCGAAGCCGAATAGTATGGAGATGTAAAAACTAGTTGCTATTAATATTGTTATAGTATAAAGCTATGTAATTTAAACGCTGATACAAACGCAAAACTTTCGCGGCAACGATACGAAAACAGGAAGCTACGTCACCAACAGGACAACACTTACCTGACACTGTACATCTGATTGACCCTGGTCTACCTGTCCCTCAATAATGTCTGTCTCCTTTGCCTGTGATTGATATTGTGACATTAGTATTTTCATAAGAACCCATTCTTAAAGCCAAATTGCCTTAATACAGTGGTGTGAAAAACTATTTGCCCCCCTCCTGATTTCTTATTCTTTTGCATGTTTGTCACACAAAATGTTTCTGATCATCAAACACATTTAACTATTAGTCAAAGATAACACAAGTAAACACAAAATGCAGTTTTTAAATGAGGGGTTTTATTATTTAGGGAGAAAAAAAATCCAAACCTACATGGCCCTGTGTGAAAAAGTAATTGCCCCCTGAACCTAACTCCCTGGTTGGGCCACCCTTAGCAGCAATAACTGCAATCAAGCGTTTGCGATAACTTGCAACGAGTCTTTTACAGCGCTCTGGAGGAATTTTGGCCCACTCATCTTTGCAGAATTGTTGTAATTCAGCTTTATTTGAGGGTTTTCTAGCATGAACCGCCTTTTTAAGGTCATGCCACAACATCTCAATAGGATTCAGGTCAGGACTTTGACTAGGCCACTCCAAAGTCTCCATTTTGTTTTTCTTCAGCCATTCAGAGGTGGATTTGCTGGTGTGTTTTGGGTCATTGTCCTGCTGCAGCACCCAAGATCGCTTCAGCTTGAGTTGACGAACAGATGGCCGGACATTCTCCTTCAGGATTTTTTGGTAGACAGTAGAATTCATGGTTCCATCTATCACAGCAAGCCTTCCAGGTCCTGAAGCAGCAAAACAACCCCAGACCATCACACTACCACCACCATATTTTACTGTTGGTATGATGTTCTTTTTCTGAAATGCTGTGTTTCTTTTACGCCCAATGTAACGGGACACGCACCTTCCAAAAAGTTCAACTTTTGTCTCGTCGGTCCACAAGGTATTTTCCCAAAAGTCTTGGCAATCATTGAGATGTTTTTTAGCAAAATTGAGACGAGCCTTAATGTTCTTTTTGCTTAAAAGTGGTTTGTGCCTTGGAAATCTGCCATGCAGGCCGTTTTTGCCCAGTCTCTTTCTTATGGTGGAGTCGTGAACACTGACC
The DNA here is from genome assembly GCA_030522415.1 of Channallabes apus. Taxonomy (NCBI): domain Eukaryota; kingdom Metazoa; phylum Chordata; class Actinopteri; order Siluriformes; family Clariidae; genus Channallabes; species Channallabes apus. The sequence goes on from CM060114.1 coordinate 27,011,292, forward strand.
TTAATTGAGGCAAGTGAGGCCTGCAGTTCTTTAGACGTTGTTCTGGGGTCTTTTGTGGCCTCTCGGATGAGTTGTCTCTGCGCTCTTGGGGTAATTTTGGTCGGCCGGCCACTCCTGGGAAGGTTCAGCACTGTTCCATGTTTTTGCCATTTGTGGATAATGGCTCTCACTGTGGTTCGCTGGAGTCCCAAAGCTTTAGAAATGGCTTTATAACCTTTACCAGACTGATAGATCTCAATTACTTTTGTTCTCATTTGTTCCTGAATTTCTTTGGATCTTGGCATGATGTCTAGCTTTTGAGGTGCTTTTGGTCTACTTCTCTGTGTCAGGTAGCTCCTATTTAAGTGATTTCTTGATTGAAACAGGTGTGGCAGTAATCAGGCCTGGGGGTGACTACAGAAATTGAACTCAGGTGTGATAAACCACAGTTAAGTTATTTTTTAACAAGGGGGGCAATCACTTTTTCACACAGGGCCATGTAGATTTGGAGTTTTTTTTCTCCCTTAATAACGTATACCTTCATTTAAAAACTGCATTTTGTGTTCAATTATGTTATCTTTGACTAATAGTTAACGGTTTTTGATGAGCAGATACATTTAAGTGTGACAAACATGCAAAAGAATAAGAAATCAGGAAGGGGGCAAATAGTTTTTCACACCACTGTATGTGAACTTGTTGTGCTTACTTGGCGTTTATGTGCACTGAAAATGATCTTATGTCCATTTTTCTTTTCTCTGTCATTTTATGACACTGCAAGGCAAGTTTATTTATACTAGATCACATTTCATACACAATGGTAATTCAAGTTGCTTTACATAAAGACAGTTTATGTAAAAAATAATCACAACAATAAAAAACAAGGAATTAAAAAAAAGGTTTAAAATTGTATTTAAAATTAATTAAGACACTTAGAACAGAATGGATATTGATTATACAATACAGTGGTGTCAGTTCGGACTAGGTACAGTGCTCATTTAGTAACTGCACAGCTAATCAATATGCTAATTGTGGCTTGTTAGTTGCAGTGCACTAATCAACAAGCTATTGTAAACAAGATAACGTTAATTAGATAAGTAATAATTTAATCGCTAATATAGCAGATTCATGGAAAATTACATCGGTAATCAGCATTTTTGCCGCAACTAATTTATGAATGAGTCTGCATTAAAGAGAATCGCTTTATTTAAAGTGAATAAAATACCCTACTTACTGGAGTTCAACATTAACTGAGCCACAGCCACAAACCTGACCTCAACTGGGAAAGCAGGAGACAGTGGGTCAAACAACTGTGAGGAAGCGGAGGGGGAAGGGGGGAACTCAACTGGTACTAAATGCAGTTTTTGCTGGTTTTTTTTTCTACTTACACAATTTTGTTAGGTATACACACATGTAATTTTGTATACGAGAATGCGATTTTTTTTTTTTTTTTTTTTTTGGGGGGGGGGGGGGCAGTAGTGATAGTGACAGCAGATACTGCTGTCACTATCACTACTACCACTGCTAGTACTACTACTACTAAAACTACTGGTTATACTACAGCTACCACTATTACTACTATTACTCCTACTATTACTACTAATAAAATATTAATATAATAAAATTCTAAGCAGAATAAATCCCATATTGTTTGATATCCAATGTGTATATACTGTATTACAACCACACACATATGTATATATTGCCCATGTTATTTTTCAGGAGCACATCCCTCTTATGTTAGGCTGCTAAATAAACCTCCTCCCTTGTAAGTCATGGAATTTCCTTCCAATTCAGTTTCCCCAGTGGGATCTTGGATGGCACCGTTTACCGTTTAATTTTAGGTAATGGTGCAACTCTCTATGATTTTAACATCAAATTTCCAAACATTTTAGACTATACTCTATATATATATATATATATATATATACACACACACACACACACACACACTGTATATATACACATACACTACCGTTCAAAAGTTTGGGGTCACTTTCTAACTCCATGATCGTTCCTGATTTTTATTTCCTTCTACATTGTAAAGGAATGCTGAAGGCGTCCAAAAAATGCATTAATCTCCTTTGAACAGTTGATATTGAGATGTCTGCGCTACTTCTGCTCTGTAAAGACTTCATAACGCCTCTAATCTGAGGTGCTGTTAATGAGATTGTAAAGAAAAAAGGTCGTCTGTGGTGTGGAATTGGTTTGGATATAAGAAAAGTGATACGAATGAGATGAACGTGATTTGCAAGGTACGCAAGTGCATTGTTTTAACAAGTGGTGGAAACGTCAAACCTTTTCTATCATCTGAAATCCAAGCATCCAAACGAATATGGCCAAAGTAAACAAAAATGCGGCAAGCCTCAGCAATTCACAGTTTAAATAAAATTACATTATGTAAATCAATTTCTTTGTGTTTTAATTTTTATTTATGCATTTTCAGATACAAATTGCTATGTTGTGATATATATCGTTATCGAGGTAGAAAATTGCTTCTACCGTGATAGAAGATTTTGGTTATATCGCCCACCCCTAACACACACCCCACTTTGCAGTTATTTATTTGTAAAAAATGTTTGGAATCATGTATGATTTTCGTTCCACTTCTCACGTGTACACCACTTTGTATTGGCCTTTCACGTGGAATTCCAATAAAATTGATTCATGTTTGTGGCTGTAATGTGACAAAATGTGGAAAAGTTCAAGGGGGCCGAATACTTTTGCAAGCCACTTTTAGGATATGTCTCTACCAGCTTTGCACATCTAGAGACTGAAATCCTTGCCCATTCTTCTTTGCAAAACAGCTCAATATCAGTCAGATTAGATGGACAGCGTTTGTGAACAACAGTTTTCAGATCTTGCCTCAGATTCTCGATTGGATTTAGATCTGGACTTTGACTGGATACATCTCCTCTGAACAGTTGATATTGAGATGTGTTGAGATATTGAGATCTGTCCGCCACTTATGCTCTGTAAAGCCTTCATAACAGCTCTAATCTGAGGTGCTGTTTGTTAATTGGTAATTTCTAAGGCAAAGAAAACAGTTATTCAACCCTAACCGATGCAGCGAGTAGCATCACTGGTTGTGGTAAAGATGTTGCTCTGTTTGAGAAGGGTCAAATTATTGTCCTGCATCAAACAAAGAAAACAACTAAGGAAATTTTTTAAACCACTAAAATTGGGTTAGGAAGGTTAAAACACATTATTAAGACCTGGAAGAATAGTGGTCGAGAAAACATCCCGAATGAGCATGATGGGAGATCATTTAAATGATTAATGAAATGAAATCATAAAGAAGAATTTTTGAAAGAAAGCGATTAGGACTAAATAGCTGTGTAGTTATCATCAATTATCAGTTAATTATATTAACTGGGGGAGAAAAGCTTTAATTTGCTAGGGAGTATAAAGAATATACTGTGGAGCATTGGAAAAAAATGTCATGGGGTCTGATTAGTTTACAGTAGATTTACGCTGGACTCTTTCACAATTTGACTCAGATGAATCCCGGCATTGTAAATCTAAGAATACACTTGTCCCATCTGGGAAGAAAAAAACATCTCCACAGATGTGACACCCTGGTCATTCAGTACATTCAGGTCATCAACTGACTTAATTTTATTGCAACATAAGATGGCTGAGCCTAGAACTGACCAACTGAAGCAACACCAGATCATAACAATGTTATACAGTGGACACTTTGCATGATGGGTTCATCACTTCATCCTCTTCTTACCTCTTCTCCCCCTTCTTACCCTGCCGCTCCCATCACTGTGGAATAGGATCAATTTAATCTCATCAGACCATGAGTGCATTACTTTATTAAGTCCAATCTTTATGATCATTGGCAAATGTAAGTGTTTTTTTTCTGATTAATCTCACAAACAAGTGATTTTCTTATGACCACACAATTGTTTAGTCCCAGTCCTGTGAGTTCTCGACATACAGTATTGTGTATATGTGGAGATACTTTCACTATTAAACATAGTTGTGTTCGTCTTTTTACCATGCATCTTTACTAAGCGTTTAAATGATTTCTATTCATGATTTTTTCTGACCACATCCATAAAGTTGAAGGTTCAGCACAATCTTTACAGGTTTTAGTACATGCCGTGTACAGTTCTTAACCTATTTCCAGTCATTTCAAATCTTAATTGTTTTTGGTTCTTGATGTAGGCCAGTAATGTAACCCTTCTGATTTTTTTTTTTTAATATATTACCAGTCAAAAGTTGGGAAATTGATTTATTTTCCACATTCTAGAGCAATGCTAGAGATTTCTAAACTATGAAATAACATATATGGCATTGGGCAATTACGTAACAACAACAAGAGTCAGTTGTTATTTTAAGACAAGGTGGTCAGCTGATCTGTAACAAGTCTACTAAGAAGAGTATTGCCAAGTGCATTTGCGAAACCCATCAAGCATCATCATCATGAAAGAAAGACGAAAACTTAACTCTCCTACAGAGATATTCATTTAGTTTTTTCACTTTGTTAAAAAAAAAAAAACAAAAACAGTTTGTAGCTGCTATAATGTAAGTGATAACTGGAAGTAATTTGTCTCCATAAACATAAGTATCGACTACTAAGAAGTGATTTGTTTTTCATTAATAAATTAACATTTTAAAAGTCAGTATATTATTATGATACAAAGGAATAAAACACTGGGTCATGTTTTCATGAGAAAATTATTTACTACAGGATTAGTGGCATATTTCTGTTATATATTCTTTAGTCACTATAGCTGGTCCATTAACTGATATAACACTGGGTCATCACACCACCATGCCTGGGATTAGTTTTTAAGTCCATCATGTGTTATTCCAATCCTTACTTAATACGATAATATTGCGTTTAGTCTGAGTAGGTGAATACTGTGATGGGAACATTTCAGATCCTACCTATTGATGAATCTCCTTCTCTGTCTTTCCGATGCTTTCTTCCACAGTCATTTTCAAATTATGACCTTTTTTTTTTTAAATGTGAAATTCCAGTGACGTGTCACAGTCTGGCTAATGGCTGAGACATATCTGTTCTCTTCTTTAGCAACCATAGGTCCAATCAGGCCGCATGGCCTTGTCAGTTCAATTCAAAATTCAATTAAATTTTATTTATATAGCGCTTTTAACAATGGTCATTGTCTCAAAGCAGCTTCACAAAAATGAAAGAACATGTTTTTAGAAAAGAAAATATTTGGAGGTGTGTATGTGTGAGAAAAATGTGTTTAGGTAATAATGAGATGAATGAATGATGAATGAAATGTCTCTGATGAGCAAGCCAAGGGTGACGGCGACAAGGAAAAACTCCCTGAAATGGCATTAGGAAGAAACCTTGAGAGGAACCAGACTCAACAGGGAACCCATCCTCATTTGGGTGATAACAGATAGAAATGATATAACATGTGTTGTGAGGTGAAAGTTCAATATGACAGAAATTCTTTAAATTGACATGAAGACCAGTTCAGCATAGGAAAGAGTCAATTGGTGCAGAGTGCAGATGAGGTCTGGATCACTTGAAGCACAGGAGCAGCATGTATAGCTCCAAACCATCATGAAGCTGAATCCAGCTGGAGCTGATCCTTCTCTGGATGCCTCAGGAACCTCGCAGGGTCGGCCTTTGTCTACTGAAGCTGGCACAATCTCCCGATCCTCGGGATGGGTAGAAAAATACAGAACAGATGGGGAGACTTAGCGTAGTTGCCATTCAGGATAGGTGTACTGGAGTATGAGGTTATGGGATGAGTTACTTGTATGCCAGATTAAAAAGATGCGTCTTGAGTCTACTTTTGAACTGGGAAACCGTGTCTGCTCCCCGAACACTGTCTGGAAGGCTATTCCAAAGCTTTGGAGCTAAATATGAAAATGCCCTACCCCCTTTTGTAGATTTTGAAATTCTGGGAACTACCAGAAGTCCGGAGTTTTGTGAACTTCAGGCTCGTGGTGGATTGTAGCGTATCAGAAGACTGGTTAGGTATGTGGGAGCTAAACCATTTAAATCCTTGTATGTAAGTAATACTATTTTGTAATTTATTCTAAACTGAACAGGTAGCCAGTGCAGGGATGATATTTCTAAGATGGAAAAAGGCTGTTTTGTGATATTTTAAATGTGATTTTCAAAGGACAAGTTACTGTCTAATATTACACCGAGGTCTTTTACTGTCGAGCTGGTAGTAACAGTACATCCTTCTAAACGCAAGCTGAATTGTGAAAGCTGTTGTGTGCTGGTTTTTGGGCCGATAAGTAATATCTCCGTCTTATCTGAATTTAGTAAAAAAGTTATTGGTCATCCAATCTTTTATGTCCTGGACACACTCAGTTAATGTAGACAACTTTGGTATTTCGTCTGGTTTTGTTGAGATATATAATTGAGTATCATCAGCATAACAATGGAAACTAGGCCTGGGCGATAAAACGATAACGATATGTTTCGCGATAGACACGTGATCGATATCAATAAATAATTTGTTCGATAGAACGTTTGATATTTTTTATTCTCTGTCGGAAGAAAACGCTGTTCGCGAAGCTAGTTTGATTGCTGTCATGCGCACTCGCTCCGCGACCGGCTCTAGGACCCGGAAGTAGTACGGTCGCGATTCAGGAAGCATAAACAGAGACAAGATGGCGTTGACATTTGCACCCGCCCAAAAATTCAGCTGTGGCGGGTAATAACTTTAGTCTCACTAGCCACATTGGCGGGTAGTTTATTCTTTGGTATGATAATTGTTATGTTTGCATTAATATGCACAACTAACATCTATAATATTACTTGCTTTTTGTGTGAGACAAACAGGGGAAAAGAAACGGTATTCTTCTTTTACTGCATTCAGTGCACACGACACATAGTATACAGCGCGGTATTGCCCCCTGGTGGCCTGCCAGTGAATTAACATCAAACTCAAATATATTACAACAATATATTTTTGTTGTAGTTTTCTCTAAAGGCATCTGATATAATAAACGCATTTCACAATTTTATTACACTTTATTAAGCATTTCTTACATTTTCTTTTAATTTTGCACCTTAAATGTTAAGAGATCATTGTTAAGTGTTCATTGTGACTTTAGACTTATGTTTACATTTTAATTATTTTCCCATGGTTGTTGACATTTCTGTCTTAATAACTGAGGGGACTATGATCATAGGAAGGTTAAGTTTAAAATAAAATTTTTTAAATATAATATATTCTTCTACTGGTCCTTATTTTAAATGGGTCATAAAAAATATCAATAATTATCGATATCGACTGATATGAAACACTGATATCGTGATACAGTTTTCAGCCATATCGCCCAGCCCTAATGGAAACTTATCCCATATCTTCTAATGATGTTACCCAAGGGAAGCATGTATATTGAGAACAGCAGAGGTCCTAAAACTGACCCTTGTGGGACCCCATATTTCACTGGCATTACACCAGACGGTTCTCCATTCAGATCTACAAAATGGTATCGATCAGACAGGTATGATCTAAACCATTTTAATGCCTGTCCCTGAATACCTATGTGATTTTGTAAGCGATCTATGAGAATATTATGATCTACAGTGTCGAATACAGCACTAAGATCAAGTACTGTAAGACTAGTATTGAGATGCAGCCTTGGTCTGAAGCTAAAAACAAGTCGTTTGCAATCTTAACTAGTGCAGTTGCTGTGCTATGATGGGGCCTGAAACCTGACATCGAGGATGTTGTTTTCCTGCAAGAATGTGCATACAGTATTTGAGTTGATACGACTTTTTCTAATATTTTTGATATGAACGGAAGGTTTGAAATCGGTCTGTAATTTGTTATTTCATTCGCATCCAAATTAGATTTTTTTAAGAAGCGGCTTAATAACTGCCAACTTGAAAGGTTTAGGGACGTGGCCTAGATATTTCAGGCACGTTGTTAATTTAGCTGAGGTAATAAGTGTATATAGCTATACCTGTAAAAGCACTGAAAATCTAAATGTGAAGCTATAGGCTGAATTGGATCGTGAGATTCTATTAGAGGTTGAACTTGCATTATTTTCTTCCTGATTCTATTGATTTTTTCAAATAAAGAAGTCCATAAAGTCTTCACTTCTAAACTGTGATGGGATACTCTCTGCGGGCATCTTAGGTTTTGTTAGGCCTAAATAAGAACCTGGGATTGTTTTGGTTTCTTGCAATCAGTTGGCTAAGATGCTCGGTCCTAGCAGTTTTTAGAGCCTGTCTGTAGCTACACATACTGTCTTTACACGCCTAAATAAGAACCTGGGATTGTTTGGTTTCTTGCAATCAGTTGGCTAAGATGCTCGGTCCTAGCAGTTTTTAGAGCCTGTCTGTAGCTACACATACTGTCTTTATACGCCAAAATAAGAACCTGGGATTGTTTTGGTTTCTTGCTATCAGTTGGCTAAGATGCTCGGTCCTAGCAGTTTTTATAGCCTGTCTGTAGCTACACATACTGTCTTTCTGTGGTCATTCTGCGGTAACGACCTCAACGACTCCTACAACGTCACCAAAGGGTTCCTGAATAACGGCTGCTTCGTGGATGCCCTCAACCTTGTTCCACATGTCTTCTTACTCTTCATTACCTTGCCTATCCTCTTCATTGGTATGACAGAATTATACATTATTGATTAAATGACTGTTGCATGAAAAGACCAGGCTATTGTATTTTAGGAAGAACATATCAGCATTTGTGCAGTTGAATATTTTAGAGGTGTACAGTAGAGTAGGCATAAAGAGGTTTATTTTGAAGTGGGTTACAATCGGTTTGCTTTCATAGGAAGTTAAGTTAAAGTTAAGCCTTTATTTGTCACATATACATTACAGCACAGTGAAATTCCTTCTTCGCATATCCCAGCATAACTGGGGTCAGAGCGCAGGGTCAGCTATGATACAGCGCCCATGGAGCAGTTAGGGTTAAAGGCCTTGCTCAAGGGCCCAACAGTGGAAACCTGGTGGAGCTGGGGATCAAACCTCAGATCTTCTGATCAGTAACTCAGTGCCGTAGCCCTCTGAGCCACCACTGCCCCAAGAACGTGCAGCTGTGATGTTGCTGTGGAAACAATCATTATATGGATAGTGTTTAAAACCAAAAACATTCCTTTGGCTAACGTTGGATGAGCATTGGAATATAGCTGTAATGGAGCATTTATGCCGAATAACATCCATTCGCGCAACATCTGACCACAACCATGGTCCATTTAGTTTAGAAATCCGATCGGAGATTGGGACTGGCACAACAGCTTCCCACACACAGAGTATGTAGTGTTCTGTAGTGTTGTAATGCTATGTTAACTCTCTGATTAATTTTCTTTTGGAAATATTACAATGAGCTGCATCTTAGCTCCCAAACTCCCTTACAGTACTGTAATAGGAATCAGACTGCGCCACATCTGGTTTCACAGAACAGATTTCAGACCTTTACCCTTCGCTGCTTTCCAGTTTGATATTTTGGTAAGTTGTTCTCTGGTATTTTTTGTGACGCTCTTTATTATGTAGATGCATCATCATGTCCCCTAGTAGTCCAGTGGTAAGCACACAGTGCTCTCACTTCAGGGATAGGAGTTCAAATCCTTCAAGCTATTGATTTAGTAGCAATATTGTATATGTTGACATATTGTATAAGACATTTTGAATAAGTCCTTTTTGCAATGTTGTGTTAAGAGTCATTTGTAACATTGGCAAAAAAAGAAAACAGCATATTTGTTTTTATAACCAAATATTCCTAAAACAAAACAAACAAAAAAAAAACTTTGTTTTGTTCATTATTGCTTCATACTAGCTCCTGGGATGAATTTACTGTCAAATACAAAGAAAGGAAATATATGTATTTATTTATTTCAAATTCAAATACACTGGACATACACTGGACATATACATATACTGGACATATACATATTTTTAGCATTATAGTCTGTAGTATAGGTGAGCAGTGATATATTTATATAGGAAACAAATTTTCCTAAGCACACTGTTTTTACTGGAGCACAACAGTGTTTACGCTTCTGATAGAATCCCATACATAGATAAGTAAATGGAAAAATACAATAATCTGATATCTTTAAGGATCCCTAAAAAACCTCACATGGCCCTAAAAGGTTAGAAGGTCCATTTTAAAGCATATTATTAAAATTAGAGGTGCGTTGTTCACACTGTTTCTCCATCCCGGAGTGCTACTGTATATTCTGTTGATCAGTGTTGGTTTATTGGTTTTATACCAAAGGAAAGAGAGTGAACATATACCACAGTCGTACCCGATGTTGTCGTTATATGTCGTGGCTGTGCTGTTGGATGCACTACACAATAGGGAGGGGAATCACCAGGGACCACCCAATATAATCACGTAATATCTTTACCGTGTATTTCTCCAAGTTTTTGCCCTCGAACGTGACTTGCTTTTTGTAGTTGGGGCTCCAATTTCTCAAACTGAGGACACTTGTCACTCTGTAAGAATCAGGGAACAAGATCAAAATGTCAAATGTTAACTGCTGTCATATGTGAGTGTAAAAATTAACAACCTAGAGCTTTATCCGCCTGAGCCACCACTCCCACAGCTTACATTTAATGTATTCTTGTAAAAATAGTTTCCCTTGAAGGTAGTTCAAGCACACAGCTTTGGTTTTATCCAAACTTGTATCTAGAAGCTTTTTATAATGAAACTTGCACTGATGTTTCCCGAGTCATCTTATTATCAGCGTTAAATGTGCCATAGTAACTCACACAGACGGGTAACAATGCGGCGATTATGGGAAGCCATTAGGGTCAAAATTGTCATGATTAATTTTATCGTTTAAAAACAAATAGTAACGATTGCAAATTTCTAGATTAATCACATGGCTTAATATGTTAATATTTACTACCTAAAATGGATTTTTTTAAATTCTCTTCAAAGTAACTTTTCCTGTCACTTCTAATGACTTCACTTACTACGTAAAGACTTGTATATAAAGGTACTATGAAGCCACTGGTTCTCTCATTTATAATAGATAATATAAGGACGTGGTTGAGGCACAGTAGTTACGATTTTTGGACAGCAACAATTTTTGTGCAATGGCTTCAACTCTCGAGTTGTATTCTTTCTCAACAATAAGTCGCTTGGGATAAACCCGTTTGCCTCATCATACCTGGTTTTACTTAATGATGTCCTCCTCAGAATCGTCCTTGTCACTGCACGTGTGATCCTGTGTGTTCCACTGGCAGCCCCACTGACTCGTCACACACGCTATGCAACTGCAATTCGACATGGTAGATGTATACTTGTACATGTTTTTCTAGTTAATAGATTTACACTGAGGAGGGAAAATGTCCGGTTATCACTTACGGTGTATTTACTGCATTCTTCACAACCGCATCACAGTTGTAGAACTGGTACTCTGGGGGTTAATAAAATCCCCAAAAAGGCAAAGTCCAATGATAATTCATTAGAGGTGTGAATAATGTGGACCTCATATGTAACAGCTCATGCATTAAGTTTATTCAAGGACACGGGCAGCTCTTCCACGACTAAACCAAACAAAATACAACCACCAAATACATGTTACGTTATGCACGAAAGAGATTACATCTAAAATCCAGATGCCTCAAAAGACACTAAATTCAATTCAACTTACACACTTCTGGTTGGGGCTCCACAGCCATGCGTCCTTCTCCTCTCCTTGGCGGCATTCCTTTTTTCTGGTGCATCTGCAAGACAAAATAAATATTATATATATATATATATATATATATATATATATATATATATATATATATATACACATATATATATATATATATATATACACACACACACACACACACACACACACTACCGTTCAAAAGTTTTAGAACACTTGCAAATTTCTTTGTTTTTGTTTAGTGATTTATTTTCTACATTCTATAATACTGGGGATTTCAAAATAACACAAACACTATAAAATAACACATATGGAATTAGGTAATTACGTAACTACAAGAAAAACAACAGTTAGTTGTTATTAAGACACAGAGGTCAGCCTTTCTGTAATAGTTCTTGCAATAACAGTATTGTCAAGTGCATTTGCAAAATGCGTCAAGCACCATAATGAAACTGGCTCTCATGAAGGCCGTCCCAGGAGGACGAGACCAAAACCTACCTCTGCCGCAGACGAGAAGTTCATTTAGAGTTATCAGCCTGAAAAATGACCAATTAACAGCACCTCAGATTAGAGGCGTTATGAAGTCTTTACAGAGCAGAAGTAGCAGAAACATCTCAATATCAACTGTTCAAAGGAGATTAATGCATTTTTTAGACGCCTTCAGCATTCCTTTACAATGTAGAAGAAATAAAAAAATCAGGAACCATCATGGAGTTAGAAAGTGATCTAAAACTTTTGTATATATAATATATATACACACACACACAGTGTTCCAAATTATCATGCAAATTATTTCTTTCTCTGATTTTCATAATTAGTAAATGCAAATGACAGTCAGTATAATTTTCTAGTCATCAACTATTAGGGTATAATTTTAATTTTATTGAACAAACCTCCTAATGATAATATTTATTTTAAAAATAAAAAACTGAAAACGCTTAAAGTTAAAACATTTTATAGGTTGTAATGAACTGAAAATGGGCTTTTGTTGAATTTGCAGCTTTAGGAGGTCATATTTAAATAAATCAAAAACTATTTCAATCAAAAACATCCTAACAGGGCATGTTACATCTTAACATAGGACCCCTTCTTTGATATCACCTTCACAATTCTTGCACCCATTGAACTTAGGAGTTTTGGACAGTTTCTGCTTGAATTTCTTTGCAGGATGTCAGAATAGCCTCCCAGAGCTGCTGTTTTGAATCAAACTGCCTCCCACCCTCATAGACCTTTTGAGGATTCTCCAAAGGTTCTCAATGGGGTTGAGGTCAGGGGAGGATGGTGGCCACATCTCATCTTTTATTCCCATAGCAGCCAGTAACACAGAGGTATTCTTTGCAGCATGAGATGGTGCATTGTCGTGCATGAAGATGATTTTGCTACGGTTCTTCTTTTTGGCACGGTTCTTCTTTTTGTACCATGGAAGAAAGTGGTCAATCAATATACTTTGCAGAGGTCATTTTCACACCTTCAGGGTCCCTACAGGGGCCTACCAGCTCTCTCCCAATGATTCTGGACCAAAACATGACTCCAGCACCTCCTTGTTGACGTCGCAGTCTTGTTGGGACATGGTGGCCACCCACCAACCATCCACTACTCCATCCATCTGGACCATCCAGGGTTGCACGACACTCATCAGTAAACAAGACTGTTTAAAAACTTGTCTTCATGTATGCCAGGGCCCACTGCAACTGTTTCTGCTTGTGAGCATTGGTTAGGGGTGGCTGAATAGTAGGTTTATGCACAACTGCAAGCCTCTAAAGGGTCCTACACTTTGAGGTTCACGGGACTCCAGAGGCACCAGCTGCTTCAAATACCTGTTTGCTGCCTTGTAATGGCATTTCAGCAGCTGCTCTCTTAATCCGATGAATTTGTCTGGCAGAAACCTTCATTCTGCCTTTATCTGCACGAACCTGACTGTGCTCTGAATCAGCCACGAATGTCTTCACAGTACGATGAGTTTTCGTGAAATATCTAATGTTTTCATACCTTGTCCAATTTGACGCTTTTCGGCACCAGAAAGATCCTTTTTCTTTCCCATATTGTTTGAAACCTGCGGCCTGCTTAATAATGTGGAACAACCTTCTTCAGTACTTTTCCTTTAATTGGGCTTATCTGGCAAACTAATTATCACACATGTCTGAGATTCATTTCAGTAATCCAAAGAGCCCTGAGACACAATACCACCCATGAGTTTACTTTTTAATGTTTATGACACTTGCATCCAATTTGCATAATAATTTATAATAATTTGGAACACAGTGTATATATATATATATATATATATATATATATATATATATATATATATATATACACACACACACTCAGCAAAAAAAGAAACGTCCTCTGACTTTCAACTGTTTTTACTTTCAGGTTCTATGATGTCTCTGAGGTAAGAATGTGGAAAGCAAACCCTGGGGAACATGTTGACCTCAGCGTATCGCTCACCTCGCCTTCTCCGGCAACGCTGACGACAATCATTTCTGTAAACAGGACGGTAGACCACTGTTGCATTGTCCAGGTCACATGGTCCTGTGCCCACTGCAAACTTTCATGGCGGTGTCTTGGTGTCAGTGGAGTCACCTGCAACGGTCGTCTGGCATTCAAGCCAAAGCGGTGGAGTCGGTTGCGAATGGTTTGTCTGGAAACCCTTGTACCCCTCGCATGTGTGGCAGTTGTCTGATGTCTGAGTGTATAGGTGCTTAGGTACTGGTCATCATTGCGGTCCGTCACTCGTGGGGCTCCACTCCTGGGTCTGTCATGAACTCTGCCAGTAGTTCTGTGTCTTGATAAAAGTCTGCTGATAACACTCTGAGACACACCAAGTTCACGAGCAACCCGAAGGGGCACCCTTGGCCAGGTGGCGCTGCTCTTCCGTTAAGTGACGTTGTGTGTTCATGCCTGTTTGATTGATGAACTTGGAATGACTTAGTGACAATACGAGCTTTTATACCCACAGAATGTTGAAATTGATGCCCCATTGAAAAAGGTTGTCTTTTGGGATTGACCCCAATATACTGTAAGGCACACCTGTACACAATGAACCATTACATGGAAAACACAAAATGAGGTGTTGTCCATCACCCCAATACAATTGCCTCCCTATCCCAAAAATGTCTGAAGTGAAACAAACACCATATGTATGCCATCAACTAAGTCTCTCACAATATCCCTAACTTATTGTGAGTAGTGTATATCGTGACATTTTTAACACATTCTGTACAGTGTCACAGGTGGCCTGGAGCGTCTCCTAGGGGACTTGGGGCAGACACAAGGCGGGGTAACACCATGGATGGAGTGACACTACTGGCAAATTAGCCTGATCTGCAGGTCTTTGGACTGTGGGAAGAAACTCTCCCATCCACAATCGCCCACTAAGTAGCTAACCCAAAGCAAACTTGTGATTTGGGATTTAAAGACATCGGAGGCTTTATCTTCTTTGATTTATTCTGAGCACTTTATTTAACAGGAACTAAACCTGACAATTTCCCTTTGAATCAAAACAACTTAAATTTCTTAACTTTATGTAAACAATAAATTAAGTGAACATGATGGGTTTCATTTTCATCATCAGTAACTTGAGTTGATATGCAATACTCATTGAACTTTATTGACATCAAGTGGTTCTGTGTTTAAGGTCCTCACTTACCGGCCCTCGAGGACACACCAGCCACAATATGGATCCCTCTGACTCACACACGAGTGACAGTCTTTCTTCTGTTCACACGCCTGCACTGGAACTTTCGTGATCTAAAAGGAAAACAGAAGTGTGATGTATTCACACAGGTTAGAATACACACACATATTGAGAAATGGTTCCACTCTGTATTGCTTAACCACCTTCTTCATAGTGGTGATGTACAGGTGATCCATGGTGGAATCAAAGAACATGGGTTTGTTAACTGGACTGTCGCAACTATCTCCTGGAAATTTGCCGTACACGTCAGCGTGATCAGTCAGATGAATCTGCAAAGCCAAAGCAAAAAGTAAATAACATTGGGCTTGACAGATCCATCGGAATTCATAACGGCCTGCAAGCTGTATAGTGACATTCTAATCTGTTTTACAAGAGGAAAAAAACATCACCTTAAGCACTTCTCCTGTGTTGGTGCCCACGAAAGCCACAGTGTTGTTGTTTACCACAGACACAGCCACAGATGTCAGCAGGCTTTTCCTGGTGTAGATGGCGCTGACACTCAAAGCGAATTCGGGTGTAGTGGCCAATGGAGACGGCAGGAACTCGGCTCCACAAGGGTAAGCATCATACAAAGACTCCTGGTGAACACACGCACACATACACACAATGTTTGGAGTATGGACCTTTTTTTTTCCGACTGTACACTGGTCAGAACTCGCACCTTCAATGATATCTTTATGTTTCATACATTGGAATGCCAGAAACTAGTCTCTGCAAAACTGACTGGACAGAATTTAATGAAACTTTGCCAGT
The DNA here is from genome assembly GCA_030522415.1 of Channallabes apus. Lineage (NCBI taxonomy): Eukaryota > Metazoa > Chordata > Actinopteri > Siluriformes > Clariidae > Channallabes > Channallabes apus. Next base: position 27,027,307 of record CM060114.1, read on the forward strand.
CCTTCGGTATTTGCCTGAAGTTAATATTTACCTGCACCATAAATGAAATCAAAATGTTGAGTAGAAGGGTCATTATGGGCAGTTATGTGCCAGCTTTTTTTCCTAATTTAACTCTTTTGCCCTTAAAGTGGGTGTAGCTATATGAGTCACTCAACAGAGCCATTCTACGCTATAGTTTACCGTGTTTACAGAGTATGCGGAAGACAAAGAAAGCCCCATATATCCCCACAAAATACAAACGAAAGATAAAACATGGGATGTTAGAGCAAACAAATCTGCAGCAGTCTGAGGTGAGGGCGTGGTGTTATGCACTAAAATCACAAGTAATAATGATAAACGACATGGTCACACACTCACCTCTATCTTGGTCGAACAAATGTCCTCGTTTTTGGTGGTGTAAGGAGACATGACAGCTCTTGGCTTTGACTCGATGTATTCTCCACTATAACATGACTTCAGGGCCTCCTGCAGTCTGCGGTTGATGCTGCTCATAGGATACATACAGAGTGCAGAGTCCTCGCTATCCGGTTTGCTGAAAAGAGCAAACAGCACCTCATCATCTTCTGGCAAGCTAAGGTTTTGGGCAAGAATCGACCCTGGAGAGGTCAAGTATGCTGCTTGCACCTTGTTGTAGACGTTGTCTTTGCTTTTGCTGCAGCTGAGCTGAAGCTCTATGTAGGAATAGTAATTCTGGTCGTCATCGCAGAGGCGAGCCAAAAAGCTGACCTTACGGTTATCGTTGGCGTCCATTGCTCGCGAGAACAGAAAGAAGACATGGGATTTGTGCTTGAAAGCGTAGCGAAAGTCATGCTGGTAGCGCTGCATGTATGGGCCTTCCTGCACAGTGGAGGTCTCCACGATGTTCTCAAATATGTCCATGTCATTGCTTGCTTGTAACAGACGCGTGCTGACCAGCTTCACACTAACTGCACTGCCATAGCCTTGACCTACTAGGAAAACACTCAAATTTATCGGTTGCCATCTGTTAATAAAGGTTGAGATCACTCCCACCACTGAGACCGACTTGTCTGGAGTGACCACATACGTTTTCTCTCCCTTGGTGTCACTGTAGTACACTTGCTGCTCAACGTTACTCAGATTGAGCAGGGAGCAGATGCCGCGAAAGACACTGCCACACGAAACCAGCGTGCCCTGAGCCGGATTCACCAGCAGAAGCTTGTTGACGTTGTGCGTTTCCTCAGCCTCTACGCACTGGGCAGTGATTGGGGGAGTGCAGTTCGGGCTGTCTTTCTTGGGTCCCGTCTGAGCTGTACTCTCCTTCTGTAGATTAGCATCCAGCTGATGGATGGCGTCGACGGCGCCCAGATAGATGCGGCCTGTCCGGGGGTCCTGGACCACCGTGCTGATCGTGGTTAGGGAGGAAAACTGGGCACGGGGCTGATCGCAGTCAGAGCGGCCAACACACAGCAGCGCCAGGAGCGCTGCCACATGCCACCACTCCATTTCTAAAGGAAAAATGTCAAAAATTAAAACATGAGACACAGAGGTACAGTGGGACTAAACAGCTGTGTGGCCACAAAAAAAAAAAAAAAACACTTGTTAGTGAGACTAATCAAAAAGGCTAGGGAGCATAAAGATCGGACTTCTTTATTCATTCATTCCAAGTGAAGGGAAGCGCATGCGCCCATCATGCATAGAGTCCACTTTACGAGTCTCTGGAGACAGTGTCATGATCTGGGGTTGCTTCAATTGGTCAGGTCTAGACTCAGCAATGTTATGTGGCAATAAAATGAAGTCAGCTGACGACCTGAATTTACTGAATGACCAGAGTTGGGTGGAGCTGTAATCGAAATGCTTTTCCTAATAATGCAGTAATGTAACGCGTTACATTTTAAATGCATGTAATTTGATTACCGTTACCAATGTCTAACATGACATTACTAGCGTTACAAATGTACTGTTTAAAATGTAATCAAAATACATTTAAAAATCACAGTTTTGCGCAGCAGCATCAATTAACGAGCATGCGCTTTAATCAATCGTCGGAGAGCTTTGTAGTTTTACATTTGATGTTGTAACGGGTTCACTCTTTTTGCACCGGTGGCACCACAGACACGAGGCGAGGTCTTACAGAAATGGGGTGATTTTATTTCGAAAAAAAAACGGAGAAGGAGGAGGGGAAAAAAGGGAGGATTTTTTTATGCGGAGTAAGCCCGAGATCAATTAACATAAATTACAGGGGCGTCTACATAGGGAGCCTACGGAGTGAGCGAGGAGCGATAACCGGTTGAACATCACAGGCGCACGCTGTGACAGATGTTTTTAAAGTAACATAATTAGTAATCTGATTACTTTTTACATGTAATAATCAGTAATTTAATCAAATTACAATTTTAAAGTAGTAATTAATAATTTGTAGTAGATTACTTTTTCTGAGTAACTTCCCCAACAATGTGAATAAGCAGGTTATCAAATCTATGGAGCTTCTCTTCCCTGATGCCACAGGGATATTCCAGGACACAAATTGTGAAAGAGTGGTTCTGGGAGCATGAGGAATCATTTTCACACATGAACTGGACACCACAGTGTGTGCTGTAATCAAAGCTGAATTAAATCATAACATTTTCTTTTCTTTCCACCAACAGACAGTGTATTATACATAATTGTACAAGCAGTGTGAGGAGGGGACCTTAGAAAGGAACAATCCTCATGACTGGCGCAAAGTACGAGGAAATCATATCACACTTTTTAAAATCAAATATTTGATGTTCAGACAGAAACGCACAATATTAGGATCCTTTATTTGAAATGGTGCCTTTAATGAAGGTGTGTCAGGTGGTGCAAAGTACACCGGGTAAAGGTCCAAAGATCCAAAAAAGGTAGCACGAATTCCGTTATATGGAAGTGGTTTGGCTATCTGAAAAATGATTACCACACTGAAAGCATGAAAATGCGGGCTGATGCTACTCCGTCAACTAGCAGGGCTAGCAGTGGGGCTATACCAAAGCAGATATCGATCGTGCCGTCTTTCGTGGCCATTACACCTTATGAAAGGTGTTCCAAAAGGAGCAAGGATATAACCAGGACCGTTTCTATCTTTCTAGCGAAAGATATGATGCCCCTAAGCACAGTAGAACAAGACGGCATCTAGCCATTGGTAAGTTAAGCATCTACTAAAGTTAATGTTTTCAGTGCTAAAACAGCATATGAGGATTTATAAAATATCCTACGATTTCACAGCATTTAAGGCTATCACGTTTGACTACATAATTTTGAAAATGCTGTTGTATTCACACTGCCCTAAGAAACACCAATTTGCGTGTGGTTGTGCGCTGTAAAGGCATATATAAATAAATAAATGATCATCTTGACGCTATTTAATAAATATGCAGATATACTCAGCAAAAAAAGAAACGCCCCTTTTTCAGGACTATGTATTCAACAATAATGTTGTAAAAATCCAAATAACTTTACAGATCTTCATTGTAAAATGTTTAAACAATGTTTTCCATGCATGTTCAATTAACCATAATCAATTAATTAACATGCACCTGTGGAATGGTCGTTAAGACCTTAACAGCTTACAGAAAGTAGGCATTTAAGGTCACAGTTCTAAAAACGCAGGACACTAAAAAGACTTGTCTACCGACTGTGAAAAACACCCAAAGAAAGATGCCCAGGGTCGCTGCTCATCTGCGTGAACGTGCATTAGGCATGCTGCAGGGAGGCATGAGGACTGCTGATGTGGCTAGGGCAATAAATCGCCATGTCCGCACTGTGAGACGCCTAAGACAGCGCTACAGGGAGACAGGAAGGACAGCTGATCATCCTCGCATCCTTCATTCAGGGACACATTGTGAAACATTTTTAGTTTATGTCTTATGGTGTTGACTCTTTTAGTGTTCATACAAATATTTACACATTAAGTTTACTGAATGTAAAAACAGTTGAACGTCAGAGGACGTTTCTTTTTTTGCTGAGTATATATACACAGTTGTGGTCAAAAGTTTACATACACTTGTAAAGAACATATCATGGCTCTCTTGAGTTCCCCATTATCTCTACAACTTTTTCTATGATCGAGTGATTGGAACAGATACTTCTTTGTCACAAAAAAACATTCATTTTTATGACTTTATTATGGGTTAACAGAAAAAAGTTAACAGAAAAAAGTGATCACATCTGCTGGGTATACATACAGCAACATGAATTAGCAATTTTGGTGACTTAGAAAGTTGTGTCAGTGAAATGAGCTTCACAGCATGGCCTCTTAACTTCTTGTGGGTGATTGAGTGAATAATCTGAAAAAACAGAAAAACAAAAAAAATTTGAAAGTTAAAGAACCAAACTTCATGAATGTTTTTTGTGACAAAGTAGTGTCTGTTCAAATCACTCCAGAAAAAAACAGAGTTGTAGAAATAACAGGGAACTCAAGAGAGCCATGATATTATGTTCTTTACAAGTGTATGTAAACTTTTGACCACAACTATAACATGTGTGTGTATATATATATATATATATATATATATATATATATATATATATATATATATATAAAGATATATATATTCTGGACATTTTAAAGCAGAATAAAAAATAATCAAGTAAGACCATGGAATAATAAGGTGTGTCCAAACCTTTAACTGGTAGTGTATATTTCTCAGGAAAACATATTACGAATTTTTTTTGCTGAGTCATCCTGTACTAATTACTTGCTCTCAAGAACATTAAAGGTTCTCACCAACAGGGGGCGTTTAGCAGCAAACTTGGTTTACCAGTGCATTTCCTTCACACTTCCCTTTTCTAACTATCCCTTGGTAAAGGAAACAACTGATTATTGTTTATCCTTCACAGAACTTTCTTTTCCACTCCAGATTTAACCAGTTTGCTAAGCTACTGTTAAGTTCATGCCAAAAATGTAGTAATGGAGAAACCACAATGCTTACTGAAACTGCGGGTCAGAAACAGTTTGGTGGTGTGTTTGTGTACTGTATTGTGCACAGCTTTCTCACAGACAGCAGCAAAGATAAATAAAGTCTGGCACGTCTATGGCAACCGAGATAGAGATTATATTGTTGTAGTGCAGCTACTCTGCTTTTCTTTAAATATATACATACACTACACTATATGGTTTTAATTAGGATTCTGCTAGAGATTTGACCTGACCAACTGAAGCAACACCAGATCATAACACTGCCTCCAGAGGCGTGTACAACGAGCGCTATGCATGATGGGTGCTTCTCTTCATATGCTTCCCCTTCTTACCCTGATTCTCCCATCGCTTTGGAGGAAATGGGCTGCTGCGCTACTGAATACCACTAAACTCCGACAATCAAACACCAAAGAAAAACAAACATCGGCCATATTTGGATGATTAGAGAAAAACAGAGCAGGGGAAAGAGGGACGGAGTTATGTGATGGAGAGGAAAAACAGAAGAAGACAGATCAACGGTCTTCATGAAAAGGGAAAAGGGAGCAGGAAAACAGCCAGAGGGGGCAGCGCAAACATTCCTGACATGAGGCCTGAGAGAAAGAGAGTGGAGAGTGAGGGCCTGAGTATAAGAGAAAGTGGGGGAAGGGAGGATATGATTTGAAGACTGTGGGAAAAGATGAATTGAAAAGCTATGAAATTAACAAAGCAGAACATTACAGATACTTTGCACGCTAAAACTAACAATAAAGCTCATCTTTTCGCATAAGTCGTCGAACAAATGATGTTGCATCGAAACAAGAAATAAAAGTTAACCACTTCCACAATAACGTCCTCAAACCTGACTACTTTTCTTTCACAATGGTTGGAACAGCAGTCAAGTTGCGTAATTATACACAATCATTTAAATAAGTTGGTGACTCTAGAAACGGCACTTAATACCACAAGCCAGGAAAGCTCTGGATTACCCAGAGAATGAAGACTGAGACCACGTTAGAGGACATATGGAGGAAGAAGAGGAGGAGGAGGAGACGGAGCGAGAGATGGAGGGGGTGGAGTACACACAGGCCTCTAAGGCTGCACATCTGGTTGCGTTCAGGATGTTTGGGATTCCTCGTTTGGCTGTTCGGGGTCTTTGTGCCATAGCAAACAGAGCTGAAATCTTCTGCGAGAGCGCATATCGTCTCATAAGCTGAGTGGTAGGAAGGATTTAAAACTCCACAAGTCTGAGTAAATTGGTTTCTTTTTAAGAGGAGTGCGTGTATTAGCGAGCCAATTACTTTTAAAAAAAATAAAAATAAAAAAAACTGCAAAATTCTCTAAATGTCATCCGTGTTTAATAAAGAGAATAATTTCAGAAATGGATTCTAAAAGTGGAAAAGCATAATTCAGATGCAATATAAATTGGATGAGCTAAACGGTAAAATGCCACAAAACTGAGCTTTAATATTCTCATAGAACACTTTCTCAAACTGAGCCACTGATCATAAACTATGCAACTTCTAACTATTTTACGATCCCCAGCCATGTACCCGGTGTGTCTAAAGTTCAGGTCTAACCGCAGAGTCTAAACCGCAGGGGGTGGGAACATTAATCCCGGCTCTGTTTGAGCTTGCTGACCGAGAGCAGAGGGGTCAACCTACTGAGTTCTCCTCCACAGGTGATCTCTGAACCCTTCAGAGACATAATAGTATACTTATAGGCTAATGGACCAACATGTATGAATCGACAAAAATTAATTTGGGTCAAGGGGGACTGCAGAACTACCCCATATGAACGAAATTACTGGTGCAAACATTAGCAATTGGGCTACTAGTGCTTTCAGAGCCACGGGTTGCACATCCTTATCCAATAACGCTGAAACAGGACAAGCCTCAAACGCAAACATTTCAGATGCTGCTTTAGACATACACGCCTTTCAAAAATTGAAGTCAGACGGACAACGTGCATGAAGGTATGAGATGAAATCACTGCTAAGAAGCTAATTCACGAGGACGTAAATTTCTGTCAGTTTTTCGAAAATTATCAAGCGTACACAGTGCATGCTATGGCACATACTTTAACACACAATCCTGTTGCTGATGTCAGCATTTCCCTCCAACAGCATACCCTGTGACAATTAAGAGTTAAACAGTAAAACCTGCATTATTCAGGAAAAACTAAACAAAAGGATTTGGGATGATAATAATAATATGAAATGCATAGAGAATAAGTGGAAACGTTCTTTAAGGATTAACTGCACTACTGTACTCCAACGAAACCTCTTTTGAAAGCTTAATCAAGTGATGAGTCCGTACACAAGCCAATTGAACATTTTAAGGAGCTTTTGATAATACCTCTTCTCACCGACACCTCGCAGAAACGACTCTGTGACTCACACTGACCGCTCTCTGGAGGATTTTAACTCTTCTTGTTGTGTAGAACGCATGCAGCACTTTGTCTTAACAAGCTACCTTTCTAAATCTGGTATCAATTAATTACCAGCTCACCAAACAGCTGAGTCGACAAATCGTGTTCCAAACACTGCTTAGGCAGAGCGGTTGGGGTATTGAGCACAAATCTAACAAATCTAAACCTCATCATGGCTTTGCTCATCATGGTGTAGGCTATCAGCCAATCCAACAAGCCTGTACATTCCAAAACATGACAGCAAACATATGAATATCTCGTTTACCTTCTTTTAAACAAATCTCTCGAACTCTTTCTAAACAAAACTGCTCAACCATGTCCGTTTTTTTTTATTTGCTTAAAACCAAACCGCAACAAACCAGGCAAGTATAAGGATTAAAATGACTTTGACGAGGTCAAATTGCGATGGCTAGACAACTGGATCAGAGCAGCTCCAGATCCCAAAGAAATGGTGAAATTTGGTTTGAAATTTTGGTGGCAAAAAAGGGGGGGGGGAAATGCTCAATATTAAGCAGGCAGTCAATGTCTGTATCGCTGTATTTTAACTATCGTCTTGAGGAGCAAGAGCATGCTAATTGTTAAACATTAACGATTTACTCGAGGTGAGACAGAAACTTTCCCACCTCCAAAAATAAAAATCACTAATTTACAACTGCAACTTTTCACATTTTAATAGTCTTTTCACTTACCAGTTCCTTCCCTGTTCATGATCATGAACATCAAATCAACACGACCACTCGCACTACAAACCCTCTCTCCTATCTACTTTCAAATGAGTTTATACAGATCTGGCACAAAAACTTTGCTTACGCCAGTTTTCACACTCGCGGTCGGATTTACTAACAGAGAAATTAACGTGAGAATGTCCATTCTTCCATGCCAACTTCATGTCTAGCGTACGTGTATTTCTTGTGTGTGTGTTTGTTTTATTTCTGTTGGCGACTCCTAGAGGCAATTATGTTAAATTGCACACTACAAAGTATCGCACCAACACATGTGAAAAACATTGCTATTAATTTATAATTGATAAAATGGGTTATGTGATTTAGAACATATAAAAGCATTTGCAAATGTATACAACCCTTAGTCTATGGCAGGGATACTCAAATATAAATTTGAAAGGTCCACTTACCAAATTTCTATTCAGTCCGAGGTCCGGAAAAATTACAGTCCAATTTCAACTACAAAAAAAGTCAAACCCAAAATTTCGAACAATACACAAAAATGACATGGTAGTCCTTTTAGTGTGAAAAGTGACATCTTTGTGCCACCAGTTGTTTGAACTTGGGCATAAAAGGTGTGAGGACCAGGTGGAGGCACTGATGTAAATGTTAATTTTTCGTTTGGTTTTGCCAAAGTGGAGTCATTACCATGACAGGGAGGGGTTTTGCGCTCGTGCACGTGCGCTCAATTTCACGTTAATTCGGATGTACAAAGAGAATCATATTAGTTTTATAATACTTTGTGGTGAGGGAGCTGCGATATGGGTTTTTCACCGTGCTCATAGTTGAAACGGCAGATTCATAGCAGGACGTTGAGGAAAACATTGTGAGAATTCGACGGGCCATTTTCTGCAGGACAGGAACACCTACTGTAGTAACCATCTTTGTCCAGAAGGTGAGAAGGTGACCACTTTTGATTGCTAGATTAAGCACATTGGTTTTCTGTTTCTCACGGGGAGCACAAATGCATATTTTTCTGTCCACTCACTCTTAAATTCGCTGTTTTCAAAATCAACTTATATCAATGGCCAGCTTTGAGCACACCATTAGGATATCAAGGACATATTATAATAAACAGAATGAGTAGCTCACCTCTTATATCTTCCACGAGTCGTTTGTTCTTTTGAATCTACTGCACCGCATAGCGTCTTTGGGAGTCACGTGACAAAGGAACGAACAAGTCGGGAATCCGCCTATTGAGTACCCCGGGTCTATGGCAATGGCAGTGTTGGCCTTATTAGAGGACATTGTCAATGGCCGAATCCGAAGGGAACGCGTTTTTAGGGATCACAGTGATTTTCTGGCCCACGATGATGACTGGCTTATTAGCCGTTTCAGATTTCCAGAAGCTATCCTCTTGGAGCTCTGTGCTGAGTTGGGTCCAAATTTGGAAAGAGAGACAGCGAGGAGCCACGCATTACCCGTTCCCTTACAGGTGCTGACAACGCTTGGTTTCCTTTCCAAAGGGAACTGGCAGACCGCTCGGGGTTAAGCCAGTCGTCTTTGAGCCGTGCAATGCCAGCTGTATGGGACGGGATCACCCGCATGTCTAGCAGGTATATAAGGTTTCCATACCATGCAGTTGACCAGCCAAACAGTAAAGCGCAATTTGCAGCGATCGCAGGTTTTCCTAATGTAATCGGAGCCATTGCCTGCACGCACATTGCTATAAAGGCGCCATCTGAAGACTGTGGCAAGGTGGCCTGGGTCAACCCGATTCATTCATCCTCTCAAACAGTTGGGATGAGGCTCCAAGGTGGCAGGGTGCGCCATGGGTGGCTTCTTGGTGAGTGATGTATTTAAAGATATCGTTCCAGCTAAGTTTTTTTTTATTTATTTTTTTATTAATTCCGGAGGACAAACTTGCAAATAACACAGTTTTCTCCGGTCTACCTCCGATAGGCGCACCTCCAATTCACATTCTCTGATGTTTTTCTTCTTGCTTGCTTTTGCCATTGCTTTTTCGTTTGGTTTTGCCAAAGTGGAGTCATTACCATATTTATACGGGGGAGGAGACAGGGAGGGGTTTTGCGCTCGTGCACGTGCGCTCAATTTCACGTTAATTCGGATGTACAAAGAGAATCATATTAGTTTTATAATACTTTGACATTTAAGTTCTAGATGCAAGTTTAGCATTTTTTTCATGATTTTTTAAAAGATTATCCTTACAGTATCACTTACATGTAGTATCTGCTTCCTGCCTTCAAAGAATGTGAAGAGAATTTAGGAGACTGATACTTATCAAAAAATATATTTTTTTGTTTTGATGACATTTGTTCTGAAATATCACCATGGCAATCTAGCCATCAGCTTTCTTAATGCATGCCTACATATTCTGACACAAGGATAATGTTTTTGCTGTGTAGCTTTTTTAAAGCAGCGCTTTAAGTTATATTTTGATATTTAGCTTGTATGAGGGGAACTATGGTGTTATTTTTATACCAAAATCATTAGCAAAAACTACACGAACTCTCCGCTTAACTGCCACAGCCAATCAGAAGCTGGAGGCGGGAACATTCTAATCTTGTTTCTGATTGGCTGAACAGCATCAGGAGGCGGAGATATTCTAATTACCTCTTCATTACTGGCGCATTTAAATAAGCGCGCAAGTGAGGGCGGGACCTGATGCGGAATGCGCATACGTTTATTGCTCAGGTACAGACGTAACGTGATATGAACCAGCCAATGGGAAACAGGCGTCCTTCAAATGTTTAGCGCACGCAGAGGTGGTCTGACTCAGCAGCCGGTAAACTGTTGCGTGTGTGAGTGAAGACACGCTGGTGAGCTACAGGTGAGAAGGAAAGCAGTCTCTGAGGGACAGAGGTGAAGACTGAAATGTCACATCGTGTTTCAGTGGCAGAAAAAATACCTCCAAGCTCAAGAGACAATGACGGTAAGAGATTTTTTATTGATATTTTAATTCTTATTGTTGCTACTGTAAACAAAGCTCAATATCTTAATGTGTTCTTTTCTTCTCTCTTCCAATCCACCCTAATGCTCCAAGGATCCAGTTCTTTACTGCCTGTTTGGAAGATCATCTTTCTTGGATACACTGGACCGTCCATTTTGGTGTGTTAGAGTAAAAAAAAAAAAAAAAGGGACCACATTGTACTTTATTTGAAATAAAGTTTCCAATTCAACTTTAATTGGAACATTGGGAATCTTGTTTGAAATTGTTCATTTTCTTCATAGGTTGTTAGTCAAGGATATTTAACAGCAATGTTTAAGTTTGTGAGAGAATGTTCCACTGTTATAGCACAATAGTCTAAATATTTCATTTAGTTTTTTATTTTAGGATTTTACTGTAATGCTATAAAACTGAACTCATTTTTATTGTATTTTGCATCATACCTGTACTATACTGTGTCACAGTTCTACAGACTATTTTACAAATATTGTCATCTTGAGTTTGTGTTAACACTTTATTGAACATGTGTGTTGATAGGAATTTATAAAAGAAAATTGTTAAATATCAGGGGTTTTGTGTTATTGCTTTATTTGAAGATGTTTAATCTTCAATTTAGGAAAAAATCTGTAAATAACAGTGTTTCCCTGTTAAATGTCTAATGCTGTTGCTTTATTGAAGGTGTTTGATTGTAATAATTTTGGAAAAAAATTTAAAATAACATTTTGCTGCTACACGTCTAGTGCTGTTTTAATGAATGTGTTAAATCGTATAAATTTTTGGAAAAATCTGTAAAATAATGGTGTTTCACTGCTAAACTTCTACTGCTGATCGTTTAATGAAGGTATTTAATCGTATAAATTTAGAAAAAAATCTTTAAAATAACGTTTTATCTGCTAAACTTATAGTGCTGTTGCTTTATTGAATGTCTTTAATTGTATAAATGTAGCAAAAATCTGTAAAATAATGGTGTTTCACTGCTAAACTTCTTGTGCTGATGGTTTAATGAAGGTGTTTAATTGTATAAATTTAGGAAAAATCTGTAAAATAACGGTGTTTCTCTGTAAAAGATAAAATAATTTCTGTAAATTTAATGTTTTTGAGCATAATATGAACCAGAGTATTTTACCTTAATTTTACGGTTTTTGTTTGACAGCCGTTGCTGCCAGTCATTTGACCGTTATTTTACGATTTTTTTTTTTTACAGTGTAGGTTACATTTTAAAATATGAATAGAACAGTATTAGACACAAATATATGATATGGTAGTATATATGCAATGAAAAAGCTATTTACACATGAGTGCTCAAAGGTAAAGCAAACGCAATTATTAATTTGTTGTGTATATTTAACTTCATTCAGCCGTTTAAGTTATATGAAAAATAACGTGCCTACCAACCTACTATTATTTTCTGTTCAAATTTAAAGATGCCCGCGTGTGCGAACAAATAAAAAAATTTATCATTTTTAATAAAGTTACCCTAATACAATGGTTCTCAAAGTGTGGGGCGCACCCCCCTAGTGGGGAATACAGACATGACAGGTGCGGCGCAATGAACGGGAGGAAATTAGTGGAAAATAATAGGAAAGTACCTATTCTAATTCATGCTCTTCTTTATTGATAATGAAGAGAGTACACTCAAAACTAAACAATCACACACAAATAAATGGATCATTAATACAAGTAAATTGAATTGAAACCTGCGCGACCCACTGAGCAGCACTGCGCGACTCTGACAGAAATAGACCGCGCTGACCATCAAAGTATATTTTACCCCACTGGGATGCGCACGTACAAACCAGGCATGGCAAGGCGGAAACAATATTAAACAGTCCTGACATTTTAAATAAATTGAGTCGCGCAGGTTTGTGATTCAAGCGGCGCTGCGCAATCCACCAGGCTGCGCAAATAAACCAGATAAACTCTGTGCTATCCAGATAGTCACGCTGCGCTGTATTTGCACAGATATTTGGTTCAATCGGGTGCCTCGGTTTCATCCCACTTTTGATGTGTTTGGCTTCACATACACTTCGACAATGGAAGAAGACGGTGCAGCAGCAGTGAGTTTGCTTACATGTGCCAAAACCAACAACAAGGAGATTGTAAAGAAAAAAGGTGCATCGTCTGTGGTGTGGAATTGGTTTGGGTAGAAGAAAAGTGATACGAAAGAGAAGTGCACTGTTTAAACAAGTGGAAACACGTCAAACCTTTCCTATCATCTGAAATCCAAGCTTCCAAACGAATATGGCCAAAGTAAAAAAATAAAATAAAAAATGCGGCAATCCTCATCAATTCACAGATTAAATAAAATTACATTATGTAAAACAGTTTTTGTGTTTGAATTTTTATTTATGCATTTTCAGATACAAATTGCCATATTGTGATATATATCGTTATCGAGGTAGAAAATTGCTTCTACGTGATAGAAGATTTTGGTTATATCACCCACCCCTAATGAAGCCTATCTTGAGCTTTGATTCATGGTGGGGATGGTGGGGGCAGAAGAGAGACCCGTGTGTGTTTTGTCTTAAACCGCTGGCAGCAGACCGCATGAGACCCAACAAATTAGGAAGACGCTTAGAGACAACACATTCCAGTCACGTTAATAAGCAACTCGACTTCTTTCAAAGAAAACTGGCAGAATACAGACAGCAGGAGAATCGCATGGTAAAATCTGAATCAGTGGACAGCAAAGCACAAATGGCTTTATTCAAAGTTGCATACAGAATTGGCCAGTGCAAAAAAAATACAAATGATTGCTGAGCAGCTAATAAAAATGGGGTCAATTATGCAAAGATAAGTGACAACGTAAGCCTTTTATAACAATTGCACGTGTATTTTATCTGTTTTGAACTTGGTGTTGTTTGATCTTATTGGTTTAGAAATTAATATTTCAATTAGGGCTGCACGATATATAGAAAAAATATCGTTATCGCGATAATGGCATGCGCGATAACCATATCGCAAAGAGTTGCGATAAATACTTTATGTGCCAAGCATTTGTGTGTCCAAATTTGACCAATCAGATGGGCCCTTACTATGTTTACACCCGCTTTTATATATATATATATATATATATATATATATATATATATATATATACACACACACACACACACACACACACACACACACACACACCCGCATTACTTCCGGGTCCTAATGCCGGTCACGGAGCGCGCGTGTGTGTGTGTGTGTGACAAATAGTATTTTTTATTACATTTTTGTTTAATAATATTTAATATAAAATAATATTTATTTTTATTTAAAAAAAAAAAAAAAAAAAAGGCAAGCTAAAGAGAATAATTTGTTTAAAAGATGCTCTTGTTTTAAGACACTATTGATGACTGTACGGTTACACGTAAATAAAAAGTAATGTTTGAAAGTAATTCATATTGTGTTGGCAGGTTTATAGTAACAGCAAACCAGAAGTCAGAATATCTGCTGAGGGGTTTAAGTCATTCAGTGTTTTGAAGTGTAAATATTTGCAACTTCCTTGACATATAGTTTCTTTTTAGCCTGAATTAGATTTAATTACATCAGACGAATATCTATTACCTGTTTATTTTAGTATGATCATTACATATAAATAAATAATAAAAAAATAGGTAATAATAATAATTTAAAAAATGCATTTCTCTAGGGAAATGTTATATCGCAAGAAATATCGTTATCGCAATATTGAACAATATCGCATATCGCATATTTTCCTAATATCGTGCAGCCCTAATTTCAATCATATATCAATTCAAATATATAAAAAATGACGGAAACCATAATATTGCATCTCTTTCCTAATCATATGGATGAGTGCGTCGATCGCACGGACGCCGCCGACAAAGAGCGTGTTGTTGCGGGAGAGAGAGAGGTTGATTTACGAAAACTGTTTACGGCAGTGTAGTCCAATGTGGGAGATGCATTGTGGGTAATGAGGTCCGGTGTGTATGAACGCGAGTGCGAGATGTAAGCTGGGATATAAAGCCTGAGTTTTGTTTTCTTTTCAGCAGTTTTTGGTTGGATCCACCCAAAAGTTTGTACCATAACCTGACAATGCAGCAAATAAAAGAACGGGCATCGACCAGTTTGTCCATCTCTTCAGTACATGAATTAACGGGCTGTTACGCTGCCGCGAGCAACATTACAAATAAAGCGGAGAAGCTAACAGTGTGTTTATGTTACTACGCATGCCCTCCCTCAATATTAAACACCTTCACTTTTAATTTACGGAGGGAGAGATATTGATCCTTTCTCGATGCAGCGAATTTCTTTGAGCAAATTAATAATAATTTCAATGAATGAAAAGGAGGAAGAAGAAAAGAAAGCTTTAGAGGTAAATGCTGTGAAATGCTTCAAATGAACAGATTCTGCCTTTGGTGTGAAAGAAAGTTCCAGTTCCGCTCTGATGACTAACATTACAGTCAGGGACAGCGAGGCTGGATCCAGCAGCCCACCACATCCCACATCATAATACACTGGCTCATTATAATGGAGATTAATTTTTAAAATCACATACTAGTATAAAAATATAACACAAACAAAAACGTAAATAAAAAAGTGAATAATTAACTTATTGTTCTTTCCTTTGTTTCTTTTTTTTTTTTTTTTACAAATACGACCCAAAATATGTTCAGTGAAAGTTATTCAGATCAGTGTAAAGTTAGTATGATTTTAAACGTGCTATAACTCCACCTGGCACAGTTTCATCCTAGTGGAACAATCTGACTAAATGTGCAGTGCCATGGAAAAGTATTTGCCCCTTCCTGATTTTTGTCACACTTGTACGGGTAGAATTTCACCTAAACACTTTATGAGGAAAGGACAGATTGGCCTTTTTGTTTGTGAGATATCATGAACATTTCGCAGGGGGTATCATCATGATGCAGTGTAAGATATACCACTCATCAGTGTAAACTGTAAGTGCAGCAGGTCAGTGATGATGAACCGGTGCCTGCTGATGATGACCAACACGTCTCCCCTGATCTACCAGAGCCGAGTGAAAAGAATCACAATCAAACTGAACAGGTAAGCTGGAATAAAATCAGTAGCAGCAATAACTCCTGCTAGTAATTATTATGGTAGTCAATGTTAATTCAAAATATCGTTTCTCAGCATTATTTCGAATTAGGGCTGCAACTAACGATTATTTTGGTAATCGATTAGTTGGACGATTAATTTTCGATTAATCGGATAAAACCGAACGCTTTAATTTGATGTTTTGCTTAACTATATAAAACAATAAATCAGGGTATTATTTATGTATAAAAGTAAACTTTAAAAAATGCAAAAGCCACATATAGAGTTCAATGATCTTTAATTATGGCATTTAAACCTCATTTTACAGTATGTAAATCAACATTTTTTTTTAACAAAAATTGCAGACGGCAATATATATAGTTTAAAAAATACACTGACATTCATTTATTAAGAATGACCTCAATTTTAAATTCTCTTAAATTAATTCAACTTAATAAGAAGAAGAATAGACTTCTAGACCTCGGTTTATACATTATTTCGATCCTCTCGTGTATTTTATCCTTTTTTTGTTGTCTCAATAATAATAATAATTATAGATATATATAGAGAGACCATTTTGCTACACTAGACATTAATCTTGTTGTTTTAAGCATTCTCGTAATACGTAGGGGGAGAAAAAAAAACCCGGCTACTGGGTTCACTGTTTATTTTGCCTTTTTTCCGCATTTCCCTGTGTATAGCGTGTAGAATCATGGGATATATCCGGTCCTCCAAAGCATAAAATGAATGCGAAGAAAACGAACTAGAAGTGTTTTCCTTGCGTTCGTTGGGATTTGAATGCCAAGAAAAAGCTGCATGCAACGTTTTTTTCTTTTTACGCCGTATAACCGCGCAGCCGGACAAACGCACGTCACCAACGCCCGTGTTAACACTCATTGACTCCTTTTTTTTTTTTTTTTTAGTCGTGGCCAATTCCTCCCCGTCGCTAGGGGCTCCCACATGTGTAGAAAACCCTCGGCACTTCATCCGCGTTCACCGGACACTACGAACAGAAGAAAACCGCTCGATTTTAACGCCCGATAAGAGGTGTTTAATGTAAATTGCTCCCATACTTTGGAGGACTTGAGGCGCGCGCTTTTTCTTGCAAACGCTTCTGTAACCTCCGTTGCGCGAGCGACTGTGTATCTGTGTGTGTGTATTTGTGCATCTTGTGGTCGCGTTCCTCAGTAACGTGAGCAGCCCAACTAATCGATAACGGCATTCGTTGACAACGAATTTCATTATCGATAATTATCGATTTTAGCGATTAGTTGTTGCAGCCTTATTTCGAATTAATATTGACTACCATAATAATTAAAATAAGTAACTAGTTTACTAGCGTGAGCTAATGCTGCTACTGATTTTATTTCAGCTTACCTGTTCAGTTTTATTGCCATTCTTTGTAAAATATTGTCTTTATAGTTTTATATGTAGTTTGTCTTGATGTTCTTTCCATTATTTCTTTGTTTTACTAATATGACCCAATATGTCATATTACTTTTACTAATATGACCCAATATGTTCAATGATACTTGAAATAATATGTTTAAGTATCATTGATTTCCGTATTGTGTTATATTTTTATTCTAGTAACTGGTGTTAAAAATTTCTCTCTACATTAATAAGCCAATGTATTATGATGTGGGCCAGAAAGTCCAGGGCCACTTTTTGGTCCCAGTCCGCCCCTGCCCACAGTTGCTGTAATCCCCCATCCCACCTTTCATTCAGGTGTGAAGTTATCAAACTGGTTTCGCTGCTGGGGGAATTCGCAGAATTGGGGGTTTTAAAACAAATTAACAAGCAACAGTGGCGGTTCTACACTGAATTGTCCCTGGGCGAGTCTCCCTCCCGGTGACCGCCCCCCCCCCCATTATCGCCTCCCTCCCTCCCGGTGACCGCCCCCCCCCCGTTATCGCCTCCCCATCGCCCCATGTAAAGAGAACGAGCATCGACCAGTTTGTTCTTCTAATCAGTACATGAATTAACGGGCTGTTACGCTGCCGCGCGCAACATTAAAAATAAAGCAGAGAAGCTAACAGTGTGTTTATGTTTCTGCGCATTCGGATGTATTGCCCCCTCGATATTAATTAAACATCTTCACTTAGAATTTACGGAGGGAAAGATATTGATCCTTTCTCGATGCAGCGAATTTCTTTGAGCAAATTAATAATAATTTCAATGAATGAAAATATGAAGAAGAAAAGGTGGAGCTGAAAAGTACACCAAAATAAGAAAAAGCTTTAGAGGTAAATGCTGTGAAATGCTTCAAATGAACAGATTCTGCCTTTGGTGTGAAGGAAAGTTCCAGTTCCGCAGGCTCTGATTGCTCTAATGCCTCTTTTCCACTGCATAGTACGGCACGACACGGTTCAGTTCAACTCACTTCGGTTTGGCGCAGTTTGGCTCGGTTTGCTCTTCCACTGCAGTGTAGTAACACTTTAGCGTGGGCGGGATTACTCACGCGCGCGGCGCCGCTACTGCCGTGACGTCATCGTAAACGCGCCACAAACAAACACACAATGGAGCATATCAACGGCATGGTGTTCTTCATTCTCGGCATGTGGATGTTTTTAACAGCGAGACGAAGGAGTTTGTTTCAAAAGAGGCCGACGACTGTTAATACAAAAAGGTGCGTGCGATCCTTCTCTAGCTGTTCTAAATATATCGGTTCTGTTGTGTCTCGTGTCGCAAGTTCAGTGACGCAGTAATGATGATTTTCTCCGGCTAATCAGTGACCAGCCGTGTTTACACGTCACGTTTTGGTAACGGTTCGGCGCGCTTGGAACCTCGGCCGAGGTGGTACTGAAAAAAGGAACAGGTACTATGTACTGTTCCCAGTGGATCAAGCCCCAAAAGTGAGTAGAACTGAACCGTGTCGTGTCGTACTATGCAGTGGAAAAGCGCCATAACATTATTGTCAGGGACAGGTAGGCTGGATCCAGCAGCTTATCACATCGCACATCATAATACACTGGCTCATTATAGTGGAGATTAATTTTTAAAACCACATCATCTTTGTCTTTCGGTTGTTCCCTTTCAGGGGTCGCCACAGCGAATCATCTGCCTCGATCTAACCCTATCCTCTGCATCCTCTTCTCTCACACCAACTAACGTCATGTCCTCTCTCACTGCATCCATAAATCTCCTCTTTGGTTTTCCTCTAGACCAAAGCATCCTTCTACCGATATATTCACACTCTCCTCTGAACATGTCCAAACCACCTCAATCTGGCCTCTCTGACTTTATCTCCAAAACACCTAACATGGGTTGTCCCTCTGATGAACTCATTCTTGATCCTATCCATCCTTGTCACTCCCAAAGAGAACCTCAACATCTTCAGCTGTGCTACCTCTAGCTCTGCCTCCTGTCTTTTCTTCAGTACCACTGTCTCTAAGCCATAGAGCATTGCTGGTCTCACCACTGTGCTGTACACCTTTCCTTTCATTCTCGCTGATACTCTTTTATCGCACAACACACCTGACACTTTTCTCCACCCATTCCAACATGCCTGTACTCGTCTCTTCACCTCCTTTGAACACTCTCCGTTGCTCTCGACCGTTGATCCTAAGTACTTAAAATCCTGCACCTTCTTTACCTCTGCTCCCTGTAGCCTCACTGTTCCTCTTGGGTTTCTCTCATTCACACACATGTATTCCGTCTTGCTGCGGCTAACCTTCATTCCTCTGCTTTCCAGAGCGTACCTCCACCTGTTCCCTGTTCTCGCTACAAAGCACAATGTCATCTGCAAACATCATAGTCCATGGAGACTCCTGTCTAACTTCATCTGTCATCCTGTCCATCACTAGAGCAAACAAAAAGGGGCTTAGAGCCGATCCTTGATGCAGACCCACATCACCTTGAACTCTTCTGTCACACCTACAGCACATCTTACCACTGTCTTACAGCTCTCATACATGTCCTGCACCACTCCAACATACTTCTCTGCCACTCCAGACTTCCTCATACAACACCACAGCTCCTCTCTCGGCACCCTGTCGTACGCTTTCTCTAAATCTACAAAGACACAATGCAACTCTTTATTACTTGTCTGTACTTCTCCACCAGCATCCTCAAACCAAATACTGCATCTGATGTACTCTTTCTAGGCATAAAACCATATTGCTGCTCACAAATTCTCACCTCTGCCCTTAACCTAGCTTCCACTACTCTTTCCCACAGCTTCATTGTATGGCTCATTAGCTTTATACCTCTGTAATTGCCACAGCTCTGCGCATCTCCCTTGTTCTTAAAAATCAGCACCAATACACTTCTCCTCCAGTCCTCTGGAATCCTCTCACTCTCCAAGATCTCGTTAAATAAACTAGTCAGAAACTCTACTGCCACCTCTCCTAAGCACTTCCATACCTCCACAGGTATGTTATCAGGACCAACAGCCTTTCCACTCTTCATCCTCTTCAACGCCCTTCTCACCTCACTTTTACTAATATTTGCTACGTCCGGCTCCACAACAGTCACCTCTTCTACTCTTTGTTCTCTTTCGTTTTCCTCATTCATCAACTCCTCAAAGTACTCCTTCCATCTTCCCATCACCCTTCTGGCATCTGTCAGTACATTTCCATCTCTATCTTTAATCACTCTAACCTGCTGCACATCCTTCCCATCTCTATCTCTTTGCCTCGCCAACCTGTACAGATCCACCTCTCCCTCCTTACTGTCCAGCCTAGCATACAAGTCCTCATATGCTCTTTGTTTGGCCTTTGCCACTTCTACCTTCACCTTACGCTGCATCTCCCTGTACTCCTGTCTACTCTCTTCAGTCCTATCAGTGTCCCACCTCTTCTTAGCTAGCCCCTTTCTCTGTATACACTCCTGGACTTCCTCATTCCACCACCAAGTCTCCTTGTCCCCTTTTCCCTTACCTGATGATACACCAAGTACTCTCTTACCTGTCTCCCTGATCACATTGGCTGTAGTTGTCCAGTCAACTGAAAGCACCTCCTGACCACCCATCACCCATTGTCTCAACTCCTCCCTAAAGACTACACAACATTCTTCCTTTCTCAGCTTCCACCACTTTGTCCTCTGTTCTGCCTTTTTCCTCTTCACCTTCCTCACCACCAGGGTTATTTTACACACCACCATTCTGTGTTGTCTGGCTACACTCTCCCCTACCAACACTTTGCAGTCACTAATCTCTTTCAGATTACAACGTCGACACAAGATGTAGTCCACCTGAGTGCTTCTGCCTCCACTCTTACATGTCACCCTATGTTCCTGCCTCTTCTGGAAGAATGTATTTACTACTGCCATTTCCATCCTCTTTGCAAAGTCCACCACCATCTGTCCTTCTACATTCCTGTCCTGAACACCAAACCTGCCCATCACATTTTCATCCCCTCTGTTCCCTTCCCCAACATGTCCATTGAAGTCTGCACCAATCACAACTCTCTCACCTCTGGGGATGCTCTGCATCACTTCATCTAACTCACTCCAGAATTTCTCCTTCTCTTCTAACACACATCCTACCTGTGGGGCAGAACCACTAACAACATTGAACATCACCCCTTCAATTTCCAGCTTCAGACGCATCATCCTATCTGATACTCTCTTCACTTCTAAAACATTCCTTACAAACTCCTCTTTCAGAATAACTCCTACTCCATTTCTTTTCCTATCCACACCATGGTAAAACAATTTGAACCCTGATCCTAAGCTTCTAGCTTTGCTACCTTTCCACCTGGTCTCCTGGACACACAGTATATCCACCTTCCTTCTCTGCATCATATCAACCAACTCTCTTCCCTTCCCTGTCATGGTCGCAACATTCAAAGTACCCACTTTCACTCCTAAACTCTTGCCTTTCCTCTTCTCTCTCTGCTTTCGAACACGCCTTCCTCCTCTCCTTCTTCGACCAACAGTAGTCCAATTTCCACCGACACCCAGTAGGTCAACAGCACCGGTGGTGGTCGTTGTTAACCCGGGCCGCGACCGATCCGGTATGGGAATTATATTTCTGATGGATAATCACGATGGCGCGGCCACGTCCAGACGCCTTCCTGATCGCTCCGTACAAACTGTGCGTTTTTTTCCTTCTTTCTTTATTTATTTTACTTTCATTCGCTAAGAGTACTTCAGGTTTAGTGACCTATGACAGTAGAACACTACTGGATATAGGAATTCAGATTTCGGCGCTTACTTATACCACCTTTAAGCCTGACCCGTCGTGGCCCTCTGAGATACTACGCTGCTCAGACGACAACAACAATGGACGGGACGCTAACCCGCGGCGAAGAACAAAGAAGCGTCGAGGGAAACGCGGCGGCGTCCGTAACAGAATGAGAGAACAAGCTCATCGCACCCCTCTGCCGAGTATCCTGCTGGCTAATGTACAGTCACTGGAGAATAAGCTTGATGACCTCAGAGCCAGAGTTACTTTCCAGCGAGATATCAGGGATTGTAATCTTCTGTGCTTTACAGAAACATGGCTGACCCCCATTGTGCCGGACCGAGTCGTAACCCCATCGGACTCATTCTCTGTGTTCCGCATGGACAGGACGGCAGAGTCTAACAAAGCTAAAGGTGGAGGTGTGTGCTTCATGGTCAACAAGAAGTGGTGCGATGCCAGGAGTGTTTCCATTCTCTCCAGTAGCTGCTCGCCTCATTTGGAATATCTGAGTGCTAAATGTCGTCCTTTCTACCTGCCTCGCGAGTTCACCTCGGTCATTGCCACGGCGGTCTACATCCCACCCCACGCGGACACAGGCACTGCTCTGTCTGAACTACATGATGTGCTGAGTGAGTTCCAAAACAAACACCCGGACGCAGCGCACATTGTAGCAGGTGACTTTAATAAAGCGAACCTCAGACAGGTTATGCCAAACTTTCACCAACATGTTACATGTCCGACAAGGGGACTCAACATTCTGGACCACTGTTACACACCATACAAGCGGGGCTACAAAGCTGTTTCACATCCAGCATTCGGGAAATCAGACCACAACGCCATTTTCCTCATACCGGAATATCAACAAAGCTTTCGTCGTGAAGCTCCGGTCATGAGGGAGGTGCAACGCTGGTCTGCCCAATCAGAAGCTACGCTACAGGACGCGCTCGATGACGTAGATTGGGACATGTTCCGAGCCTGCGCAGTAGACATCAACGAGTTTGCGGATGTAGCAGTTAGCTTCGTTAGCACGCTCGTAAATGAAGTTGTCCCGACAGTGAGGTTCAAATCGTTTCCGAACCAGAAGCCTTGGGTAGACCAATCGATCCGCGATGCTGTGAATGCCCGGACCGCTGCTTATAATGCCGCACTCATTAGCGGCGATATGAGCGCATACAAAGCGGCTTCTTATAGCGTCAGGCGAGCGGTGAGGGAAGCTAAGGGGCGGTTCCGACAGCGAACTGAATCACACTTCCATCAGGGTGACACACGCCGCATGTGGCACGGATTACGCACAATCACGGACTACAAGGTTGCCAAAGACACCACGACGATCGTCGCCGACTCTGCATTCGCCAACGAGCTGAACGCATTCTTCGCCCGGTTCGAGGTTAGCCAGGCGGCTAATGCTAGCAGCCTGCTGACTGAGAGTGATGACGTCATCAGCGAGGATTGCGTCATCAGCATCGCAGAGCACGACGTTCGCACGGCGCTGAGGAGGGTGAACACCAGGAAAGCGGCGGGTCCAGATGGCATCTCTGGGCGCCTGCTGCGCTGCTGCGCTGACCAGCTGTCAGGTGTGTTCACCTGTATCTTTAATGAGTCCCTGGCGAAGTCTGTGGTCCCGGCGTGTTTCAAGAGATCCACCATTGTCCCCGTGCCCAAGACCAACAAACCCTCATGCCTGAATGACTACCGGCCTGTTGCACTGACATCGATGGTCATGAAGGTATTTGAGGGTCTGCTAAAAAACATCATCTCCTCCTCCATCCCCAGCTCCATAGATCCACTTCAGTTCGCCTACCGCCCCAACAGATCCACAGAGGATGCCATCTCCCATGTTCTGCACACCACTCTCAGCCACGTGGACAAGATGCAAGGTAACTATGTGAGATTGCTGTTTATAGATTACAGCTCTGCTTTCAACACAATAGTGCCTAACAGACTGTTCACAAAGCTGAGAGATCTAGGACTTAACAAACGCTTGTGTGCCTGGGTGTTGGACTTCCTCTCGGACAGATCTCAAGCGGTGAGAGTGGGCAAGTGCTTCTCCAGCAGCATCACCATCAACACAGGTGCTCCACAGGGATGTGTTCTCTCTCCACTGCTATACTCTCTTTACACTTCAGACTGTGTGGCCATGTTCGACTCCAACACCATCGTTAAGTTTGCTGACGATACGGTGGTGCTGGGCTTCATCTCCAACAACGATGAGTCGGCCTACATAGATGAAGTGGAGAACCTGGCACTATGGTGTGAAGAAAACTGCCTCCGACTGAACGTCAGTAAGACGAAGGAGCTGGTGGTGGACTTCAGAAGGGGACAACTGGACCACAAACCCCTCATCATCAATGGAGCTCCAGTGGAGAGAGTGAGCAGCTTCAAGTACTTGGGCGTCCACATCTCCGAGGATCTGACTTGGACTGAGCATATCTGTGCTCAGACGAAAAGGGCAAAGCAGCGTCTGTACCACCTGAGGCAGTTGAGGAAGTTTGGGGTTTCCCCTGCTGTCCTTAAGGCTTTCTACTCGGGTGCTGTTGAGAGCATCCTAACACAGAACATTTCATCCTGGTTTGGGAATAGCTGTGTACAGGACAGGAAAGCCCTCCAGAGAGTGATCCGGGCAGCTGAACGCTGCTGCAGGTTAACTCTCCCCTTCATGCAGGACATCTACACCAGGAGATGTAAAACCAGGGCAGCTCGTATCATTAAGGACTTGTCGCACCCCAATAACGGACTGTTCAAACTTCTGCATTCAGGCAGAAGGTTCCGGGTCATTATGGCCAAAACGGAGAGACTCAGGAGGAGTTTTTATCCACAGGCGATTAGACTCCTCAACCATGATGGGCCACTCTCCCATTCATAGGACTGGTAACAGTTCACCCACACACTGCTGTGCTGACATTCCACACTGCACACTGCACTTTAGTCTGGACTGTAAGCATCACTTGCACTAACATCTTTATCCTGCTCAGATACACATTTTATTATTATGTTTACATTTGCACTTTTTTTTTTTTTTTTAATTTAAATTTCTATTTCTATTTATAGATTATTTCTTTTGTTTCTTGTTATTTGCACAAAGTAGGAGCGGTTCAGGATACATTTCACTGCGTGTTGTACTTGTATAACTATGCATGTGACAAATAAAGAATCTTGGATCTTGATTCGCATCATTGATTTGGCAAATGTTTTACGTCGGATGCCCTTCCTGACACAACCCTCTGCATTTATCCAGACTTGGGACTGGCACAAGAAGACACTGGATTGCGCCCCCTCATGGTTGCATTAATTTTTAAAACCACATACTAATATAAAAATATAACACAAAAAAACGTAAATAAAAAAAAGTATCACTGAACATATATTGGGTCGTATTTGTAAAAAACAACAAAAAAAAAAAAACAAACAAAAAACAAAAGGAAAGAAACCGTTTTCCCGAAACGCTACAGTAAACAAACAAACGGCAAACAAGCAAACAAGTAACGCGCGCGCTCACCTTTGAAGTTCAGTCGCTGTTGAGGAACACTGGAGCGCGAGCCCGGGCTCAAAGCAACTTCTTCATCGTATCCTTTAAATTCCTTTTGATCAGGAAACAAAAATGTCCTTTTTTGCGCCAGAAAGGGAGACAAGAGAGACGCTACACCGCTCCGGAGCTGTAAATTCGAGGACTCTCTCAGTCTCTCTCTCGAACTGCCGGTGCAAAGGGTTTTTCCCCTAACCCTCACTTTCCTCGAGATCACATGACCTCTGTGTTTCACAGGTAAGCAGAAATGACGCGGATGTGTAACGCACCTGAGAAGCCAGCAGCTAACAAACAGTTCGCGCGCGCGCTCTCTGGTTTGTCTCTCACAAACTGGTTTGTCTGTAGCTTCGCCCCTGAGAGCCGCTCACGAGAAGCCCCCCCCCCCCCCCCCCCCAAAAAAATAAATAAATAAATAAAATAAAATAAAAAAATGTGCGTGTGTGTCAGTCCCCGTGGGCATGCTTTAAGATCTTGGTGGGGACCAATATGTGATAGGTTTGACTTTGCAGGGACATCTGGTTGCCCTCAACATGGCTTAAAAAAGAGGCTGCTTAAAGATCATTTGAACTGTATGTGTTAGTATCATACTAATTATCTGCAGTAATGGAAGTGTGTGTGTGTGTGTGTGTGTGTGTGTGTGTTCCAGCTAAAGGATTCAAATGATTTATGATTATGCTAACGTGTCTGAGGGGTGAAAGTGTTGTCCTTGCCCTGTGGACTTGAACAGATGTGCTTTTTTTCTCTTCCCTCATTTGTTTCTCTCCAGCTGCCAGCATCTCCATCACACGACACACACACACACACACACACACACACACACACACATGCATACAATGTTCATTCTCAGAGCCCTACATACAGAGCCTTCTCATTTTCTATAAAGACATGAGCAAAGGGTGGGGGGAATGAAAGAATAATGACGGCTGTCATGAAAAGTGAGACAGGTCTTTACATGCTGAGTATTCTATAATTGGAGCCCTTTGTTCGGGTAGAAAAGCAATAATCTGGCACTTTTTGTCCCTCTCAATGGAGCTGTCACACTCCTTTTCACCAAATCTTGGAAAATGGCAGAATGAAATGAGACAGCATCATAACAGTTCTACAGTAGGCTATATGCAGATGAAATCAAAATATTTTTAAATATTCAAAGTGGTTTTACAAAATATTGTTAATCTGTTAATCAGGGATATACTGAAAAACTTCATGCTATAAAAAAGTAATACATTAATTAAATAAAATGAAAACATAGATGCCATAGAATAACTGAAAGGGCCAGATTAAAATTGTGTAAATTTGTTGCCCTCTACTGGCTAGAAGTGTAACAACAACTAAAATTAACAGTATAAAGTATTATGCATACGTTTTTGCATCTTGTATTCTACATATTATATTAATTATTATTATTTGTATTAATTGTTGTGTCATGAGTTGGTCCACAATGCTTCCCATGAGACACGAGGAAGTCCAGTCCAACAGCAAAAAGAGACTAGCCTACAGTATATTTTGTGAGGCAGCAGATAAAAGGAAAAGAGGGAGGAGAAGTCTGTGTGAGAGGAAAAATAATGTGACAATTTTTAGACATGCATAATGATCTGATTTTCTTTCCCTTCTTTCAGTGGTGAGCTAAACGAATGCTGTCAATATGATATATTGTGGAATATGTTTTGTTTTCTATTGTGTAAAATCATTACGGCCATGCTTTATAAGTCTACAGATGCAAAACCAAACTCATACAGCCAAACACTTTCAAAAAGTAAAAAATAAATACATGAATAAACAGATCGGGGACACAAGAGTTTTTTGGGGTGGTGTTATCTTAGGGTGCAAGTCCATGGTTCCCCTATTCAGCAGGTCTCTATAGAAAAGTCTATTGCGAATACAAAACTAGCAATTAAGTTGTGAGTGTGGCTTTTCTTTTCCCTGATCCAAGTGTTTTTGGTTAGTGTGCCAACAAAATTGCCGGTTTATTGTGAATAGTAGGTTTGCTGTTTAGAATCGTATAAAGCAGGGGTTCTGCTGTTTGTAGTGAAAAGAGTCTTAGTCTGATAAAGCATTGCTGTCCACAAGTATTGGATCAAAAAGTCCAAGGCTTGTATTTTTTTGTATAGTCTACCGACGGCCATATTGCTTATGAACATATATATTGTCCTATAAACGTATCTGATAATCAGATACCTAGGGAGAACCTGATTTGCTGTACCACAGCATGGTTTCTCTCTCCTTCACTCTGACACATTCGAACATATCCATGCCTCATCAGTGTGCTGATTTTAAGAGCTAGATAATGAGTGATGATGATTAACAAGCTAATCAAACAAACAAAAAAAAGAATCAAATGATTTGAGAACACACAAGAACACACATTGTATAAAGAACAGTATTTTTAAACTTCCTCTCGTAATCTACTAAATCACATTTCGATTATGTTCGAGTCATTCTGCTGAGTGGCTGAGTTTTTATAGCTGGTTGCGACCAAATAATAGACTCTGCGAAGCAGGAAAAATCCAATAAAAGCATTATGAATCTTTCATCAGAGTGAATATTGTCTTTTAGCT
The DNA here is from genome assembly GCA_030522415.1 of Channallabes apus. Taxonomy (NCBI): domain Eukaryota; kingdom Metazoa; phylum Chordata; class Actinopteri; order Siluriformes; family Clariidae; genus Channallabes; species Channallabes apus. The sequence goes on from CM060114.1 coordinate 27,055,452, forward strand.
AACCTTTAGGGGCAAAACGATGCATTTCTTCATACTGAAGCAATATAAAAAAATTTCTGTGAGCTTTTTTTTCTTTTTAAAGACATGATAGAATATTTATATTATTAAGAATTAAACTCAAAGTGGTGAAAAAAAAGATTATAAACACTCACTGGCCACTATGGTAATGGACCACCTTTACTCTTAGAACAGTCTCAGTTTATGGCTGGCTGTATTCCACAAGATATTGGACACATTCCGCTGAGCTTCTGATCCATGTTTACATGACTGAGTTACACAATTTGTCGTGCATGTCCTGCAAATCTCACATTCTTTCACATGGATACGTGATACATCATGCTGGAAGGAGTCATTATAAGATGGTATACTGTGGCCATGAAAGAAAACATGGCGAGCAAACAGTACTCAAATGCTAATTGTGGTATTACGGTGCAGCAAAAGTTTGGACACACCTTCTAATCCAATATTTTTTGGTTTGTGACTTATTTTCTAAATTCTAGAACAATAATGGAAATTTCAAAACTATGAAATAAACATATGGAATTAGATAATTCCATAATTAGGTAATTCCATATATAACAACACCAACAACAATAGTCAGTTGTTATTTTAAGACACAAAGGTCAGCTGTTCTGAACCAGGTTTTGTGAGAACAGTATTGTCAAGTGCATTTGCCAAACCCATCAATCATCATAATGAAACTGGCTGTCATGAAGACCATTGCAGGAAAACAAGACCAAAACTTTCCTCTACTGCAGAGGTTCATTTAGAGGTATCAGCCTCAAAAATCATCACTTAATAGCACCTCAGATTAGAGCCGTTATGAAGAGGAGATTACTGTATACTTTAGATGCCTTCAGCATTGTTTTACGATGTACATAGAAATAAAAATCAGGAAAGGCCATGAAATTAGAAGGTGTGTTCAAACTTTTGACTTAGAGAGGTGGCGCGGTGGTGTAGTGGTTAGCACTGTCGCCTTCCACCTCCAGGGTCTGGGTTCGATTCCCGGCCAGGCTCGATTCCTTTCTCTGTGTGCATGGAGTTTGCATGGCTTGGTGCTTGGTGGGTTTCCTCCGGGTACTCCGGTTTCCTCCCACAGTCCAAAGATATGCAGGTTAGGCCCAAAAAATATGCCCATAGTATGTGAGTATGTGTGTTTGTGCCCTACGATGGATTGGCATCCTGTCCAGGGTGTACCTTGCCTTGTACCCTACGCTTCCTGGAACAGGCTCCAGGTCCCTGCGTCCCTGAGGATAAAGACGTATAGAAGATGAGTGAGTGAGTGATATAATAGTACATAACTTAATAGCAATAGTATTAGCATAGCATATCATTCTGGTACTGACGCCATTTCAAAGTTCTTTAAAGTGATATTGGCATGTACTGATTAAAATGCATTACATGATTATATATTATAGATTATAGACTATTAAGAAGTAAAATGATAGATTATAGACTATTAACAAGTAAAAAATGTATACAGATCCAATAATTAACTTAGCAACATAGGGTTATAGGTTCTTGTCCAAGAGATCAAAAGTGGCAATTTGGCAATTCAGGGATTTCTGCTATTTCAAACTAAATGACATTCATACTGACAAGACATTTAGCATGTTAAGTTTTGTTCCTTATTACAGTAGATAAAAAACGATCACTAGTGTTTTTAGGATTTTGGAACATTAATAGTGAAACTCCACCTTCTGAACCCTCGTAGCTATAGTATTTATGATATTTATAGCAAACTCCATGCACACAGAGACAGGAATTCGAGTCTGGCCGAGAGTCGAACCCGGACCCTGGAGGTGCCAGGTGACAGTGCTAACCACTACACCACCATGCCGCCTACTATCCCTTTAATGATCTCATATTAACAAATATGAGTGCTCAGAGTGACATAAGAGCCTTTACAAAGATTAGATAAAGCAAGTATCATTGCTTAAATAATAAAATAACATTAGGGCCATAACAAATCACACTATTTTTACTTTTGATATGTATTTAAAATTTAAATACGAATTGAAATTAGAATTTTTATTTACTTTTGATACATTTTTCAATTTGAAAGCAATAACTTTTTGAATAAGTTAAGTGTGTTAATCCTTTATTAATCACATACATTACTGCACAGTGGAATTAATAATTCTTCACATATTCTAGCTTTTTTTTGTTTTGTTTTAAATAGGCTGGGGACAGAGCGCAAGGTCAGCCATTATATAGCACCGCTGGAGCAGACAAGGTCAAGGGCCGAACAGCTCGAACCCAGAGGTGTCAAGTAACGAAGTACAAATACTTCGTTACCTTACGTAAGTAGAAATTTTTGGTATCTATACTTTACTGGAGTAATTATTTTTCAGCCGACTTTTTACTTCTACTCCTTACATTTTCACGCAATTCTCTGTACTTTCTACTCCTTACATTTTAAAAATAGCCTCGTTACTCCTATTTTATTTCAGCTTGTCATTCAAAAAATAAACAAACAAAAAAAAACATTCGGATAAATCGCGCCATCCGGATGGAGCGAATTTGATTGTGGTTGGATGATGTAATGTTTGCATGCAGTTCTGTTCCAAGTTTTCTGTTCAGCATCATGACTCTGACGTAAGCACGTAAGCACGTCGAGCGGGGCGAGGTAACTAAGCGTGTGTAATCTGCCACTGGGTATGCGCATGAGAGAACAAAAAAAGTAAACGGCATATTCGCTAACAACTCCGTTTGTCTATGTGATCTTTATTTTCTTCTATACCGAAGGACGTTACAGGTGAGAAGTATAAGCATACCATTCTGACACCCTGTTGGTTCAATTCAATTCAATTCAATTCAGTTTTATTTGTATAGCGCTTTTAACAATTGACATTGTCTCAAAGCAGCTTTACACAATCAAAAGAATTATTTAAGTTTGTATGGAATGTGAATGTGTATGAATCAAAATGTTCAGATAGTCCCTGGTGAGCAAGCCCGAGGGCGACAGTGGCAAGGAAAAACTCCCTGAGACGGTAATAGGAAGAAACCTTGAGAGGAACCAGACTCGACAGGGAACCCATCCTCATCTGGGTGAAACAGATAGCAGGAAATGATCTGCATTTATACAGTGTTAAGTGTTAGGTTCAGCTATAATAGTTGATGTTAATTGATGTTATAATAGTTGATGTAAAATGGAGTCCAGTAGTTATTCGAGACTCAGATAGACTTGTAGAAAGTTCCAGTCCTGAACTATCGAATTGTCAAGTCCTCAGAGAAACAGCTGACCACACCAGTCGAGGCCAGAACCATCTTCTAAGTAGATAGAATCATCCCCAGACACCAGGCGCATCCCAAAGAGAAACACGGGGCATCCATGCGACGAGACCTCCAACCAGAAACCGGGCACCAGGATGGATCAGACAGGTCCGGAGGGCAGAGGGAGTCTGGATCACTGGCAGCTCAGGAACCACATGTGTAGCTCAACAGAGAGAGAAAGAGTGAAAGGGGGAGACAGGGGGAGAGAGGAAAGAGAAAGAGGGGGAGGAAGAGAAGAGGAGGAGAGATTGCAATTAGGTATGGTCACAGTCACAATGTATAATGTGAATGTATATTTACTGTAGAGTGCAAGCAGGGACTCCGGCAGGACTAACTATGACAGCATAACTAAAAGGGAGAGCCAGAAGGAAACACAAACATGAGGGCTCCCTGAGATGTAAAGCAAACAATCACCTCACCGTCAACAAACCTGAGTGATCAAATGAGACTGAGGAAGACAGCATCTAAACATACCAGTTCACCATAATACTCTACGTCCATGAGTCCCCCAGATCTGCTCCTTTACCTTATGGCAAATCTATTTACAAAAATGCTTGGTTAAATAAATAGGTTTTGAGCCTAGACTTAAACACTGAGACTGTGTCTGAGTCCCGAACACTATTTGGAAGATTATTCCATAATTTTGGGGCTTTGTAAGAAAAAGCTCTGCCCCCAGCTGTAGTTTTCATAATACGCGGTACTGATAAGCAGCCTGAATCCTTTGACCGAAGTAGGCGTGGCGGATCGTAAGACACTAGCAGTTCGCTCAGATACTGCGGCGCGAGACCATTTAATGCCTTATATGTCAAGAGTAGTGTTTTAAAATCAATGCGAAATTTCACAGGGAGCCAATGCAGTGAAGATAGGATAGGGGTGATGTGCTCATATCTTCTGGTTCTAGTGAGGACTCTCGCTGCTGCATTTTGGACTAGCTGAAGCTTGTTTATGCACCTAACAGAACAACCAGACAGTAAGGCATTACAATAGTCCAACCTAGAAGTGATAAAAGCATGAACTAGTTTTTCTGCATCATTTAGCGACAATATATTTCTTATTTTGGCGATTTTTCTAAGGTGAAAGAATGCTATCCTGGTGATATTATCTACATGAGCTTCAAATGAAAGGCTGGAATCTATAATCACGCCAAGGTCTTTTACTGTTGCACTTGACGGAACAGAAAGGCCATCTAAAGTTACGGTGTGATCTAAGATTTTACTTCTAGCTGTATGCGGTCCTATGACTAGAACTTCTGTCTTATCCGGATTAAGCAGAAGGAAGTTAATTAGCATCCAATTTCTTATGTCCTGAACACATTGCTCAACTTTAGTAAGATGGTTTTTCTCATCAGGTTTTGTTGAGACGTATAGCTGTGTGTCGTCAGCATAACAATGAAAACTAATACCATGCTTACGGATTATGTTGCCCAGAGGAAGCATGTAAAGGGAAAAAAGCAGTGGGCCTAAAACTGAACCCTGCGGAACGCCAAACTCCACTAGAGAACATGCAGAATAATCACCATTTAAGTCTACATACTGATAACGATCGGTCAAATAGGATCTGAGCCAGAAGAGGGCTGTACCCTTAATTCCTACTACATTTTCTAATCTGTGAAGAAGAATAGCATGATCAATGGTGTCAAAAGCTGCACTGAGGTCGAGTAATACAAGCATAGTTACACAACCCTGATCAGAGGCCAATAGGAGGTCATTTACTACTTTAACAAGTGCTGTTTCTGTGCTGTGATGAGGCCTAAATCCTAACTGATACAGTTCATGTATGCCATTTCTATGTAGATATGAGCATAGCTGCTCCGCTACTATCTTTTCCAGAATCTTAGAGATAAAGGGGAGGTTTGATATTGGCCTGTAATTGGACAGCTGACAGGGGTCGAGGTCAGGTTTCTTAATTATTGGTTTAATAACTGCTACTTTAAAAGATTTTGGAACATAACCAATGCTGAGTGAGGAATTAATTATTCTCAACAGCGGTTCTGTTATTACTGGTACTATCTGTTTAAGAAAATGTGTCGGTATAGGATCTAATATACAGGTTGATGAATTTGCAGAAGAGAGTGAAATTAGTTCATTCTCTTCAAGAGGAGTAAAGTATTCTAGGTTTGAATCTGACATGGCTAGGTTAACATCAGTATCAATTACATTGTTTGGTTTCAAAGCCTCAATTTTATGCCTGATATTTACAATTTTATTATTAAAAAAGTACATGAAGTCCTCACTATTGCATGATGTTGTTGTGGAGATTTCTGTAGTGGTCTTATTTCTGGTTAATTTGGCCACGGTATTAAATAAAAATCTAGGATTATTTTTATTTTCTTCTATAAGAGTGGAGAGATACGTTGATCTAGCTACACTAAGAGCTTTCCTATAGTTCAGGATGCTCTCTTTCCATGCTATTTGAAATACCAACAATTGTTGGTTGGTACGCGATCCATCGCACCTGCACATGACGTTACATCACACACTCCAGCAAGGACGTTTGAATAAATTAGCATTTTCGGTTGATAACGTTGTGATAAGTATATGAAGATGTCCGTGATAGAGACTCAAGATTCGAGCGAAATGTCACAACCAAGCACCAGCGAGGAAGGTAACAGCACCAGGACACACACACACACACACACACACACACACACACACACACACACACACACACGCCTGCCCTGGGTACACTAATTTTCTTGTATGTTGCCCTCACAGATTCCTGCAGCTAAGCTTGGATGTACATTTACATTTCAATAAAGGTTACGGATGACATGCCTCTGAAGTTTGACTTTTTGCACCATTAAAACGCACCAACTAGTTATCATATCTTCTTCTCCATAAAACATGTTAATGCTCAGTAGTACATGGTTCTTTAATGTGTATGCATTGTACTAAAAAGCATTCTTTTCAATTGCCATATACAGTATCCCAAATCACTATGGCCATTTAAAAATACAACAAAAAAACAACACATTTTTCTTTTCTTTTTTTTATGAGGTGTTAGTGCAGTATATAGGCCCGTGGCACAGACTAAGCTTTTATCCTTAATGCTTTTTTCCCCCCTCACGTTACTTTTACTTTTATACTTTAAGTAGTTTTGAAACCAGTACTTTTACACTTTAACTAGAGTAAAAAGCTTGAGTTTATACCTCAACTTCTAAAGAAGTCTTTTTAAACCCTAGTATCCATACTTCTACTCAAGTAATGCATGTGAATACTTTTGACACCACTGCTCGAACCGCAACCTTCCAATCAGTAGCTCAGAGCTTTAACACACTGAGCTACCACCACCCCATTTTTAGTCGAATGCAAATATAAATTAAGGACTTGCTTTTACTGGACTAATATTGTACCAAAGGGACAATACTCTCTACTTTTACTCAAGTACATGATCTTTGTACTTAATCCGCCACCATCCAAGACTGGATTCAGACAGCCCTTCTTCCTTTTCATATGCCATCATCTTCACTAGCCTCTAGATGTCACTACAGATAAGCATTTCATTTTTCCCAAGGTCCTCACAAGTCAGAGTCGGACATTTTCCCCTGGTGTAACCAGCCTGACCTAACTCATAAGGGACATCCTCATGAATTAAGTAGAAGTACAGTGTGTTTATGCTGCGAACATGGATTTTTCCAGAACAGGGCCTGAGAACTGTTGCTACCTGATCCAGTGGTGCAGTGATTTAAAGCTGTTAGTGCGACTTCATATCTAACTTTGACATTTGTGCTACAACTCTGTTCCATAAAACTGTTCATCAAATGACAGCAGTAAGTGTGTGTGCACACTAAAACCGTGCAGTCTGTGTTTATATGGATCTGTGATGCCGAACGTTGCCACATATGGTACTGATAGTGCATTCCTCGCTGGTTAATGAACTTTCATTCCGTCCTGTTTGACAAGAAGTCCAAACATTTTCCTCTTTTTTTTTCCATTTCGTCTTCCTTCCATCACTCTCATTAGCTCGTCTCATGTTTGTTTTCGACTCAAATGGTAGCAATTAAACAGACATATGTAAAAAGACAGGCAGAGTGTATATTTATATTTGAGGGATTGTACATAAAGAGATATTCTAGTTATTGTTAAGTCTGAAATAAATTAATGGAAGAAGAATTATTGCTCGAGGCTTCCGCTTCACCTCCACACGTTCACTGGCTGGCCCCTGAACTGCGAGAGAGGGAAATTCTCTGTTTATTATCAGCAAAGAGAGCATATTAGAGCCTTTTGGCTGGGTGCCTTGTGTCACGTAAATCCCGTACATCAAAAGAACAAAAGTCATTAATATGTAAGTCATACGAAGACGCCGAGTGAGACAGAAAATAGGAAGCACATTAGCATTTTCTGATGAGACAAAAGGGTTCCAGTGAGACATTTACATGAATATTCATTACGACACGGGTAGCATATAGGTAATGAGGAAGCAGAATGAGGGGATGTTTAATGGACATTTATCATTAAATCAGCATTCATTAGTTAAAGTCATTAATAAATTACCATTATGTATCATCATCTATCCCTCTTTTCATCTCTTTGTCAAATTTGAGGCCTCTAGTATACAAGGCTAGTTTGAGGTATTTTTAGGATTAAGGATTTAAAGTTTAACTTTTGTTTTATCTTTTGTTGCCAGGGTGTGAGGCAGGAACTTTTAATGATTAATTTTTAATGATTTTTAATCGGATTACTTTTTTTCATGTAATGAGTAATCTAACGCGTTAGCTCCGCCATTTAAGTACTCAGTTATTTAGTTATGTAAAAAAAAATTTATTTGTTATTCAGGCAATTTATGTAATCCGTCAGACAGACAGCAGTCATTCCCAATCCATTAACGTGTGTGTGTGAACGTTGTCCTACAAGCCCCGCCCCCGATAACCCGCCCCCTCTGTTATTCCTGCTGTTATACCCCTATCTCACCTATGCGGTTTGACTATACGAGGACCGATGCGCGGAAAGATGGAAACCTAATCACAGCGCCAAAACTCGCGGTGAATCATGATGAACCGTACTTACGGCCACCGTACGAAACCGCGTGAGATAGGGGTATTAGTAGTTAACAGATTATGGGCCAAACTTTGCTGAGTAATAATAATTATAAAGGTCTTGACTAAAACAACATGCAGAATGAATCACAAAGGAGTTTTCATTTTCTGCAAAGGAAAAGTACTCGAACTAGTTACCTTTATCAGAAAGTAAGGCTGTAATATAACTGAATACAGTAATTTTGTAATGTAATTAGTTACATTAAAAAGTAACGTTCGAACATTGCTTAATGCTTAAGTGGCACAGATCTGTGCCGCAACACAACAATGATTAAAAGCATTTTGTCATACAGTATGTAAATGTAGAGCTCTCAAAAAGAGCATATTGTTTATTTGGTCATGGAAATGACCGAAAACAAGCACAAAAGCACATGATCTTGTGTATCTGCGCCATTTCTTTACCTAAATTATGTGACCCATTTAAAAATTTCTGAGTTTGCATGAGTAAAATGAATTTAAATTTAAATAAAATTAAATTCGTTTCATCATATTGCCTATGACAAAAGGATAAGTCACTCTATATTGCACAATCCTGAGCCCTATATAGTATATATTTATAAAAAACAAACAAAAAAAAAAAACAGTAAAACAAAAAATGGCTAAAATACTCTGGATTTTAAGAGCTACGTCTCTGTATCTTATCTTCTCAGATTAAAATGATAGAAATTTCCTATTCATATACCTGTTTGGTGTGTTCTCTGAATGTATCTCGTGTATCGTACTCAGTGGTGTTACAGAGAGGACAGACTGTTCCAGATTGTATTAGACTCCATGTTAAGTGATGAATGTGGCGCATGAGGGACAGAGTTAGTTTACGCAGAGACGGAAACGCACTGTCACGTACTTCACCTTGTTCACAAAGCTTCACAGAGCCACATCAACTCATCAGACTGTTTTGAACGTTTGCTGTCTGGGACATAAATACTGCTACAAGCCATTAACTGAAGATGTGCTCATTTATAATACATTTTGAAAAAAAAAAGTCCAGTCCTCGCCTACTGTACAACATCAGGTCTTGGGTATTTCCCACTTCTATTGGAAAAAAAAGCAAACGTTCTCCAGCACCCCTTTCGTAGCTCTCAGACAACACTTGTGATTTAAAAGTTTTTTTAATTAATCATACAACTTAGTCAGAGTAGTGTTACATCTTCTAGGAGCGGTAAGAAAAGGTGACTGGATTTGTGTTATGTTTTAGCACTAAGTGCTTCCTGGACTATCATTTCTTTAACAATGTATAACAATTTCTCAGTATCTCTTATATATTAATGTTTAGAAATAAAACAGGTCTACGATTTTTACGCAGTGAACATTATATAAATAAAAGTTTGTGGGCGACTGACCATCAAGTGCTGACTGGAAGACATCTACTGTACTGCTAGGTACAATTTGTTGCACCACAATCGCACCACCACTGAACATGTACCGGCGAAAGGAATGCAAACAACTAGACTTTCCACTGGATTTTGAAGTGTGCCTGTGAGCATTAGTGAGATCCGGGACTGATGTTGGACAATGAGGTCTGAGGAACAGTCGGTGTTCCAGTTCGTCCCAAAGATGTTTAGTGTGGTAGAGGTCAGGGGTCTGTGCAGGACACTGGAGTTCTTCCACTACAACTTTGGTACATGGTACAGGGAAATTGTAATGCTACGGTATGCAAAGGCATTCTGGGAAATTTTGTGCTTCCAACTTTGCGCCAACTGTTCGGGGACGAATCATGTATGGACATGATGGCCAGGTGTCCACAAACTTATGGCCATACAGTATAGCTATTATTCACTGACATGGACACTAAAGTTACTACTTAACATACTGTACGGTACATTACCAGTCAAAGGTTTGGATGAGCTATCTAATTCCATGGCCTTTCCTGATTCTTATTTCTTTCTATTGTAAGACAATGCCAAAGGTGTACAAAATATGAAATAATCTCCATTGAACAGTTGACATTTAATTCAATTTTCTTTTATTTTCTTTTACTAGCTTCACAAAATGAAAAGAAAATGAAAATGACATTGAGTTGTGTCTACTTTCTAATCTGAGGTGCTGTTGGTGATTTTTGAGGCTGGTAACTGCATATGAAGGTAAGGTAAGGTGTTCTCTGAAGGTAAGTTTTAATTGTGCTTTCATGGGAAGGTCTTCATGTGCTTTCATGGGAAGGTCTTCATGTTTCATCATTGTGCTTAATGGGTTTTGCAAATGCATATTGTTGACTGTTGTTTTTTTTAAATATTTTTTTTTACTTAATTATCTAATGCCGTAGGTGTAATTTTAAAATCAGTATTGTTCTAGAATATATAAAATAAATGCATGCGCACCGTCATCAAACCGAACTTTCAAATCCTTTTTCAAAATCATTTTGTCGCAGTTCAATGGTCTCCTTCAATGGTCACAAAGGGAATTTTTCAACAGCTTGATTCAACAGCTGAGTTCAACAAGGATGTAAATACATGGCTTAAATAGTATGAACCATGTAATTAATAAAACATTAAACAATGTTAATAATAATAATAAAAAATACAATGTGTTACAATGCAAGTCCAGTCTTGACGTTTGAGTAGTACTTATTTAAAATGGCCTGGATCAAAAAAAAAAAGTTTTGAAAATCCAAATGTTCAATCAAGATCAAGTAACAGATCTGATCTAATGCCAGTAATAATGGAATGTTTGTGAATCATGTGACAAAAATGTCATAGTGAATCAAAGTGACATTAGATTATGCTGCTAAATCTATCCAGGCAAGATATCTTTGTTTTCTCAGATAAGCCCCTTAACAGCTTATGTGAGTTTCATTTTCCTGAGCTGATGATGACGCATATTAAACATATTATCTGATGGGAATCTGGAGTCTTCTCAAAGTTGGTTTGAACCCTGAACCCTGAAAGCCAGTTTAGGCCTGCAATGGTATCACCACAAGCTCCTTTGATGGCTCACACATGGTCTGCTTCCTGTTTCACTGTCTGTGTCTTGGAAAGAGGAGTTCAATCTCGAGAAGGGATGTGAATGTCTGTACACTCACAAACCCATACGCAGTATCCGGCGCTGACCCGGCGACCCTTTCCCTCCTCCGACAAGCACTCTCACTTCCTTCAATCACACACACACACACACACACATATATACACACACAAACACTTGTATACACAGAGCTCTACCATATTTCATCTTTAGTGGGAGTCCCTAGGCAATTGGTGACCTTTGACCTTTGCGCTGTCCCTGTGGACCGATTCCCTTTGTGTGTCTCCTGTAATCAGTTTCCATTAGTTCATTCATGGTCAGTTTCTGAGACACTAACACAGGGACAAAATGACTCATACTTATCTTGTAGTTTCATACTGTACTCACATTTTGTCCTCATCATTTTACTGTGTTAATATTTTATGCTCTTAATTTCATCAGCAAACATAGCTATGATTTATACTGTAATACTTTTTTTGATGCAACTTCACACCAAGTGTTTAAGTGTTCTCTAAACATGGTGGGTTTTTTATAGTCCAGCCTTATCCTTACAGGTTTTTAATAATGTGTTGAACCTTTATCAAAAATTTCAATATTTTATCTGCAGATCAATAATTTGACCTTTCTTAAACAGTGGTGTGAAAAACTTCCTGATTTCTTATTCTTTTGCATGTTTGTCGCACTTAAATGTTTTCTGCTCAAAAAAGTGATTGCCCCCCTTGTTAAAAAATAACTTAACTGTGGTTTATCACACCTGAGTTCAATTTCTGTAGTCACCCCCCAGGCCTGATTACTGCCACACCTGTTTCAATCAAGAAATCACTTAAATAGGAGCTACCTGACACAGAGAAGTAGACCAAAAGCACCTCAAAAGCTAGACATCATGGTAAGATCCAAAGATATTCAGGAACAAATTAGAACAAAAGTAATTGAGATCTATCAGTCTGGTAAAGGTTATAAAGCCATTTCTAAAGCTTTGGGACTCCAGCGAACCACAGTGAGAGCCATTATCCACAAATGGCAAAAACATGGAACAGTGGTGAACCTTCCCAGAAGTGGCCGGCTGACCAAAATTACCCCAAGAGCGCAGAGACAACTCATCCGAGAGGCCACAAAAGACCCCAGGACAACATCTAAAGAACTGCAGGCCTCACTTGCCTCAATTAAGGTCAGTGTTCACGACTCCACCATAAGAAAGAGACTGGGCAAAAACGGCCTGCATGGCAGATTTCCAAGGCGCAAACCACTTTTAAGCAAAAAGAACATTAAGGCTGGTCTCAATTTTGCTAAAAAACATCTCAATGATTGCCAAGACTTTTGGGAAAATACCTTGTGGACCGACGAGACAAAAGTTGAACTTTTTGGAAGGTGCGTGTCCCGTTACATCTGGTGTAAAAGTAACACAGCATTTCAGAAAAAGAACATCATACCAACAGTAAAATATGGTGGTGGTGGTGTGATGGTCTGGGGTTGTTTTGCTGCTTCAGGACCTGGAAGGCTTGCTATGATAGATGGAACCATGAATTCTACTGTCTACCAAAAAATCCTGAAGGAGAATGTCCGGCCATCTGTTCGTCAACTCAAGCTGAAGCGATCTTGGGTGCTGCAGCAGGACCATGACCCAAAACACACCAGCAAATCCACCTCTGAATGGCTGAAGAAAAACAAAATGAAGACTTTGGAGTGGCCTAGTCAAAGTCCTGACCTGAATCCTATTGAGATGTTGTGGCATGACCTTAAAAAGGCGGTTCATGCTAGAAAACCCTCAAATAAAGCTGAATTACAACAATTCTGAAAAGATGAGTGGGCCAAAATTCCTCCAGAGCGCTGTAAAAGACTCGTCGCAAATTATCGCAAACGCTTGATTGCAGTTATTGCTGCTAAGGGTGGCCCAACCAGTTATTAGGTTCAGGGGGCAATTACTTTTTCACACAGGGCCATGTAGGTTTGGATTTTTTTTCCTCCCTAAATAATAAAACCCCTCATTTAAAAACTGCATTTTGTGTTTACTTGTGTTATCTTTGACTAATAGTTAAATGTGTTTGATGATCAGAAACATTTTGTGTGACAAACATGCAAAAGAATCAGAAATCAGGAGGGGGGCAAATAGTTTTTCACACCACTGTATAATGAGAAAAACTTCTCTATAATGAGAAGGTATTGATTTTCTTTTTATCAACTCAGTTCTAACTGTAGTTCCTGGCTATAATAATAATAATAATAATAATAATAATAATAAAAAAAACAGGTTTATATTAGGATGCTCGTTCTATACTGTCTAATAATAGGGTTTCTGTTATGAGAATGTGTATTAACAATTAACACAATATAATAATGAAATAATCTATCATCTATATAAGGAATCTCCAGTGTCAGCACGTTATAACAGTCAGTGAGTTTTCAACCTCAAGGACATCCCGTGAAGCACAATATGTCATTCATTAATAAATGACACACCACCCTGTTGTGGATTCATTTACTATAACAGCATGTCCCATCATGATTTATTTCTTACCTAATGCATCATCTTGAGCTGACGCACACGTTTGCAAGTCACCCAAGATGGCTGCCGCTGCATTTTCCTTGTACAATATAGAGATTTTTTAAAAATGTTAAACTTCCATACATTTAAAATTTTTGTTAATTTGGTGTTTGGAAGATTTGGGAGCACATGGTGATAGGCAAAAGGGCATTTTCCCCCAATTTAAGTTAAAAAATGAATCTCTCAAATGTACCATTTGAGGAGATTAGTAAAGAGGCAAAACAACAGGCCAATCTCTTGAGCCTAATGGAGGAGATCTATGAGTTGAGGGCTATGCTAAATCAAAAGGACCATAAGATTGAACTACTCGAGCAAAAGATAACTTGGAGCAGCACTCCTGTGCAAATGACCTTGTTGTCACTGGGCTGGTTGTGAAACATTGCAGCTATGCCAGGGCTGCAGCACATAACCAACAAAGTTGAGAAAACTGGTAAAATATTAGTGAAAACATTTAGATTTGATTCTGAGGTAAAGTATAAATATTATTTTGAGTTTCAGTTTAATAATCTTAATTTGGATGGTTTCTCAATTTTACACTTTCATAGTAAAGTAAAAATTTTGTTAAAATTAAAGATTACTTAAAATGGCTAAATTGATACAAGTGAGCCATTTATATGGTTGTATTTAATTATAAGGTTTTGTTGTTTATATAATTTATTGTACACCAGCATTTTTTTATTAACTATTATTTAACTATTTATCGAATTGTGCAACCTTTGAAATGACAATAAACTCGATAAATGTTTACAAAAAGCAAGCTCAATATGATATAAATAAAGATGGGAAATTGGAATAATATAAAATAATGCAAATAATAGTTAAAAAAAATTTCAAGTTACTCCCAGATTCTGTGTAATATAACCTTTTAATTTTGTGGTACAAAAAGCAAAAAAAAAAAAAAGGAATTATAAGATATGTATTTCTGTTGTTGGGGTTAAATTATGGAGTAATGCTAAAATGAATAGACATTTTAGCATTCAACCTCATACACTTCATATAGTTGTATTTTAATTATATTTTATTATTATTATTATTATCATTTTTATTATTTTAAATAATAAAAAAAAACGGGTGGTCGTATAAGCATTTTACTCCATGTCATACTGTGTATGGCATAATGCATTGGCTATTGATATGTTTTGTTGATACCGTTCAACTTGTTGATATTCTATCATATCATGGTACTTGCTTGTACCAACAGGCAATATGGAAGAAAAATATTTTTATTTTCTTGATGCTGCAAGAATGAAAACAAAAAGAGTACACTTTGTTCTGCTTCCTTCATGGAGCTGATTAAATGATCAAAAAGGCCAAGTTTGCACTCTGTCCTCTTCTTGGCTTGGCGTTGTGGCATTAAAGCAGAAAAAACACAAAATCCTATACTTACTCTCTGCACACACACACAAACCCTAACCTTAGACACATCATGACAGTTCCCCTTAATTAAGCACATACTGTGATAATAGAGTGCATGTTGCACAATCTTTACTACATGACGAAAACAAAATGCAATGCATTTGCTTGATGTATAATGTTTACTTTAGATAAAGTGAAACATCTGAAATACACAGTATATCATACCTGTATAAAGGATTAATGTTTTTAGTGCTTTATTCTCCCAGGTATTTGTGTTTGACCTTCAAGCATTCTCTATTTCACTTCTGGCAGGCACCAAAAAGGGCTGTCAATAAATCAATTGAATTATTGGTTTGGATCAATTTCAAACTACATGTGACACAACAGATGAGTTCCGGGAAGTGATAGCAGTCATTAAAAAGAAAAGGAACTAGTAAAGAATCAATATGGATCTGGGACCTGCTTTTCCAGAGAGGCTTTTTTGGACAACTAATTTAGTTTAGCTGCTGAACAATGTGGCAATAAATTTACTTGAGCTTGGAAAACATATTTTAGCACCACCACAAAATGTCATTGTTCCAATTTATGCTGGAAATAAACAACAAGTACTGAATGTGAAAGAAAATTAAATCGATAAATTGGTCATTTATGTCAAAAAGATGACAACATTTAAATTTTCCTGAGATTCTGATGATTTTGCATGCATCATGGGAAAGTGATTTGGATATTTTTGTATGAGGTATAAATAATAGACAATTAAATGAGAGTTATAGTTTGAATCTAAACAATTGGATGTTGAAAGAAGAATTGAAGAATGCAGACAATATGCTTTTCATCTGTGTACATAGTCAACACCAGAATTATTGGCACCATCCATAACATTGAATTAAATTAATGTATCTAAATAACCACATATGCAGCAAATGATATGCTGTGCTTAAAGAAATGGAGAAGCCTTAAAATTCTTATCAAAACAGATTTTTTTTGCACATGTTCATGGATGGCCAATAGTTTTGTCACATATTTTTTGACAGTACCAATTTAAAAACATTTTACTGGTATTCTGGAGATTTTATTTATTTATTTATTTATTTTTTACCTCATAGCATTATGCATAGATACAAATTCAGACTTGCTTAGGACTTCATGTTGTTTTTCAGGTCAAGGATAGAAATAAATTGAAGTCACATTCTTTAGAAAATGGGTAAAAGACATGCCTAGGCTTCCCTAATGTGGATGCTTACTGAAGTTGGTGTAGTAAGCATCCACATTAGGGAAGCCTAGGCATGTTTAGGAAGCCTAGGTTGGTTTGTGTTTGTCAAAGCCATTAATTATGTAAGCTTATTACTCAGGATTGTTTTTTTTGTAATGATTGCTGTAGTGGCATGAAATGAAAAGGGAAAAAATATGGTGTGAAATATATTTCAACAAGGTGAGTGATAATTATCATGACTAGTTTTGCCCTTTCCATTTTGTCATGTTCCAGTTTTGCCAATGAAGAGGGTTTCTCATATATAACTGAATTCTACCTTGTTTTGTGGGGTTTGGGACAGCTGGAGATTTGGAGGTACAGTATGTATCATCATCCGGTCCAGATGCAATATATAATAAATAAAGACAAATGTACATTCTATTTCATAGCTACAGACATGCATGCTATTTCAGGAAAGAATACAACCCCACCAGTTTCTTGTAGCTGTAGCTCTAATAGATTACTGAATACCATAGACTATGCTTTTTTTCTGCAAAGGAGTTTTAATTGTAAGGAAATAATCACCAACTTTGGAACCATATTAACCTATAGTGGTACAGCACATTTTCTGTCAATTTCAAACTTAACATGACTGAGCCATCTCTACCACGTGCTGTGCTAAAAAAAATCCTCTACATGTTGCTGTTTCTTTAAATAACTTGACTTTAGTAGCATGCCACAGAAGAATAAAGTGGATATAATGCCAAACATTTGTGCTGTTGCACGTCCACACAGAAGGTTAGAATTTTATGTGAATTATTCTTTTTTGTAAATATATTAATACGTTTTGGAAGTTGGAAAAGACCTATACTTCTATATTCTGTAAGTAATGAGGCAAAAAAAAAACCCTTTGCATTGTTTTTTGTAGTGGGGTAGTTAAACTGTTAATAGTGCATGCGCTGTTCTGACACCAATTGACACACAGTACTTTATATTATTTATGTCCATTTGACACTTCATATTGCTCAATCAGATACGACATGGCAAACTATAACAGTATTTGAAAATATATTTGGAGCAGCTTCTTTTCTTTATACTTCACCAGTTGTTTCTCAGTCAAGGAATCACTAAACTCTAATTACTACTGTATACAGTACTTGATTGTTTGTGATTTGAGACAAAGAAATGTATAATAGTGACTACTTCATCTAAATATTAAGGCCTAAACTTTGAGCATATCCTTTGCTTAGAAATTGCTGTAAAATAGCTGTGATCTTAAATCAGTTAAGTGAATAATTAAAGCACACAGCTTTCTGTATATTTGCTAGTTCAGTGCATAAGTGCAAGTTCAAAAATATTTTACAGTTTAATGACAAGCTTTTCATGAGATTTGTGGTAATAGTAGTAGGCAATAATTGGTAGTCGAGGGAATTTCACGAACCTTGAGCAGCCTCCAAGTATTGTCCATTACTGCCAGGATTTGGCATAAACAGAAAGCTGAACATGTTTACCAAATTGTAAAGGGAAAATTGGGGTTGTTTTGTCCTTCCTGGTCTTCAGTTAAATTTTTTCATTTTCATAGTCTGCAACATTGTGAGCTTTTGTTTCCATCATTTTTCCTTTAAAATCAAGCATCTCGTTTGTTTTCAGTATCTCAAAAACTGAACTCTGTGCCACACTTTATCCTTTCAATTCAATTCAATTCAATTCAATTCAATGAAATTTTATTTGTATAGTGCATTTAACAATTGTCATTGTCGCAAAGCAGCTTTACACAATCAAAAGAATTATTTTAGTTTGTATGGAATGTGAATGTGTATGAATCAAAATGGTCAGATTATCCTTTCATCTTGTCCATTCTCATCACACAGCCCAGGTCCAGGTCATCATTCAAGGTTCAAGTTTCAAGTTTTCAGGTTTATATGCTTGAATATTCCACTTTGATATTCATTTTATTTATAACCACTGAAGATGCTATTATAGGGCAGAGGTGGGTGCTCTGGGGTTCTAACAGTGATGCCTGAGAACAGATTATGGATAAGCAGTGAAGATAGAGGTGACAAAACATACAGTTTTATGACCACAGAAAATAGGTATGAATATATTATTTGGATTGAACAAATAATGCATCCTAAATTAACACAAATACAGACTTGGAAAACACTGTAGGTGGATTTGTTTTTCAGAGCCTGACAGCTTCACAGCAGATGAAAGAAGAAGAAGCTTCATGGAATATTTACTTTAATGTTTAATAAATAGCAGCTTGCTCCACACTGTGTGCACCATACTAAGTTAAACATGCATACCAAAAGTGCATATGCAGTTTAATAGTGTTTTTGTGAAGAATGTACAGTATGGCAGGCACCTACAGTAGTTTGTAAAATATTGCAAGAGCAAGTCTGATAAAACCAACAAACACAATATTTTAGTTATTTAGTGGGTTATCTGTATCATAATTAATTTAACATTTTTTTTCATCTAAAGTGAGATAGGGGTATAACAGCAGGAATAACAGAGGGGGGGGGAGTTATCGGGGGTGGGGCTTGTAGGACGACTTTCTCACACACACACACACACACACTAACGGATTGGGAATGACTGCTGTTTGGCTCACGGATTACATAAATTGTCTGAATAACGGATTACATTTTTGAAAATATAACTAAATAACTGAGTACTAGCCACTAACGCAAGGCTGAATCCCAAAACCCTCTCTAACTCCTGATCAACTGCACTACTTGTTGTGTAGAACAAGAGATCCTAACTTACACCTTATAAAGTGTACTTTATGGGATCTACTGTAACCCCAGAAACCCTGAAGTTAGCTGATATTGTAAAGTGCATTAAATGAAAACTACTGTCAGTCACCAGCAACTGCAGAAGCATATAATAACTGATTATATAAAGAAACAAATAAAAATCTATTGATAATAAATTTCATTTGTAGAATTGTTGTGTATAAGCAATATCACTCTGGAGGTTGTGCTATAAAAAAATTGAGTGTCATTAAAACATTGTATATAATTTTTGTTTCAATTTGTTTGGCCACCACTCTTGACATGAAAGCCTATCCTATAAATACTGCACGTCGCTGTTCCTGTTTATGTCTGAATTATTCATGCTATGTATGACAGAGTATATCTGTGTTCTTGTGTTGCTAGAATATAAAAAACTGACTCTCTGCAGTAGTGATTAATATCCATAAGCAATGCTTAAACCATTCCCTGTGAGATCGAGAAAGATATGGCAATTGTGCTTTATCTTTCATAGTTTTTTTGATATGATATGATTTGTTATTGTCTTTTAGATATGATAATGTGGTTATGTTTTACTTCAGTCACAAAGTATGAATTGTCATGCTGAGATCATATAGTAATCCACTATAGTCAAGCTACTGTATGGAGACAGTAGGCCAATGCTTACATCCTCAGCTATCACTCAGTCCATGTCCTTAGATGGAGGATACGAGCAAGTAGGCTTGAAAATCTTTATAGTCATGTATATAGTCATGTATCCCAAACAGTGTTCTGAGACCACAAGAGTAACAGCAGGCAAAAAGGAGTCGGCGCCCATGTTTGGCCCTTACATCTGAGCTTGTGTATATGACAGACCCTAGAACATTGAGCTTATCTCTATGTTTAACACCATAATTAAAACAAAGCTGGCAGAAGCCGGATACCACAAGTTGAATTGAGCACCTCCTCGTGTGCTGGGTGATGGGAAATTTGTCTCATTGAGTCAGAGCTCACAAATAATAACTAATTATTTTGTCTCCCAAATGCCTCCTTGTCTTATTTTTGCCTTTTTTTTTATCAAACCAGCTAAAGTTCGTAGTCTTCAATATACTCCAGTCCACACATCATTATATTAAGCAACAGTGCAATACTCTCTCTCTCACACACACACACACACACACACACACATGAGAACCAACCACAGACAGGTTCTAGATACAGTAGGTCTGTTGATTCACCTGGTGCATTCATGTCATATTGCAGTGAAATAGTATAATTGCAGTAGAGAGTCATGAATAACCAAATACAAGGGGGGTAACGAAGCATCGTGACACAATGCAAAAATGTGACAAATGTGCAATTCACATCATGAAAATCATTTATGCGTCTAATGCAATTGCACTCGTAAAGCACATCTATGTAGATTGGACAGCCTGCAAATATTACCACGGAAAATCTTTACTTGTAAAGTTACTGATAGCTCCAGATCAGACATGCCAACATGGTTTATAGATTATATGGTTACACAACTAAGTTATGGCTTTAAAAATAGCTTCTCACCAGCCCCACACTGTTGCAATCTCTGGAGAAAATATAAATCAGGCATTTTAGACTTTATATTTTAGTCATTTTAGGATATATCTGTGCATGGTGGCTCTTGAAGCACTGACTCCATCTGCAGTCCACTCATTGTGAATCTCCCCCAAATTCTTGAATGGGCTTCATTTTACAATCCACTCAAGGCTGCGGTTATCCCTGTCAGGCCATATATGTGCACTTTTTTCCACACATTTATTTTTCCTTCCATTCAACTTTTCATTAGTGTGCTTGGATACAGCACTCTGTGAATAGCCAGCCTACTGAACCAGACTGAGAGAACATTTAAAGGCTCAGTAAACCTGGTAAGAGTGTGTCACCATTAGTCTTTAAGAATGAACTTTATCACAATATTAAAATTTTCTGAGATAATGAATTATGTTTTACATAATTATCATAATCATCAAAATTAAAAGACATAAACACTTTAAATAAATAATCTATATAATATATGATTTTCACTTTTTAAGCTGAATTACTGAAATAAATAAACTTTTCAACACCATTCTAATTTATTGAGATGCACCTACTGTATATATAGTTTTGTTTCGCACTGATTATTAATTTTAAAAAATGTCTGTCCAGTTATACATTTTCTTCAAAGAAATTTTCTAAATATTTTGCCAATTAGAATTTAATTGAACTATGAAGTTTTGTGAATTGAACTGAATCATTACTAGAAAGCATCATAACACCCCTTCTGAATAACTCACAAATTTTCAGCCTAAGGATATACAGCTCTTTAGATATGTGAATCAACTCCCAACCTTCACCTTAAAGAGCTGGTTCAAGGTGTTGAATAGATGCAAAATACACATCACTTGCTGGGTCACAAAATCCTACAAAATATCTGTATGGCTGTAAGTCTGCTTTTTATGAAAACAGAAACAATTTAGTAAATTCTATAAAGCAACCAGGCCATGATTGTGCTTTGTGGAGTGGAGTGAACCCTGCCGTACTTACATAACATATCCACCTAATGGTTAGATGTACTATACATTGTAAGATGCTTTTCTGCTTACCCTGGTGACTAATTAAGTTACTATAAACTTCCTGTCAGCTCAGACCAGTCTGGACATTCAGCATTTATCTCTCTCAAGTTGTTTCAGCCTGCAGACCCTGCAGAGAATATGTTGTTGTTCTTCTGTGCGAAATAAGATGAGTAGTTTTTGACATCTTTATACCAGCCGATCTGGCACAAACAAGTAAATCCTGATCAAAGAAATGCATATTACATTTTCCCTTTATTCTAATTCTGATGTGAACATTGTAAACAACTCTTTTACAGTATATCTGCATTTGTATGGTTTTATACATCATCCTGCTGTCACATGTTTGGGTAATTGCATAGTTGCATAAATGAGCAGGTGTACAGATGTTCCTAATAAAGTGGACAGTAAATGTATATTTTGTACAGAAATTATGGGGCAAGTAACACATACAGTATAAGAGATCAATGCATATAAAAATGTCCATGTGTAATGCGGTTAAGTAGTAAATAATTGATTAGAAACCAATATTAAAAAATCTTCTTAGCTATAACTCGCTTCCTTTTTTAATGAATACTGTTCAGTGGTATTAGGCATGGAATGTTATCATGTAACCTTGAAATATATTGGGTGCAGAATTACATAATTGCTATTTCTCCTAGGGAAATACTGACATTTATATTATACAGAGTTCAATCTGTCTCAGACTAATGGTTTGATATAATGACATTACAAATCAGGAAGTTTGATAGACAGAAAGTTTATTTCACTTCTGTATTCCTCAGTGTAATTCCACCACTATTGATTTCTACAGTTCTACAAGTTACCATTTGGCTGAAGAGCACTTATTAGTCCCTCAGTAAAAGTAGGGAATATTGATCCGCACAATCTTGCAATCACGTTAATCAGAATCAAATGTACAGTACATCGCAGATCATTTCCGCATTAATAGAGTGATAATCTTTTCCATTAACAAAAGCGTATCTATTCTCCATGACCATCCACTCCGCTGTTTAGAGATTTGGCAATCACATCAAACTTTCTTTTGACATCGATCTACTTACTTTGAGTGTAAGAAAACTCATCTGGGTTACATCCATACACTGTAAAAAATAAATCCTGAAAATAGTTGTTGGAACAAAGAAATACAGTGGTGTGAAAAACTATTTGCCCCCTTCCTGATTTCTTATTTTTTTGCATGTTTGTCACACTTAAATGTTTCTGCTCATCAAAAACCGTTAACTATTAGTCAAAGATAACATAATTGAACACAAAATGCAGTTTTTAAATGAAGGTTTACGTTATTAAGGGAGAAAAAAAAAACTCCAAATCTACATGGCCCTGTGTGAAAAAGTGATTGCCCCCCTTGTTAAAAAATAACTTAACTGTGGTTTATTACACCTGAGTTCAATTTCTGTAGTCACCCCCAGGCCTGATTACTGCCACACCTGTTTCAATCAAGAAATCACTTAAATAGGAGCTACCTGCCACAGAGAAGTAGACCAAAAGCACCTCAAAAGCTAGACATCATGCCAAGATCCAAAGAAATTCAGGAACAAATGAGAAGAAAAGTAATTGAGATCTATCAGTCTGGTAAAGGTTATAAAGCCATTTCTAAAGCTTTGGGACTCCAGCGAACCACAGTGAGAGCCATTACCCACAAATGGCAAAAACATGGAAC
The DNA here is from genome assembly GCA_030522415.1 of Channallabes apus. Classification (NCBI taxonomy): domain Eukaryota; kingdom Metazoa; phylum Chordata; class Actinopteri; order Siluriformes; family Clariidae; genus Channallabes; species Channallabes apus. The sequence goes on from CM060114.1 coordinate 27,078,809, forward strand.
AGTGGTGAACCTTCCCAGGAGTGGTCGGCTGACCAAAATTACCCCAAGAGCGCAGAGACGACTCATCCGAGAGGCCACAAAAGACCCCAGGACAATATCTAAAGAACTGCAGGCCTCACTTGCCTCAATTAAGGTCAGTGTTCTCGACTCCACCATAAGAAAGAGACTGGGCAAAAACGGCCTGCATGGCAGATTTCCAAGACGCAAACCACTTTTAAGCAAAAAGAACATTAAGGCTCGTCTCAATTTTGCTAAAAAACATCTCAATGATTGCCAAGACTTTTGGGAAAATACCTTGTGGACCGACGAGACAAAAGTTGAACTTTTTGGAAGGTGCGTGTCCCGTTACATCTGGCGTAAAAGTAACACAGCATTTCAGAAAAAGAACATCATACCAACAGTAAAATATGGTGGTGGTAGTGTGATGGTCTGGGGTTGTTTTGCTGCTTCAGGACCTGGAAGGCTTGCTGTGATAGATGGAACCATGAATTCTACTGTCTACCAAAAAATCCTGAAGGAGAATGTCCGGCCATCTGTTCGTCAACTCAAGCTGATGCGATCTTGGGTGCTGCATCAGGACAATGACCCAAAACACAGCAGCAAATCCACCTCTGAATGGCTGAAGAAAAACAAAATGAAGACTTTGGAGTGGCCTAGTCAAAGTCCTGACCTGAATCCTATTGAGATGTTGTGGCATGACCTTAAAAAGGCGGTTCATGCTAGAAAACCCTCAAATAAAGCTGAATTACAACAATTCTGCAAAGATGAGTGGGCCAAAATTCCTCCAGAGCACTGTAAAAGACTCGTTGCAAGTTATCGCAAACGCTTGATTGCAGTTATTGCTGCTAAGGGTGGCCCAACCAGTTAGTAGGTTCAGGGGGCAATTACTTTTTCACACAGGGCCATGTAGGTTTGGATTTTTGTTTCTCCCTAAATAATAAAACCCCTCATTTAAAAACTGCATTTTGTGTTTACTTGTGTTATCTTTGACTAATAGTTAAATGTGTTTGATGATCAGAAACATTTTGTGTAACAAACATGCAAAAGAATCAGAAATCAGGAGGGGGGCAAATAGTTTTTCACACCACTGTATATGTTGGGCTAATATAATGCTGGTGTCAAAAAAGAAAAATATGTTTTCTCAATGATTGTATAAATTTCATTACTCAACTAAGAAAGTTTCATCAAGGCAACGAGTATAACTGTGTTCATGAAACATTTAACTGCACACAAACAATTTTATGTTGGACGAACAAGAGGGACCTCTGCGCATGCGCAAAAGCGTTCTTCCAGAATTTTCGAACTTCCCGCTATTTCCTCCTGAAATGGTGAGTACTTCATGGAAACTAACTGTCCTGCAAAGTAATCAGCAATTTTAGCTTTATAACATATATATTATCCAGCAACAAGCTTTAGAACATTATATTTTCGAGTGTTTATTTATATAATTTGGAGTGTTACAGTAGTTATCTGGCAATGCACTCGTTTCAGCTCCTAACGCATTTTTTTTTTCAGATGGTATGTACATTGACATTAATGTAACTAAAGTTTAATTACGTTACATGAATTTTAATCATTTTAATGACTGATAATTTCAAAGGCTATTTGAAAAAGACAGCGCGTTAGTGCGGCACTGAGGGAGCTTAATGTTCTCACTCCTTCATCATTCATTAACCTTATAGTGTCTGAAAACGGTTATAATGGCTAAACGGACATTTTTTTGTCTAGGATTTTTAATGGTTTTGAACTACAAACGGTTACTTAATTAGTTATTCATATATTTTTCTTTTTGTATTTCAGGTATTATAGGGAGAATATCTGGGAAACACTGCTTACTGCATCTGCAAACAATCTTGGAGCTTGGCAAAATTATTTCACAACATTTTTTTTATATCTTAAACCATTTCTGAGTTAAAGCAAATATTTTATTTTCAAATAAGCCACTTCACGTTTTTACTGAGAAATATCAGTATGTTTTGTTCTACAAGGCAGAAGTCTATTTATCCAGTATACTGTTTTGACTGAGTGTGATATTAGTAAGCTTTGTAACATGAATGTTAAGGGCACAGTTTCATTCTTGCATTTTGGAATGTTATTTGCATATTTTGTTATAACAATGCAGCATTTGTTTATTTGTTGAAAGAGTAGCTGGATTGCACTTAATCAATGTTGATAATCTTTAACAGGTGTTTAAAGTTTACATTAAAAAAATATTCAAATTTATAAGAATGTGTCATGTTATTTGAAATGTGGCTACAGTGAATAACCTACTCAAGTAAACTTTAAGATGTTAATTTTATAATTATGCAAGCATAATTTCCAATTCAAAATATACCTTTCAGTCAACTTGGAACATTTAATTGACACATTATATTTCAATTTGAGACTGCTTGTTGGCCTAACTAGGCATGTTTATTCAGCATAGAACATTTAGTTGACATAATGTTTTATTTCAATTTGTGTGTACATTTAGAGGTAATCAGCACAGCAAAAACAAAATAGTTTATACAACTTAAATTGAGCCAACTAAAAATTTTAGATGCAACAGGTCACTAGAAATTTTTTAGTTGGAGTAGCAAGAATTTTTTTACAGTGTATTGCGCCAGCTCATACAACTGGCATGATGTGATCCAGGGATGAAGAGATGACAGTTACTGCTGAAAATATATATATACCAAAGTATCTGATCAGTAATCAGTAGTGTTATAGAAAACAACCAAAACAATATTTTTATGATATGTATTCAATCTAAAAAAAAAAAAAGAAAACATTCAATTAATCAGACACTCCTCAGTTTTATTTTCATTCAATATTCTAATCTGATCAGTTAACGGTTAGTGTTCGGATAATGAACGGCGGTTGTCGGTTGGGAAAATTGATTTAAAAGATCACTACTTTTTAAACACATCCGAAGGTCAATTGGATTGGTATTTATCTTTTACTTTATAACAATGATTTGTTTCATTTGCCAAGGGGAGTGTAAAGTGGGCGAGGATCAAAACTGGGTTTACGGTCTGGACCAAGAAACAACATTAAAACATAAATGGGAAGAGCTGAAGAGGGAGAGGCAGAAAAAGCAGGCGAAGATTGATGAACGTCGGAGTGCAAAATTTATCGAGCAACAGGTGAAACGAGGCAGAGAGGGGAAAGAGCCGAAGGTGTGTACTGTATATGAAAGAGAGATGCTTTTAGATGTTCCACTTGATGTTCTTAGCTTTAACATTACATCGGCTGTCGTATGTGCAGGAGCCTGTATTTACTGAACTCCAAAGGGAAGAAGGACAGAAAATCTCCTTCACCTTCGCCAAAGCAAGGTTGCGTTCTGTCACAGTGACATCACCCTACTTTATATGTTTATTCAGAAATATGTGTTTTAAGATGTTTTATATGTTTACATTGTTTTTTTTTCTGTTCCACAGCACATCTCGGGTTTCTTCAGGAGATCATGGAGGTGAGTGTTCTTTTCTCAGTTGATGTTTTATTTATTTTATCCTGAACTCCAGTCATTCACTGACGAACGGCCGGCTTTAAACTGTTTGCACCATTTGAATGTTTTACTGCGGTTAAGCCTCTCATCGCCGTGATGCGCTTGAAGTCTTCTGCAAATGTTAATCGGGTCCAAGTCCCGGTTTGACTTGAACATCATATAACTGTACTTTAATTTACCTTTACAAGATAGTTACTCTGTCCCCGTCAGTCTCAGTGAAGTACCTCTTTTCAAATAACATACAACAGGGGCGACGGATCACATTTCACAAGAGTGAAATCCTCAGGCTCAATACTGGTTTAGTCTCAAGAGTTTTATACCTAATTTACATATGAAATTTTCACCCCAATAGATTTACTGGGCAACAATAGAGCAAAAAAATCTAAATTTATCATGTACGTACACCTGAAAAAAGCCACACACTTGGCTTTATGAAGCTTTTTTCAGCTGCATGTCCTGAAAAAGCAGGCGAAGATTGATGAACGTCGGAGGGCAAAGCCTCGCCCCTGGCTGTGAGTGTCCACGCCCACACGCTCCACAGGTGCCCCCACCCGAAAGTCCTGCAGCGGTGCCCGCGAGCGCTGGGTGGGGCCCTTCTTTGCCGTGTAGCGGACAAAACGTTCACTGACCAGCGGCGGCGCAGGTGAAAGGACTGCAGGCGATGCTCTCGGCGAGGGAGTAACTCGGCACGCGCGCTCTTTACCTCGCTCGCAGTACCGATGACGTACTTTGCTGCCCGGATGTTCACCTGGCGCTCGTCCGACGGCTGCTGGGGTACGCTGTCCCTCAAACCCAGGAACGTTGCATCGCCGCGAAACCCCAGAGACTATTCCGTTGGCTAGCCGTGACGGGTAGCCCTGTCCCCGGCTAGATTCACCTACCGAGTGGCCCCGAGCTGTAGGGCTCGACGGCGCCGTTATAGGAAGGAAGATGCAGCTGCAGTGCACATCGCCGGCACGGAGCTGTAGCTTGTTCCGACACTTGCGCAGCGTCACCGTTGGGCTCCGTTCCGAGATCCAGTGCCGGGATCCTCATCTCGCCGCTCCATTTTTGTCGTGCCGTTTTGCTGGCACTTGCTCCATCCGGGAGATACTTCTCCGGGAGTCGTGCTGCAACTCGGCGGCCCTCTTGAATCTTTCGAAGGTACTCCACCGTTCGCTCAAACTCAAAAATCTCCATTCCACTTCTGACACCAATGTAGCTTTTTCCGACGCTAGCAGGGATCTTGGAGTACGAGTGAGCTTACTTGCTCCCCAATGCAAATGCCTGGGGAGTAGTTTATTAACTCTCAGCACAAGCACACATACACAGGTCAAGCATACACACCCCCAACTTGGCCGAAGCCACTAACCCAAACACCCTTCTCTCTCATGGTAGAGACAGAGAAAACCCCCGCAAAGCATGACGGTCGTCAGCCGCGGGCCCCGCCCACGCCACAATATTATATTATGATATTATATAATATATACATTTATATAATATAGTTATATTTAACTAACATCTATGATGTACTGAATGTGCACTTACTTGTGGTTCTCCAGTGAACTCGAAACTGAACGACACTCACGTGACTTTCTTGTGCACGCGCCGGTGATGCAGCCACAGTCCTAAACAAAAACAAAAATTGAAAGTTGAAGAATGGACGCGCATACAATCATTCACAAACAACAGCTGGTGAACAATTTGACCACAAAACACGCGTATAAATATATATATATGTGGCCCTACGTTAGCGTGCTTAGGATAAAGGGGCAATCACACAAGCAATTATTTATATGTGGAGATCTTTTATTCCTGACTGCATCTTATAAAAGAAAATACAGCATTAAAGATATTAGCCTTATGAGCTCTTAGAAATGAACAAGTAAACAAACAAAATAAACAAACAGTAAAAATCAATAAAATAAATCAAACACCCATTGGGTGTATACAGTGTAATTTTTAAAATGTCTAGGCTTATGGCTAAACTTCCACAAATGAATTTAACCCTCTAAAGACAACGGTAGCAGCCTCCTAAATAAAGAAAATAACAATTAGGAACTGCTAACACACACATGTCAATTTGCACATCACACCGATTATGTACACATGCAACATATGACTTGAACCCAGTAAATAAAACATTTACATTAACAATGGCATTCGGTACAAATAAAAGAAACTTACAATTATCCTTGTACTGCAGAAATACATGGAACTCTTCCAGAACCTTCTCCCCTCTGCATACAATATTAACGGACATTTTTCCTTTAGCTTTTACATTACTGTCTAAACCACCTGGTTACACTCTCCCCTGCCCATAGTCATCGTCCTCGGTGACTACTTACATCCTACTCATCTAACATTCCCTGAAGCTTCCCAGAAGTATAAAGGACCATACCAGCTAAAACCTGAGACAGAACATCTGGACGAAAAGACACTGCCTTACAGGCTGTCTTAGGCAGATTATGTGGGTTACTATGGACACCTGCAGTCTCCCTCTGTGTTCTTCGTGGAGCTGGAGAAGGGATATCTGTCCTGCTACTTTTCCTTACTCTCTTCCTCGGAATAGGCACAGGCCTAGACTCAACTACCTCAGCAGGGAAGTCCACACATACTGGCTCTGGGAGGGATGATACAGGCTCTGGCCTCTGAGTAACCAGGGAAGCCTCACTGCTATCTGTCCCTGAAACTGCCTCATTTTGCATTGGTTTCTCCACATCAAAACCAACATCTCTTTCAGGTTCAGGAAGAAACTGACTAAACTTCTCAGGCATTGGCATCAGCACCCGCCCTTCCCTTGGGTATCTAACCTTTTCCACCAACACACACTGTGGATCATGGACTTGTTCCTCGGGCTCTAAAATTGGGATAGGGGCATCACTGGAAGGAGTTTCTGAACACCTCGGTCTTGGCACTGGGGTGGGACTCACACAGGGACGGAGGTTGGACCTATGCACTCGCTTGACCAACCCTCCACCTAACGGCTGCACTGTATATGTAGAACCCTGGACCCCTACTACCTGGTATTCCACCGGCGACCACACATCTTGGATCTTATTCCTCCCTAGTGGACGATGTCTTAAATACACAATTTGCCCCACTTCTACTTCTGGACAGTACACCTTCCCTTCATGCTGAGTAACCTTCTCTGAAGCCTTCTTTTCTGCATACTCTTTTGCTCGGCGATGTGCTTCCTGCAGCCTTTCCCTATGCACTGCCAACCAATTAGGCTCAACATCAGTCGCTGGCTCTTGCCCTAACAAAGCATCGACAGGGAGATGTGGCTGAACACCAAAAAGCAGATAATATGGTGAGTAACCTGTGGACGAGTGGGGTGTCACATTATAGGCATAGACCACCTCAACTAGGTGCTCTGGCCATTTGCGCTTCTTTTCTGGTGGAAGTGCGCGCAAGAGATCATGGAGGGTTCTGTTGAACCTCTCACATTGGGGGTTTCCTTGTGGGTGATGTGGTGTGGTACGGGTTTTCTTTACCCCATATAGCCGGCAGAGCTCAGAGATCACAGCGCTTTCAAAATTCCGGCCCTGGTCCGAGTGCAAGCGCTGTGGAACACCATACTTTAGAAACCACTCTCGGAGAAGGATCTTTGCTGTAGTCTCCGCCTTCTGATCACGTGTGGGGAACGCCTGACTGAATTTAGTGAAGACATCGGTCACAACCAGGACATTCTCACGGCCATCAGAAGCTGGTTCTAGTACTGTAAAGTCTACCGCAACCACCTCCAGTGGACGGGAAGCTAAGAATGGAGTCCAGCATGGTTGAATCCGAGGCTGCGGCATTTTTGAAAGCACACATCTCTGACACCTTTTTATCCACCTCTCAACATCCCCATACATCCGTACCCAAAAGCACCTTTGCCTCAACAGTCCTACTGTCCTTTCAATCCCCTGATGTCCCATCTGGTCATGAACACTTCTCAGAACTGGCTCGGTCAGACAGGCAGGCAATAACAATTGACAGCATTCACCCAGATGAACATCTTCTACCACACGGTACAAAAGACCCTGTTTCTCTCTAATCTTATTCCATTGTTTTAGCAGAGCGAGTACTGGTTTTGACAAGCCTAACCTTTCCTGTCGGGTGGGCTTTCCCTTTCTGCACCAGAACTTCTGAAACACGCCAATTGTGGGGTCTGTCTCTTGGAGCTGACGGAGCTCTGTTCTTGAATATCCCGGCAGAGTAGGAATGTTTCCACATGCAACCTCACCCTCAGTATTCTCGTTTACCTCAGACACTCTCAGCTGCCTAATGTCATAGCGCTCTACACCTGCTGCCAGCAGATCTAGCCCTAAAGCTGTCCCCGTCTTGAGAGAATTACAAATAGCCACACAATCATCATATTCCACATCGTCTCCTTCTGACTCAGGCTCCTCCAAACTTGACCTCCGTGACAAAGCATCAGCTGCCGTATTGCATCTTCCAGGGCGGTACTGCACCTCAAAATCAAACACAGCCAGCTGGGATACCCAACGCTGTTCAATTGCACCCAACTTAGCAGTAGATAGATGACAAAGTGGGTTGTTGTCCGTCAACACAGTAAGCCTGGATCCTAGCAAGTAACTCCTAAACTTCTCAGTCACTGCCCACTTTAGTGCTAGAAGCTCAAGCTTCATACTGCTATAATTCCTATCGTTTCGCTCAGCCCCTCGCAGTCTGCGGCTTGCATAAGCAATGACAGTTTTCTTACCACCCCACTCCTGGTACCAAAACTGTGTGGCCCTACGTTAGCGTGCTTAGGATAAAGGGGCAATCACACAAGCAATTATTTATATGTGGAGATCTTTTATTCCTGACTGCATCTTATAAAAGAAAATACAGCATTAAAGATATTAGCCTTATGAGCTCTTAGAAATGAACAAGTAAACAAACAAAATAAACAAACAGTAAAAATCAATAAAATAAATCAAACACCCATTGGGTGTATACAGTGTAATTTTTAAAATGTCTAGGCTTATGGCTAAACTTCCACAAATGAATTTAACCCTCTAAAGACAACGGTAGCAGCCTCCTAAATAAAGAAAATAACAATTAGGAACTGCTAACACACACATGTCAATTTGCACATCACACCGATTATGTACACATGCAACATATGACTTGAACCCAGTAAATAAAACATTTACATTAACAATGGCATTCGGTACAAATAAAAGAAACTTACAATTATCATTGTACTGCAGAAATACATGGAACTCTTCCAGAACCTTCTCCCCTCTGCATACAATATTAACGGACATTAGCCTTGGTCATGCTAATAAGGGCACCTAGCGCATTTTATAGTAATATTTTAAATACACTTACGCGCTCTCCCCTGGATACCCAAAGCACCTGCTCACAATATCCAACCAGCGCTGAACGGGAAAAAAACTCCTTTATCGTATTTCTCTCTAAAGTTTTGCCGTTTAATAAACAAAACTATAGGAGCAAAGTTTCGTCTGACTCATGCTTTTTTTTCCAGCATTTTCTGCGTCTCTGCCACGCATGCGCTCCACACTCACTGAGTCTCGTAATTGTCTTAAAGGGGCAGCGTCCTTTTTTTCATGCATTTCTTAATGCATAAAAAAGGCATTTAATTAACTAATGCAAGCACAGGGGTTTTTCCTTTAGCTTTTACATTACTGTCTAAACCACCTGGTTACATATATATAAATAAATATAAACTTTAGACAGATCGTAATCAGATTTTATTGCGGGCTTGTAAGTAACGTGCATGTTTCATATTTTAACCAATTTTACTCTCGCTGGTATTTAGTATTTTCCAAATGTACATATAAAATATAGAGCACTATGGTGAGAATAAAAGACTTACTGGTCAGGAATTACATCCTCCGTTGAGTCCAGACGTTGTTCTAAATAAAGCCGTTCCTCGTCTGAGTCTTGCTCTTCCTCTGATGAGAAAGTAAATTCTTCATCGCTGTCCAGATCCATCTGAAGCGCTTCTTCACCCGTGTAGCGTGACATCATTCAAACGCGCAGAAACAGTAAGTAACTCTATGATGAAGCTTGTTGTTTTATGCCCTGGGGGTGTGTACAGCACGTGATTACCTGCCTCACCTCAGGTCATTTCCATATGAACAGCGCGCGCGCAGGGAGGCGGGAGCACATTAGCTGTAATGAGCCGATACAGGAGAATCTGTACCACTCCTTACTTTCATACGGATTACATAAAAACAGATTATTTGTTTTCACTGTGACTTCCATCATTTAAAAGTAGACCCTTTAAGCTTTCTATAGATGTAATGTATTTAAGTGTGATGTTACTTCACTGGCGGGCCACTAGGGGGCAATACCGCGTTGGATAATGTATGTGTCATGTATGGTTTTTTTTTAAATTTATTTATTACCTTCCTTAGTTAACAACTGTGAGCACCTGTAACCGAGCATAAGCAATTTCCCTTTGGGATTAATAAAGTTCTTTGAATCTTGAATCTTGAATCATGCGCCCTGAAGGCAGAAAAAGAAATATACCGTTCTCTCCATGCTTCTGTTTAATTCTCCGCTGGTTATCTCACACATAAATCAGGTTATATAATTAATGTTAGTTGTGCATATTGATGCAGACATAACATAAATTGGCGACGAGTGAAACGTGCCCACCGTCAACATCAAGTTGTCAGTCTAGAAGTAAGGATGGCTACGATTATCGGACAGATTGATACCTTCGACGAGGCGAGAGAGCAATGGACTACGTATGTAGAACGCTTTGAACACTTCGTGAAAGCAAATGACATTAACGACGAAAAAAGAGTGTCAGTTTTCCTCAGTGTAATGGGAGCAACCACTTATGGGCTCTTACGTAGCCTTATTGCACCAGTGAAGCCCGGGACTATGACATATGGTGAGATTGTGAACACACTGCAAGCACATTTTAGCCCCAGGCCTATCGTGATTGCTGAGAGATTCAAGTTTCACAAACGAAATCAAGCTGAGGGGGAAAGTGTGTTGCACAGTACGTGGCCGTGTTAAAGAAACTGGCGGAGCACTGTGAGTTTGGTGACAATTTAAATGATGCATTAAGAGACAGATTGGTGTGTGGCCTGTGCAGCGAGTCAATACAAAGGAAGCTTTTGACCGAATCGGCACTCACGTACCAAAAGGCCGTGGATATAGCAATGTCAGTGGAGGCTGTATCTAGAGAATCACAGCATTTAAGCAACTCATTGAAAGTGAATGCCATGTCCTTTGCATCGGAATCGCCAAAGGAGAAATGTTTTAGATGTGGAAAGTCTAACCATACCCAAAATGAATGTTTTTACAAAGACCAACTGTGTCACAATTGTGGAAAGAAAGGCCACATTGCTCGGTTATGCAAAGGTGTAAAGACAGAGGTGAAAATACCGAGAGTTTTCGGAAAAGGAAACTATGTAAAAAGGAAGGGGATGGTAAAGAAAAAAACTATTCACAAAATGGACACTGAGACGGAAAGGTTTAATGAAGAGACAAGTTCGGATACTGAGTCTGAACGGACACTACACAAAATTACAGCAACAACGCAAAACCCTGCACCAGGGAGCATAATGAAAAGGGAAAATGATGAAGGGACAGCTGTAATAAAAATACAAGCGAAAATTGAGGGCTTACGAATGGAGATGGAAGTCGACACAGGAGCGGCAGTCTCTATTATCTCAGGTGAACTGTATAGAGGTAAATTAAGTCACATTCGTCTGCGCCGTACAAATGTTGTTCTCAAGACGTACACTGGCGAAGTAATCCGGCCAGAAGGAGTCATCAAGGTGTGCGTTAAGCTAAACAAACAACGTGCACGTTTACCACTGTATATTGTTACAGGAAATGCGGTTCCGCTGTTCGGACGGGAGTGGCTTCGCCGAATTCGTCTGGATTGGCGTGAGATCAAATCAATAAGTGCAGTACACCACAGTAACGAAGGGACATTGGACAGCCTTCTAAAAAGGCATGCGAAAGTTTTCAGTGAAGAGTTAGGGACATTCAGTGGTTATACAGCTACCATAAATCTGAAACCAGGAACGCAACCAAAGTTTTTCCCAGCTCGGGTGGTACCATATGCCATCAGACCCAAGGTGGAGGGAGAAATCAACCACCTGCTCAAACAAGGAATCATTTCACCGGTACGATTCAGTGAATGGGCAACCCCGATTGTGCCTGTAATCAAAAAGGGAGGCAATGTCAGAATCTGTGGTGACTTCAAAGTAACGGTAAACCCAGTCTTATGTGCCGAACATTATCCATTACCTCGGATTGAAGATCTGTTCGCTTCACTAGCGGGAGGTCAAAGGTTTAGCAAATTGGACCTTTCACATGCGTACCTGCAGATCCCGGTACATGAAAATTCACGGAAATACCTAACCATAACGACACACAAGGGACTGTTCGTATACAACAGATTACCTTTTGGCATCACATCAGCTCCATCGATATTCCAACGAGCCATGGAACAAGTACTGCAAGGGTTACCATTCGTCCACTGTTTTCTGGACGACATCCTGATCACAGGAAGAGACGATGTGCACCATTTGTCTAATCTTGAGGCTGTGTTGACTAGACTGGAGAAATGTGGACTTCGGGTAAAAAAAGAGAAGTGTGAGTTTTTCAAAAGCTCATTAGAGTATTTGGGACACATGATCGATGCATCGGGACTTCACAAGTCTGCAGATAAGCTGCGTGCAGTCGCAGAAGCACCAGTTCCGGTTAATGTTAGCCAACTCAGATCCTTCCTGGGGCTGGTTAATTATTATGCAAGGTTCGTTACAAACCTGTCCACAGTCCTTCACCCCCTGAACGCAATGTTACATAAAGAGGTGAAATGGAACTGGTCTCCAGAGTGTGAGAGAGCATTTCAGGAAATCAAGACACAGCTATTGACACCGAAGGTACTTACGCACTACGATCCAAGACGTCCAGTCCGATTAGCGTGTGACGCTTCACCCTATGGGGTGGGAGCAGTACTTTCACATTTGATGCCAGATGGGCAGGAAAGACCCATAGCCTTCGCTTCGAGAACCTTAAGTAAGGCAGAGCAAAACTATGCACAGCTGGAGCGAGAAGCTTTAGGATTAATCTTCGGAGTACGGAAGTTTCACACATATCTATATGGACGTCACTTTACATTAATGACCGACCATCGTCCACTTACCACCATACTCCATCCACACAAAGCGACTCCCTCCATGGCTGCTGCCAGACTTCAAAGGTGGGCTCTCCTGTTGGCTGCACATAACTACACTATCCAGTATAGGAGTGCTGATAATCACGGGAACGCAGATGGTCTATCACGTTTACCACTGCCTGTTCATCACAAAGACAGAAAGGATGCACTAGAGGTTTATTTGATAAACAAAATGGATGCACTTCCAGTCAGTAGCAGCGATATTCGAAAAGAAACCAGGACAGATCCAATTCTCTGTCGAGTAAAGGAAATGGTATCCACAGGATTATTTCCATCTATCAAAGACTCGGAAAATGTCTTAAAACCTTATCTCATGAGGAAGGAGGAGCTATCACTTTTGCAGGACTGTCTAATGTGGGGACAGCGAGTTATCGTTCCACCAAATTTGAGACATCAAGTCTTGGAGGATTTACACACTGGACACCCAGGTGTAGTAAAAATGAAGGGATTAGCACGTAGCTACATCTGGTGGCCAAACATCGACTCGCAGATTGAGGAAAAATCCAAAACCTGCATGTCCTGTCAACAAAATCAGAAATCCCCAGCCCTATCACCGTTACATCCCTGGGCATGGCCCGAAGCTCCTTGGCAGCGAATCCACATCGATTACGCTGGACCATTTGAGGGACGCATGTTCCTAGTAGTTGTTGACGCACACTCGAAATGGCCAGAAGTTCTGGTGATGGATTCTACTACATCATTCAAAACGATCCAGGTACTGCGTGGTCTTTTTAGTCGCTATGGCATTCCGGAAACCTTAGTGAGCGACAATGGCCCACAATTTACTTCAGAGGAATTTGAATGCTTTCTGAAATCGAATGGGGTTAAACATGTACGCTCTGCACCATTTCATCCAGCGACCAACGGGTTGGCTGAGCATTTTGTACAAACTTTTAAACATTCGCTAAAAGCATCCAAAGAACCAATATCATTGCAACAAAGACTAGATGCTTTCTTGTTACAGTACAGGAATACTCCTCACAGCACAACAAAAGAAGCACCAGCAATGTTGTTCTTACATCGCAGACTGAGAACACGACTAGACTTAATAAAGCCAAGTGTAAAGCAGACCGTGGAGCAAGCACAAGACGTTCAATGTTCGTACCGTGCCCTCCATGCGAAAGACAGAGACTTTTGTGTTGGTGATTCAGTGCTGGTCAGAGATTATAGACGTGGGGGAGAAAAGTGGAAAACTGGTACTGTCTCATCCCAGTCAGGACCAGTGTCATATACGGTCCAAGTGGACAGTGCACAAAACTGGAAAAGACATGCGGATCAAATGTTAGTTGGACATCCGGAAATCACAAAAGCCACCGAACCGTTGCCAGCTGAAAACAGTGTGTCACCTAACATTAGATGACAGGGAACAAGAACTGCCTTTGATATCTAATGACACTGTATCTATTGCACCAGACCAACATGCAAATGTACTCGTTGCACCTGCTATGGCTATTTCTCAAAATGAGAGGTGATTCCCCTTGAGGAATCGTAAACCACCTAACAGATTAGATCTGTAGTTTTTGTTTTTATCTGCACTGCATAATATGTTTAATGTGTGTAGACCAAAGAAGTTAATGTTGGTCAAGTGAGCTGTTTTATATTGCTCAAGGTTGTTTTATTATGGATAAGGATCTCACAGTTATTGTGTTCTACTGATGTTCTAATGTTTAAGGTATGAAAGAGAACATGGGAGTAATTGATCTAAGTGGGGAGGAGATGTAATGTATTTAAGTGTGATGTTACTTCACTGGCGGGCCACTAGGGGGCAATACCGCGTTGGATAATGTATGTGTCATGCGCCCTGAAGGCAGAAAAAGAAATATACCATGCTTCTGTTTAATTCTCCGCTGGTTATCTCACACATAAATCAGGTTATATAATTAATGTTAGTTGTGCATATTGATGCAGACATAACAATAGATATATTTCTCATGTCTGTGTGTGCAGTATTCGCGGAGTTTCACTTCATTTTAGTGACGTGTTTCAAAAAGATTTTCGCGGAGACTGAGACGGCTGAAAGCGCACCCGGTTTATTTTATTTATTTTATTAATGCACAAAGTTTTATTTTTAACATGTGTGCATACAAAAAAAGTAGACACTTTACAGATTCGATTAATATATAGATCTTGTCTGTACGATCAAAACTGAAAGTGTAATTTAAGTTCTTATTGGCATCATCAAGGGAAAACACCTCAAAACGCATATATGCGTTCGCGGACCTCAGAGGGTTAATCAGACACTCCTCCGTTTTATTTTCATTCAATATTCTAATCTGATCAGTTAACGGTTAGTGTTCGGATAATGAACGGCGGTTGTCGGTTGGGAAAATTGATTTAAAAGATCACTACTTTTTAAACACATCCGAAGGTCAATTGGATTGGTATTTATCTTTTACTTTATAACAATGATTTGTTTCATTTGCCAATGTAGCTGAGTCAATTTTTATTATTTTTATTTTTGTGTGAACATTCTCAAAACAACTCGTTTTGTTCTCATTTTAATTTAAGATGAATGTTACCTATCTCTGTACAATAGTTCCTAGCTACCTGTTGTTGCAGAGGGGACATTATTTATAGTAACACACGGTAGACGCACATGCGGTGTAATAGCAAATTACCTGCAAAAGCTGGAAGGCGCTGTTGCAGGTAAGACATGTACTAATTCTCTCTTCCACTTGTGTAAGCTGTTTAGTTTTATGTCATGTATTTTTTTTTAATTGCATGGAAACTATATGCATGTTGCTGCCGATGTGTCTAAGGGTTTATTATTGCTTTTGGTTGCTAAAAAAAGAGAGGGGAAAAAAAAACGGTCTTTAGTGATGTTTATTGTGACCGATTTTTAGCCTTATTAGCATGTTGTCTGGCTTTCTACAGGACACCTGAGATGTGAGCGTGTTGCCGTGTGCGTGTACTGATTGTGCCCCTTGCTGTGTTTTTTTTTTAGAATAAACTGTAGAAATCAGAAATTGGTGTGCCTAGTTTTCATCACAGACATCAGCTACCATTTTAAAGCTGCTACACCAAGGGGAGTGTAAAGTGGGCGAGGATCAAAACTGGGTTTACGGTCTGGACCAAGAAACAACATTAAAACATAAACGGGAAGAGCTGAAGAGGGAGAGGCAGAAAAAGCAGGCGAAGATTGATGAACGTCGGAGTGCAAAATTTATCGAGCAACAGGTGAAACGAGGCAGAGAGGGGAAAGAGCCGAAGGTGTGTACTGTATATGAAAGAGAGATGCTTTTAGATGTTCCACTTCGCCCCTGGCTGTGAGTGTCCACGCCCACACGCTCCACAGGTGCCCCCACCCGAAAGTCCTGCAGCGGTGCCCGCGAGCGCTGGGTGGGGCCCTTCTTTGCCGTGTAGCGGACAAAACGTTCACTGACCAGCGGCGGCGCAGGTGAAAGGACTGCAGGCGATGCTCTCGGCGAGGGAGTAACTCGGCACGCGCGCTCTTTACCTCGCTTGCAGTACCGATGACGTACTTTGCTGCCCGGATGTTCACCTGGCAGGCGAAGATTGATGAACGTCGGAGTGCAAAATTTATCGAGCAACAGGTGAAACGAGGCAGAGAGGGGAAAGAGCCGAAGGTGTGTACTGTATATGAAAGAGAGATGCTTTTAGATGTTCCACTTGATGTTCTTTGCTTTAACATTACATCGGCTGTCGTATGTGCAGGAGCCTGTATTTACTGAACTCCAAAGGGAAGAAGGACAGAAAATCTCCTTCACCTTCGCCAAAGCAAGGTTGCGTTCTGTCACAGTGACATCACCCTACTTTATATGTTTATTCAGAAATATGTGTTTTAAGATGTTTTATATGTTTACATTGTTTTTTTTTCTGTTCCACAGCACATCTCGGGTTTCTTCAGGAGATCATGGAGGTGAGTGTTCTTTTCTCAGTTGATGTTTTATTTATTTTATCCTGAACTCCAGTCATTCACTGACGAACGGCCGGCTTTAAAATGTTTGCACCATTTGAATGTTTAACTGCGGTTAAGCCTCTCATCGCCGTGATGCGCTTGAAGTCTTCTGCAAATGTTAATCGGGTCCAAGTCCCGGTTTGACTTGAACATCATATAACTGTACTTTAATTTACCTTTACAAGATAGTTACTCTGTCCCCGTCAGTCTCAGTGAAGTACCTCTTTTCAAATAACATACAACAGGGGCGACGGATCACATTTCACAAGAGTGAAATCCTCAGGCTCAATACTGGTTTAGTCTCAAGAGTTTTATACCTAATTTACATATGAAATTTTCACCCCAATAGATTTACTGGGCAACAATAGAGCAAAAAAATCTAAATTTATCATGTACGTACACCTGAAAAAAAGCCACACACGTGGCTTTATGAAGCTTTTTTCAGCTGCATGTCCTGAAGTGCCCACAGAGTTCAGGAATCTGCCACTCTGCTTTAATGACTGAATGGCCTGCACAGAATCTACCAAAATGAATTTTGTTTGTCGTGGAGCTGCAATTCAATTGTTGGCATTTTACTGATATACTTAAAGATCATACTTAACATTTGTGTATGTTTCTAAGATACAAAAAAATGCTTTATTAATCACACAAGAATCATTGAAAAAGATAGCAAGCTTTTCTTCATTGCGATCAGAGCAAGAAGTGTTACTGTAGTAGGAAAAAAAATTTTTTGACTCACCGTCCCTTTCAGGCCGCATCACCTCAGTTCAGTCTTCTCCCCCTGCTCCTTCATCTTTTCTGCCATTCTCCCATTGTGTTCTCATCCTCTCTGTGCGCTTCTTCAACCTGAAGCGGATATGTTTGTCATGTCCATTCTCACTGGAAAAGCGTCTGTCGATCCACGTCACACACTCCTGATTATGTTGATTATTCCAGACAGGATTTCACATCATGCACTTGTCTTCGTTTTGTGAACGTCACTTCCCAGTTTAGACATGAGCAGTCCTCTAGGCTCATGTGAAGTTGGTCTAAATTCCTTAGTGTCCCCAGTGTATGTCCTCCAGCCTGTCTTGGGTCTGACAGCTATTTGTTGACCTGCTCCAGTTCTCCAGCTCCATAGTCTGTGCACGAGGGTTTGTCCTTCCATCTGACCCCGCCAGTTGAGCGGTTCCTCATTCTTCAGGGTCTCACTGCTGAGTCGATTGTTCAGCTTCGTTTCTTCCGTTTCTCCGATATACGATGACACAGGTGAGGTCAGGACTGGTGTTTCTGTGTGCGCTGCAGAGCTGTATGATGGGGTTGAGGGCAGTCAGGAGCAGTAGGTTGTGGACATCTTCGAGGTGGGCAGCCATCCAGGTCAGGAACTGTCTTAACACACTGAAGAGATTGTGAGATTTGACCTGTCCCTAACTGCATTGCTTTTCTGTCCCTAACACATGATTCACACATCCACATCTCAAAAGCAATCTCAGTAATTAATAATTCTACATTTCTCTTTTTTTCTTTTGTTTTCCATGGAATTCCACATTTCTCAAACATAATTTAGATGTTATCTTTACCAAGGAACAGGCACATGCAGGGTAGGGGGCAGAGGGTGCTTGAGCACCCGCCCCTTTCCTCCAGGATGCCTCAAGTGCTCTTTTCTTGGTTTTGTTGTTGTTGTTTTTTATTTTATGTGTATGTGCGTATAGAGCCCTGTCTTTGCCCCTCAACAATAAAATGTAACTAATCTCAATTGTGCTAAATAAAAGGAATCTGGCTTGCATCAGCCACATGACTGCCATTAACCAATGCTCGCCCTTGAGGACAGAGCGCGCTCGTTACGAGCCGGGTACGAGCTCGCAAAGTGCACGCGCATTTTCTGCAGGCTGGGTGGTCCGGAGTTCGAATAGAAGCAGGCAAATTAATTGGAAGGTGCAGACTGCAACAAAACAGTAAATATGGTGTACAGCGCACACTATAGTCTATAACAACAAATGAATTGAAATAAATGAGCAACAGCGCAACAAACATGCACAAGTAGTGGTGGTCATTAACTGCTAGACAACTGGATAAGGGTGTTACAAGGGGGTCTGTAGCTCTGTCCACCGTTTTAGGGAACATGTGTTGTTTTAAAGTAAGTTACAGGACTTTCCCTTTCTTTTCTGGAGGGATTTTATTTCACTAAAAACGATCTAATATGGATATCCACATACTTATGGATTATTATATTTATGATATAAAAAAAAAAAAACACAGTCTCAGAACAACACAGCCCTGCCCTCCAGCACTATCAGCAACAGGAGCAGCAGTAATCCCTCAACAGCGACATTGTACGCCATCAGGTAAAACATAGGCTACATTTGCTATGCATTGTCCCCACCTGATGACAGTCATACAGTAATGATGCAATTCCATATTAGATTCGTCATGAATGTGAGTTGTTGTTATTCAGCCTGTTCTATCTTTTTTAACTTTGAGCACCAGCCCCTTTAAACGTCTCTGCACGGCCCTGCCAAGGAATGCCACAAGATCTTTTTTTTTTTGTTTTGTTTGTTTGTTTGCTGTTACCCATGATTTTTACTCGTCAATTTACGCATGCCACTAACTCACAGTGAACTCTCACAGTCCCCTTGACTGCTTCCGGTGCAGCTTGCACTCAGCTGTAAAGTCCTCTTGACTTTTACCTGTGCACCTTGCACTCTGACTTGATTTACCTCCGGAGGTCCTTATACCGAGCGCGTCTGCTGCGGGGCCAAGTTTTCGTAAACGAGGCGAGGCGAAACCAGTACCCACTCTCTCTTGCTCGCCTTGCGCTTTTGGGTACTTCACGAGTCCCGGACTCGTGTGATAGATCCAAGTCTAAATCTATCCCAGTCACTGTGAGAAAGCGCACTTCTTACTCAATTAATGACAACTTAAAGAAAAATTATTTCCTTACCACGCGATTTTAATTCGCTCCAGTGTTGAGGTGACATGGCGAATCCCCGGTCCTCTCACACTCGATTGCCAATTAAGCATTCGAGATGAAGTGAAAAATCCTTCAAGGCGTCAGCGCTTACGCCTCCCCGTGACTCTCCAATGCCTTCCTCAAACACGGAGCCCCACGTTGGGCGCCAAGTTGTGGTGGAAATTCTGAAAACATTATAAAGACAAGTAATTCATGCAGTGGGTAAGAGCAAAGTAACTAAGGTTTTATTTTAAACTTCTGTACAAGGACCAGTCTCATACAGCAAACAGTTACAGCCAGGTCTGGACTTGGACCAAAAAACGGCCCGGGCATTCAGTTCAGAGCAACGGCCGGGGGTGGGGGCGGGGGGAGGTTGAGGCAGTGGTTACAAAAATGTGCGTCGGCCCGGTATGCCCTATGGTCAGTCCAGGCCTGAAACCCACCAAGCACGGGGAGAACATGCAAACTCCATGCACACAGAGAGGGGAATCGAACCCGGACCCTGGAGGTTCAAGGTGACAGTGCTAACCACTACATCACTGTGCCGCCTGTTTAAAATTGTCAGATTATTTAAAAGAAATATATATATATATATATATAGTAAATAAAAGGCTACTGTGAGTTAACACAAGCCCAGTACTTCTGATACTTAAGTAAATGGATGATTTGTATTTTTACTCAAGTAATATTTGCCCTTGGAAATGTCTACTTTTACAGAATTTCCGTTCTTGGCTTCCGTCTGCTTACTAATACTGATATAAAACAGCATTGGGCACAAACGCACCCTGTTGCTGATTGACTGATCGCTCACACACGAAGCATACAGGTTGCAAACTGTGAGAAGATATCTGCTAAAGTTTACAATTTTTTTTTCCTGTTTTAGAATCACTGACTCCTTCTTTAATTAGCTATGTTAACCTCATAGCTGCGTCTCATGCTGCTCATGGCCTGGCTGTCTGCCCTCACCTAGGCTTTGTGGAGAAAATATGTAAAGCTGAGAGATGCCTTTTTTAATTTTTAGTTTTTATATATTATTTGAAAATGTAATCAGAAATCTTTGCACTCTTTTCTTGTCTGTTTTTCTCACAACAGATGAGTTCCGGGAAGTGATAGCAGTCATTAAAAAGAAAAGGAACTAGTAAAGAATCAATATGGATCTGGGACCTGCTTTTCCAGAGAGGCTTTTTTGGACAACTAATTTAGTTTAGCTGCTGAACAATGTGGCAATAAATTTACTTGAGCTTGGAAAACATATTTTAGCACCACCACAAAATGTCATTGTTCCAATTTATGCTTGAAATAAACAACAAGTACTGAATGTGAAAGAAAATTAAATCGATAAATTGATCATTTATGTCAAAAAGATGACAACATTTAAATTTTCCTGAGATTCTGATGATTTTGCATGCATCATGGGAAAGTGATTTGGATATTTTTGTATGAGGTATAAATAATAGACAATTAAATGAGAGTTATAGTTTGAATCTAAACAATTGGATGTTGAAAGAAGAATTGAAGAATGCAGACAATATGCTTTTCATCTGTGTACATAGTCAACACCAGAATTATTGGCACCATCCATAACATTGAATTAAATTAATGTATCTAAATAACCACATATGCAGCAAATGATATGCTGTGCTTTAAGAAATGGAGAAGCCTTAAAATTCTTATTATCAAAACAGATTTTTTTTGCACATGTTCATGGATGGCCAATAGTTTTGTCACATATTTTTGACAGTACCAATTTAAAAACATTTTACTGGTATCCTGGAGATTTTATTTATTTATTTATTTCTTTTTTACCTCATAGCATTATGCATAGATACAAATTCAGACTTGCTTAGGACTTCATGTTGTTTTTCAGGTCAAGGATAGAAATAAATTGAAGTCACATTCTTTAGAAAATGGGTAAAAGACATGCCTAGGCTTCCCTAATGTGGATGCTTACTGAAGTTGGTGTAGTAAGCATCCACATTAGGGAAGCCTAGGCATGTTTAGGAAGCCTAGGTTGGTTTGTGTTTGTCAAAGCCATTAATTATGTAAGCTTATTACTCAGGATTGTTTTTTTATTGTAATGATTGCTGTAGTGGCATGAAATGAAAAGGGAAAAAATATGGTGTGAAATATATTTCAACAAGGTGAGTGATAATTATCATGACTAGTTTTGCCCTTTCCATTTTGTCATGTTCCAGTTTTGCCAATGAAGAGGGTTTCTCATATATAACTGAATTCTACCTTGTTTTGTGGGGTTTGGGACAGCTGGAGATTTGGAGGTACAGTATGGATCATCATCCGGTCCAGATGCAATATATAATAAAGACAAATGTCCATTCTATTTCATAGCTACAGACATGCATGCTATTTCAGGAAAGAATACAACCCCACCAGTTTCTTGTAGCTGTAGCTCTAATAGATTACTGAATACCATAGACTATGCTTTTTTTCTGCAAAGGAGTTTTAATTGTAAGGAAATAATCACCAACTTTGGAACCATATTAACCTATAGTGGTACAGCACATTTTCTGTCAATTTCAAACTTAACATGACTGAACCATCTCTACCACGTGCTGTGCTAAAAAAAATCCTCTACATGTTGCTGTTTCTTTAAATAACTTGACTTTAGTAGCATGCCACAGAAGAATAAAGTGGATATAATGCCAAACATTTGTGCTGTTGCACTACCACACAAAAGGTTAGAATTTTATGTGAATTATTATTTTTTGTAAATATATTAATACGTTTTGGAAGTTGGAAAAGACCTATACTTCTATATTCTGTAAGTAATGAGGCAAAAAAAAAAAACCCTTTGCATTGTTTTTTGTAGTGGGGTAGTTAAACTGTTAATAGTGCATGCGCTGTTCTGACACCAATTGACACACAGTACTTTATATTATTTATGTCCATTTGACACTTCATATTGCTCAATCAGATACAACATGGCAAACTATAACAGTATTTGAAAATATATTTGGAGCAGCTTCTTTTCTTTATACTTCACCAGTTGTTTCTCAGTCAAGGAATCACTAAACTCTAATTACAACTGTATACAGTACTTGATTGATTGTGATTTGAGACAAAGAAATGTATAATAGTGACTACTTCATCTAAATATTAAGGCCTAAACTTTGAGCATATCCTTTGCTTAGAAATTGCTGTAAAATAGCTGTGATCTTAAATCAGTTAAGTGAATAATTAAAGCACACAGCTTTCTGTATATTTGCTAGTTCAGTGCATAAGTGCAAGTTCAAAAATATTTTATAGTTTAATGACAAGCTTTTCATGAGATTTGTGGTAATAGTAGTAGGCAATAATTGGTAGTCGAGGGAATTTCACGAACCTTGAGCAGCCTCCAAGTATTGTCCATTACTGCCAGGATTTGGCATAAACAGAAAGCTGAACATGTTTACCAAATTGTAAAGGGAAAATTGGGGTTGTTTTGTCCTTCCTGGTCTTCAGTTAAATTTTTTCATTTTCATAGTCTGCAACATTGTGAGCTTTTGTTTCCATCATTTTTCCTTTAAAATGAAGCATCTCGTTTGTTTTCAGTATCTCAAAAACTGAACTCTGTGCCACACTTTATCCTTTCAATTCAATTCAATTCAATGAAATTTTATTTGTATAGTGCACTTAACAATTGTCATTGTCGCAAAGCAGCTTTACACAATCAAAAGAATTATTTTAGTTTGTATGGAATGTGAATGTGTATGAATCAAAATGGTCAGATTATCCTTTCATCTTGTCCGTTCTCATCACACAGCCCAGGTCCAGGTCATCATTCAAGGTTCAAGTTTCAAGTTTTCAGGTTTATATGCTTGAATATTCCACTTTGATATACATTTTATTTATAACCACTGAAGATGCTATTATAGGGCAGAGGTGGGTGCTCTGGGGTTCTAACAGTGATGCCTGAGAACAGATTATGGATAAGCAGTGAAGATAGAGGTGACAAAACATACAGTTTTATGACCACAGAAAATAGGTATGAATACATTATTTGGATTGAACAAATAATGCATCCTAAATTAACACAAATACAGACTTGGAAAACACTGTAGGTGGATTTGTTTTTCAGAGCCTGACAGCTTCACAGCAGATGAAAGAAGAAGAAGCTTCATGGAATATTTACTTTAATGTTTAATAAATAGCAGCTTGCTCCACACTGTATGCACCATACTAAGTTAAACATGCATACCAAAAGTGCATATGCAGTTTAATAGTGTTTTTGTGAAGAATGTACAGTATGGCAGGCACCTACAGTAGTTTGTAAAATATTGCAAGAGCAAGTCTGATAAAACCAACAAACGCAATATTTTAGTTATTTAGTGGGTTATCTGTATCATAATTAATTTAACAGTTTTTTTCATCTAAAGTGAGATAGGGGTATAACAGCAGGAATAACAGAGGGGGGGTAAGTTATCGGGGGTGGGGCTTGTAGGACGACTTTCTCACACACACACACACACACTAACGGATTGGGAATGACTGCTGTTTGGCTCACGGATTACATAAATTGTCTGAATAACGGATTACATTTTTGAAAATATAACTAAATAACTGAGTACTAGCCACTAACGCAAGGCTGAATCCCAAAACCCTCTCTAACTCCTGATCAACTGCACTACTTGTTGTGTAGAACAAGAGATCCTAACTTACACCTTATAAAGTGTACTTAATGGGATGTACTGTAACCCCAGAAACCCTGAAGTTAGCTGATATTGTAAAGTGCATTAAATGAAAACTACTGTCAGTCACCAGCAACTGCAGAAGCATATAATAACTGATTATATAAAGAAACAAATAAAAATCTATTGATAATAAATTTCATTTGTAGAACTGTTGTGTATAAGCAATATCACTCTGGAGGTTGTGCTATAAAAAAATTGAGTGTCATTAAAACATTGTATTTAATTTTTGTTTCAATTTGTTTGGCCACCACTCTTGACATGAAAGCCTATCCTATAAATACTGCACGTCGCTGTTCCTGTTTATGTCTGAATTATTCATGCTATGTATGACAGAGTATATCTGTGTTCTTGTGTTGCTAGAATATAAAAAACTGACTCTCTGCAGTAATGATTAATATCCATAAGCAATGCTTAAACCATTCCCTGTGAGATCGAGAAAGATATGGCAATTGTGCTTTATCTTTCATAGTTTTTTTGATATGATATGATTTGTTATTGTCTTTTAGATATGATAATGTGGTTATGTTTTACTTCAGTCACAAAGTATGAATTGTCATGCTGAGATCATATAGTAATCCACTATAGTCAAGCTACTGTATGGAGACAGTAGGCCAATGCTTACATCCTCAGCTATCACTCAGTCCATGTCCTTAGATGGAGGATACGAGCAAGTAGGCTTGAAAATCTTTATAGTCATGTATCCCAAACAGTGTTCTGAGACCACAAGAGTAACAGCAGGCAAAAAGGAGTCGGCGCCCATGTTTGGCCCTTACATCTGAGCTTGTGTATATGACAGACCCTAGAACATTGAGCTTATCTCTATGTTTAACACCATAATTAAAACAAAGCTGGCAGAAGCCGGATACCACAAGTTGAATTGAGCACCTCCTCGTGTGCTGGGTGATGGGAAATTTGTCTCAGTGAGTCAGAGCTCACAAATAATAACTAATTCTTTTGTCTCCCAAATGCCTCCTTGTCTTATTTTTGCCTTATTTTTTAACAAACCAGCTAAAGTTCGTAGTCTTCAATATACTCCAGTCCACACATCATTATATTAAGCAACAGTGCAATACTCTCTCTCTCACACACACACACACACACAAACACACACACACACACACACGAGAATCAACCACAGACAGGTTCTAGATACAGTAGGTCTGTTGATTCACCTGGTGCATTCATGTCATATTGCAGTGAAATAGTATAATTGCAGTAGAGATTCATGAATAACCAAATACAAGGGCGGTAACGAAGCATTGTGACACAATGCAAAAATGTGACAAATGTGCAATTCACATCATGAAAATCATTTATGCGTCTAATGCAATTGCACTCGTAAAGCACATCTATGTAGATTGGACAGCCTGCAAATATTACCACGGAAAATCTTTACTTGTAAAGTTACTGATAGCTCCAGATCAGACATGCCAACATGGTTTATAGATTATATGGTTACACAACTAAGTTATGGCTTTAAAAATAGCTTCTCACCAGCCCCACACTGTTGCAATCTCTGGAGAAAATATAAATCAGGCATTTTAGACTTTATATTTTAGTCATTTTAGGATATATCTGTGCATGGTGGCTCTTGAAGCACTGACTCCATCTGCAGTCCACTCATTGTGAATCTCCCCCAAATTCTTGAATGGGCTTCATTTTACAATCCACTCAAGGCTGCGGTTATCCCTGTCAGGCCATATATGTGCACTTTTTTCCACACATTTATTTTTCCTTCCATTCAACTTTTCATTAGTGTGCTTGGATACAGCACTCTGTGAATAGCCAGCCTACTGAACCAGACTGAGAGAACATTTAAAGGCTCAGTAAACCTGGTAAGAGTGTGTCACCATTAGTCTTTAAGAATGAACTTTATCACAATATTAAAATTTTCTGAGATAATGAATTATGTTTTACATAATTATCATAATCATCAAAATTAAAAGACATAAACACTTTAAATAAATAATCTATATAATATATGATTTTCACTTTTTAAGCTGAATTACTGAAATAAATAAACTTTTCAACACCATTCTAATTTATTGAGATGCACCTACTGTATATATAGTTTTGTTTCGCACTGATTATTAATTTTAAAAAATGTCTGTCCAGTTATACATTTTCTTCAAAGAAATTTTCTAAATATTTTGCCAATTAGAATTTAATTGAACTATGAAGTTTTGTGAATTGAACTGAATCATTACTAGAAAGCATCATAACACCCCTTCTGAATAACTCACAAATTTTCAGCCTAAGGATATACAGCTCTTTAGATATGTGAATCAACTCCCAACCTTCACCTTAAAGAGCTGGTTCAAGGTGTTGAATAGATGCAAAATACACATCACTTGCTGGGTCACAAAATCCTACAAAATATCTGTATGGCTGTAAGTCTGCTTTTTATGAAAACAGAAACAATTCTAGTAAATTCTATAAAGCAACCAGGCCATGATTGTGCTTTGTGGAGTGGAGTGAACCCTGCCGTACTTACATAACATATCCACCTAATGGTTAGATGTATTATACATTGTAAGATGCTTTTCTGCTTACCCTGGTGACTAATTAAGTTACTATAAACTTCCTGTCAGCTCAGACCAGTCTGGACATTCAGCATTTATCTCTCTCAAATTGTTTCAGCCTGCAGACCCTGCAGAGAATATGTTGTTGTTCTTCTGTGCGAAATAAGATGAGTAGTTTTTGACATCTTTATACCAGCCGATCTGGCACAAACAAGTAACTCCTGATCAAAGAAATGCATATTACATTTTCCCTTTATTCTAATTCTGATGTGAACATTGTAAACAACTCTTTTACAGTATATCTGCATTTGTATGGTTTTATACATCATCCTGCTGTCACATGTTTGGGTAATTGCATAGTTGCATAAATGAGCAGGTGTACAGATGTTCCTAATAAAGTGGACAGTAAATGTATATTTTGTACAGAAATTATGGGGCAAGTAACACATACAGTATAAGAGATCAATACATATAAAAATGTCCATGTGTAATGCGGTTAAGTAGTAAATAATTGATTAGAAACCAATATTAAAAAATCTTCTTAGCTATAACTCGCTTCCTTTTTTAATGAATACTGTTCAGTGGTATTAGGCATGGAATGTTATCATGTAACCTTGAAATATATTGGGTGCAGAATTACATAATTGCTATTTCTCCTAGGAAAATACTGACATTTATATTATACAGAGTTCAATCTGTCTCAGACTAATGGTTTGATATAATGACATTACAAATCAGGAAGTTTGATAGACAGAAAGTTTATTTCACTTCTGTATTCCTCAGTGTAATTCCACCACTATTGATTTCTACAGTTCTACAAGTTACCATTTGGCTGAAGAGCACTTATTAGTCCCTCAGTAAAAGTAGGGAATATTGATCCGCACAATCTTGCAATCACGTTAATCAGAATCAAATGTACAGTACATCGCAGATCATTTCCGCATTAATAGAGTGATAATCTTTTCCATTAACAAAAGCGTATCTATTCTCCATGACCATCCACTCCGCTGTTTAGAGATTTGGCAATCACATCAAACTTTCTTTTGACATCGATCTACTTACTTTGAGTGTAAGAAAACTCATCTGGGTTACATCCATACACTGTAAAAAATAAATCCTGAAAATAGTTGTTGGAACAAAGAAATACAGTGGTGTGAAAAACTATTTGCCCCCTTCCTGATTTCTTATTTTTTTGCATGTTTGTCACACTTAAATGTTTCTGCTCATCAAAAACCGTTAACTATTAGTCAAAGATAACATAATTGAACACAAAATGCAGTTTTTAAATGAAGGTTTACGTTATTAAGGGAGAAAAAAAACTCCAAATCTACATGGCCCTGTGTGAAAAAGTGATTGCCCCCCTTGTTAAAAAATAACTTAACTGTGGTTTATTACACCTGAGTTCAATTTCTGTAGTCACCCCCAGGCCTGATTACTGCCACACCTGTTTCAATCAAGAAATCACTTAAATAGGAGCTACCTGACACAGAGAAGTAGACCAAAAGCACCTCAAAAGCTAGACATCATGCCAAGATCCAAAGAAATTCAGGAACAAATGAGAAGAAAAGTAATTGAGATCTATCAGTCTGGTAAAGGTTATAAAGCCATTTCTAAAGCTTTGGGACTCCAGCGAACCAGAGTGAGAGCCATTATCCACAAATGGCAAAAACATGGAACAGTGGTGAACCTTCCCAGGAGTGGTCGGCCGACCAAAATTACCCCCAAGAGCGCAGAGACAACTCATCCGAGAGGCCACAAAAGACCTCAGGACAACATCTAAAGAACTGCAGGCCTCACTTGCCTCAATTAAGGTCAGTGTTCTCGACTCCACCATAAGAAAGAGACTGGGCAAAAACGGCCTGCATGGCAGATTTCCAAGATGCAAACCACTTTTAAGCAAAAAGAACATTAAGGCTCGTCTCAATTTTGCTAAAAAACATCTCAATGATTGCCAAGACTTTTGGGAAAATACCTTGTGGACCGACGAGACAAAAGTTGAACGTTTTGGAAGGTGCATGTCCCGTTACATCTGGCGTAAAAGTAACACAGCATTTCAGAAAAAGAACATCATACCAACAGTAAAATATGGTGGTGGTAGTGTGATGGTCTGGGGTTGTTTTGCTGCTTCAGGACCTGGAAGGCTTGCTGTGATAGATGGAACCATGAATTCTACTGTCTACCAAAAAATCCTGAAGGAGAATGTCCGGCCATCTGTTCGTCAACTCAAGCTGATGCGACCTTGGGTGCTGCATCAGGACAATGACCCAAAACACACCAGCAAATCCACCTCTGAATGGCTGAAGAAAAACAAAATGAAGACTTTGGAGTGGCCTAGTCAAAGTCCTGACCTGAATCCTATTGAGATGTTGTGGCATGACCTTAAAAAGGCGGTTCATGCTAGAAAACCCTCAAATAAAGCTGAATTACAACAATTCTGCAAAGATGAGTGGGCCAAAATTCCTCCAGAGCGCTGTAAAAGACTCGTTGCAAGTTATCGCAAACGCTTGATTGCAGTTATTGCTGCTAAGGGTGGCCCAACCAGTTAGTAGGTTCAGGGGGCAATTACTTTTTCACACAGGGCCATGTAGGTTTGGATTTTTGTTTCTCCCTAAATAATAAAACCCCTCATTTAAAAACTGCATTTTGTGTTTACTTGTGTTATCTTTGACTAATAGTTAAATGTGTT
Organism: Channallabes apus; assembly: GCA_030522415.1. NCBI lineage: Eukaryota > Metazoa > Chordata > Actinopteri > Siluriformes > Clariidae > Channallabes > Channallabes apus. The sequence continues at coordinate 27,108,188 of CM060114.1, forward strand.
TGATGATCAGAAACATTTTGTGTAACAAACATGCAAAAGAATAAGAAATCAGGAGGGGGGCAAATAGTTTTTCACACCACTGTATATGTTGGGCTAATATAATGCTGGTGTCAAAAAAGAAAAATATGTTTTCTCAATGATTGTATAAATTTCATTACTCAACTAAGAAAGTTTCATCAAGGCAACGAGTATAACTGTGTTCATGAAACATTTAACTGCACACAAACAATTTTATGTTGGACGAACAAGAGGGACCTCTGCGCATGCGCAAAAGCGTTCTTCCAGAATTTTCGAACTTCCCGCTATTTCCTCCTGAAATGGTGAGTACTTCATGGAAACTAACTGTCCTGCAAAGTAATTAGCAATTTTAGCTTTATAACATATATATTATCCAGCAGCAAGCTTTAGAACATTATATTTTCGAGTGTTTATGTATATAATTTGGAGTGTTACAGTAGTTATCTGGCAATGCACTCGTTTCAGCTCCTAACGCATTTTTTTTTTCAGATGGTATGTACATTGACATTAATGTTAATCTATGAAACCGCTAAAGTTTAATTACGTTACATGAATTTTAATCATTTTAATGACTGATAATTTCAAAGGCTATTTGAAAAAGACAGCGCGTTAGTGCGGCACTGAGGGAGCTTAATGTTCTCACCCCTTCATCATTCATTAACCTTATAGTGTCTGAAAACGGTTATAATGGCTAAACGGACATTTTTTTGTCTAGGATTTTTAATGGTTTTGAACTACAAACGGTTACTTAATTAGTTATTCATATATTTTTCTTTTTGTATTTCAGGTATTAGGGAGAATATCTGGGAAACAGTGCTTACTGCATCTGCAAACAATCTTGGAGCTTGGCAAAATTATTTCACAACATTTTTTTTATATCTTAAACCATTTCTGAGTTAAAGCAAATATTTAATTTTCAAATAAGCCACTTCACGTTTTTACTGAGAAATATCAGTATGTTTTGTTCTACAAAGCAGAAGTCTATTTATCCAGTATACTGTTTTGACTGAGTGTGATATTAGTAAGCTTTGTAACATGAATGTTAAGGGCACAGTTTCATTCTTGCATTTTGGAATGTTATTTGCATATTTTGTTATAACAATGCAGCATTTGTTTATTTGTTGAAAGAGTAGCTGGATTGCACTTAATCAATGTTGATAATCTTTAACAGGTGTTTAAAGTTTACATTAAAAAAATATTCAAATTTAGAGGAATGTGTCATGTTATTTGAAATGTGGCTACAGTGAATAACCTACTCAAGTAAACTTTAAGATGTTAATTTTATAATTATGCAAGCATAATTTCCAATTCAAAATATACCTTTCAGTCAACTTGGAACATTTAATTGACACATTATATTTCAATTTGAGACTGCTTGTTGGCCTAACTAGGCATGTTTATTCAGCATAGAACATTTAGTTGACATAATGTTTTATTTCAATTTGTGTGTACATTTAGAGGTAATCAGCACAGCAAAAACAAAATAGTTTATACAACTTAAATTGAGCCAACTAAAAATTTTAGATGCAACAGGTCACTAGAAATTTTTTAGTTGGAGTAGCAAGAATTTTTATACAATGTATTGCGCCAGCTCATACAACTGGCATGATGTGATCCAGGGATGAAGAGATGACAGTTACTGCTGAAAATATATATATACCAAAGTATCTGATCAGTAATCAGTAGTGTTATAGAAAACAACCAAAACAATATTTTTATGATATGTATTCAATCTAAAAAAAAAAAAAGAAAACATTCAATTAATCAGACACTCCTCAGTTTTATTTTCATTCAATATTCTAATCTGATCAGTTAACGGTTAGTGTTCGGATAATGAACGGCGGTTGTCGGTTGGGAAAATTTATTTAAAAGATCACTACTTTTTAAACACATCCGAAGGTCAATTGGATTGGTATTTATCTTTTACTTTATAACAATGATTTGTTTCATTTGCCAAGGGGACTGTAAAGTGGGCGAGGATCAAAACTGGGTTTACGGTCTGGACCAAGAAACAACATTAAAACATAAATGGGAAGAGATGAAGAGGGAGAGGCAGAAAAAGCAGGCGAAGATTGATGACCGTCGGAGTGCAAAATTTATCGAGCAACAGGTGAAACGAGGCAGAGAGGGGAAAGAGCCGAAGGTGTGTACTGTATATGAAAGAGAGATGCTTTTAGATGTTCCACTTCGCCCCTGGCTGTGAGTGTCCACGCCCACACGCTCCACAGGTGCCCCCACCCGAAAGTCCTGCAGCGGTGCCCGCGAGCGCTGGGTGGGGCCCTTCTTTGCCGTGTAGCGGACAAAACGTTCACTGACCAGCGGCGGCGCAGGTGAAAGGACTGCAGGCGATGCTCTCGGCGAGGGAGTAACTCGGCACGCGCGCTCTTTACCTCGCTTGCAGTACCGATGACGTACTTTGCTGCCCGGATGTTCACCTGGCAGGCGAAGATTGATGAACGTCGGAGGCAAAATTTATCGAGCAACAGGTGAAACGAGGCAGAGAGGGGAAAGAGCCGAAGGTGTGTACTGTATATGAAAGAGAGACGCTTTTAGATGTTCCACTTGATGTTCTTTGCTTTAAATTTACATCGGCTGTCGTATGTGCAGGAGCCTGTATTTACTGAACTCCAAAGGGAAGAAGGACAGAAAATCTCCTTCGCCAAAGCAAGGTTGCGTTCTGTCACAGTGACATCACCCTACTTTATATGTTTATTCAGAAATATGTGTTTTAAGATGTTTTATATGTTTACATTGTTTTTTTTTTTTCTGTTCCACAGCACATCTCGGGTTTCTTCAGGAGATCATGGAGGTGAGTGTTCTTTTCTCAGTTGATGTTTTATTTATTTTATCCTGAACTCCAGTCATTCACTGACGAACGGCCGGCTTTAAAATGTTTGCACCATTTGAATGTTTTACTGCGGTTAAGCCTCTCATCGCCGTGATGCGCTTGAAGTCTTCTGCAAATGTTAATCGGGTCCAAGTCCCGGTTTGACTTGAACACCATATAACTGTACTTTAATTTACCTTTACAAGATAGTTACTCTGTCCCCGTCAGTCTCAGTGAAGTACCTCTTTTCAAATAACATACAACAGGGGCGACGGATCACATTTCACAAGAGTGAAATCCTCAGGCTCAATACTGGTTTAGTCTCAAGAGTTTTATACCTAATTTACATATGAAATTTTCACCCCAATAGATTTACTGGGCAACAATAGAGCAAAAAAATCTAAATTTATCATGTACGTACACCTGAAAAAAGCCACACACGTGGCTTTATGAAGCTTTTTTCAGCTGCATGTCCTGAAGTGCCCACAGAGTTCAGGAATCTGCCACTCTGCTTTAATGACTGAATGGCCTGCACAGAATCTACCAAAATGAATTTTGTTTGTCGTGGAGCTGCAATTCAATTGTTGCCATTTTACTGATATACTTAAAGATCATACTTAACATTTGTGTATGCTTCTAAGATACAAAAAAATGCTTTATTAATCACACAAGAATCATTGAAAAAGATAGCAAGCTTTTCTTCATTGCGATCAGAGCAAGAAGTGTTACTGTAGTAGGAAAAATAATTTTTTGACTCACCGTCCCTTTCAGGCCGCATCACCTCAGTTCAGTCTTCTCCCCCTGCTCCTTCATCTTTTCTGCCATTCTCCCATTGTGTTCTCATCCTCTCTGTGCGCTTCTTCAACCTCAAGCGGATATGTTTGTCATGTCCATTCTCACTGGAAAAGCGTCTGTCGATCCACGTCACACACTCCTGATTATGTTGATTATTCCAGACAGGATTTCACATCATGCACTTGTCTTCGTTTTGTGAACGTCACTTCCCAGTTTAGACATGAGCAGTCCTCTAGGCTCATGTGAAGTTGGTCTAAATTCCTTAGTGTCCCCAGTGTATGTCCTCCAGCCTGTCTTGGGTCTGACAGCTATTTGTTGACCTGCTCCAGTTCTCCAGCTCCATAGTCTGTGCACGAGGGTTTGTCCTTCCATCTGACCCCGCCAGTTGAGCGGTTCCTCATTCTTCAGGGTCTCACTGCTGAGTCGATTGTTCAGCTTCGTTTCTTCCGTTTCTCCGATATACGATGACACAGGTGAGGTCAGGACTGGTGTTTCTGTGTGCGCTGCAGAGCTGTATGATGGGGTTGAGGGCAGTCAGGAGCAGTAGGTTGTGGACATCTTCGAGGTGGGCAGCCATCCAGGTCAGGAACTGTCTTAACACACTGAAGAGATTGTGAGATTTGACCGGTCCCTAACTGCATTGCTTTTCTGTCCCTAACACATGATTCACACATCCACATCTCAAAAGCAATCTCAGTAATTAATAATTCTACATTTCTCTTTTTTTCTTTTGTTTTCCATGGAATTCCACATTTCTCAAACATAATTTCGATGTTATCTTTACCAAGGAACAGGCACATGCAGGGTAGGGGGCAGAGGGTGCTTGAGCACCCGCCCCTTTCCTCCAGGATGCCTCAAGTGCTCTTTTCTTGGTTTTGTTGTTGTTGTTTTTTATTTTATGTGTATGTGCGTATAGAGCCCTGTCTTTGCCCCTCAACAATAAAATGTAACTATTAATCTCAATTGTGCTAAATAAAAGGATCTGGCTTGCATCAGCCACATGACTGCCATTAACCAATGCTCGCCCTTGAGGACAGAGCGCGCTCGTTACGAGCCGGGTACGAGCTCGCAAAGTGCACGCGCATTTTCTGCAGGCTGGGTGGTCCGGAGTTGGAATAGAAGCAGGCAAATTAATTGGAAGGTGCAGACTGCAACAAAACAGTAAATATGGTGTACAGCGCACACTATAGTCTATAACAACAAATGAATTGAAATAAATGAGCAACAGCGCGACAAACATGCACAAGTAGTGGTGGTCATTAACTGCTAGACAACTGGATAAGGGTGTTACAAGGGGGTCTGTAGCTCTGTCCACCGTTTTAGGGAACATGTGGTGTTTTAAAGTAAGTTACAGGACTTTCCCTTTCTTTTCTGGAGGGATTTTATTTCACTAAAAACGATCTAATATGGATATCCACATACTTATGGATTATTATATTTATGATATAAAAAAAAAAAACACAGTCTCAGAACAACACAGCCCTGCCCTCCAGCACTATCAGCAACAGGAGCAGCAGTAATCCCTCAACAGCGACATTGTACGCCATCAGGTAAAACATAGGCTACATTTGCTATGCATTGTCCCCACCTGATGACAGTCATACAGTAATGATGCAATTCCATATTAGATTCGTCATGCATGTGAGTTGTTGTTATTCAGCCTGTTCTATCTTTTTTAACTTTGAGCACCAGCCCCTTTAAACGTCTCTGCACGGCCCTGCCAAGGAATGCCACAAGATCTTTTTGTTTGTTTGTTTGTTTGTTTGCTGTTACCCATGATTTTTACTCGTCAATTTACGCATGCCACTAACTCACAGTGAACTCTCACAGTCCCCTTGACTGCTTCCGGTGCAGCTTGCACTCAGCTGTAAAGTCCTCTTGACTTTTACCTGTGCACCTTGCACTCTGACTTGATTTACCTCCGGAGGTCCTTATACCGAGCGCGTCCGCTGCGGGGCCAAGTTTTCGTAAACGAGGCGAGGCGAAACCAGTACCTACTCTCTCTTGCTCGCCTTGCGCTTTTGGGTACTTCACGAGTCCCGGACTCGTGTGATAGATCCAAGTCTAAATCTATCCCAGTCACTGTGAGAGAGCGCACTTCTTACTCAATTAATGACAACTTAAAGAAAAATTATTTCCTTACAACGCGATTTTAATTCGCTCCAGTGTTGAGGTGACATGGCGAATCCCCGGTCCTCTCACACTCGATTGCCAATTAAGCATTCGAGATGAAGTGAAAAATCCTTCAAGGCGTCAGCGCTTACGCCTCCCCGTGACTCTCCAATGCCTTCCTCAAACACGGAGCCCCACGTTGGGCGCCAAGTTGTGGTGGAAATTCTGAAAACATTATAAAGACAAGTAATTCATGCAGTGGGTAAGAGCAAAGTACTGTAACTAAGGTTTTATTTTAAACTTCTGTACAAGGACCAGTCTCATACAGCAAACAGTTACAGCCAGGTCTGGACTTGGACCAAAAAACGGCCCGGGCATTCAGTTCAGAGCAACGGCCGGGGGTGGGGGCGGGGGGAGGTTGAGGCAGTGGTTACAAAAATGTGCGTCGGCCCGGTATGCCCTATGGTCAGTCCAGGCCTGAAACCCACCAAGCACGGGGAGAACATGCAAACTCCATGCACACAGAGAGGGGAATCGAACCCGGACCCTGGAGGTTCAAGGTGACAGTGCTAACCACTACATCACTGTGCCGCCTGTTTAAAATTGTCAGATTATTTAAAAGAAATATATATATATATATATAGTAAATAAAAGGCTACTGTGAGTTAACACAAGCCCAGTACTTCTGATACTTAAGTAAATGGATGATTTGTATTTTTACTCAAGTAATATTTGCCCTTGGAAATGTCTACTTTTACAGAATTTCCGTTCTTGGCTTCCGTCTGCTTACTAATACTGATATAAAACAGCATTGGGCACAAACGCACCCTGTTGCTGATTGACTGATCGCTCACACACGAAGCATACAGGTTGCAAACTGTGAGAAGATATCCGCTAAAGTTTACAATTTTTTTTTCCTGTTTTAGAATCACTGACTCCTTCTTTAATTAGCTATGTTAACCTCATAGCTGCGTCTCATGCTGCTCATGGCCTGGCTGTCTGCCCTCACCTAGGCTTTGTGGAGAAAATATGTAAAGCTGAGAGATGCCTTTTTTAATTTTTAGTTTTTATATATTATTTGAAAATGTAATCAGAAATCTTTGCACTCTTTTCTTGTCTGTTTTTCTCACAACAGATGAGTTCCGGGAAGTGATAGCAGTCATTAAAAAGAAAAGGAACTAGTAAAGAATCAATATGGATCTGGGACCTGCTTTTCCAGAGAGGCGTTTTTGGACAACTAATTTAGTTTAGCTGCTGAACAATGTGGCAATAAATTTACTTGAGCTTGGAAAACATATTTTAGCACCACCACAAAATGTCATTGTTCCAATTTATGCTTGAAATAAACAAGTACTGAATGTGAAAGAAAATTAAATCGATAAATTGATCATTTATGTCAAAAAGATGACAACATTTAAATTTTCCTGAGATTCTGATGATTTTGCATGCATCATGGGAAAGTGATTTGGATATTTTTGTATGAGGTATAAATAATAGACAATTAAATGAGAGTTATAGTTTGAATCTAAACAATTGGATGTCGAAAGAAGAATTGAAGAATGCAGACAATATGCTTTTCATCTGTGTACATAGTCAACACCAGAATTATTGGCACCATCCATAACATTGAATTAAATTAATGTATCTAAATAACCACATATGCAGCAAATGATATGCTGTGCTTTAAGAAATGGAGAAGCCTTAAAATTCTTATTATCAAAACAGATTTTTTTTGCACATGTTCATGGATGGCCAATAGTTTTGTCACATATTTTTTGACAGTACCAATTTAAAAATATTTTACTGGTATCCTGGAGATTTTATTTATTTATTTATTTTTTACCTCATAGCATTATGCATAGATACAAATTCAGACTTGCTTAGGACTTCATGTTGTTTTTCAGGTCAAGGACAAAAATAAATTGAAGTCACATTCTTTAGAAAATGGGTAAAAGACATGCCTAGGCTTCCCTAATGTGGATGCTTACTGAAGTTGGTGTAGTAAGCATCCACATTAGGGAAGCCTAGGCATGTTTAGGAAGCCTAGGTTGGTTTGTGTTTGTCAAAGCCATTAATTATGTAAGCTTATTACTCAGGATTGTTTTTTTTTGTAATGATTGCTGTAGTGGCATGAAATGAAAAGGGAAAAAATATGGTGTGAAATATATTTCAACAAGGTGAGTGATAATTATCATGACTAGTTTTGCCCTTTCCATTTTGTCATGTTCCAGTTTTGCCAATGAAGAGGGTTTCTCATATATAACTGAATTCTACCTTGTTTTGTGGGGTTTGGGACAGCTGGAGATTTGGAGGTACAGTATGTATCATCATCCGGTCCAGATGCAATATATAATAAATAAAGACAAATGTACATTCTATTTCATAGCTACAGTGTTACGTGCAGAAGTAATGCACGTATGTGTGTGTGTGTGTGTGTAGCGCGGGTATGTGCGCATGCGCGACGGCGGCGCGTGCGCGATCTCTCCTCCGTTTCTCTCTCCCGCTCTCCTTTTCGCAGGAAGCCCCGCCCCGATGGAACGTGCCGTGACGTGCGCCGTGATTGGCTGGCTGTGGATCTGCGTGGCTTCTTAAGCTCGCGAGTGGAAGCAGGAAGGGCGCGACTTATGCCTTGTGTGTGACTTCCGTGCTCTATTGTTGTTGATTGGTGAATTGTGAACGTTGAATGGTGTGGTTGTTGGATTGTGTGATTAATTGAGTGATTGATTGTATGTTGAAGTGTGACTGTGTATTTGTTTATTTTATATTTGTTTTGAGTGACTGTGTGTGTTTTTGTTTGTTTGGTTGGAGAGAGAGCCTGTGTGTCGCGCCTTGCCTCTCTCCTTCCCTTTTGTTGTTTTTGGGTTTTCTTTTGTTTGTTTGTGTTAGCGTGGATGGAAGTTTTCCTCCCGCTTTTGTATATAGTTTTCTTTGTTGTAAATATTGTGTATATATATTTTGTTCTTTTCTTGTTTGCAAGGAAGCAGTAGGGGTTGGGTGCCATTTTTGTTGTCCCCTGTTTTCTCCTGTTTTTGTAAGTAGTTAGGAAGCTAGTTTAGTTTTTGTATTTTGATTTCAGTTTTCTTTTTGGTAGTTTAGCTAGTTTGAGGGAGGAGTTAGAGGGGGGGTTTTGTTTATTGTTTTGGCCTGGCTCAATCCTGAAGCCCAGAGCTTCCTGTATGTGTATGTGCGTGTGTGTTAAAATAAAAACCACGCACAAAATCTTGGTTGCAAGAATATTTATTTATAATCAATTTATTATTTTCTTTGTTGCGTCCCTTGACCCTAGACCGGGGGTCGTAACATACAGACATGCATGCTATTTCAGGAAAGAATACAACCCCACCAGTTTCTTGTAGCTGTAGCTCTAATAGATTACTGAATACCATAGACTATGCTTTTTTTTCTGCAAAGGAGTTTTAATTGTAAGGAAATAATCACCAACTTTGGAACCATATTAACCTATAGTGGTACAGCACATTTTCTTTCAATTTCAAACTTAACATGACTGAGCCATCTCTACCACGTGCTGTGCTAAAAAAAATCCTCTACATGTTGCTGTTTCTTTAAATAACTTGACTTTAGTAGCATGCCACAGAAGAATAAAGTGGATATAATGCCAAACATTTGTGCTGTTGCACTTCCACACAAAAGGTTAGAATTTTATGTGAATTATTATTTTTTGTAAATATATTAATACGTTTTGGAAGTTGGAAAAGACCTATACTTCTATATTCTGTAAGTAATGAGGCAAAAAAAAAAAAGCCCTTTGCATTGTTTTTTGTAGTGGGGTAGTTAAACTGTTAATAGTGCATGCGCTGTTCTGACACCAATTGACACACAGTACTTTATATTATTTATGTCCATTTGACACTTCATATTGCTCAATCGGATACGACATGGCAAACTATAACAGTATTTGAAAATATATTTGGAGCAGCTTCTTTACTTTATACTTCACCAGTTGTTTCTCAGTCAAGGAATCACTAAACTCTAATTACTACTGTATACAGTACTTGATTGATTGTGATTTGAGACAAAGAAATGTATAATAGTGACTACTTCATCTAAATATTAAGGCCTAAACTTTGAGCATATCCTTTGCTTAGAAATTGCTGTAAAATAGCTGTGATCTTAAATCAGTTAAGTGAATAATTAAAGCACACAGCTTTCTGTATATTTGCTAGTTCAGTGCATAAGTGCAAGTTCAAAAATATTTTACAGTTTAATGACAAGCTTTTCATGAGATTTGTGGTAATAGTAGTAGGCAATAATTGGTAGTCGAGGGAATTTCACGAACCTTGAGCAGCCTCCAAGTATTGTCCATTACTGCCAGGATTTGGCATAAACAGAAAGCTGAACATGTTTACCAAATTGTAAAGGGAAAATTGGGGTTGTTTTGTCCTTCCTGGTCTTCAGTTAAATTTTTTCATTTTCATAGTCTGCAACATTGTGAGCTTTTGTTTCCATCATTTTTCCTTTAAAATGAAGCATCTCGTTTGTTTTCAGTATCTCAAAAACTGAACTCTGTGCCACACTTTATCCTTTCAATTCAATTCAATTCAATGAAATTTTATTTGTATAGTGCATTTAACAATTGTCATTGTCGCAAAGCAGCTTTACACAATCAAAAGAATTATTTTAGTTTGTATGGAATGTGAATGTGTATGAATCAAAATGGTCAGATTATCCTTTCATCTTGTCCATTCTCATCACACAGCCCAGGTCCAGGTCATCATTCAAGGTTCAAGTTTCAAGTTTTCAGGTTTATATGCTTGAAAATTCCACTTTGATATTTATTTTATTTATAACCACTGAAGATGCTATTATAGGGCAGAGGTGGGTGCTCTGGGGTTCTAACAGTGATGCCTGAGAACAGATTATGGATAAGCAGTGAAGATAGAGGTGACAAAACATACAGTTTTATGACCACAGAAAATAGGTATGAATACATTATTTGGATTGAACAAATAATGCATCCTAAATTAACACAAATACAGACTTGGAAAACACTGTAGGTGGATTTGTTTTTCAGAGCCTGACAGCTTCACAGCAGATGAAAGAAGAAGAAGCTTCATGGAATATTTACTTTAATGTTTAATAAATAGCAGCTTGCTCCACACTGTGTGCACCATACTAAGTTAAACATGCATACCAAAAGTGCATATGCAGTTTAATAGTGTTTTTGTGAAGAATGTACAGTATGGCAGGCACCTACAGTAGTTTATAAAATATTGCAAGAGCAAGTCTGATAAAACCAACAAACACAATATTTTAGTTATTTAGTGGGTTATCTGTATCATAATTAATTTAACAGTTTTTTTCATCTAAAGTGAGATAGGGGTATAACAGCAGGAATAACAGAGGGGGGGTGAGTTATCGGGGGTGGGGCTTGTAGGATGACTTTCTCACACACACACACACACTAACGGATTGGGAATGACTGCTGTTTGGCTCACGGATTACATAAATTGTCTGAATAACGGATTACATTTTTGAAAATATAACTAAATAACAGTACTAGCCACTAACGCAAGGCTGAATCCCAAAACCCTCTCTAACTCCTGATCAACTGCACTCCTTGTTGTGTAGATCAAGAGATCCTAACTTACACCTTATAAAGTGTACTTTATGGGATGTACTGTAACCCCAGAAACCCTGAAGTTAGCTGATATTGTAAAGTGCATTAAATGAAAACTACTGTCAGTCACCAGCAACTGCAGAAGCATATAATAACTGATTATATAAAGAAACAAATAAAAATCTATTGATAATAAATTTCATTTGTAGAACTGTTGTGTATAAGCAATATCACTCTGGAGGTTGTGCTATAAAAAAATTGAGTGTCATTAAAACATTGTATTTAATTTTTGTTTCAATTTGTTTGGCCACCACTCTTGACATGAAAGCCTATCCTATAAATACTGCACGTCGCTGTTCCTGTTTATGTCTGAATTATTCATGCTATGTATGACAGAGTATATCTGTGTTCTTGTGTTGCTAGAATATAAAAAACTGACTCTCTGCAGTAATGATTAATATCCATAAGCAATGCTTAAACCATTCCCTGTGAGATCGAGAAAGATATGGCAATTGTGCTTTATCTTTCATAGTTTTTTTGATATGATATGATTTGTTATTGTCTTTTAGATATGATAATGTGGTTATGTTTTACTTCAGTCACAAAGTATGAATTGTCATGCTGAGATCATATAGTAATCCACTATAGTCAAGCTACTGTATGGAGACAGTAGGCCAATGCTTACATCCTCAGCTATCACTCAGTCCATGTCCTTAGATGGAGGATACGAGCAAGTAGGCTTGAAAATCTTTATAGTCATGTATCCCAAACAGTGTTCTGAGACCACAAGAGTAACAGCAGGCAAAAAGGAGTCGGCGCCCATGTTTGGCCCTTACATCTGAGCTTGTGTATATGACAGACCCTAGAACATTGAGCTTATCTCTATGTTTAACACCATAATTAAAACAAAGCTGGCAGAAGCCGGATACCACAAGTTGAATTGAGCACCTCCTCGTGTGCTGGGTGATGGGAAATTTGTCTCAGTGAGTCAGAGCTCACAAATAATAACTAATTCTTTTGTCTCCCAAATGCCTCCTTGTCTTATTTTTGCCTTATTTTTTAACAAACCAGCTAAAGTTCGTAGTCTTCAATATACTCCAGTCCACACATCATTATATTAAGCAACAGTGCAATACTCTCTCTCTCACACACACACACACACACAAACACACACACACACACACACACACACACACGAGAATCAACCACAGACAGGTTCTAGATACAGTAGGTCTGTTGATTCACCTGGTGCATTCATGTCATATTGCAGTGAAATAGTATAATTGCAGTAGAGATTCATGAATAACCAAATACAAGGGCGGTAACGAAGCATTGTGACACAATGCAAAAATGTGACAAATGTGCAATTCACATCATGAAAATCATTTATGCGTCTAATGCAATTGCACTCGTAAAGCACATCTATGTAGATTGGACAGCCTGCAAATATTACCACGGAAAATCTTTACTTGTAAAGTTACTGATAGCTCCAGATCAGACATGCCAACATGGTTTATAGATTATATGGTTACACAACTAAGTTATGGCTTTAAAAATAGCTTCTCACCAGCCCCACACTGTTGCAATCTCTGGAGAAAATATAAATCAGGCATTTTAGACTTTATATTTTAGTCATTTTAGGATATATCTGTGCATGGTGGCTCTTGAAGCACTGACTCCATCTGCAGTCCACTCATTGTGAATCTCCCCCAAATTCTTGAATGGGCTTCATTTTACAATCCACTCAAGGCTGCGGTTATCCCTGTCAGGCCATATATGTGCACTTTTTTCCACACATTTATTTTTCCTTCCATTCAACTTTTCATTAGTGTGCTTGGATACAGCACTCTGTGAATAGCCAGCCTACTGAACCAGACTGAGAGAACATTTAAAGGCTCAGTAAACCTGGTAAGAGTGTGTCACCATTAGTCTTTAAGAATGAACTTTATCACAATATTAAAATTTTCTGAGATAATGAATTATGTTTTACATAATTATCATAATCATCAAAATTAAAAGACATAAACACTTTAAATAAATAATCTATATAATATATGATTTTCACTTTTTAAGCTGAATTACTGAAATAAATAAACTTTTCAACACCATTCTAATTTATTGAGATGCACCTACTGTATATATAGTTTTGTTTCGCACTGATTATTAATTTTAAAAAATGTCTGTCCAGTTATACATTTTCTTCAAAGAAATTTTCTAAATATTTTGCCAATTAGAATTTAATTGAACTATGAAGTTTTGTGAATTGAACTGAATCATTACTAGAAAGCATCATAACACCCCTTCTGAATAACTCACAAATTTTCAGCCTAAGGATATACAGCTCTTTAGATATGTGAATCAACTCCCAACCTTCACCTTAAAGAGCTGGTTCAAGGTGTTGAATAGATGCAAAATACACATCACTTGCTGGGTCACAAAATCCTACAAAATATCTGTATGGCTGTAAGTCTGCTTTTTATGAAAACAGAAACAATTCTAGTAAATTCTATAAAGCAACCAGGCCATGATTGTGCTTTGTGGAGTGGAGTGAACCCTGCCGTACTTACATAACATATCCACCTAATGGTTAGATGTATTATACATTGTAAGATGCTTTTCTGCTTACCCTGGTGACTAATTAAGTTACTATAAACTTCCTGTCAGCTCAGACCAGTCTGGACATTCAGCATTTATCTCTCTCAAATTGTTTCAGCCTGCAGACCCTGCAGAGAATATGTTGTTGTTCTTCTGTGCGAAATAAGATGAGTAGTTTTTGACATCTTTATACCAGCCGATCTGGCACAAACAAGTAACTCCTGATCAAAGAAATGCATATTACATTTTCCCTTTATTCTAATTCTGATGTGAACATTGTAAACAACTCTTTTACAGTATATCTGCATTTGTATGGTTTTATACATCATCCTGCTGTCACATGTTTGGGTAATTGCATAGTTGCATAAATGAGCAGGTGTACAGATGTTCCTAATAAAGTGGACAGTAAATGTATATTTTGTACAGAAATTATGGGGCAAGTAACACATACAGTATAAGAGATCAATACATATAAAAATGTCCATGTGTAATGCGGTTAAGTAGTAAATAATTGATTAGAAACCAATATTAAAAAATCTTCTTAGCTATAACTCGCTTCCTTTTTTAATGAATACTGTTCAGTGGTATTAGGCATGGAATGTTATCATGTAACCTTGAAATATATTGGGTGCAGAATTACATAATTGCTATTTCTCCTAGGAAAATACTGACATTTATATTATACAGAGTTCAATCTGTCTCAGACTAATGGTTTGATATAATGACATTACAAATCAGGAAGTTTGATAGACAGAAAGTTTATTTCACTTCTGTATTCCTCAGTGTAATTCCACCACTATTGATTTCTACAGTTCTACAAGTTACCATTTGGCTGAAGAGCACTTATTAGTCCCTCAGTAAAAGTAGGGAATATTGATCCGCACAATCTTGCAATCACGTTAATCAGAATCAAATGTACAGTACATCGCAGATCATTTCCGCATTAATAGAGTGATAATCTTTTCCATTAACAAAAGCGTATCTATTCTCCATGACCATCCACTCCGCTGTTTAGAGATTTGGCAATCACATCAAACTTTCTTTTGACATCGATCTACTTACTTTGAGTGTAAGAAAACTCATCTGGGTTACATCCATACACTGTAAAAAATAAATCCTGAAAATAGTTGTTGGAACAAAGAAATACAGTGGTGTGAAAAACTATTTGCCCCCTTCCTGATTTCTTATTTTTTTGCATGTTTGTCACACTTAAATGTTTCTGCTCATCAAAAACCGTTAACTATTAGTCAAAGATAACATAATTGAACACAAAATGCAGTTTTTAAATGAAGGTTTACGTTATTAAGGGAGAAAAAAAACTCCAAATCTACATGGCCCTGTGTGAAAAAGTGATTGCCCCCCTTGTTAAAAAATAACTTAACTGTGGTTTATTACACCTGAGTTCAATTTCTGTAGTCACCCCCAGGCCTGATTACTGCCACACCTGTTTCAATCAAGAAATCACTTAAATAGGAGCTACCTGACACAGAGAAGTAGACCAAAAGCACCTCAAAAGCTAGACATCATGCCAAGATCCAAAGAAATTCAGGAACAAATGAGAAGAAAAGTAATTGAGATCTATCAGTCTGGTAAAGGTTATAAAGCCATTTCTAAAGCTTTGGGACTCCAGCGAACCAGAGTGAGAGCCATTATCCACAAATGGCAAAAACATGGAACAGTGGTGAACCTTCCCAGGAGTGGTCGGCCGACCAAAATTACCCCCAAGAGCGCAGAGACAACTCATCCGAGAGGCCACAAAAGACCTCAGGACAACATCTAAAGAACTGCAGGCCTCACTTGCCTCAATTAAGGTCAGTGTTCTCGACTCCACCATAAGAAAGAGACTGGGCAAAAACGGCCTGCATGGCAGATTTCCAAGATGCAAACCACTTTTAAGCAAAAAGAACATTAAGGCTCGTCTCAATTTTGCTAAAAAACATCTCAATGATTGCCAAGACTTTTGGGAAAATACCTTGTGGACCGACGAGACAAAAGTTGAACGTTTTGGAAGGTGCATGTCCCGTTACATCTGGCGTAAAAGTAACACAGCATTTCAGAAAAAGAACATCATACCAACAGTAAAATATGGTGGTGGTAGTGTGATGGTCTGGGGTTGTTTTGCTGCTTCAGGACCTGGAAGGCTTGCTGTGATAGATGGAACCATGAATTCTACTGTCTACCAAAAAATCCTGAAGGAGAATGTCCGGCCATCTGTTCGTCAACTCAAGCTGATGCGACCTTGGGTGCTGCATCAGGACAATGACCCAAAACACACCAGCAAATCCACCTCTGAATGGCTGAAGAAAAACAAAATGAAGACTTTGGAGTGGCCTAGTCAAAGTCCTGACCTGAATCCTATTGAGATGTTGTGGCATGACCTTAAAAAGGCGGTTCATGCTAGAAAACCCTCAAATAAAGCTGAATTACAACAATTCTGCAAAGATGAGTGGGCCAAAATTCCTCCAGAGCGCTGTAAAAGACTCGTTGCAAGTTATCGCAAACGCTTGATTGCAGTTATTGCTGCTAAGGGTGGCCCAACCAGTTAGTAGGTTCAGGGGGCAATTACTTTTTCACACAGGGCCATGTAGGTTTGGATTTTTGTTTCTCCCTAAATAATAAAACCCCTCATTTAAAAACTGCATTTTGTGTTTACTTGTGTTATCTTTGACTAATAGTTAAATGTGTTTGATGATCAGAAACATTTTGTGTAACAAACATGCAAAAGAATAAGAAATCAGGAGGGGGGCAAATAGTTTTTCACACCACTGTATATGTTGGGCTAATATAATGCTGGTGTCAAAAAAGAAAAATATGTTTTCTCAATGATTGTATAAATTTCATTACTCAACTAAGAAAGTTTCATCAAGGCAACGAGTATAACTGTGTTCATGAAACATTTAACTGCACACAAACAATTTTATGTTGGACGAACAAGAGGGACCTCTGCGCATGCGCAAAAGCGTTCTTCCAGAATTTTCGAACTTCCCGCTATTTCCTCCTGAAATGGTGAGTACTTCATGGAAACTAACTGTCCTGCAAAGTAATTAGCAATTTTAGCTTTATAACATATATATTATCCAGCAGCAAGCTTTAGAACATTATATTTTCGAGTGTTTATGTATATAATTTGGAGTGTTACAGTAGTTATCTGGCAATGCACTCGTTTCAGCTCCTAACGCATTTTTTTTTTCAGATGGTATGTACATTGACATTAATGTTAATCTATGAAACCGCTAAAGTTTAATTACGTTACATGAATTTTAATCATTTTAATGACTGATAATTTCAAAGGCTATTTGAAAAAGACAGCGCGTTAGTGCGGCACTGAGGGAGCTTAATGTTCTCACCCCTTCATCATTCATTAACCTTATAGTGTCTGAAAACGGTTATAATGGCTAAACGGACATTTTTTTGTCTAGGATTTTTAATGGTTTTGAACTACAAACGGTTACTTAATTAGTTATTCATATATTTTTCTTTTTGTATTTCAGGTATTAGGGAGAATATCTGGGAAACAGTGCTTACTGCATCTGCAAACAATCTTGGAGCTTGGCAAAATTATTTCACAACATTTTTTTTATATCTTAAACCATTTCTGAGTTAAAGCAAATATTTAATTTTCAAATAAGCCACTTCACGTTTTTACTGAGAAATATCAGTATGTTTTGTTCTACAAAGCAGAAGTCTATTTATCCAGTATACTGTTTTGACTGAGTGTGATATTAGTAAGCTTTGTAACATGAATGTTAAGGGCACAGTTTCATTCTTGCATTTTGGAATGTTATTTGCATATTTTGTTATAACAATGCAGCATTTGTTTATTTGTTGAAAGAGTAGCTGGATTGCACTTAATCAATGTTGATAATCTTTAACAGGTGTTTAAAGTTTACATTAAAAAAATATTCAAATTTAGAGGAATGTGTCATGTTATTTGAAATGTGGCTACAGTGAATAACCTACTCAAGTAAACTTTAAGATGTTAATTTTATAATTATGCAAGCATAATTTCCAATTCAAAATATACCTTTCAGTCAACTTGGAACATTTAATTGACACATTATATTTCAATTTGAGACTGCTTGTTGGCCTAACTAGGCATGTTTATTCAGCATAGAACATTTAGTTGACATAATGTTTTATTTCAATTTGTGTGTACATTTAGAGGTAATCAGCACAGCAAAAACAAAATAGTTTATACAACTTAAATTGAGCCAACTAAAAATTTTAGATGCAACAGGTCACTAGAAATTTTTTAGTTGGAGTAGCAAGAATTTTTATACAATGTATTGCGCCAGCTCATACAACTGGCATGATGTGATCCAGGGATGAAGAGATGACAGTTACTGCTGAAAATATATATATACCAAAGTATCTGATCAGTAATCAGTAGTGTTATAGAAAACAACCAAAACAATATTTTTATGATATGTATTCAATCTAAAAAAAAAAAAAGAAAACATTCAATTAATCAGACACTCCTCAGTTTTATTTTCATTCAATATTCTAATCTGATCAGTTAACGGTTAGTGTTCGGATAATGAACGGCGGTTGTCGGTTGGGAAAATTTATTTAAAAGATCACTACTTTTTAAACACATCCGAAGGTCAATTGGATTGGTATTTATCTTTTACTTTATAACAATGATTTGTTTCATTTGCCAAGGGGACTGTAAAGTGGGCGAGGATCAAAACTGGGTTTACGGTCTGGACCAAGAAACAACATTAAAACATAAATGGGAAGAGATGAAGAGGGAGAGGCAGAAAAAGCAGGCGAAGATTGATGACCGTCGGAGTGCAAAATTTATCGAGCAACAGGTGAAACGAGGCAGAGAGGGGAAAGAGCCGAAGGTGTGTACTGTATATGAAAGAGAGATGCTTTTAGATGTTCCACTTGATGTTCTTAGCTTTAACTTTACATCGGCTGTCGTATGTGCAGGAGCCTGTATTTACTGAACTCCAAAGGGAAGAAGGACAGAAAATCTCCTTCACCTTCGCCAAAGCAAGGTTGCGTTCTGTCACAGTGACATCACCCTACTTTATATGTTTATTCAGAAATATGTGTTTTAAGATGTTTTATATGTTTACATTGTTTTTTTTTCTGTTCCACAGCACATCTCGGGTTTCTTCAGGAGATCATGGAGGTGAGTGTTCTTTTCTCAGTTGATGTTTTATTTATTTTATCCTGAACTCCAGTCATTCACTGACGAACGGCCGGCTTTAAAATGTTTGCACCATTTGAATGTTTTACTGCGGTTAAGCCTCTCATCGCCGTGATGCGCTTGAAGTCTTCTGCAAATGTTAATCGGGTCCAAGTCCCGGTTTGACTTGAACATCATATAACTGTACTTTAATTTACCTTTACAAGATAGTTACTCTGTCCCCGTCAGTCTCAGTGAAGTACCTCTTTTCAAATAACATACAACAGGGGCGACGGATCACATTTCACAAGAGTGAAATCCTCAGGCTCAATACTGGTTTAGTCTCAAGAGTTTTATACCCAATTTACATATGAAATTTTCACCCCAATAGATTTACTGGGCAACAATAGAGCAAAAAAATCTAAATTTATCATGTACGTACACCTGAAAAAAGCCACACACTTGGTTTTATGAAGCTTTTTTCTGCTGCATGTCCTGAAAAAGCAGGCGAAGATTGATGAACGTCGGAGGGCAAAGCCTCGCCCCTGGCTGTGAGTGTTCACGCCCACACGCTCCAAGGGTGGGGCCCTTCTTTGCCGTGTAGCGGACAAAACGTTCACTGACCAGCGGCGGCGCAGGTGAAAGGACTGCAGGCGATGCTCTCGGCGAGGGAGTAACTCGGCACGCGCGCTCTTTACCTCGCTCGCAGTACCGATGACGTACTTTGCTGCCCGGATGTTCACCTGGCGCTCGTCCGACGGCTGCTGGGGTACGCTGTCCCTCAAACCCAGGAACATTGCATCGCCGCGAAACCCCAGAGACTATTCCGTTGGCTAGCCGTGACGGGTAGCCCTGTCCCCGGCTAGATTCACCTACCGAGTGGCCCCGAGCTGTAGGGCTCGACGGCGCCGTTATAGGAAGGAAGATGCAGCTGCAGTGCACATCGCCGGCACGGAGCTGTAGCTTGTTCCGACACTTGCGCAGCGTCACCGTTGGGCTCCGTTCCGAGATCCAGTGCCGGGATCCTCATCTCGCCGCTCCATTTTTGTCGTGCCGTTTTGCTGGCACTTGCTCCATCCGGGAGATACTTCTCCGGGAGTCGTGCTGCAACTCGGCGGCCCTCTTGAATCTTTCGAAGGTACTCCACCGTTCGCTCAAACTCAAAAATCTCCATTCCACTTCTGACACCAATGTAGCTTTTTCCGACGCTAGCAGGGATCTTGGAGTACGAGTGAGCTTACTTGCTCCCCAATGCAAATGCCTGGGGAGTAGTTTATTAACTCTCAGCACAAGCACACATACACAGGTCAAGCATACACACCCCCAACTTGGCCGAAGCCACTAACCCAAACACCCTTCTCTCTCATGGTAGAGACAGAGAAAACCCCCGCAAAGCATGACGGTCGTCAGCCGCGGGCCCCGCCCACGCCACAATATTATATTATGATATTATATAATATATACATTTATATAATATAGTTATATTTAACTAACATCTATGATGTACTGAATGTGCACTTACTTGTGGTTCTCCAGTGAACTCGAAACTGAACGACACTCACGTGACTTTCTTGTGCACGCGCCGGTGATGCAGCCACAGTCCTAAACAAAAACAAAAATTGAAAGTTGAAGAATGGACGCGCATACAATCATTCACAAACAACAGCTGGTGAACAATTTGACCACAAAACACGCGTATATATATATATATATATATATATATATATATATATATATATATATATATACACAGTGGTGTGAAAAACTATTTGCCCCCTTCCTGATTTCTTATTCTTTTGCATGTTTGTCACACAAAATGTTTCTGATCATCAAACACATTTAACTATTAGTCAAAGATAACACAAGTAAACACAAAATGCAGTTTTTAAATGAGGGGTTTTATTATTTAGGGAGAAAAAAAATCCAAACCTACATGGCCCGGTGTGAAAAAGTAATTGCCCCCTGAACCTAATAACTGGTTGGGCCACCCTTAGCAGCAATAACTGCAATCAAGCGTTTGCGATAACTTCCAACGAGTCTTTTACAGCGCTCTGGAGGAATTTTGGCCCACTCATCTTTTCAGAATTGTTGAAATTCAGCTTTATTTGAGGGTTTTCTAGCATTTACCGCCTTTTTAAGGTCATGCCACAACATCTCAATAGGATTCAGGTCAGGACTTTGACTAGGCCACTCCAAAGTCTTCATTTTGTTTTTCTTCAGCCATTCAGAGGTGGATTTGCTGGTGTGTTTTGGGTCATTGTCCTGCTGCAGCACCCAAGATCGCTTCAGCTTGAGTTGACGAACAGATGGCCGGACATTCTCCTTCAGGATTTTTTGGTAGACAGTAGAATTCATGGTTCCATCTATCACAGCAAGCCTTCCAGGTCCTGAAGCAGCAAAACAACCCCAGACCATCACACTACCACCACCATATTTTACTGTTGGTATGATGTTCTTTTTCTGAAATGCTGTGTTACTTTTACGCCAGATGTAACGGGACACGCACCTTCCAAAAAGTTCAACTTTTGTCTCGTCGGTCCACAAGGTATTTTCCCAAAAGTCTTGGCAATCATTGAGATGTTTTTTAGCAAAATTGAGACGAGCCTTAATGTTCTTTTTGCTTAAAAGTGGTTTGCGCCTTGGAAATCTGCCATACAGGCCGTTTTTGCCCAGTCTCTTTCTTATGGTGGAGTCGTGAACACTGACCTTAATTGAGGCAAGTGAGGCCTGCAGTTCTTTAGATGTTGTCCTGGGGTCTGTTGTGGCCTCTCGGATGAGTTGTCTCTGCGCTCTTGGGGTAATTTTGGTCGGCCGGCCACTCCTGGGAAGGTTCACCACTGTTCCATGTTTTTGCCATTTGTGGATAATGGCTCTCACTGTGGATCGCTGGAGTCCCAAAGCTTTAGAAATGGCTTTATAACCTTTACCAGACTGATAGATCTCAATTACTTTTGTTCTCATTTGTTCCTGAATTTCTTTGGATCTTGGCATGATGTCTAGCTTTTGAGGTGGTTTTGGTCTACTTCTCTGTGTCAGGTAGCTCCTATTTAAGTGATTTCTTGATTGAAACAGGTGTGGCAGTAATCAGGCCTGGGGGTGACTACAGAAATTGAACTCAGGTGTGATAAACCACAGTTAAGTTATTTTTTAACAAGGGGGGCAATCACTTTTTCACACAGGGCCATGTAGATTTGGAGGGTTTTTTTCCCCTTTATAACGTAAACCTTCATTTAAAAACTGCATTTTGTGTTCAATTATGTTATCTTTGACTAATAGTTAACGGTTTTTGATGAGCAGAAACATTTAAGTGTGACAAACATGCAAAAGAATAAGAAATCAGGAAGGGGGCAAATAGTTTTTCACACCACTGTATATATACGCGTGTTTTGTGGTCAAATTGTATATATATATATATACACAATATGTATATGTGTATATATATATATATATATGTGGCCCTACGTTAGCGTGCTTAGGATAAAGGGGCAATCACACAAGCAATTATTTATATGTGGAGATCTTTTATTCCTGACTGCATCTTATAAAAGAAAATACAGCATTAAAGATATTAGCCTTATGAGCTCTTAGAAATGAACAAGTAAACAAACAAAATAAACAAACAGTAAAAATCAATAAAATAAATCAAACACCCATTGGGTGTATACAGTGTAATTTTTAAAACCTCTAGGCTTATGGCTAAACTTCCACAAATGAATTTAACCCTCTAAAGACAACGGTATCAGCCTCCTAAATAAAGAAAATAACAATTAGGAACTGCTAACACACACATGTCAATTTGGACATCACACCGATTATGTACACATGCAACATATGACTTGAACCCAGTAAATAAAACATTTACATTAACAATGGCATTCGGTACAAATAAAAGAAACTTACAATTATCCTTGTACTGCAGAAATACATGGAACTCTTCCAGAACCTTCTCCCCTCTGCATACAATATTAACGGACATTAGCCTTGGTCATGCTAATAAGGGCACCTAGCGCATTTTATAGTAATATTTTAAATACACTTACGCGCTCTCCCCTGGATACCCAAAGCACCTGCTCACAATATCCAACCAGCGCTGAACGGGAAAAAAACTCCTTTATCGTACTTCTCTCTAAAGTTTTGCCGTTTAATAAACAAAACTATACGAGCAAAGTTTCGTCTGACTCATGCTTTTTTTTCCAGCATTTTCTGCGTCTCTGCCACGCATGCGCTCCACACTCACTGAGTCTCGTAATTGTCTTAAAGGGGCAGCGTCCTTTTTTTCATGCATTTCTTAATGCATAAAAAAGGCATTTAATTAACTAATGCAAGCACAGGGGTTTTTCCTTTAGCTTTTACATTACTGTCTAAACCACCTGGTTACACTCTCCCCTGCCCATAGTCATCGTCCTCGGTGACTACTTACATCCTACTCATCTAACATTCCCTGAAGCTTCCCAGAAGTATAAAGGACCATACCAGCTAAAACCTGAGACAGAACATCTGGACTAAAAGACACTGCCTTACAGGCTGTCTTAGGCAGATTATGTGGGTTACTATGGACACCTGCAGTCTCCCTCTGTGTTCTTCGTGGAGCTGGAGAAGGGATATCTGTCCTGCTACTTTTCCTTACTCTCTTCCTTGGAATAGGCACAGGCCTAGACTCAACTACCTCAGCAGGGAAGTCCACACATACTGGCTCTGGGAGGGATGATACAGGCTCTGGCCTCTGAGTAACCAGGGAAGCCTCACTGCTATCTGTCCCTGAAACTGCCTCATTTTGCATTGGTTTCTCCACATCAAAACCAACATCTCTTTCAGGTTCAGGAAGAAACTGACTAAACTTCTCAGGCATTGGCATCAGCACCCGCCCTTCCCTTGGGTATCTAACCTTTTCCACCAACACACACTGTGGATCATGGACTTGTTCCTCGGGCTCTAAAATTGGGATAGGGGCATCACTGGAAGGAGTTTCTGAACACCTCGGTCTTGGCACTGGGGTGGGACTCACACAGGGACGGAGGTTGGACCTATGCACTCGCTTGACCAACCCTCCACCGAACGGCTGCACTGTATATGTAGAACCCTGGACCCCTACTACCTGGTATTCCACCGGCGACCACACATCTTGGATCTTATTCCTCCCTAGTGGACGATGTCTTAAATACACAATTTGCCCCACTTCTACTTCTGGACAGTACACCTTCCCTTCATGCTGAGTAACCCTCTCTGAAGCCTTCTTTTCTGCATACTCTTTTGCTCGGCGATGTGCTTCCTGCAGCCTTTCCCTATGCACTGCCAACCAATTAGGCTCAACATCAGTCGCTGGCTCTTGCCCTAACAAAGCATCGACAGGGAGATGTGGCTGAACACCAAAAAGCAGATAATATGGTGAGTAACCTGTGGACGAGTGGGGTGTCACGTTATAGGCATAGACCACCTCAACTAGGTGCTCTGGCCATTTGCGCTTCTTTTCTGGTGGAAGTGCGCGCAAGAGATCATGGAGGGTTCTGTTGAACCTCTCACATTGGGGGTTTCCTTGTGGGTGATGTGGTGTGGTACGGGTTTTCTTTACCCCATATAGCCGGCAGAGCTCAGATATCACAGAGCTTTCAAAATTCCGTCCCTGGTCCGAGTGCAAGCGCTGTGGAACACCATACTTTAGAAACCACTCTCGGAGAAGGATCTTTGCTGTAGTCTCTGCCTTCTGATCACGTGTGGGGAACGCCTGACTGAATTTAGTGAAGACATCGGTCACAACCAGGACATTCTCACGGCCATCAGAAGCTGGTTCTAGTACTGTAAAGTCTACCGCAACCACCTCCAGTGGACGGGAAGCTAAGAATGGAGTCCAGCATGGTTGAATCCGAGGCTGCGGCATTTTTGAAAGCACACATCTCTGACACCTTTTTATCCACCTCTCAACATCCCCATACATCCGTACCCAAAAGCACCTTTGCCTCAACAGTCCTACTGTCCTTTCAATCCCCTGATGTCCCATCTGGTCATGAACACTTCTCAGAACTGGCTCGGTCAGACAGGCAGGCAATAACAATTGACAGCATTCACCCAGATGAACATCTTCTACCACACGGTACAAAAGACCCTGTTTCTCTCTAATCTTATTCCATTGTTTTAGCAGAGCAAGTACTGGTTTTGACAAGCCTAACCTTTCCTGTCGGGTGGGCTTTCCCTTTCTGCACCAGAACTTCTGAAACACGCCAATTGTGGGGTCTGTCTCTTGGAGCTGACGGAGCTCTGTTCTTGAATATCCCAGCAGAGTAGGAATGTTTCCACATGCAACCTCACCCTCAGTATTCTCGTTTACCTCAGACACTCTCAGCTGCCTAATGTCATAGCGCTCTACACCTGCTGCCAGCAGATCTAGCCATAAAGCTGTCCCCGTCTTGAGAGAATTACAAATAGCCACACAATCATCATATTCCACATCGTCTCCTTCTGACTCAGGCTCCTCCAAACTTGACCTCCGTGACAAAGCATCAGCTGCCGTATTGCATCTTCCAGGGCGGTACTGCACCTCAAAATCAAACACAGCCAGCTGGGATACCCAACGCTGTTCAATTGCACCCAACTTAGCAGTAGATAGATGACTAAGTGGGTTGTTGTCCGTCAACACAGTAAGCCTGGATCCTAGCAAGTAACTCCTAAACTTCTCAGTCACTGCCCACTTTAGTGCTAGAAGCTCAAGCTTCATACTGCTATAATTCCTATCGTTTCGCTCAGCCCCTCGCAGTCTGCGGCTTGCATAAGCAATGACAGTTTTCTTACCACCCCACTCCTGGTACCAAAACTGTGTGGCCCTACGTTAGCGTGCTTAGGATAAAGGGGCAATCACACAAGCAATTATTTATATGTGGAGATCTTTTATTCCTGACTGCATCTTATAAAAGAAAATACAGCATTAAAGATATTAGCCTTATGAGCTCTTAGAAATGAACAAGTAAACAAACAAAATAAACAAACAGTAAAAATCAATAAAATAAATCAAACACCCATTGGGTGTATACAGTGTAATTTTTAAAACGTCTAGGCTTATGGCTAAACTTCCACAAATGAATTTAACCCTCTAAAGACAACGGTAGCAGCCTCCTAAATAAAGAAAATAACAATTAGGAACTGCTAACACACACACGTCAATTTGGACATCACACCGATTATGTACACATGCAACATATGACTTGAACCCAGTAAATAAAACATTTACATTAACAATGGCATTCGGTACAAATAAAAGAAACTTACAATTATCCTTGTACTGCAGAAATACATGGAACTCTTCCAGAACCTTCTCCCCTCTGCATACAATATTAACGGACATTAGCCTTGGTCATGCTAATAAGGGCACCTAGCGCATTTTATAGTAATATTTTAAATACACTTACGCGCTCTCCCCTGGATACCCAAAGCACCTGCTCACAATATCCAACCAGCGCTGAACGGGAAAAAACTCCTTTATCGTATTTCTCTCTAAAGTTTTGCCGTTTAATAAACAAAACTATAGGAGCAAAGTTTCGTCTGACTCATGCTTTTTTTTCCAGCATTTTCTGCGTCTCTGCCACGCATGCGCTCCACACTCACTGAGTCTCGTAATTGTCTTAAAGGGGCAGCATCCTTTTTTTCATGCATTTCTTAATGCATAAAAAAGGCATTTAATTAACTAATGCAAGCACAGGGGTTTTTCCTTTAGCTTTTACATTACTGTCTAAACCACCTGGTTACATATATATAAATAAATATAAACTTTAGACAGATCGTAATCAGATTTTATTGCGGGATTGTAAGTAACGTGCATGTTTCATATTTTAACCAATTTTACTCTCGCTGGTATTTAGTATTTTCCAAATGTACATATAAAATATAGAGCACTATGGTGAGAATAAAAGACTTACTGGTCAGGAATTACATCATCCGTTGAGTCCAGACGTTGTTCTAAATAAAGCCGTTCCTCGTCTGAGTCTTGCTCTTCCTCTGATGAGAAAGTAAATTCTTCATCGCTGTCCAGATCCATCTGAAGCGCTTCTTCACCCGTGTAGCGTGACATCATTCAAACGCGCAGAAACAGTAAGTAACTCTATGATGAAGCTTGTTGTTTTATGCCCTGGGGGTGTGTACAGCACGTGATTACCTGCCTCACCTCAGTTCATTTCCATATGAACAGCGCGCGCGCAGGGAGGCGGGAGCACATTAGCTGTAATGAGCCGATACAGGAGAATCTGTACCACTCCTTACTTTCATACGGATTACATAAAAACAGATTATTTGTTTTCACTGTGACTTCCATCATTTAAAAGTAGACCCTTTAAGCTTTCTATAGATGTAATGTATTTAAGTGTGATGTTACTTCACTGGCGGGCCACTAGGGGGCAATACCGCGTTGGATAATGTATGTGTCATGTATGGTTTTTTTTATTTTTATTTATTTTTTATTTTTTTTATTTGAACAAAAATATAGAACAAGATATACATTTACAATAGCATCATAAAGTTGTGTAAACGTTGGTCAAAAAACAAGGCACACATTAATTACACACAAAACGTATAGAAACAGAAATAATAACAAAATTATATATAAAGAAATGAACAAATAATCTAAATCAAATAAAATAAATAAGTGAATATAAATGAAAAAGGGTCTCTTTATTCTTCTTCTAATAAGCCAAATTCTTTTATTATTCCAACAAGTTTTTTGGCCTTTTTACCTTTCATATGTTCCAATGATGGAACATAATTGCAAATAAAATCTTTTTTAAAAACTGAAAAGTAAGGTTTAGTTTTTATACACTTGCATTTATGAATAAAAAATTTGCCTAAAATTAGTATTATATTAATTAGAAAGTTATTATTCTTATCATTCAGTAGTATTCCAAATATAATATGTTTTCTATCAAAAGCAGGCAGTGATTGTATCCTTGGCTCCAACCAATAAGACATATTTTCCCAAAAGATAGCAGAATACTCCCAAGAAAAGAAAAGGTGATCAGTAGTCTCATTGTCAACTTTACAGAAAGTACAAGCATTTTGTTCAAAATTAAACCGGTGTCTTAAAAACTCAGATGATGGATAAATACCATTAAATATATTGAAATGGGTTTCTTTTGCTTTAGGAGCCACTGGAAAGGCGATATATTGTGTTCGTAATATTTTAACGGTTGGTTTATCATAATTTTGTAAAATATTGTTATAATATAATGATGTTGGATGTATTATAGAATTTAAACAAGAGCGGATGATTTTGTTGGGAAGTGTTGCTTTAAGGTTATTACCATTAAAAAGAAGTGATGGAAGATCACATGAACCATCTGAGATGTTGGTAAAACTGTTTTGTAAAAGGTTTATAAAACTTTTTGGAACAGCTTTTAATACACGCTCAAATTGTTTACGTTCACAGTGTAAGTTGTATTTTGAGCAGAAACCACTGAACGATAACCAGCTCCCGTCCTCATTCATCAAGTGACGAACTGACCAAACACCTTTTTCAAACCAATCAAGAATGCACAAAGATTTATATCTAGACAGAATAAATCTATTGTTCCATATTGAGGTTTGGTGTGGGGTGAAGTTATGATTGTATAATAATTTCCAATATAGCAAAACCTGTTGGTGAAATGAAGATAATTTAACTGGTAGTCTAGAAACAGTGAAATCACATCTTAATAGAAAATCAATTCCACCCAGTTTTTTAAATAAACCTCTAGGAACAGAAAACCAAAATTTATTTTCATTTGTTACAAAATATTTTAGCCATTTAATTTTTAACATACCATTTATACAGGTAAAGTCGAAGGATTGTAATCCCCCATTTTCATAATCTTGTATAAGTTGTGCTTTCCTGATGTAATGCACACGTTTTTTCCATATGAAGTTAAAATTTATTTGGTTAATAGTCTTAATGGCTTTATTAGAAATAGAAAGGCAAGATGCAGGATAGATGCATCTAGATAGACTTTCCATTTTAGTTAAATAAACTCTACCAAGAATAGATAAATCTCTCTGCATCCATACCTCAAGTCTATTCCTGCACTCATTCCATCTGTCCCAGACATTTTGCTTCTCCATCTTCATCTCATCTTTAGAAATGTGTATGCCTAAATATTTAACATTTGATTTAATTGGAATGTTATATGCAGTTGTAAGATGACATTCGTGTATGGTAATAATTTCACATTTTCCAATATTAAGTTTTAAGCCCGAAAATTTGGAAAAGTAATCAACTATCTCAATTGCTTTAGGGATCTGATCAATGTTTTTTAAAAATAATGTTGTATCGTCAGCTAGCTGACTAATTACAATTTCCTGATCAAACACATTCAATTTCTCAATTTTTGAATTTTTGATAAGGAGGGCCAACATCTCGGTGGCCAAAATAAATAGTGAAGGTGAGATGGGGCAGCCTTGTTTAACTCCTCTTTTGATATCAAATCTGGGTGAAGTACCTGTTGGTAAGGCAACTGAGCTATTAGTGTTTGTGTAGAACATCTTAATAACTTTACAAAAATTCTCGCCAAACCCATATTTTTGCAAACATTTAAAAATAAAGGAGTGTTCTAACATATCAAAGGCTTTATAAAAATCTAAAAATAAAATAACCCCATCATCTTCAATTTCTTGGTTATATTCTAACAAGTCCAAAACCAGCCGTATATTATTTTGTATAGATCGACCTCTGATAAACCCAGTTTGAGTCTCCCCAATAATTTTGGATAAGTGTGATTTTAGGCGATTATTATATACAGTGGTGTGAAAAACTATTTGCCCCCCTCCTGATTTCTTATTCTTTTGCATGTTTGTCACACAAAATGTTTCTGATCATCAAACACATTTAACTATTAGTCAAAGATAACACAAGTAAAGACAAAATGCAGTTTTTAAATGAGGGGTTTTATTATTTAGGGAGAAAAAAAATCCAAACCTACATGGCCCTGTGTGAAAAAGTAATTGCCCCCTGAACCTAATAACTGGTTGGGCCACCCTTAGCAGCAATAACTGCAATCAAGCGTTTGCGATAACTTGCAACGAGTCTTTTACAGCGCTCTGGAGGAATTTTGGCCCACTCATCTTTGCAGAATTGTTGTAATTCAGCTTTATTTGAGGGTTTTCTAGCATGAACCGCCTTTTTAAGGTCATGCCACAACATCTCAATAGGATTCAGGTCAGGACTTTGACTAGGCCACTCCAAAGTCTTCATTTTGTTTTTCTTCAGCCATTCAGAGGTGGATTTGCTGGTGTGTTTTGGGTCATTGTCCTGCTGCAGCACCCAAGATCGCTTCAGCTTGAGTTGACGAACAGATGGCCGGACATTCTCCTTCAGGATTTTATGGTAGACAGTAGAATTCATGGTTCCATCTATCACAGCAAGCCTTCCAGGTCCTGAAGCAGCAAAACAACCCCAGACCATCACACTACCACCACCATATTTTACTGTTGGTATGATGTTCTTTTTCTGAAATGCTGTGTTACTTTTTACGCCAGATGTAACGGGACACGCACCTTCCAAAAAGTTCAACTTTTGTCTTGTCGGTCCACAAGGTATTTTCCCAAAAGTCTTGGCAATCATTGAGATGTTTTTTAGCAAAATTGAGACGAGCCTTAATGTTCTTTTTGCTTAAAAGTGGTTTGCGCCTTGGAAATCTGCCATGCAGGCCATTTTTGCCCAGTCTCTTTCTTATGGTGGAGTCGTGAACACTGACCTTAATTGAGGCAAGTGATGCCTGCAGTTCTTTAGATGTTGTCCTGGGGTCTTTTGTGGCCTCTCGGATGAGTTGTCTCTGCGCTCTTGGGGTAATTTTGGTCGGCCGGCCACTCCTGGGAAGGTTCATCACTGTTCCATGTTTTTGCCATTTGTGGATAATGGCTCTCACTGTGGTTCGCTGGAGTCCCAAAGCTTTAGAAATTGCTTTATAACCTTTGCCAGACTGATAGATCTCAATTACTTTTGTTCTCATTTGTTCCTGAATTTCTTTGGATCTTGGCATGATGTCTAGCTTTTGAGGTGCTTTTGGTCTACTTCTCTGTGTCAGGTAGCTCCTATTTAAGTGATTTCTTGATTGAAACAGGTGTGGCAGTAATCAGGCCTGGGGGTGACTACAGAAATTGAACTCTGGTGTGATAAACCACAGTTAAGTTATTTTTTAACAAGGGGGGCAATCACTTTTTCACACAGGGCCATGTAGATTTGGAGTTTTTTTTCTCACTTAATAACGTAAACCTTCATTTAAAAACTGCATTTTGTTTTTCAATTATGTTATCTTTGACTAATAGTTAACGGTTTTTGATGAGCAGAAACATTTAAGTGTGACAAACATGCAAAAGAATAAGAAATCAGGAAGGGGGCAAATAGTTTTTCACACCACTGTATATGAGTTAACAATTTATAGTCATTGTTTAATAATGTTATAGGTCGTAAATTGTCCAACAATCTAACATCCTTTCCTGGTTCGGGAATAAGTGTGATTAACGTCTCATCGAGTTAGGCAAAGATGAATTTCTGATAATTTCCTGAAAGGCTGCAAAAAGAAATTCCCTTAACAAATCCCAAAAATGTCGATAAAAGTTAGACGTAATACCATCCGGGCCAGGTGATTTATCTAATGATAAACACATAACAGCAGAATCAAGCTCTTCAATTGTTATTTCTGCATCACATGTCAGTTTGAACTGTTCATCTATTTGTGGGATAGAGTCGCTAAGTTTTTCAAAAAGAGGATCAGGATCTAATATTAACGAGGAAGAAGAGTATAAATCTTGATAGAAGCTAGCTATTTTTTTAGCTATTAATTGTGTATCTGAACACTCTGCTCCATCAATAATTAAGGTTTTAATAGAATTCCTTTCTTGACGTATTTTTTCTAACCTACAAAAATAAGCTGTATTTTTTTCCCCTTCTTCCATCCATTTGGCTCTTGATCTAATATATGCCCCTTTGGCATTTCTCATATAGACTTCATCCAATTGTGATTGCAAAAATAACAACCTTGATTTATCACCTTCTGTTAAATTTATTTTGTTTGCATATTCAGTTATTTCTTTAATAATAGAGGCCTGTTCTGTGATATGATTTTTGTTCACCTGTTTACTATAGGAAATAGATTTCTGACGAAGTTTATATTTAAAAAATTCCCATTTACTTGTCCATGAGACCAAATTATTATCACTAATAATCCTTGAAATTACATCTTTAACCAAATTTGCATACTCATCTTTCACAAAAAGATTAGAATTAAGTTTCCAATAACCTTTATTACGAACATGTTTGTTTTTATGATTTATTGTTAATTCAATTGAACAATGGTCTGTAAGAGGGGCTGCCGATAAACTGGATATTGTTTGGTAGTATAGAAGATGATAAGAAATTAACCAGAAATCAATTCGGGACTTGCTAGAGGCGTCAGGTTTAAACCAAGAAAACTGTCTTTGATAAGGGTTTGCTTCACGCCAGGGATCTATTAAACCCTGTTTATTACAAAAGTGTAGCAATAATGAATTATAATGATGTACATCATATTTAGTTGGTGATCTATCTAGCCACTCATCATACACCATATTAAAGTCCCCACCCAGTATAACAAAATCAGTAGCATATTTTGTTTTCATTTCCTCTAATATTAATGAGATTTCTGAAATTAAAAGTTTGTTTTGGGATACATTGTTATACCCATACACATTTCCCAAAATAATGTAACAGTTATCTATTCTTTGGATACAAAACAACCAATGTCCATCTAAATCAGATCTTGATTCAATAAGTTTCCCAGTTAAATTGTTAAACAAGAACGCAACACCTCCTGAACGCGTTGTGCCATGAGCAAATAAAATTGGTTCACCCCACTGATTAGACCAAAAAGTACAATCACCGCCACTTGAGTGAGTTTCTTGCAAAAGAACACATTGAGCTTTTTTCTCTTTACAAAACAAAAAAGTAGCTTTTCTTTTGGTATTATTTCTTAGACCCCTAACGTTTAATGAAAGAAAAGAAATACAACTATTAAATTGAAACATTAAATAGATTTAGCACTATAAACAAGCAAACAAGAAATAAGAGAAAGAAAACCTATCCCAACGGGGATGAAATTGTCAGTTATCAAAATCTGACTCAGAAACCACACAACAAACGAATAATAATAATAATAATACTGATGCTCTGGCAGAACATTTTTTCTTTAGATCTCACTTCGTAGATCGTCATTTTCCTTTCGCAGGAGTAATCACCCTTTGATTTTATTTGCTGATGAAATTAGACGACCATCAATGTATCCCAAAGGACCACGATAGTACGCCCTCTTCCCGGCACTTCTGGCTTCTTGGATGAGAGGCCAAAGAGCTGCACGAGCCCTCCGGTCATCAGCTGATAGATCCTCCGCAAACTGGATCCCTCGATCAATGCACAGCTGCGAATTTTTTGTGTTCCTCCAAAATTCGTCTCTGTATCTTTGCATGGCAAACTGAACAATGATCTGGCGGTGTCTTCCACTTTCCTTTTTCCCAATCCGGTAGACCGAGTCAACGACATCTTCCAGTTTCTGTGCCAAATGTGGGGCTATCTTACCCAAAAGTTCAACCACCTCTTTAAATGTGTTCTCATTATCATGCTCTTTCACTCCTTTAATGCGCAGGTTCCATCTCCGCTTGTAACGCTCCAGTTCTGATGTTTTCAGCTGTAACTCCTCACTGGATCTCACCAGAAATGCTGTTTGTTTTTCCAAAACAGCATATTTGTCCTTACACTCCTTAATGTCTGCAGCATTGAACTCCACCGATTTAGAGATGTTTGTGATCATTATGCTATTTTGTTTAATTTTATCTGCAATATCTTCCAATTTTCTATCTTGAGAATCAAATCTGGTTATTAACGAGTTAATCGCCTGCAGCAGGGCTGCATTGGAGATGTCAGTGTCGTCTGGTTTTACCTTTTTTTGAGGGTTCTTGGTTGGGGTGATATGAGAAGCATCTCGTCGTTTTTCTCGACTGTAACTGTGATCCGTTTCCAGAAGTGCACTTTGGCCTCTGTTTGCTGAATGCGCCATGCTCCCGTAACTTATACTCGTTAAAAATGTTAATTATAAGTTTGTCAACAAGATAAAAGTGATACCGATGCGTTTAATTAGCAAGTGGAGTTTTTTCCCCCTGCAATAAACTTGTGAGAGTACAAAGATACAAATTTAAGTAATAATCTTGCCAGAGCTCAAAAAAACACGTGCGCCTAGGTCGCCATCTTGCCGCCTCCTCTATTTTTTATTTATTACCTTCCTTAGTTAACAACTGTGAGCACCTGTAACCGAGCATAAGCAATTTCCCTTTGGGATTAATAAAGTTCTTTGAATCTTGAATCTTGAATCATGCGCCCTGAAGGCAGAAAAAGAAATATACCGTTCTCTCCATGCTTCTGTTTAATTCTCCGCTGGTTATCTCACACATAAATCAGGTTATATAATTAATGTTAGTTGTGCATATTGATGCAGACATAACATAAATTGGCGACGAGTGAAACGTGCCCACCGTCAATATCAAGTTGTCAGTCTAGAAGTAAGGATGGCTACGATTATCGGACAGATTGATACCTTCGACGAGGCGAGAGAGCAATGGACTACGTATGTAGAACGCTTTGAACACCTCGTGAAAGCAAATGACATTAACGACGAAAAAAGAGTGTCAGTTTTCCTCAGTGTAATGGGAGCAACCACTTATGGGCTCTTACGTAGCCTTATTGCACCAGTGAAGCCCGGGACTATGACATATGGTGAGATTGTGAACACACTGCAAGCACATTTTAGCCCCAGGCCTATCGTGATTGCTGAGAGATTCAAGTTTCACAAACGAAATCAAGCTGAGGGGGAAAGTGTTGCACAGTACGTGGCCGTGTTAAAGAAACTGGCGGAGCACTGTGAGTTTGGTGACAATTTAAATGATGCATTAAGAGACAGATTGGTGTGTGGCCTGTGCAGCGAGTCAATACAAAGGAAGCTTTTGACCGAATCGGCACTCACGTACCAAAAGGCCGTGGATATAGCAATGTCAATGGAGGCTGTATCTAGAGAATCACAGCATTTAAGCAACTCATTGAAAGTAAATGCCATGTCCTTTGCATCGGAATCGCCAAAGGAGAAATGTTTTAGATGTGGAAAGTCTAACCATACCCAAAATGAATGTTTTTACAAAGACCAACTGTCGTGATGCAGAACGTGGACTGTGAAAGTGGACCCAGTTGCAGGTAGAGAGCGAGAGATCTGAGCCGTGTGATCAGTCGGCGGGGGCGTCGAGCCAAAACGTGAAGCTGAGCCGTGGTCGAGGGGAAGAGCAAGAGATCAAAGCCGTGTGATCAGTCGGCGGGGGCGTCGAGCCAAAACGTGAAGCTGAGCCGTGGTCGAGGAGGAGAGCAAGAGATCAAAGCCGTGTGATCAGTCAGCGAGTGCGTCGAGCAAAAACGTGAAGCTGAGCCGTGGTCGAGAAACGAAAGCGAAAGTTCAAAGCCGTTAAATCCAAGCGTGGCAATAATCCAAATCGGGAGGCGAGGGGGAAAACGAGAAGCAAGCGAGGTCGGCAACGTGAAAAGTCATGAACAGAAACGCGAGAAAACTATGGCCAAAAAAACACACAATAATCCAGCGCGAGGCAGCGCGCTGCGCTTCCTTATAAGCTGGGTGAAATCAGCGCCAGATGAGAAACCGGTGTGCCGGCGGGGCGGTCCGGGAGGAGCGATGACAGCGTGGGAAAGCATGACCACGTGATGAGAGTCTGACAGCGTGGGAAAGGAAATGTCAAAAGGTTTCTGATCAGCGCGAAGGCACTGAGAGCGTGACAGTACCCCTCCTCTAACGAACGCCTCCAGGCGTTACGCGGGGTGCGTTGGGGCAGCGTCTGTAGAAGTCCGTGATCAGGGTTCGGTCGAGGATGAATCTGGCTGGGATCCAGCTTCTCTCCTCAGGGCCGTAGCCCTCCCAATCCACCAAAAACTGGATTCCTCTGCCTCGCCGGCGGGCCTTCAGGAGTTTTCTGACTGTGTACGCCTCACTGCCATCGATGATACGGGGAGGAGGATGAGGGTGGGAGGGTGGACTTAGAGAACAGTTTACAATGCGTCGTAGCTGGGACACATGGAAGGTGGGGTGGATGCGTCGCATAGACGATGGGAGTAGGAGACGGACAGCGCACGGGTTGATTATCCTGGTTATTGTGAAGGGTCCGATGAAACGGGGAGAGAGCTTGCGGGAAAGTGTCTTTAGGGGAATGTCTCTGGTGGCGAGCATGACTCTGTCTCCTATGTGATACCTGGGAGTCTTGGAGCGATGACGGTCCGCCTGTCTCTTGTATAAGCGGGATGCTTGCAGCAGGGATCGTCTGGCTCGTAACCATGTACTTTTGCAGCGGCGGATAAAGTGTTGTGCCGAGGGGACCTCTACCTCCTCCTCTTGAGTGGGGAACAGTGGTGGTTGGTAGCCCAGGCAGCACTGGAACGGAGAGAGGCCCGTTGAGGCAGATGGCAGGGAGTTGTGAGCGTACTCGACCCACGGGAGAAACTTACTCCAGGTGGTGGCATCACGAGTAGTCATACACCGGAGGGAGACTTCCATTGCTTGGTTTTTTCGTTCTGTTTGGCCGTTGGATTGGGGATGAAAACCAGAAGATAGGCTAGGAGAGGCTCCGATGAGTTTACAAAAGGCCCCCCAGAAGCGTGAGGTGAATTGAGGGCCACGGTCTGAAACTATGTCGGTGGGGAGGCCGTGAAGACGAAAAACATGAAATATCAATTGCTCTGCGGTCTCTTTGGCGGACGGGAGCTTGGGGAGCGGGACTAGGTGGACGGACTTGGAGAAGCGGTCAACAATGGTCAGGATGCAAGTGTTTCCGTCAGATGAGGGTAGCCCTGTTACAAAGTCCAGCGAAATATGCGACCAGGGACGGTGAGGTATGGGTAAGGGTCTGAGGAGGCCAGCCGGAGGACGGTTGTTGGGTTTGCAGCGGGTGCAAATGTCGCAGGCTGCCACAAAGCTGGAGACATCCCTCCCCATCGTGGACCACCAGAAACGCTGTTGTATGATAAATAGCGTTCGGGCAGAGCCTGGGTGACAGGACAGCTTGGATCCATGACCCCACTCCAGGACCTGCGGGCGCAGACCGGGGGGAACAAAGAGGCGATCTGGGGGGACATTGCTTGGGCCGGGCTCCTGAGTCAATGCCTGCTTGACTTTGGTCTCGATGTCTAGCTCTAAGGCGGCAACGAGACAACGAGATGGTAGAATGGGTTGGCATGGTGTGGGATCTTGTGGGAGGGAGAACTGACGTGAGAGGGCATCAGGCTTAGTGTTCTTAGAACCTGGGCGGTAGGACAGGGTGAAATTGAATCTTGAGAAGAACAGCGACCACCGAGCTTGGCGGGCATTGAGTCTTTTGGCGGTGCGCAGGTACTCTAAGTTCCTGTGATCGGTCCACACTATGAAGGGAAGCTCGGTCCCCTCCAGCCAATGTCTCCACTCCTCTAGTGCTAACTTGATGGCCAGGAGCTCTCGGTCGCCTACGTCATAATTCCTCTCAGCTGGAGATAGACGGCGGGAGTAGAATGAGCAGGGGTGCAGCTTGTTGTCTCGCGGGGATCTTTGGGAGAGAATTCCCCCAACGCCAGTGTTGGAGGCGTCCACTTCTACCACAAACTGGCGAGATGGATCGGGTATGGTGAGTATGGGGGCTGAGGTGAACCGCTTCTTGAGGTCCGTGAAGGCCTTGTCTGCCTCGTTGTTCCAGCAGAACTGTGTCTTGGGGGACGTCAGGGAGGTGAGGGGGGCGGCGACAGAACTGTAACCCCGGATGAAGCGGCGATAGAAGTTCGCGAACCCCAGGAACCGTTGGAGGTCACGTCGAGAGGCTGGCGTGGGCCAGTTGGAGACGGCCTGGACCTTGGCGGGTTCCATCTCCAGTCTGGAGGGAGAGATGACAAACCCTAGGAACGTTGTGGAAGTTGTATGGAACTCACATTTCTCGGCTTTAACAAAGAGATTGTTCTCTAGGAGCCTCTGCAGAACTTGGCGAACGTGGTGCCGGTGCTCCTCCAGGCCTCGAGAGAAAATCAAAATGTCGTCCAAATACACGAACACGAAGGAATTCAAGAAGTCACGGAGAACGTCATTAATGAGGGCCTGGAATACGGCAGGGGCGTTGGTCAGTCCGAACGGAACCACCAGATACTCGTAATGCCCAGTGGGTGTGTTGAAGGCAGTTTTCCACTCGTCGCCCTCCCGGATGCGGACGAGGTGATAAGCGTTTCGTAGGTCGAGCTTGGTGAAAATGTCCGCCCCTTGGAGAAGTTCGAAGGCGGTGGCCATGAGAGGTAACGGGTAGCGGTTCCTGACGGTTATCTCGTTAAGCCCTCTGTAATCAATGCATGGACGAAGGGACTTGTCTTTTTTCTTGACGAAGAAAAATCCTGCCCCAGCGGGCGAGGAGGATGGACGAATAATTCCGGCGGCGAGGGAATCTGTGATATACTTATTCATGGCCTCTCTTTCTTGGTGTGCCAGAGAGTAAAGTCTGCCTTTCGGAGGAGAGGTGCCCGGGAGAAGATCAATGGGACAGTCGTATGGTCGGTGCGGCGGAAGTGACATGGCTCGGGTCTTATTGAAGACCTGCCCAAGATCATGGTATTCGGTGGGTACGCTGGAGATGTCCGGGGTTTCATGGGGCGTGGCCAGGATAGGAGTTGGAGGGAGTGCTGAGTGCAGGCATGTCGTGGAGCATGAGGGACTCCAACCCGTGATGACTTGCTTGTTCCAATCGATCTGGGGTCCATGGAGGGCTAGCCAGGGAAGTCCGAGGACCAAGGCGGCGTGTGATTTCTCCATAATGAAGAGGGAGATCTCCTCAGAGTGGTTCCCTGACGTTCTTAAGGTTAACGGTGGGGTTCTAAGTATGATGGGTGGAAGCCGGCTCCCATCCAAGGCCTGAACGGCGAGCGGAGCGTCTAGTGGTAAGCCAGGGATCTTTAATGCTCTCACCGTATTCGCGCTGATCAAATTTCGATCGGAGCCGGAGTCAATTAGTGCCTGAATTGGGTGAGCCTGACCACCGATGATTAGGTTTACGGGAAGTAGGGGACGTGATTGTGGAAATCTATCAGGAGGGGAGCCTTCTAGTGTTCCCAGTCTGACTAGGGGGGGCCTCCCTTTTAATGAGCAGTCTTTAAGCCTGTGTCCTGAAGCTCCACAGTAAAAACAAGCCCCTTGTAGGCGGCGTCGGCGTCTCTCCTCGTCAGAGATGCGGGTCCTGCCTAGCTGCATGGGCTCCTCCTGACTGGTTTGCTGCAGGGCAGGAGGCGCGTGCCCTATTCTGGGGTGCCGTCTTAACTGGAGACGTGAGTCGACCCGCCCGGCGAGATCCATGAGTTCGTGGAGGTCCGTGGGGGTTTCGCGGGAGATGAGCTCATCCTTAAGAGCTTCTGATAGCCCTTCCAGAAAGACATCCGCTAGGGCTCTGTCATTCCATCCACTAGAAGCGGCTAGGGTGCGGAACTCGATGGCATAGTCGTAAGCAGAGCGGGATCCCTGATGAAGTCTTAATAACCTTGTTCCCGCCTCCCTGCCGGCGAATGAGCGATCAAAGACCCTCCTCATCTCCTTGGAGAAGTTGTCGAAGTTCTCGCAGCATGGGTCGCGAGCCTCCCAGAGGGCTGTACTCCACTCCCTGGCTCTATCAGTTAGTAGCGTGATGATGTAGGCCACCCGGGAACGTTCTGATGAGAAGGAGGAGGTTTGAAGCTCGAAAATCAGTGAGCATTGTGAGAGGAAGGACCTGCAAGTTCCTGGTTCTCCCCCATAGGTGGGAGGGGCTGGTAGGCGTGGCTCTCGTGGTGTTCCGGAGTGTGAGGTCTGAGCTGTAGGTACCTGGAGCCGTTGTACTTGGGAGATGATGTCAGCTAGAGTTTGTCTCGTGGCGATGAGTTCCTCCTGGTTCTTTCCGAGGAGCACACTTTGGGTCTCCAGTGCCCGTCGCATTCCGTCTAACCCTGCTGGGTCCATAGTGCTGGCTGGATTATTCTGTCGTGATGCAGAACGTGGACTGTGAAAGTGGACCCAGTTGCAGGTAGAGAGCGAGAGATCTGAGCCGTGTGATCAGTCGGCGGGGGCGTCGAGCCAAAACGTGAAGCTGAGCCGTGGTCGAGGGGAAGAGCAAGAGATCAAAGCCGTGTGATCAGTCGGCGGGGGCGTCGAGCCAAAACGTGAAGCTGAGCCGTGGTCGAGGAGGAGAGCAAGAGATCAAAGCCGTGTGATCAGTCAGCGAGTGCGTCGAGCAAAAACGTGAAGCTGAGCCGTGGTCGAGAAACGAAAGCGAAAGTTCAAAGCCGTTAAATCCAAGCGTGGCAATAATCCAAATCGGGAGGCGAGGGGGAAAACGAGAAGCAAGCGAGGTCGGCAACGTGAAAAGTCATGAACAGAAACGCGAGAAAACTATGGCCAAAAAAACACACAATAATCCAGCGCGAGGCAGCGCGCTGCGCTTCCTTATAAGCTGGGTGAAATCAGCGCCAGATGAGAAACCGGTGTGCCGGCGGGGCGGTCCGGGAGGAGCGATGACAGCGTGGGAAAGCATGACCACGTGATGAGAGTCTGACAGCGTGGGAAAGGAAATGTCAAAAGGTTTCTGATCAGCGCGAAGGCACTGAGAGCGTGACACCAACTGTGTCACAATTGTGGAAAGAAAGGCCACATTGCTCGGTTATGCAAAGGTGTAAAGACAGAGGTGAAAATACCGAGAGTTTTCGGAAAAGGAAACTATGTAAAAAGGAAGGGGATGGTAAAGAAAAAAACTATTCACAAAATGGACACTGAGACGGAAAGGTTTAATGAAGAGACAAGTTCGGATACTGAGTCTGAACGGACACTACACAAAATTACAGCAACAACGCAAAACCCTGCACCAGGGAGCATAATGAAAAGGGAAAATGATGAAGGGACAGCTGTAATAAAAATACAAGCGAAAATTGAGGGCTTACGAATGGAGATGGAAGTCGACACAGGAGCGGCAGTCTCTATTATCTCAGGTGAACTGTATAGAGGTAAATTAAGTCACATTCGTCTGCGCCGTACAAATGTTGTTCTCAAGACGTACACTGGCGAAGTAATCCGGCCAGAAGGAGTCATCAAGGTGTGCGTTAAGCTAAACAAACAACGTGCACGTTTACCACTGTATATTGTTACAGGAAATGCGGTTCCGCTGTTCGGACGGGAGTGGCTTCGCCGAATTCGTCTGGATTGGCGTGAGATCAAATCAATAAGTGCAGTACACCACAGTAACGAAGGGACATTGGACAGCCTTCTAAAAAGGCATGCGAAAGTTTTCAGTGAAGAGTTAGGGACATTCAGTGGTTATACAGCTACCATAAATCTGAAACCAGGAACGCAACCAAAGTTTTTCCCAGCTCGGGTGGTACCATATGCCATCAGACCCAAGGTGGAGGGAGAAATCAACCACCTGCTCAAACAAGGAATCATTTCACCGGTACGATTCAGTGAATGGGCAACCCCGATTGTGCCTGTAATCAAAAAGGGAGGCAATGTCAGAATCTGTGGTGACTTCAAAGTAACGGTAAACCCAGTCTTATGTGCCGAACATTATCCATTACCTCGGATTGAAGATCTGTTCGCTTCACTAGCGGGAGGTCAAAGGTTTAGCAAATTGGACCTTTCACATGCGTACCTGCAGATCCCGGTACATGAAAATTCACGGAAATACCTAACCATAACGACACACAAGGGACTGTTCGTATACAACAGATTACCTTTTGGCATCACATCAGCTCCATCGATATTCCAACGAGCCATGGAACAAGTACTGCAAGGGTTACCATTCGTCCACTGTTTTCTGGACGACATCCTGATCACAGGAAGAGACGATGTGCACCATTTGTCTAATCTTGAGGCTGTGTTGACTAGACTGGAGAAATGTGGACTTCGGGTAAAAAAAGAGAAGTGTGAGTTTTTCAAAAGCTCATTAGAGTATTTGGGACACATGATCGATGCATCGGGACTTCACAAGTCTGCAGATAAGCTGCGTGCAGTCGCAGAAGCACCAGTTCCGGTTAATGTTAGCCAACTCAGATCCTTCCTGGGGCTGGTTAATTATTATGCAAGGTTCGTTACAAACCTGTCCACAGTCCTTCACCCCCTGAACGCAATGTTACATAAAGAGGTGAAATGGAACTGGTCTCCAGAGTGTGAGAGAGCATTTCAGGAAATCAAGACACAGCTATTGACACCGAAGGTACTTACGCACTACGATCCAAGACGTCCAGTCCGATTAGCGTGTGACGCTTCACCCTATGGGGTGGGAGCAGTACTTTCACATTTGATGCCAGATGGGCAGGAAAGACCCATAGCCTTCGCTTCGAGAACCTTAAGTAAGGCAGAGCAAAACTATGCACAGCTGGAGCGAGAAGCTTTAGGATTAATCTTCGGAGTACGGAAGTTTCACACATATCTATATGGACGTCACTTTACATTAATGACCGACCATCGTCCACTTACCACCATACTCCATCCACACAAAGCGACTCCCTCCATGGCTGCTGCCAGACTTCAAAGGTGGGCTCTCCTGTTGGCTGCACATAACTACACTATCCAGTATAGGAGTGCTGATAATCACGGGAACGCAGATGGTCTATCACGTTTACCACTGCCTGTTCATCACAAAGACAGAAAGGATGCACTAGAGGTTTATTTGATAAACAAAATGGATGCACTTCCAGTCAGTAGCAGCGATATTCGAAAAGAAACCAGGACAGATCCAATTCTCTGTCGAGTAAAGGAAATGGTATCCACAGGATTATTTCCATCTATCAAAGACTCGGAAAATGTCTTAAAACCTTATCTCATGAGGAAGGAGGAGCTATCACTTTTGCAGGACTGTCTAATGTGGGGACAGCGAGTTATCGTTCCACCAAATTTGAGACATCAAGTCTTGGAGGATTTACACACTGGACACCCAGGTGTAGTAAAAATGAAGGGATTAGCACGTAGCTACATCTGGTGGCCAAACATCGACTCGCAGATTGAGGAAAAATCCAAAACCTGCATGTCCTGTCAACAAAATCAGAAATCCCCAGCCCTATCACCGTTACATCCCTGGGCATGGCCCGAAGCTCCTTGGCAGCGAATCCACATCGATTACGCTGGACCATTTGAGGGACGCATGTTCCTAGTAGTTGTTGACGCACACTCGAAATGGCCAGAAGTTCTGGTGATGGATTCTACTACATCATTCAAAACGATCCAGGTACTGCGTGGTCTTTTTAGTCGCTATGGCATTCCGGAAACCTTAGTGAGCGACAATGGCCCACAATTTACTTCAGAGGAATTTGAATGCTTTCTGAAATCGAATGGGGTTAAACATGTACGCTCTGCACCATTTCATCCAGCGACCAACGGGTTGGCTGAGCGTTTTGTACAAACTTTTAAACATTCGCTAAAAGCATCCAAAGAACCAATATCATTGCAACAAAGACTAGATGCTTTCTTGTTACAGTACAGGAATACTCCTCACAGCACAACAAAAGAAGCACCAGCAATGTTGTTCTTACATCGCAGACTGAGAACACGACTAGACTTAATAAAGCCAAGTGTAAAGCAGACCGTGGAGCAAGCACAAGACGTTCAATGTTCGTACCGTGCCCTCCATGCGAAAGACAGAGACTTTTGTGTTGGTGATTCAGTGCTG
The DNA here is from genome assembly GCA_030522415.1 of Channallabes apus. Classification (NCBI taxonomy): domain Eukaryota; kingdom Metazoa; phylum Chordata; class Actinopteri; order Siluriformes; family Clariidae; genus Channallabes; species Channallabes apus. The sequence continues at coordinate 27,151,958 of CM060114.1, forward strand.
GTCAGAGATTATAGACGTGGGGGAGAAAAGTGGAAAACTGGTACTGTCTCATCCCAGTCAGGACCAGTGTCATATACGGTCCAAGTGGACAGTGCACAAAACTGGAAAAGACATGCGGATCAAATGTTAGTTGGACATCCGGAAATCACAAAAGCCACCGAACCGTTGCCAGCTGAAAACAGTGTGTCACCTAACATTAGATGACAGGGAACAAGAACTGCCTTTGATATCTAATGACACTGTATCTATTGCACCAGACCAACATGCAAATGTACTCGTTGCACCTGCTATGGCTATTTCTCAAAATGAGAGGTGATTCCCCTTGAGGAATCGTAAACCACCTAACAGATTAGATCTGTAGTTTTTGTTTTTATCTGCACTGCATAATATGTTTAATGTGTGTAGACCAAAGAAGTTAATGTTGGTCAAGTGAGCTGTTTTATATTGCTCAAGGTTGTTTTATTATGGATAAGGATCTCACAGTTATTGTGTTCTACTGATGTTCTAATGTTTAAGGTATGAAAGAGAACATGGGAGTAATTGATCTAAGTGGGGAGGAGATGTAATGTATTTAAGTGTGATGTTACTTCACTGGCGGGCCACTAGGGGGCAATACCGCGTTGGATAATGTATGTGTCATGCGCCCTGAAGGCAGAAAAAGAAATATACCATGCTTCTGTTTAATTCTCCGCTGGTTATCTCACACATAAATCAGGTTATATAATTAATGTTAGTTGTGCATATTGATGCAGACATAACAATAGATATATTTCTCATGTCTGTGTGTGCAGTATTCGCGGAGTTTCACTTCATTTTAGTGACGTGTTTCAAAAAGATTTTCGCGGAGACTGAGACGGCTGAAAGCGCACCCGGTTTATTTTATTTATTTTATTAATGCACAAAGTTTTATTTTTAACATGTGTGCATACAAAAAAAGTAGACACTTTACAGATTCGATTAATATATAGATCTTGTCTGTACGATCAAAACTGAAAGTGTAATTTAAGTTCTTATTGGCATCATCAAGGGAAAACACCTCAAAACGCATATATGCGTTCGCGGACCTCAGAGGGTTAATCAGACACTCCTCCGTTTTATTTTCATTCAATATTCTAATCTGATCAGTTAACGGTTAGTGTTCGGATAATGAACGGCGGTTGTCGGTTGGGAAAATTGATTTAAAAGATCACTACTTTTTAAACACATCCGAAGGTCAATTGGATTGGTATTTATCTTTTACTTTATAACAATGATTTGTTTCATTTGCCAATGTAGCTGAGTCAATTTTTATTATTTTTATTTTTGTGTGAACATTCTCAAAACAACTCGTTTTGTTCTCATTTTAATTTAAGATGAATGTTACCTATCTCTGTACAATAGTTCCTAGCTACCTGTTGTTGCAGAGGGGACATTATTTATAGTAACACACGGTAGACGCACATGCGGTGTAATAGCAAATTACCTGCAAAAGCTGGAAGGCGCTGTTGCAGGTAAGACATGTACTAATTCTCTCTTCCACTTGTGTAAGCTGTTTAGTTTTATGTCATGTATTTTTTTTTAATTGCATGGAAACTATATGCATGTTGCTGCCGATGTGTCTAAGGGTTTATTATTGCTTTTGGTTGCTAAAAAAAGAGAGGGGAAAAAAAAACGGTCTTTAGTGATGTTTATTGTGACCGATTTTTAGCCTTATTAGCATGTTGTCTGGCTTTCTACAGGACACCTGAGATGTGAGCGTGTTGCCGTGTGCGTGTACTGATTGTGCCCCTTGCTGTGTTTTTTTTTTAGAATAAACTGTAGAAATCAGAAATTGGTGTGCCTAGTTTTCATCACAGACATCAGCTACCATTTTAAAGCTGCTACACCAAGGGGAGTGTAAAGTGGGCGAGGATCAAAACTGGGTTTACGGTCTGGACCAAGAAACAACATTAAAACATAAACGGGAAGAGCTGAAGAGGGAGAGGCAGAAAAAGCAGGCGAAGATTGATGAACGTCGGAGTGCAAAATTTATCGAGCAACAGGTGAAACGAGGCAGAGAGGGGAAAGAGCCGAAGGTGTGTACTGTATATGAAAGAGAGATGCTTTTAGATGTTCCACTTCGCCCCTGGCTGTGAGTGTCCACGCCCACACGCTCCACAGGTGCCCCCACCCGAAAGTCCTGCAGCGGTGCCCGCGAGCGCTGGGTGGGGCCCTTCTTTGCCGTGTAGCGGACAAAACGTTCACTGACCAGCGGCGGCGCAGGTGAAAGGACTGCAGGCGATGCTCTCGGCGAGGGAGTAACTCGGCACGCGCGCTCTTTACCTCGCTTGCAGTACCGATGACGTACTTTGCTGCCCGGATGTTCACCTGGCAGGCGAAGATTGATGAACGTCGGAGTGCAAAATTTATCGAGCAACAGGTGAAACGAGGCAGAGAGGGGAAAGAGCCGAAGGTGTGTACTGTATATGAAAGAGAGATGCTTTTAGATGTTCCACTTGATGTTCTTTGCTTTAACATTACATCGGCTGTCGTATGTGCAGGAGCCTGTATTTACTGAACTCCAAAGGGAAGAAGGACAGAAAATCTCCTTCACCTTCGCCAAAGCAAGGTTGCGTTCTGTCACAGTGACATCACCCTACTTTATATGTTTATTCAGAAATATGTGTTTTAAGATGTTTTATATGTTTACATTGTTTTTTTTTCTGTTCCACAGCACATCTCGGGTTTCTTCAGGAGATCATGGAGGTGAGTGTTCTTTTCTCAGTTGATGTTTTATTTATTTTATCCTGAACTCCAGTCATTCACTGACGAACGGCCGGCTTTAAAATGTTTGCACCATTTGAATGTTTAACTGCGGTTAAGCCTCTCATCGCCGTGATGCGCTTGAAGTCTTCTGCAAATGTTAATCGGGTCCAAGTCCCGGTTTGACTTGAACATCATATAACTGTACTTTAATTTACCTTTACAAGATAGTTACTCTGTCCCCGTCAGTCTCAGTGAAGTACCTCTTTTCAAATAACATACAACAGGGGCGACGGATCACATTTCACAAGAGTGAAATCCTCAGGCTCAATACTGGTTTAGTCTCAAGAGTTTTATACCTAATTTACATATGAAATTTTCACCCCAATAGATTTACTGGGCAACAATAGAGCAAAAAAATCTAAATTTATCATGTACGTACACCTGAAAAAAAGCCACACACGTGGCTTTATGAAGCTTTTTTCAGCTGCATGTCCTGAAGTGCCCACAGAGTTCAGGAATCTGCCACTCTGCTTTAATGACTGAATGGCCTGCACAGAATCTACCAAAATGAATTTTGTTTGTCGTGGAGCTGCAATTCAATTGTTGGCATTTTACTGATATACTTAAAGATCATACTTAACATTTGTGTATGTTTCTAAGATACAAAAAAATGCTTTATTAATCACACAAGAATCATTGAAAAAGATAGCAAGCTTTTCTTCATTGCGATCAGAGCAAGAAGTGTTACTGTAGTAGGAAAAAAAATTTTTTGACTCACCGTCCCTTTCAGGCCGCATCACCTCAGTTCAGTCTTCTCCCCCTGCTCCTTCATCTTTTCTGCCATTCTCCCATTGTGTTCTCATCCTCTCTGTGCGCTTCTTCAACCTGAAGCGGATATGTTTGTCATGTCCATTCTCACTGGAAAAGCGTCTGTCGATCCACGTCACACACTCCTGATTATGTTGATTATTCCAGACAGGATTTCACATCATGCACTTGTCTTCGTTTTGTGAACGTCACTTCCCAGTTTAGACATGAGCAGTCCTCTAGGCTCATGTGAAGTTGGTCTAAATTCCTTAGTGTCCCCAGTGTATGTCCTCCAGCCTGTCTTGGGTCTGACAGCTATTTGTTGACCTGCTCCAGTTCTCCAGCTCCATAGTCTGTGCACGAGGGTTTGTCCTTCCATCTGACCCCGCCAGTTGAGCGGTTCCTCATTCTTCAGGGTCTCACTGCTGAGTCGATTGTTCAGCTTCGTTTCTTCCGTTTCTCCGATATACGATGACACAGGTGAGGTCAGGACTGGTGTTTCTGTGTGCGCTGCAGAGCTGTATGATGGGGTTGAGGGCAGTCAGGAGCAGTAGGTTGTGGACATCTTCGAGGTGGGCAGCCATCCAGGTCAGGAACTGTCTTAACACACTGAAGAGATTGTGAGATTTGACCTGTCCCTAACTGCATTGCTTTTCTGTCCCTAACACATGATTCACACATCCACATCTCAAAAGCAATCTCAGTAATTAATAATTCTACATTTCTCTTTTTTTCTTTTGTTTTCCATGGAATTCCACATTTCTCAAACATAATTTAGATGTTATCTTTACCAAGGAACAGGCACATGCAGGGTAGGGGGCAGAGGGTGCTTGAGCACCCGCCCCTTTCCTCCAGGATGCCTCAAGTGCTCTTTTCTTGGTTTTGTTGTTGTTGTTTTTTATTTTATGTGTATGTGCGTATAGAGCCCTGTCTTTGCCCCTCAACAATAAAATGTAACTAATCTCAATTGTGCTAAATAAAAGGAATCTGGCTTGCATCAGCCACATGACTGCCATTAACCAATGCTCGCCCTTGAGGACAGAGCGCGCTCGTTACGAGCCGGGTACGAGCTCGCAAAGTGCACGCGCATTTTCTGCAGGCTGGGTGGTCCGGAGTTCGAATAGAAGCAGGCAAATTAATTGGAAGGTGCAGACTGCAACAAAACAGTAAATATGGTGTACAGCGCACACTATAGTCTATAACAACAAATGAATTGAAATAAATGAGCAACAGCGCAACAAACATGCACAAGTAGTGGTGGTCATTAACTGCTAGACAACTGGATAAGGGTGTTACAAGGGGGTCTGTAGCTCTGTCCACCGTTTTAGGGAACATGTGTTGTTTTAAAGTAAGTTACAGGACTTTCCCTTTCTTTTCTGGAGGGATTTTATTTCACTAAAAACGATCTAATATGGATATCCACATACTTATGGATTATTATATTTATGATATAAAAAAAAAAAAACACAGTCTCAGAACAACACAGCCCTGCCCTCCAGCACTATCAGCAACAGGAGCAGCAGTAATCCCTCAACAGCGACATTGTACGCCATCAGGTAAAACATAGGCTACATTTGCTATGCATTGTCCCCACCTGATGACAGTCATACAGTAATGATGCAATTCCATATTAGATTCGTCATGAATGTGAGTTGTTGTTATTCAGCCTGTTCTATCTTTTTTAACTTTGAGCACCAGCCCCTTTAAACGTCTCTGCACGGCCCTGCCAAGGAATGCCACAAGATCTTTTTTTTTTTGTTTTGTTTGTTTGTTTGCTGTTACCCATGATTTTTACTCGTCAATTTACGCATGCCACTAACTCACAGTGAACTCTCACAGTCCCCTTGACTGCTTCCGGTGCAGCTTGCACTCAGCTGTAAAGTCCTCTTGACTTTTACCTGTGCACCTTGCACTCTGACTTGATTTACCTCCGGAGGTCCTTATACCGAGCGCGTCTGCTGCGGGGCCAAGTTTTCGTAAACGAGGCGAGGCGAAACCAGTACCCACTCTCTCTTGCTCGCCTTGCGCTTTTGGGTACTTCACGAGTCCCGGACTCGTGTGATAGATCCAAGTCTAAATCTATCCCAGTCACTGTGAGAAAGCGCACTTCTTACTCAATTAATGACAACTTAAAGAAAAATTATTTCCTTACCACGCGATTTTAATTCGCTCCAGTGTTGAGGTGACATGGCGAATCCCCGGTCCTCTCACACTCGATTGCCAATTAAGCATTCGAGATGAAGTGAAAAATCCTTCAAGGCGTCAGCGCTTACGCCTCCCCGTGACTCTCCAATGCCTTCCTCAAACACGGAGCCCCACGTTGGGCGCCAAGTTGTGGTGGAAATTCTGAAAACATTATAAAGACAAGTAATTCATGCAGTGGGTAAGAGCAAAGTAACTAAGGTTTTATTTTAAACTTCTGTACAAGGACCAGTCTCATACAGCAAACAGTTACAGCCAGGTCTGGACTTGGACCAAAAAACGGCCCGGGCATTCAGTTCAGAGCAACGGCCGGGGGTGGGGGCGGGGGGAGGTTGAGGCAGTGGTTACAAAAATGTGCGTCGGCCCGGTATGCCCTATGGTCAGTCCAGGCCTGAAACCCACCAAGCACGGGGAGAACATGCAAACTCCATGCACACAGAGAGGGGAATCGAACCCGGACCCTGGAGGTTCAAGGTGACAGTGCTAACCACTACATCACTGTGCCGCCTGTTTAAAATTGTCAGATTATTTAAAAGAAATATATATATATATATATATAGTAAATAAAAGGCTACTGTGAGTTAACACAAGCCCAGTACTTCTGATACTTAAGTAAATGGATGATTTGTATTTTTACTCAAGTAATATTTGCCCTTGGAAATGTCTACTTTTACAGAATTTCCGTTCTTGGCTTCCGTCTGCTTACTAATACTGATATAAAACAGCATTGGGCACAAACGCACCCTGTTGCTGATTGACTGATCGCTCACACACGAAGCATACAGGTTGCAAACTGTGAGAAGATATCTGCTAAAGTTTACAATTTTTTTTTCCTGTTTTAGAATCACTGACTCCTTCTTTAATTAGCTATGTTAACCTCATAGCTGCGTCTCATGCTGCTCATGGCCTGGCTGTCTGCCCTCACCTAGGCTTTGTGGAGAAAATATGTAAAGCTGAGAGATGCCTTTTTTAATTTTTAGTTTTTATATATTATTTGAAAATGTAATCAGAAATCTTTGCACTCTTTTCTTGTCTGTTTTTCTCACAACAGATGAGTTCCGGGAAGTGATAGCAGTCATTAAAAAGAAAAGGAACTAGTAAAGAATCAATATGGATCTGGGACCTGCTTTTCCAGAGAGGCTTTTTTGGACAACTAATTTAGTTTAGCTGCTGAACAATGTGGCAATAAATTTACTTGAGCTTGGAAAACATATTTTAGCACCACCACAAAATGTCATTGTTCCAATTTATGCTTGAAATAAACAACAAGTACTGAATGTGAAAGAAAATTAAATCGATAAATTGATCATTTATGTCAAAAAGATGACAACATTTAAATTTTCCTGAGATTCTGATGATTTTGCATGCATCATGGGAAAGTGATTTGGATATTTTTGTATGAGGTATAAATAATAGACAATTAAATGAGAGTTATAGTTTGAATCTAAACAATTGGATGTTGAAAGAAGAATTGAAGAATGCAGACAATATGCTTTTCATCTGTGTACATAGTCAACACCAGAATTATTGGCACCATCCATAACATTGAATTAAATTAATGTATCTAAATAACCACATATGCAGCAAATGATATGCTGTGCTTTAAGAAATGGAGAAGCCTTAAAATTCTTATTATCAAAACAGATTTTTTTTGCACATGTTCATGGATGGCCAATAGTTTTGTCACATATTTTTGACAGTACCAATTTAAAAACATTTTACTGGTATCCTGGAGATTTTATTTATTTATTTATTTCTTTTTTACCTCATAGCATTATGCATAGATACAAATTCAGACTTGCTTAGGACTTCATGTTGTTTTTCAGGTCAAGGATAGAAATAAATTGAAGTCACATTCTTTAGAAAATGGGTAAAAGACATGCCTAGGCTTCCCTAATGTGGATGCTTACTGAAGTTGGTGTAGTAAGCATCCACATTAGGGAAGCCTAGGCATGTTTAGGAAGCCTAGGTTGGTTTGTGTTTGTCAAAGCCATTAATTATGTAAGCTTATTACTCAGGATTGTTTTTTTATTGTAATGATTGCTGTAGTGGCATGAAATGAAAAGGGAAAAAATATGGTGTGAAATATATTTCAACAAGGTGAGTGATAATTATCATGACTAGTTTTGCCCTTTCCATTTTGTCATGTTCCAGTTTTGCCAATGAAGAGGGTTTCTCATATATAACTGAATTCTACCTTGTTTTGTGGGGTTTGGGACAGCTGGAGATTTGGAGGTACAGTATGGATCATCATCCGGTCCAGATGCAATATATAATAAAGACAAATGTCCATTCTATTTCATAGCTACAGACATGCATGCTATTTCAGGAAAGAATACAACCCCACCAGTTTCTTGTAGCTGTAGCTCTAATAGATTACTGAATACCATAGACTATGCTTTTTTTCTGCAAAGGAGTTTTAATTGTAAGGAAATAATCACCAACTTTGGAACCATATTAACCTATAGTGGTACAGCACATTTTCTGTCAATTTCAAACTTAACATGACTGAACCATCTCTACCACGTGCTGTGCTAAAAAAAATCCTCTACATGTTGCTGTTTCTTTAAATAACTTGACTTTAGTAGCATGCCACAGAAGAATAAAGTGGATATAATGCCAAACATTTGTGCTGTTGCACTACCACACAAAAGGTTAGAATTTTATGTGAATTATTATTTTTTGTAAATATATTAATACGTTTTGGAAGTTGGAAAAGACCTATACTTCTATATTCTGTAAGTAATGAGGCAAAAAAAAAAAACCCTTTGCATTGTTTTTTGTAGTGGGGTAGTTAAACTGTTAATAGTGCATGCGCTGTTCTGACACCAATTGACACACAGTACTTTATATTATTTATGTCCATTTGACACTTCATATTGCTCAATCAGATACAACATGGCAAACTATAACAGTATTTGAAAATATATTTGGAGCAGCTTCTTTTCTTTATACTTCACCAGTTGTTTCTCAGTCAAGGAATCACTAAACTCTAATTACAACTGTATACAGTACTTGATTGATTGTGATTTGAGACAAAGAAATGTATAATAGTGACTACTTCATCTAAATATTAAGGCCTAAACTTTGAGCATATCCTTTGCTTAGAAATTGCTGTAAAATAGCTGTGATCTTAAATCAGTTAAGTGAATAATTAAAGCACACAGCTTTCTGTATATTTGCTAGTTCAGTGCATAAGTGCAAGTTCAAAAATATTTTATAGTTTAATGACAAGCTTTTCATGAGATTTGTGGTAATAGTAGTAGGCAATAATTGGTAGTCGAGGGAATTTCACGAACCTTGAGCAGCCTCCAAGTATTGTCCATTACTGCCAGGATTTGGCATAAACAGAAAGCTGAACATGTTTACCAAATTGTAAAGGGAAAATTGGGGTTGTTTTGTCCTTCCTGGTCTTCAGTTAAATTTTTTCATTTTCATAGTCTGCAACATTGTGAGCTTTTGTTTCCATCATTTTTCCTTTAAAATGAAGCATCTCGTTTGTTTTCAGTATCTCAAAAACTGAACTCTGTGCCACACTTTATCCTTTCAATTCAATTCAATTCAATGAAATTTTATTTGTATAGTGCACTTAACAATTGTCATTGTCGCAAAGCAGCTTTACACAATCAAAAGAATTATTTTAGTTTGTATGGAATGTGAATGTGTATGAATCAAAATGGTCAGATTATCCTTTCATCTTGTCCGTTCTCATCACACAGCCCAGGTCCAGGTCATCATTCAAGGTTCAAGTTTCAAGTTTTCAGGTTTATATGCTTGAATATTCCACTTTGATATACATTTTATTTATAACCACTGAAGATGCTATTATAGGGCAGAGGTGGGTGCTCTGGGGTTCTAACAGTGATGCCTGAGAACAGATTATGGATAAGCAGTGAAGATAGAGGTGACAAAACATACAGTTTTATGACCACAGAAAATAGGTATGAATACATTATTTGGATTGAACAAATAATGCATCCTAAATTAACACAAATACAGACTTGGAAAACACTGTAGGTGGATTTGTTTTTCAGAGCCTGACAGCTTCACAGCAGATGAAAGAAGAAGAAGCTTCATGGAATATTTACTTTAATGTTTAATAAATAGCAGCTTGCTCCACACTGTATGCACCATACTAAGTTAAACATGCATACCAAAAGTGCATATGCAGTTTAATAGTGTTTTTGTGAAGAATGTACAGTATGGCAGGCACCTACAGTAGTTTGTAAAATATTGCAAGAGCAAGTCTGATAAAACCAACAAACGCAATATTTTAGTTATTTAGTGGGTTATCTGTATCATAATTAATTTAACAGTTTTTTTCATCTAAAGTGAGATAGGGGTATAACAGCAGGAATAACAGAGGGGGGGTAAGTTATCGGGGGTGGGGCTTGTAGGACGACTTTCTCACACACACACACACACACTAACGGATTGGGAATGACTGCTGTTTGGCTCACGGATTACATAAATTGTCTGAATAACGGATTACATTTTTGAAAATATAACTAAATAACTGAGTACTAGCCACTAACGCAAGGCTGAATCCCAAAACCCTCTCTAACTCCTGATCAACTGCACTACTTGTTGTGTAGAACAAGAGATCCTAACTTACACCTTATAAAGTGTACTTAATGGGATGTACTGTAACCCCAGAAACCCTGAAGTTAGCTGATATTGTAAAGTGCATTAAATGAAAACTACTGTCAGTCACCAGCAACTGCAGAAGCATATAATAACTGATTATATAAAGAAACAAATAAAAATCTATTGATAATAAATTTCATTTGTAGAACTGTTGTGTATAAGCAATATCACTCTGGAGGTTGTGCTATAAAAAAATTGAGTGTCATTAAAACATTGTATTTAATTTTTGTTTCAATTTGTTTGGCCACCATTCTTGACATGAAAGCCTATCCTATAAATACTGCACGTCGCTGTTCCTGTTTATGTCTGAATTATTCATGCTATGTATGACAGAGTATATCTGTGTTCTTGTGTTGCTAGGGGTATTTGCTTAATTGTGTATAATATATATTACTGAAGCTATTATTGAATAGTTGTTATTATTGAATTTTTCATTCACAGAACACACCATTGTTAAAATCAACATTAGAATCAAGTTGATTTTATTTATAGACCAACTTGTTAAGTTTTATGTAAATAAGGTTTGGTTTAAACCTGTTTGATTCAAATAGCTAGGTAAACTATCTGTCTAACTAACTAACTAACTAACTAACTACTACTGTGAATAATAATAAGAACTTTAACAATGCACGGTTCATTTTCCTTGACCTCACTTTAAGATCACTTATCATAACACTATAAAACGAGGAAACAATTATTTGAATCTTTTTTGTCCAATGATTGACTCTGTAAAATGAGCTGAAGTTTGCTGAACCCAGTACAGGTCAATCACAAAAAAAATATTTTTCATGATGTAAACATAGTAACTATCTAGGAGAAACTGAGGACATAGCTAAAGTTTGTTTAACTTGTTTATTTACAAATAATAACAAAAGTATGACATAATTTTCTAGTTTAAATATTACGTTATCCTATTACTACTGTATTCATTTTAGCCCAAGCGTGTAATGTTCAATTGGCCAAATCTTTATGTTGACTTTGTGAAAGGTGTTGTTGACTATGCTGAAGGGATGATGAATGAAAGACCAGCAGTGTGCTGCATAGTCATCCTTGCACTCCCATCATTATTCAATATCCAGATCAGTCTTTCTGCTAGCTGTGGTGGATTTTGTAACAAAACAAATGGAGCTCTCTGTGTGTCTGTAGTTCACATGGCCATGAGGGAGCTGTAATACACCTCCAAAAATCAATGGCATTCAATTAAAGCGAAGCTAAATGTGTGTGGTAAAGTGCGTTAAGCATTTGTGTGTGTGTGTGTGTGTGTGTGTGTATTTGTGTGGTATAAGGGCCCTTAAAAAGGCCCTTGCTGCCATTTTAGGCTCACTTTAGGTAAGAATGCAGCGTCAATTGTCGTAATTCTATAGCCACCATCCCTGGAGTGTTTAGTTACTCAAACCACAGTGCTAATGTCTATGATGAGTTGTGATGCATGTGTGTGGTAATTGTTTGCTCATGGTTTCCTGCTTATTTTTGCACATCTAAAATTTGTTTGTGTGTATGTGGGTGTTTTAGGCAAGGCTTATTTAAATGTATTAATAAGGACCAATTGTTCATTCAGGGGTTGGGATATTTGACAGTATTGGCATTGTGGAGACATTTGACTGGTCCCCATTAGGAAAACAGCTTTTTTAACAACTTGTTTTTTGTTTAAAACACTAAAAGGGCCCAAATATTTCTTTTTGATTCCTATGATTAAGGTTGTGATTAAATTCAAGGTCCTCACAAGAATTTGTGTGTGTGTGTGTGTATACAGTATGTGAGTGGTGCAAGTTAGAGTAGCTGTAAAGGGTTGATTGAATACTAAAAGTGTCCCATGAGTGCTTTTGGGCAGCCTGTTGTTTCTGTTTTGAGACCTCGACTCTGACTGCATGTGGTTGTGTGTATGAGTGTGTTTCTAACACACTGTTAATTTTTTTTCCGATATTTAAATATACATATGCCAATTTATAGTTATATTCTAACTCCATTTTACCTAAAAAAGGAATCTTGTAGGTCAGGTTAGTGTTCACATACTGTATTTCGACTTTTAGCACACATTTGCTTGTTTGTGTATTTATTAATTTATTTGTATCTTGGGGGTTGGTTAGACTAAACTTTGCTAATTTATCTGCTTGAAGTAGCTGTTTTAGCTCATTTTATCTATTTGCTTAACACAGGTAGATAAAATGAGCTTCCTAGCTAGCCAGCTAACTAAATCCCAGTGCCCACTTTCCCACAGCTTTGTCTAGTCATGTGGTAGGATTGTAACTTACATGGATGTGATGTTGTGACCTGTAGTGATCCACAGTTTACCAGCAAGGGCTACAATTTTTAAAAAACTTTTTGAAAATTGGCAGGGAAGCTGTTATGACTTGGACGTGCATTGCATGTTTCTGTAAGCCTGTCCGTGGTCAGTCTTGGTGTCTGTAATTTTGGTTCCGCAAGTCCTTCGATGCTGTGCTGTAGCTAATGTTGTCAGAGCATGTCAGAGCCAAGGCAAGGCCCGTTTTTAACTCGTAGTGTTCCAAAGCAAAGATTTTGACAGTGGGAACTGAGTTTTAATGAATTAGCAAGTTATTAAGCTAATACTGTACATTGCAAGATTGACTTGTATTAGCAAATACATTTTAACCTAGAAAATATAACCTAGAAATATAGATTTCTGAAAAAGAAATACAAGAACATTGAAGACAGCATACATATACTGTGAACGTATGACTCTTGTTCATTCATGTCTTTCGATTTAAACAAGAGTGTATAGTACCCCCAAGGCAAATCCTGAACAGGTTGTGTGTGTATGTGTGTATGTGTCTATATATATGTTTTATATATATATCCACAATCACAGATATATGGGATGGTCAGAGCGCTGACTGCCCCGAATGACCGCTTTCTTCTTGTAGTACTTGTCTCCCAGCCTCTCTGTGACGACCTTGACCACCTTGTCTGGCTGAATCCAGTTGTCCAACTTCACAGATTTCTTTTTCTTCGCTTCCACCTCCATGATCTCGTCAAGAGCTGATCTCTTCTTCTTTTTCTCCTTGGAGTCGGCGCTGTGAGAGGTGTCTTTTCTTTTGCTGTATGCTGATGATTGAAGGGCATTGAAAACCAGAGATGTGCTTGCTTTGGCTGGGCCTGAAATGGAAGAGCCAGCAGACAATTTGAAGGAAATTTTCTCTCCATTATCCCGTTTCAGTTCTGTAAATACAGGCTCCTTCTCCGGCTCTTTGCCCTCTCGTCCTCGTCGCACTTGTTCTTCAATTAACCTGGCCCTTCGCTCTTCATCGTCCAGATCCTTCTTCTTCTTCCTCCTCCTCTCCTGCACTTTCTGTTGGCGGATTGTTTCCGGGTCACGGTCGATGTACTGGACGTACCAGCCTTTGGGCGTTTCGTCCACTTTACACAAACCTTCTCTCCCCAGCCACTTGGTAAAATCAGTAAGCGTCTCCCACTGAGTCGAGTTCATATGAACGTGTTCCCGGTCACTGATGTACTCATTATACACGATATTGTTGTGAACTCGGTTTGTTCCAAAACGTCTTCTTAGCAGCTCCAAAAAGTCGTTCTTCAACTCGTCTGAAAAGTAGTCCATAAACTGACCTGGATTTTCTGATGCCAGCAATAACCGCCTCTGGTGAGACTCACTCATGCAGTGGCATTTAAACCCATTTTCATCACGACACTGTTTCTCACACATTTGGCAGTACCACCGCAACTTCTGCAGCCCTTTCGCTTTAATCCGATTCGCAATGGCTTTCGGACTGAATAAATCAGCTTTCCCCATGTTTTTTACACTGTACACAATGTTCTGAGTACAACGCGTACACTGTGACGTAGAACCGCGCGTGCGTACGTGTGTGTGTGTATTTCGTCACTCTTTCTTGTGTAGCTTTGTTAACGCGAGATCAATGCGTAGTGTCGCGAGATCATAGCTGGCCGGGCTTTGGTGGCTTTTTTTTTTTTTTTTTGTAACGTGCATGCGCGGTGCAGCCACCTTCATTGCCAGTGATCATGTTCACCAGGGCCAGCGCGGCGGTGTTCCTCCCACAATGGTAATCATTTTTAAATTAATTATTGTGCTATTAAAGCAGAGGAATGAAGGTTAGCCGCAGCAAGACAGAATACATGTGTGTATGAGAGGGACCCAAGAGGAACAGTGAGGCTACAGGGAGCAGAGGTAAAGAAGGTGCAGGATTTTAAGTACTTAGGGTCGAGAGCAACGGAGAGTGTTCAAAGGAGGTGAAGAGACGAGTACAGGCAGGTTGGAATGGGTGGAGAAAAGTGTCAGGTGTGTTGTGCGATAAAAGAGTATCAGCGAGAATGAAAGGAAAGGTGTACAGGACAGTGGTGAGACCAGCGATGCTCTACGGCTTAGAGACAGTGGCACTGAAGAAAAGACAGGAGGCAGAGCTAGAGGTAGCAGAGCTGAAGATGTTGAGGTTCTCTTTGGGAGTGACAAGGATGGATAGGATCAAGAATGAGTTCATCAGAGGGACAACCCATGTTAGATGTTTTGGAGATAAAGTCAGAGAGGCCAGATTGAGGTGGTTTGGACATGTTCAGAGGAGAGAGTGTGAATATATCGGTAGAAGGATGCTGAGGTTGGAACTGCCAGGCAGGAGGTCTAGAGGAAGACCAAAGAGGAGATTTATGGATGCAGTGAGAGAGGACATGAAGTTAGTTGGTGTGAGAGAAGAGGATGCAGAGGATAGGGTTAGATGGAGGCAGATGATTCGCTGTGGCGACCCCTGAAAGGGAACAGCCGAAAGACAAAGAAGAAGAAGAAGTTTTAAACGCCATAGCCAACAATTTGGATTAATAAATGTGAAAATGGTGCAGTGTTGGTAGTTTAGTGTAATGGAGGTTGAGAAGCTGTGAGGCCGGGCTCTTCCGTAGGCCGCAGTAACCTCGGTTAGCAAAGCGGCTTTAGCTCCTCTGGGTGAACTTCACAGCAGCTTGACGTGCAGCTAGCGGACATGCTAACTACTGGTCACTTTTTTTTTTTTTTTTTTTTTTTTTAATTAACTTACATTTCTGACGCAGTCTGTTTTTATAGTTAGCACAAAGTAAATAATAATATAAAGTTGTGCAGTTTTTACCTGTTTGCTTTGGGAAACTGGATATTAGCTTCACAATAAATGCAGAATTATAAATTAATCACTGAGGTTCAGAACTGTACATGTCACTTTAAAGGATCTTTTAATTTCACCCTGATTGTTGGCTAATAAGCTGTTTTGTATTATTACAGTGGGCAGGTCAGGACCATGGCTACCTTGAAGGACAGTAAGTAACACTCATACAGCTTATAACACTTACACCACCACACTCACACTGGGGGTGTTGATTAATTCATTGAATGTTTCACATCATTAAAGTTATCTTTTAGTAGTTAAGGATGGGAATGACCAGTGACCATCTGATACAATAATATCACGATACCTAGGTGCAGATTCAATTTGTATTACGATAAAAAAAAATCCTGATTCAATATATAAATTTTTCTGATTGTTATATTTCTTTAACAAATTGAATCTTTAGAAAAAAGTAGTCATAACTCAAGCCTTAGCTTTATTCAACAACTTTGCAACTGAATTGAACACGAGTAATTAAATGTAGCCCATTACTTATAGCATGATTATAATGTTGTTTAAATAATACTGCATTAATTAACATTACTTTTCTCACATAATAACCAAGCTCAGTTTTTAAGAAATACAAATTAACTTAAAATGGTTCGATTCTTGCTTGGAGTGTGTGTGTTGAGTTTACATGTTCTCCGCATGCTCGGTGGGTTTCCTCTGGATACTTTGGTTTCCTCCGACAGTCCAAAAACATGCAGATTAGGCTACCAAATTGCCCATAGTCCGTGAATGAGCATGTGTGTGGTTGTGTGCCCTGTGATGGATTGGCACCCCATTCAGGGTGTACCCCGCCTCTTATCTTAAGTCTCCTGTGATAGACTCCAAGCCCCCTGTGACTCTGTATACAGGATAAAGTGGTATATACGATGAGTGATTGAGTAAATTAAACCCCAAAGCTACATTGTTACTGAACGGCACATATTTCTGTAATATCAATATTTCTAAACAAACTTGGCCGATTAATTCAGTCCTACCACATACAATGAGTGTGTAAATAGTTTAGAGTGTGCTCCCTGTAGGATTATGAAGAAATTGTGACTTTATATCACCTCAAACACCTTCAAAGTCAATCCCCACTTGACATTGAGTGTGTGTTGTTCAGTTGAGGAAGCACCCAGCTTCTAACTCGGTTTCGTGCAAGGTTGTGAGACTAATTAGTGCTCACACTGTTTTGAGACTGGTGTAAGTGTGTGTAATGAGTGGGTTTCAAGACTAATTTGGCTGCAATGTTTGGAGAAAAATGCCTTTTATTGTGCACAACTTTTGATAATATAACGCCATAAAAACATGTTTCTGTTGCACCGTGCAGAATGTGCATGTGTTATATCCGAGGCTGATCGAACTAACAACCAGCTAAGTTCTGTCACTTCCTGACAACCGGTGGATCACTTTTAGAAATGTAAACATTAATCATTTAAAATTTCTGTGTCAGGCTGGCTCTACAAATGACCTTTTTGATGTTTTGTTCCTCAGTCACCATTCGGTTGAAGTCCATCAAGAACATCCAGAAGATCACCAAGTCCATGAAGATGGTGGCCGCCGCCAAGTACTCCAGAGCTGAGAGGTCCTTGAAGCCAGCTCGTGTTTATGGCACCAGGGCTCTCTGTAAGTTTCAGCCTCACAATGGGAAAAGGGTATTTTATAACACAGCCAAAAATTCTGACATGATGTTTTCAGAATGTTGGATGGCAAGCGAGTGGTTTAATAATAGATCATTTAACCTGATCATAAAAACTACTGTAAGAATCCTGACAATCATTTGCATCATTTCGAAATGTACAGCTAACCCACTTGGATAAAGTGTACAGTGTGTAGCATAATATTGGATTGTTTGAATAATATGCTTATTATTAATATTCTTTAGCGCTGTATGAGAAGGCTGAGATCAAGGCTCCAGAGGACAAGAACAAGCACCTGCTAATTGGTGTGTCGTCTGACCGTGGTTTGTGTGGAGCCATCCACTCCAGCGTGGCCAAAACCATTAAGAGTGAAATCGCCAAGCTCACTGGTGCCGGCAAGGAGGTCATGGTGGTTAATATCGGAGATAAGCTCCGAGGTTTGTTTTTTTGCTGGGCATAAATATCAATTAAGAGTTTAAAGGCCTTGGCTACAAGCTACAGTGGTGTGAAAAACTATTTGCCCCCTTCCTGATTTCTTATTCTTTTGCATGTTTGTCACACTTAAATGTTTCTGCTCATCAAAAACCGTTAACTATTAGTCAAAGATAACATAATTGAATACAAAATTAAGTTTTTAAATGAAGGTTTACATCTATTAAATGAGAAAAAACACTCCAAATCTACATGACCCTGTGTGAAAAAGTGATTGCCCCTCTTGTTAAAAAATAACTTAACTGTGGTTTATCACACCCGAGTTCAATTTCTGTAGTCACCCCCAGGCCTGATTACTGCCACACCTGTTTCAATCAAGAAATCACTTAAATAGGAGCTACCTGACGCAGAGAAGTAGACCAAAAGCACCTCAAAAGCTAGACATCATGCCAAGATTCAAAGAAATTCAGGAACAAATGAGAACAAAAGTAATTGAGATCCATCAGTCTGGTAAAGGTTATAAAGCCATTTTTAAAGCTTTGGGACTCCAGTGAACCACAGTGAGAGCCATTATCCACAAATGGCAAAAACATGGAACAGTGGTGAACCTTCCCAGGAGCGGCCGGCCGACCAAAATTACCCCAAGAGCGCAGAGACAACTCATCCGAGAGGCCACAAAAGACCCCAGGACAAC
The DNA here is from genome assembly GCA_030522415.1 of Channallabes apus. Taxonomy (NCBI): domain Eukaryota; kingdom Metazoa; phylum Chordata; class Actinopteri; order Siluriformes; family Clariidae; genus Channallabes; species Channallabes apus. The sequence goes on from CM060114.1 coordinate 27,170,203, forward strand.
ATCTAAAGAACTGCAGGCCTCACTTGCCTCAATTAAGGTCAGTGTTCACGACTCCACCATAAGAAAGAGACTGGGCAAAAACGGCCTGCATGGCAGATTTCCAAGGCGCAAACCACTTTTCAGCAAAAAGAACATTAAGGCTCGTCTCAATTTTGCTAAAAAAACATCTCAATGATTGCCAAGACTTTTGGGAAAATACCTTTTGTCGACGAGACAAAAGTTGAACTTTTTGGAAGGTGCGTGTCCCGTTACATCTGGCGTAAAAGTAACACAGCATTTCAGAAAAAGAACATCATACCAACAGTAAAATATGGTGGTGGTAGTGTGATGGTCTGGGGTTGTCTTGCTGCTTCAGGACCTGGAAGGCTTGCTGTGATAGATGGAACCATGAATTCTACTGTTTACCAAAAAATCCTGAAGGAGAATGTCCGGCCATCTGTTCGCCAACTCGAGCTGAAGCGATCTTGGGTGCTGCATCAGGACAATGACCCAAAACACACCAGAAAATCCACCTCTGAATGGCTGAAGAAAAACAAAATGAAGACTTTGGAGTGGCCTAGTCAAAGTCCTGACCTGAATCCTATTGAGATGTTGTGGCATGACCTTAAAAAGGCGGTTCATGCTAGAAAACCCTCAAATAAAGCTGAATTACAACAATTCTGCAAAGATGAGTGGGCCAAAATTCCTCCAGAGCGCTGTAAAAGACTCGTTGCAAGTTATCGCAAACGCTTGATTGCAGTTATTGCTGCTAAGGGTGGCCCAACCAGTTATTAGGTTCAGGGGGCAATTACTTTTTCACACAGGGCCATGTAGGTTTGGATTTTTTTTCTCCCTAAATAATAAAACCCCTCATTTAAAAACTGCATTTTGTGTTTACTTGTGTTATCTTTGACTAATAGTTAAATGTGTTTGATGATCAAAAACATTTTGTGTGACAAACATGAAAAAGAATAAGAAATCAGGAGGGGGGCAAATAGTTTTTCACACCACTGTATGTTTTAATGTTTAAACAATAAGCAATATTATTACTACATTGGAGTTGCACTACATTACATTAGTACTACATTATTAGTACAATGGAGGTGGGTCTGCAACAAGGATCGGTCTGAGCCCCTTTTTGTTTGCTTTGGTGATGGACAGGATGACAGATGAGGTTAGACAGGAGTCTCCTTGGACTATGATGTTTGCAGATGACATTGTGCTTTGTAGCGAGAGCAGGGAACAGGTGGAGGAAAATTTGGAGAGGTGGAGGTACGCTCTGTAAAGCAGAGGAATGAAGGTTAGCCGCAGCCAGACGGAATACATGTGTGTGAATGAGAGGGACCCAAGAGGAACAGTGAGGCTACAGGGAGCAGAGGTAAAGAAGGTGCAGGACTTTAAGTACTTAGGGTCAACGGTCCAGAGCAATGGAGAGTATGGAAAGGAGGTGAAGAGGCGGGTACAGGCAGGTTGGAATGGGTGGAGAAAAGTGTTAGGTGTATTGTGCGATAAGAGCATCAGTGAGAATGAAAGGAAAGGTGTACAGGACAGTGGTGAGACCAGCGATGAGAGAGTGGCACTGAAGAAAAGACAGGAGGCCGAGCTGAAGATGTTGAGGTTCTCCTTGGGAATGATGAGGATGGATAGGATCAAGAATGAGTTCATCAGAGGGACAACCCATGTTAGATGTTGTGTAGATAAAGTCAGAGAGGCCAGATTGAGGTGGTTTGGACATGTTCAGAGGAGAGATTGTGAATATATCGGTAGAAGGATGCTGAGGTTGGAACTGCCAGGCAGGAGGTCTAGAGGAAGACCAAAGAGGAGATTTATGGATGCAGTTAGCAAGCACATGAAGTTAGTTGGTGTGAGAGAAGAGGGTGCAGAGGATAGGGTTAGATGGAGGCAGATGATTCGCTGTGGCGACCCCTGAAAGGGAACAGCTGAAAGACAAAGAAGATTACTACATTGTACAATAACAAAAAGATTGACAACGGGGACTCCTGTGTCTCAGATTGAATATGTGATTGCCCTTTTCCTCTTAATTGGTAACTTGTGTACCAGGGGAGTGTTCGTTTACAAGCAAATTTGAGAAATAATCAGAGTAAATTCAAGGGAATTAATTCCCCATATCATTACAGCTTTATAGAATTGTTACTAAATCAAGACATTTCTATGACTTGGTTATTCCTCTGAATTGTGTCTGATTGTCAGGACCCATGGACAACACATCCTCATTAACTGTAAGGAAGTGGGACGCAAACCCCCGTCGTTCAGCGACGCCTCTATCATCGCTACAGAGCTGCTAGACTCCGGCTATGAGTTCGACCAGGGCTCCATCATCTATAACCGATTCAGGTGAGTGGTCTGCGCAGCACCAAATCAGACCACACACACACCCCCCATCTCAGATCTCGTACATCATCACAAATATTCTGTTGCAGGACCCATGTTAAACATTCTCACAAAGCAGTTTCTAACCAAATCATGTGGCTATAACTTGTTTTTCAAATTTTGCAGGTCTGTCATTTCCTACAAGACTTCTGAGAAGCCCCTGTTTTCTGTGGACACAGTTGCAGGCTCAGGTAGGCTGGCTGCAATGTTGGAGCTTTTTCGTTGCTTAATATAACACTCCAAGCTGCACTGTGAGGATTTTCAGTGCACAGTGTGAACTGGAAATTTTTTCTTTCTATTTAGGTCATATATAGTACCCGTCAAAAGCTTAAAAATATATATGCAATTAAACCTGGGATTGCAAGCCTAATTTGTTCAGGAAGCGTGCTTGTAATCCAAAGAACTCGAATATCAAAGCGAATTTCCCCGTAAGAAATAATAGAAACTCTGATGATTCATTCCACAACCCGAAAATATTCATATACAGTGAAACCTCGGATTGTGAGCAACACGGTTTACGAGTGTTCCGCAAGACGAGCAAAGATGCATCATGTATCACGCATGCACTTCTTGTTTTGATGCCGAGCATCATGTGATCACAACTGAGCCAACTTTTTTTTTTCTCTCTTGCACTGCGGACTTACGGGAAATCTTAGTGCCCCCGTCTCTCACTGGTATAATCAACACCCGTGCACGTGTGTATTGTTTACTGTAACCATGTGTATGCACGTAAAACATATATTTTTTTTGTGTCCGTATGCGTGTGTGTACAGCGCGGGTGTTAAGCAAATGCAAGTCTAAGTCTCATTAGAGAGGTTAAAAATCCATTTTCTCTCTTTGGGTCTGTGTGGGTGTGCGTCATTGGACACCGTGCAACACAGACAACCACACTTTCCTACATTCGCCTTCATGAGCTGAGACTGAGCATGGGAGGCGATTACCCACAGTCCCACAGCATGAAAGAGAGAAGAACCATTGACTCAGTTGTGATCACGTGACGCTCGGCAGACAATACATGCGTACTACTCCTATTTTAGGACCTTGTGGGAGAAAATTCTTCCACCTGTTGAAAGTTGCCTATAATTTAAAATATCAAACAGTTAACAAATTACTTACAATCAAAATTAAAGAAGATTTCAGACGCCACACAGAACTGGAAGAAGTAAGAGGATTTATTGCAGCAATAAAACCCAGTGAGCCGCACTTGCAATGCTTAGGTCATAAATACAAGCACTGTCAAGAGCAGACTGAATTCACAGCCTTTTATACACTTCAGGAGAAGGAGGGGGGAGTCCCGGGGATTTTCCCGACCCCTCCTCTATACACTCTTTTTGCTGACCACATCAAATTTTTATTCCATTATAATCCAGTTCTATCAATTGTTTTATTCCAGTTTCTTTCAATTAATTCTTCCCTTAAAATTATATTTCTCTTATCTTGTACCATTACACCATACACCTCGCTATCTGACTCCTCTCCTCTCATAACTTTCTCCATTATAATTTATTTTCATTAATAATTATTTTCTATTATCTTTAAACTTTTCATATCTTTTTATAAAAATATAGGGGTGTTGCTTGTTTTCAAGACTTTTTTTTCCTCGTGTTTCTTTGGTTTATTCTTCATTTCTCAAAAGACCAGTCATGGGTAAGCATCTCCTTTATACTACTGTACTTAATTTATTTATTATTTGTTACTTATTTGCCTTATTTTACCCTATTCAATGTTTTTATACTGTACATTTTATTCTATTTTATAGCTAACTGCAACTTCTCCATGGATGACTTCATCCCTGTGGATCACTCGGACAGCCAGGGCAGTTCAGATCGTGTTCCTTCTGAGGACTTTTATTTCTGTCGATGCTTTTACCTCTTACTGTATGTTTTGTATTTTACATTGGGCTTTTATACTTTGTAGTTTATATTATTATCATATAGATACGCTTATTTTATCCTGTGTCTTACTCTTATTAAAATGTTACTCACAAAACTCTCTGTGGCTCTGATTTATTTCTTATCTGCCCATCCAGTCTGTGTCCAAGGCCATTTTCACACACACATAGGGGAAACCCCTGCTCTGTGTTTCTCCCTCATCACTCTGCGCACACACATTCTGTTGACAGATTCCGGCCACCTGCGCACAGACACATACACACATTGTCTCCTGATCCTTCTGAATTTTGGTTTTAATGTATGATTGATTACATCGTCACCCCGTTAGCCCCCCTCTTATCAAGTTTCTACGGCCTGACCATCCGTTCTTTCCCTCATTACTCTTTTCAGGTTCGTCCAATTATTTTTTGGTTTCTGGTCTTATGTCTCCCTTATCTTATCTTCTGGCCTTGGTTTTGTTGGTTGCTCCTGGTCTTTTCTACAGTTCTCAAGAAACGGACCATGTATAAGCATCTCTTTACTTGGTATTATGTAGATGCACATACTAGTTTATTTTTCCTACTTTATTAAGCTCTGTATTCTTAATATCTGATCGTGTGTCTTTTTAGATCTTTGTCTATAATTTTACTTAAACATGTGTACGTGTATCTATCACTTGTTTTACTCCTTCATTAAGTGTGTGCGCTCACACTCTGCAAAGTCCGACACCTGGCGCCTTATCTTGTCTATGCTTTACGACCTGTCATGCTCCCCAGTTTCTAGAGACTTTCCAATCTCTCTCTATTTTCGCTGTTCCTAACTCGTCCTCTCTTTTATACTATAATGGTACACTTATAGTTCTTTTTATATTTCTACTTGCATAAATATATGTTGATCAAAATTTGCTTACAACCTCGCTCGTTTATCAAGTTTAATCAAATGTTTTAATAATCTCAATCCAGGGTTTTACTGTATATATTTTCTACATTTATAGAACAATACTGCATTTTTGTTTTCCAAACCTATGAAACAACCTGTGTGGCATTAGGTAATTAAGTAACAGTAGCAACAACAGTCAGCTGTTCTGGAATAGTTCTTTAAACGGTATTGTCAAGTGTATTTACAAAAAAAAAAAACACATCAAACAACATGGTAAAACTGGCACTTCGGGAGACAAATGTCAGGAAATCAAGACCAAAACTTACCTGCTGAAGAAGAGTTTTTCTTTTAGAGTTACCAGTCTCAAAAATCACTAACAGGATCTCAGATTAGAGCCGTTATAAAGGCTTTACAGAGCATAAGTAGCAGACACATCTCAATAATAACTGTTTCAAGGAAATTATCGCAAATTTATTGCATATTGATTTAGAATATAGCAAGAAATAAAAATCGCCCATTGAATTATAAATTGTGTCCATACCTTTTGACTGGTTGTTCATATGACTAGAGATGTCCACATTAAACTCCTTGCTATTCTTTATAATACAGAGAACATCGGCGTCTACGATGACATCGATGCTGATGTCCTGAGGAACTACCAGGAGTTTGCCTTGGTTAACATTATTTACTTCGGGCTGAAGGAGTCCACCACCAGTGAACAGAGTGCTACAGTAGGATGACCGCTATGGACAGCGCCAGCAAGAACGCCTGTGAGTGAAACACTCCCCTTTGTCTGTTTACTCCAGACCTTTCCCCAAGTTAATTTTCCACAAACTAATTAGTTAGCACAATAGTTTTTTTTTTATCATGAAATAGCAGTCTTCTGAATATAATGAATATATATATATTTTTCCTCTACAGCTGAGATGATCGACAAGCTGACCCTGACCTTTAACCGCACTCGCCAGGCTGTGATCACCAAGGAGCTGATTGAAATCATCTCTGGAGCTGCTGCTCTGTAAGATCTCTTTACCCTTTATGTAGTCATTTACTCAGTCCTCTCTTTCTCTCCATCTGAATGTTCACTCTTAATCAATCCTTAATCAATAGATTTAACAGGGGTGCAACGATTAATCAGTGTTTTCGAATAAAATCAGATTAGCTGGCAATGAATTTAATTGTCGATTAGTTGATGACATCATTGCACTTGATCCTTGAGCGAACTGTGAACGCTCTGACATGTAGGTTTAAGGCTTACTGAAATGAAGTGAGTAATAACCCGATGACGAACACCTTCACAAGCAAAAATCTCACAAAGTGTGGGAATAGTTTCACTCTTAACTAAAGCAAAATAACCGCTAGAATGCAGAGGGGAACGACTTTGTGCTGGTGGGGGCGTGGCCACTTGTGAAGAACGCGAGAGTCAGTTTAGTGGGAAAGGATTCACACCTAAAGAGAATGTGGCTGGTTACTGACTGTGTGTCGCTTTGAGTCAGGATTTTATTTGCAGTTCTTCTCAATAAACCTTTTTAAGTGAAACATGCACGCACCTTATTGCTGCCTTTTTTTTTTTTTTTTAGCTCCGCACATGTTTTCTCTCGCTTTACTTTTTTCGACTTACAGTAACACACACACCACCTTCTTAGGTGTGTGTCCATTTCCCCACTTACCTTACTCTCAGACCCGTTACATTTCACCTTGCTTTTAACATTTCCCATAATTGCCATCTGTAAGCTTTAATAGTTAGTTATAACTAATAGTTATTTTTGAGTTATATTTTATTGCTTCTACTTAGCTTTTTCTTGGATTTAGATTGTTTTATCAGGAAAGTTAATCTTTCTTTATCTTGATTGTTACTTACCACATGCACAAAACAACCCGAAGCTAAATTTAAGCACTGATGGCTTAATAAGGGCTATTGTGTAATTGTACAATTTGTAATCCGATTAATTGATTTAATAATCATCATAGAATCATTGAATTTTAAGTTATTTCACTGAGGTGCACATCTGTCATGAAGGTCCTGTTACAGAGGCTGTGATGTATAATAAAACACTAACACTTGCTTCTTTTTGATACACTCTCCATATTCCTAAAGGTGATCAGCTGATCTTGAACTGTTGTGCATCTCAGACATGACTATCCAGCAGCTCCTTTATCAGATCGACTAGGAATCCTGATTAGCCTTGGCAAATATATCTTGTTTATACAAAAGTCGTTTGGCTGTGACCTGTGGATTCACAATCCTTGTTCCTGTGAACCAGAAGAAAATTATGATTCCTAATTGGTTAGGAATGTTATGGTTGTTTATCCCTGCATCCCAAAGAAATCTTTGTCCCGAAACCGGGAAGTTGAAGTCCAGTTGAAGTCCTTCCTGATTAATTACTGCTAAATTTAATCTGCAAATTTTAATTACTGCTAAATTTATTCTGGAAATGAGCATGGTTGCAGTCTTTAAATAGCCACACAATGATGCACTTCATGTAGACTTTTTTTTTTTCTACATGTAACTGAAATCCACATAAAATATTTAACTCCAAAGCAAATTAATTTGTTCTTGTATAACAGTGAGGCCAGTAATCGTAGCTGTCCTGGATTTACATTCCCCTCATTATTTTTCTGTTTTTATTTAATTTGTATTCTTTTGTTATGTTAATAATTAGCATTTTATTAATCTCATGTCTACTAATCACATTAATTTTTCTCTTTTTTTTCTTTTATGTTTTTCTTTTACTTTGTTTTTCCTTCTACTGACTATCATACACCTTGTGTAAATTCCACTCTCAGGAACTGAGGCATAACGGAGGTAAAGAGAAGTAAAGCAGAAATAAATGGTAGCACTGTGGGTGTGTATAAGTAGCATGCATTTTGAGCTTTCTGAAAAAGAAAGAATAAGACATGGCAGAGCACAAACTAAATAGACACCATCACTTAAGTCGCTTTGTATAAAACATCTAACATATGAAGAAAAAAAGTATAAATTAAAAATCCTTTACTGCTGCTTATTGTAACATTAAGCATATGAAAGCTGTGTGCTATTTAAACATACCCAGGTATTTGTAGACAACCCCCCCCCCTCCCCCGGCTAAAGTTTTCTGGTAGTTCCAAAAGTGTTTTTTCTTTTCATTTTTTCAAAGCAGGCTCAAGATTTCAAACCACATATAATTCTTCTTGAACATTTCTAATGTTGAAATGCAGTACATTTCCTTGCTTAGTGCTGGGTCCTGAATCAAAACAGACTATTAATGTTATTTGCAGGCATTAGTTGCTACCATTTTATTATATGAACTTGGTTAATGGAGTGTTGATATACCCCATGCCCCTTATGGTAGTTTTTGAATATTACCTCATTTTGAACATTTCGTGACCTTGAACCTGCTCCTTCTGTGATAACCCTGAGTGCTGTGCAGTACTGTACTTTGATGATCCTTTTGTTAAATGTATTTATTTATTTTTAAAACATTTTTTTACAGATAAAGACGGACCCTGCAGGCCATTGTGCTTCTGGCAAGAAATACAGTGGTGTGAAAAACTATTTGCCCCCCTCCTGATTTCTTATTCTTTTGCATGTTTGTCACACAAAATGTTTCTGATCATCAAACACATTGAACTATTAGTCAAAGATAACACAAGTAAACACAAAATGCAGTTTTTAAATGAGGGGTTTTATTATTTAGGGAGAAAAAAAAAATCCAAACCTACATGGCCCTGTGTGAAAAAGTAATTGCCCCCTGAACCTAATAACTGGTTGGGCCACCCTTAGCAGCAATAACTGCAATCAAGCGTTTGCGATAACTTGCAGCGAGTCTTTTACAGCGCTCTGGAGGAATTTTGGCCCACTCATCTTTGCAGAATTGTTGTAATTCAGCTTTATTTGAGGGTTTTCTAGCATGAACCGCCTTTTTAAGGTCATGCCACAACATCTCAATAGGATTCAGGTCAGGACTTTGACTAGGCCACTCCAAAGTCTTCATTTTGTTTTTCTTCAGCCATTCAGAGGTGGATTTGCTGGTGTGTTTTGGGTCATTGTCCTGCTGCAGCACCCAAGATCGCTTCAGCTTGAGTTGACGAACAGATGGCCGGACATTCTCCTTCAGGATTTTTTGGTAGACAGTAGAATTCATGGTTCCATCTATCACAGCAAGCCTTCCAGGTCCTGAAGCAGCAAAACAACCCCAGACCATCACACTACCACCACCATATTTTACTGTTGGTATGATGTTCTTTTTCTGAAATGCTGTGTTACTTTTACGCCAGATGTAACGAGACACGCACCTTCCAAAAAGTTCAACTTTTGTCTCGTCGGTCCACAAGGTATTTTCCCAAAAGTCTTGGCAATCATTGAGATGTTTATTAGCAAAATTGAGACGAGCCTTAATGTTCTTTTTGCTTAAAAGTGGTTTGCGCCTTGGAAATCTGCCATGCAGGCCGTTTTTGCCCAGTCTCTTTCTTATGGTGGAGTCGTGAACACTGACCTTAATTGAGGCAAGTGAGGCCTGCAGTTCTTTAGATGTTGTCCTGGGGTCTTTTGTGGCCTCTCGGATGAGTTGTCTCTGCGCTCTTGGGGTAATTTTGGTCGGCCGGCCACTCCTGGGAAGGTTCACCACTGTTCCATGTTTTTGCCATTTGTGGATAATGGCTCTCACTGTGGTTCGCTGGAGTCCCAAAGCTTTAGAAATGGCTTTATAACCTTTACCAGACTGATAGATCTCAATTACTTTTGTTCTCATTTGTTCCTGAATTTCTTTAGATCTTGGCATGATGTCTAGCTTTTGAGGTGCTTTTGATCTACTTCTCTGTGTCAGGTAGCTCCTATTTAAGTGATTTCTTGATTGAAACAGGTGTGGCAGTAATCAGGCCTGGGGGTGACTACAGAAATTGAACTCAGGTGTGATAAACCACAGTTAAGTTATTTTTTAACAAGAGGGGCAATCACTTTTTCACACAGGGCCATGTAGATTTGGAGTTTTTTTTCTCCCTTAATAACATAAACCTTCATTTAAAAACTGCATTTTGTGTTCAATTATGTTATCTTTGTCTAATAGTTAACGGTTTTTGATGAGCAGAAACATTTAAGTGTGACAAACATGCAAAAGAATAAGAAATCAGGAAGGGGGCAAATAGTTTTTCACACCACTGTACATGTTGTTCAGTCATCTGGTATCACATTAAAGAATAATTGTCCTTCTGTTTGTAAAATATCATTAAATAAACCTCTTACAATGACTTGTCCAACCATTTTTGCATCTGTTTCTTATTTGAGTTCTCAGGCATTGCCGTAAGTCCTCCCTCCCACGTGTTCTTCTGTTATTGCTGTAGAGTCCTCAGGCATTTTTGTAAGTCCTCCAGTTGTTGCAGTAGGTCCTCAGGCGCTGCTGTAGTTTCCGTGTAGGGATCCAGGAGGTATTTCCATTGGCTTTGGTCCTCCTAATTGTGATATACAGTAGGGCTGCACAATATATTGAAAAATGATCGTTATCGCGATAATGTATAAATGTGTGTATATATATATATATATATGTGTGTGTGTGTGTGTGTGTGTATATAAAATATGTATGTATATATATACATATATATGTTATATAGTGGTGTTATAATAATGAATTCGCAGAATATATATAATAAAATGTATAATATTAGATATATTAAAGCGGTATACGCAATATCAGTATCGCAAAGAATTGCAATAAATGAAATTGATGAGTGTATGGTTACACGTAAATAAAAAGTAATGTTTGAAAGTAATTCATATTTTGTTGGCAGGTTTATGGTAACAGCAAACCAGGAGTCAGAATATCTGCTGAGGGGTTTAAGTCATTCAGTGTTTTGAAGTCTAAATATTTGCAACTTCCTTGACATATAGTTTCTTTTTAGCCTGAATTAGATTTAATTACATCAGACGAATATCTATTACCTGTTTATTTAGTATGATCATTACATATATAAATGATAAAAAAAAAACATTGAGAATAATAATAATTAAAAAATGCATTTCTCTAGGGAAATGTTATATCGCAAATAATATCGGTATCGCAATATTCAACAACATATCGCATATTTTCCTAATATCGTGCAGCCCTAATATACAGTATATAAAAAAAACTTAATATCAGCCAGGAAAATTGCAATTGGTGCAACTCTAGTCTTTAGACATCGCTGTCAGTTCTTCATGCATGGGTGTGTTTTTCTTCTGTATATATTTTTCCTTTTTTTGTCTGTTTTTCACCTTCTTCCTTATCCCTCTCCTCAGATGGACGGACAGACCCTGGGCTGAGTGACATTGAGCAGGCTTTCGGACTGATGGGGGTGAGCGTGGCGGAGCTGGAGGACTACATCAACAACCTGGAGCCGGTGGGGTTCTTCCACTCCATCCCCCAGTTCCCCATCAGCAAGAGCAGCGTGCTGCAGTTCCCCAAATCCACCTTCGACGCAGACGCCCGCAACGCTCTGCGCGGAGACAAGAGGGACTACATCCCAGAATACCTCCCTCCCCTCGCCCCGCTCCACCAAGGTACGTTTTACAGAAGGGGGTGCGCTCCAAACGTGTCTCGGGAATGCATCTCAGCAGATCAGACCGATAGGATTTTCTCAACGTCACGCAAAATTAAGAAATTATAATAATAAAAAGTGGATAAATATTTATTCATTCTGTTTATTTAACATACATATTTTTTCTTGTCCTTGAACACTTGCATGTCTTTTATTCCAGTTTAAAAATCTAGTAAACGTCACATTGTGTCAGTGCGTCTCGAATTATTTCTTTTATTTTTATTACTATTATTGTAATTGCTTATTCTTCTCAGGATATCCCTGTGGGCTAGTGTATTAATAATTAAAATTTTAATAATATAAATAATGCACACACAATGCTCAACAATGTCTTTTAAAAAAATATCTCAACAATATCAGAGTTAAAAACGTAAACATCACTAGAGACGTAACTGTTATAATAAATGTCTCCCTCTAGAGGTTATACTTTCACCTGAAACGGTCAGATTTTTGAATTTTTAAAAAAATTTCACAGTTAAACTTTGTCACATTTAATCACTGTAACTTTTAAATAGAATAAATATGAATAAGTATAAACGTAATACTGCTAGATAAAAAAAACATGTGAACGTTGCCAAATGTTAAAAAAAAATAATTATATATATATATATATATATTAGTTTAATTATTTTGTTACAGGATCTAATCAGATTTTATTATTATTATTTTGAAATCTGATCCTTTATGCTATTCTTGTATCAGGTTTTATTTTTTTTGTACATCCGTAACTAAACAGTTTTTCAGTAAATCATGACCGTATTTAACGATCAGTACCAACTCTTATTACGTAATGTATTTTTAGACAAGTCGTCTGGAATCTTGTGACTGATTATTGACTCGTAATCATGTTTTAAAACATGCCCCGGATCTCTCGGCTTTCCTTTACTATGTTGTGTGTGTGTGTGTCTGTGTGTGAGGGAGAGAGAGACTCGTAGTAGAGCCAGATAAGCTTTTGTGAGAGGTGTGTGTGTGCGCGTTTCCTCAGGTCGAGGAACACAGAAGCAGTCTGCCTGGACCGGTTGTCCTCTGTTCGAATTTAGGTTCCTTTTCCTTCGTCTCACCTGCAGACATCCTCCTACACTTCCTGCCTGGCTCCTGTCCTAGCGTCTGGCACCACACACATGCACACACTGGCATACACACACACGCCTACTCAGGACACACACGGGGCACTACTGTCAGCGGGTGGTCAAGAGGCAGACATGATCGGGGTTGTTTTAGGTCAGCCAGGAAGTGGACTCTGTGTGTGTGTTTGGGGGGTTTGCTGGGGGTCTGGTCCGGATGGCAGAAAGCCTAGGTAGTAGAAAGGTGTGTGAGGAGAGAGAGACTTCAGCCAGGGCAGGAGGCCTAACTGGGCTTGGAGCCAGCGTTCTTTCACAGAGAGCCCGATCGAGCTCTGTCTCGTTACCCCTGAGAGACTCGTGCGCAACTTGTGAACCATAGATCGATGGAAATATGAAGAAAAATGTGTGTGTGTGTGTATCAGAGGTGTCAAGTAACGAAGTACAAATACTTCGTTACCTTACTTAAGTAGAAATTTTGGGTATCTATACTTTACTGGAGTAATTATTTTTCAGCCGACTTTTTACTTCTTTTTACTAATTATCTGTACTTTCTACTCCTTACTTTTTAAAAACAGCCTCGTTACTCTATTTTTATGATCAGAACGCGCAATCCCTCCGGTCGCATGATAAGAACGCGCACAACGCCCCCCCCCTCCCCGTCACATGATCAGAACGTGCACAACGCCATCCCCCCCCCCCCGTCACATGATCAGAAAGCGAGACCTTAATGCTTTTTTCCCCCCCTCACGGTACTTTTACTTTTATACTTTAAGTAGTTTTGAAACCAGTACTTTTAAACTTTTACTTAAGTAAAAAGCTTGGGTTGATACTTCAACTTCTAAAGAAGTATTTTTAAACCCTAGTATCTATACTTCTACTCAAGTAATGAATGTGAATACTTTTGACACCACTGGTGTGTATATGTGTGTGTGTATATATATATATATATATATATATATATATATATATATATATATATATATATATATATATATAAAATGTGTGTATGTATATAATGTGTGTGTGTATATATATATACAGTGGTGTGAAAAACTATTTGCCCCCCTCCTGATTTCTTATTCTTTTGCATGTTTGTCACACAAAATGTTTCTGATCATCAAACAGATTTAACTATTAGTCAAAGATAACACAAGCAAAAACAAAATGCAGTTTTTAAATGAGGGGTTTTATTATTTAGGGAGAAAAAAATTCCAAACCTACATGGCCCTGTGTGAAAAAGTAATTGCCCCATGAACCTAATAACTGGTTGGGCCACCCTTAGCAGCAATAACTGCAATCAAGCGTTTGCGATAACTTGCAACGAGTCTTTTACAGCGCTCTGGAGGAATTTTGGCCCACTCATCTTTGCAGAATTGTTGTAATTCATCTTTATTTGAGGGTTTTCTAGCATGAACCGCCTTTTTAAGGTCATGCCACAACATCTCAATAGGATTCAGGTCAGGACTTTGACTAGGCCACTCCAAAGTCTTCATTTTGTTTTTCTTCAGCCATTCAGAGGTGGATTTGCTGGTGTGTTTTGGGTCATTGTCCTGCTGCAGCACCCAAGATCGCTTCAGCTTGAGTTGATGAACAGATGGCCGGACATTCTCCTTCAGGATTTTTTGGTAGACAGTAGAATTCATGGTTCCATCTATCACAGCAAGCCTTCCAGGTCCTGAGCAAAACAACCCCAGATCATCACACTACCACCACCATATTTTACTGTTGGTATGATGTTCTTTTTCTGAAATGCTGTGTTACTTTTACGCCAGATGTAACGGGACACGCACCTTCCAAAAAGTTCAACTTTTGTCTCGTCGGTCCACAAGGTATTTTCCCAAAAGTCTTGGCAATCATTGAGTTGTTTTTTAGCAAAATTGAGACGAGCCTTAATGTTCTTTTTGCTTAAAAGTGGTTTGCGCCTTGGAAATTTGCCATGCAGGCCGTTTTTGCCCAGTCTCTTTCTTATGGTGGAGTCGTGAACACTGACCTTAATTGAGGCAAGTGAGACCTGCAGTTCTTTAGATGTTGTCATTTTGTGGCCTCTCGGATGAGTTGTCTCTGCGCTCTTGGGATAATTTTGGTCGGCCGGCCACTCCTGGGAAGGTTCACAACTGTTCCATGTTTTTGCCATTTGTGGATAATGGCTCTCTCTGTGGTTCGCTGGAGTCCCAAAGCTTTAGAAATGGCTTTATAACCTTTACCAGACTGATAGATCTCAATTACTTTTGTTCTCATTTGTTCCTGAATTTCTTTGGATCTTGGCATGATGTCTAGCTTTTGAGGTGCTTTTGGTCTACTTCTCTGTGTCAGGTAGCTCCTATTTAAGTGATTTCTTGATTGAAACAGGTGTGGCAGTAATCAGGCCTGGGGGTGACTACAGAAATTGAACTCAGGTGTGATAAACCACAGTTAAGTTATTTTTTAACAAGGGGGGCAATCACTTTTTCACACTGGGCCATGTAGATTTGGAGTTTTTTTTCTCCCTTAATAACGTAAACCTTCATTTAAAAACTGCATTTTGTGTTCATTTATGTTATCTTTGACTAATAGTTAACGGTTTTTGATGAGCAGAAACATTTAAGTGTGACAAACATGCAAAAGAGTAAGAAATCAGGAAGGGGGCAAATAATTTTTCACACCACTGTATATATATATATATATATATATATATATATATATATATATATATATATGTGTGTGTGTGTGTGTGTGTGTATATAAAATATGTATGTATATATATATACATATATATGTTATATAGTGGTGTTATAATAATGAATTCGCAGAAGTGACCTTGTGGGATGTGTGTGTGTGTGTGTGGATCAGGAGTATCAGAAGCAGAGTTTGAGCTTCTGGACAAAACAGACGGTCTGATTGTGGAGCTAGCACAATTAAAAACAGAATACAGAAGTGAGATCTTCATCCCCACATGTCCTCAGTTCTCAGGTCACCGCTCGGGACCCGTCGTAACTTTGCTCTCATTGTCAGCATTCCTGAGTAAGTCCCTCCGCAGTAGCTGCGATCTGCAGTACGTCATTCACAGAGATCCTCCGCAGCAGTGATGCGTGTACAGAATTACACACGCTCTCGTCTCCGCTTCGCCCGGGTGTTGGCAGGAAGCCACGCTGACGTTGCGCAAGATTCCGTTTCAAACACGGAATAGTGAGCACTTTGTGGGCCTCATTTATCAATCTTTCAGCAAAGTTGTGTGTAAGTAATTCGATAGAGTCGAGGTTTACATTAGTTAGTCTTCGTGTGTGTGAGAGAGAGTGTGAGTGAGTTTTGGCTCCTCGATTGTTGAAATCATCCCGGTTTTAGAAATGCACTATTCATAGTGAATACAGCTTCCTAAGTGGTCAATTTGTATCATTCTTTTTTTTTTTTTATGATCTGCCAACGTGGGCCATGTTAAAAAAAAACAATACACACACACACACGGCAGGTTAGTCAGAAGGTGGTGCTGAATTTTGTATAAAAACACTAAAACAATACTTCCAGCTTATGTACAAAAACCATTCACTATGTCCAAACGCATTAATTGATGAAGATTTAAAAGAAAAAAACTAATGTGGGCTTCTGGGTTTTGCATGAAAATAGAAAGAAGATAAGTGTTACAAAGTTACAACAAGAACTCTCCAGCACACTCAGTAAAACCTAACAGCTGTTTTACTTATAAATCTGTATCTAACGCTACTGATTGTTTCCAAAGCAAGGAGTTCTTGGCATGCAAATATTTTATTCTTTTGTAATCTCATTAACAATTTTTTTTTTTATAGTTTTGTACATAACACAGACATGATAAACATATTTAACATTTGCACTAAGGATAAAGACTTTGCCTAAGACTTTTGCCCAGTACTGTATGTAGTTGCACCTCATCATTTAATCATACTGACAACGAAAAAAATATATATAATAAAATGTATAATATTAGATATATTAAAGCGAGTGTAGAGTAAGGGACATGTCTGTTAACAATGTCAGGTCTCTGCATTTGTGCAGAGCAGGAAGTTTTCCTCTTCAGGGAAGTTTTAGGACTAACTAACTGCTTTTTTTTTTTTTTTTGTAGAAAATGGTGGAAAATGTACACGTGGATGATGTAACCTGCACGTGAGTGAGAGTAGATTGAGGAGAAGTAGTTTAAAGAGTCTTTAAATGTATTTAAGTATCAAAAGTAGTGAGCTATTTTTTAAGCTCACTGTAGCCTTAGAGTTCATTCATACTAGACACTCGGACCTTTGTCCCAGTATGATTGTGTAATATTAATGCTCCATATCAGCATGCTGTGAGTCAAAATAAAAAAGTGGTCTCAAGCATTGTATAGTGGGACGACCTGAATGAAATATGAAAGCTAAATGTACATGAACACGGACATGGTCTTGACATTTTCTTTTCTGAAATAACTTTATTAGGTCTTTGCGTGAAGGTTGACTTCCTTGTTCTTTCATTCACTTTGTTGTTATTGGCTTATGCAAACCCATTTACAGGTTGTCCCCCCGAGTTACGAACGAGCGCCGTTCTTAAGTCCGATTTGTTCTTAAGTTCGACAAAGTGAGTCTTATATGCCTTTGACACAAATATACAATGTAAATGCATACCAATCCACTTGACTAAATCTGTCCTCTTTCCCTACTCTGCCAACATGTGGCCAAAAACCATAATCGTGCCTAAAGAAATGAATCTCGCCGTTTTGAAATATGGATTATTCAACATTAGGACAGCTTTATAGGACAGCCAATTTATATCATTGTGCTCTTGGACTGATTCATTGAAACCGATGAGGCCGCGCACACACTAGCGCGCGCGCACACATCCACACACACACACACACACACACACACACACACACACACACACACACACAATATACCGGACTTAAGCATTTTATACATTCACTTACACACTGAAAATATTATATATAATTGTAAATATTAATATCTGGTGCACTGCAGTGTCTATTTTTTTGTTCGATACACATGAGCTGCTACTTCTGTGATTGAACTGGAGGTAGAACCGTGGTCCATTCATAACTCAAATGTTTGTAAGTCAGGGAATACCTGTAAATAATAATACAGACTATTAATAATAATAATGTGAATGCTGATGGGGAGCAATGGTTGGTACGAGCAAGGATGGTACGAATTATTCACTCCTAGAATGAAAGCAGCATTTAAGTTATAAAAGTTACTAAAAGTATATAATTTATTCAGTCTCTCTTCTCTACTCTTTCTTTCTCTGTGTCTCTTTTTCGCAAAACCCGAGCAAGCTTGTCCATGAGGATTTCTGAATACGATATATACTATACCAAGTCTATAGTAGTATCATTTAGGTCGGAGACAGTGACATCGGTCACGCTACTCTGTTGTGATCTTATAGGAACATAATCAAAATTATAAATTACTTGAGCACTGAAAAAGAAGTGAGTTATAGACATCTTGATGTACCAATATTTTTGAAAGAAGGTTCTCACACTCGTTTAAGGTTGTGTGTGAGAGAGAAGGTTTCGGTCTGCAGGCGCTTGTTTGTCTATTGTGCTGAAGCGTATTGTCGTCAGCTCCAGAGGGAAGGAGGGATGGCAGAGCGAAAGCGAGCGATTGCATCTATACACTGAAATTACCAGCGATCACGCCGAGTGATAAACAGCCGCTCTATGCAGAGAGAGCAGGAGCGAGAGGCACAAGATGAATACGAGTAGGAGAGAAGAGTTCCTCTCTACAGGGTGCAGTACGATGATGCAGTCCTAGTGTTTGTGGCCATAAAGAATTGAACAGAGAGAGAGACAGAGTGTTAACAACACAGAGTTAAACTACAGTATGGCTAACCACATGAAGCAATTTATGTTAACTGTATCAAATCTATTCTCATTGTCATTGTCTCATCAGAGTACATCCTGTCAATACGTCACCATCTTAATCAATATGTGTCCAAGAGCTGTAGCTTTCGTACCTTCTCAGACATCCTGTCAACTGACCGACTGGTATTAACTGGGTTTGCGAGCCATCTAGGTAATACGTGAAATAATAATTGAAATAATTATAATAATCTTTTTTTAAATATTAAAATTGGCTAACACAGCATACACCTAAGACAATTTTTCCCTAATGTTCAGAATTCACTCTTAAAGGTCCCATATTTTACTATTTCTTTAACAAGTTAACACAGGTCTCAGAGCTCCTTCAAAGAGTGTTTGTTAATGCTCTGGCTTAAATATCCATCAGACAATGCATTTTTTTTCATACCTCAAACTTTAGTTCACTCCTCCTTCAAAAGTGCAGTCTCAGTATCTATGCAAATGAGTTACTCTTGTGCCATGCCCATCCACAGGGATGGGGCTTTTCTTATATGTGAGGTCACAATAGGAAGGAATTCTAATTGGCTTGTTTAAGCCCCAGCCAGTAAAGAAAATTGAAAGGTAGGAAATAACTTTTTCCCTCCCTTTTTTCATAAATGCATGGACAACAACCCCCCCCCCCCCCCCAAAAAAAAACAAAAACAAAAAAACAGTGAATTTGGCAGTATAGGTCAACTTTAACATTGTTTTTCTTAATCC
Organism: Channallabes apus; assembly: GCA_030522415.1. NCBI lineage: Eukaryota > Metazoa > Chordata > Actinopteri > Siluriformes > Clariidae > Channallabes > Channallabes apus. The sequence continues at coordinate 27,189,489 of CM060114.1, forward strand.
TAAACACCAGCCAGCCAGCCACAGGATGTCTAAAAAGGTACAGTATTTCTTAATGAAACTCGACAAACTGGTTGAGTTGGTGAAGTAATGCCAGGATGTACTCTGATTAGGAAATATGAACAATGAGAATATAATTTATACAGTTAGCATAAATTTCTTCATGTGGTTAGCCATGGTTTAAAGTCAGTCACATACAGGGGCTTGTCTGTAAACGCATAAACAAAAGGAAAACATTCACGAAGCAGCCTCACTCACTATGTACATGGTACTCTTTTGGTATGGAGTGACATCATAGTATTTGGCTTTTAAGCAGGCAGTTTTAAAACTAATATTTATCAACAATCATAATATCTCCTGTTCAAGACATAAGGATGGATAATAATTACTGTATATGGTAGTCTATTTGTTTTTTAGAAAAAAAAGCTCTGTTTGTCTGTCTGGTGTCTAGACTCCTGGGAATTGTCTACCTGTGTTTGTGTAGAAGGTGGAGAGTCCAGTGGAGCCTGTGTGTGTTTTCTGGATTTCCACTTTGGTGAGCTAATGTCACACTGATAGATGCACGTGTGTGTGTGTGTGTGTGTGTGTGTGTGTGTGTGTGTGTGTGTGTGTGTGTGTGTGTGTGTGTGTGTGTGTGTGTGTGTGTGTGTGTGTGTGTGTGTGTGTGTGTGTGTGTGTGAGAGAGAGCGAGAGGAGAAATTTTATGGAATGTAGTTCTGCACTGTCTCTCTCTGCGAGTCTGAATAGTAAAGACTGTTTGAATGGGAGGCAATTTGTCATCATTGTAGCATGGCTAAATTAGTAACAGTGAGCCTCATTTATCAATGTAAGTTACAGTATAAAGTAAAGCAGTGTGTAGATGTTTCTGTAGAGCAACTCGAAGTAAAGGTCCGCACCAGATTCACAGTAGTGCCGATAATGTTGATTTTCTTTACTCACGTGCATCTGATGTATTTGGTGTATGCTAAACAGCTAATTTTCATTGCATGATTCCATAACTTCATAAAAGGCAAAATTCATAGAGATGAAAATAAATGGTTCATATAATGATAAATAAATGGTGAAAGAAGCTATCATATGGTATGACAACTACCTATCTGGGAAGGTAAAGACTAACATGAGCTTCCTCAGAGATGAAGCAAGCCAATATAACCTTTTTTGAACTTCTGCTCATGCAGAACTTCTGCTGATCACATGAAGGAATTGGAAAGCATGCATAGGGTTCACAGATGCACAAGAATATCTATTTCTAATGGCTACTGCAACTAATAAGGAAGAACCATGGCCAGTTCTGCTGTCTTGGACTCCCACTCATGAATTTCTATGGCATTTTTGGGATTTGAACTCATGATGTCTGGATAAAAGACTCGACCCCTGTCAGCTGTCCAATTACAGGCCAATATCAAACCTCCCCTTTATCTGTAAGATTCTGGAAAAGATAGTAGCGGAGCAGCTATGCTCATATCTACACAGAAATGGCATACATGAACTGTATCAGTCAGGATTTAGGCCTCATCACAGCACAGAAACAGCACTTGTTAAAGTAGTAAATGACCTCCTATTGGCCTCTGATCAGGGTTGTGTAACTATGCTTGTATTACTCGACCTCAGTGCAGCTTTTGACACCATTGATCATGCTATTCTTCTTCACAGATTAGAAAATGTAGTAGGAATTAAGGGTACAGCCCTCTTCTGGCTCAGATCCTATTTGACCGATCGTTATCAGTATGTAGACTTAAATGGTGATTATTCTGCATGTTCTCTAGTGGAGTTTGGCGTTCCGCAGTGTTCAGTTTTAGGCCCACTGCTTTTTTCCCTTTACATGTTTCCTCTGGGCAACATAATCCGTAAGCATGGTATTAGTTTTCATTGTTATGCTGACAACACACAGCTATACGTCTCAACAAAACCTGATGAGAAAAACCATCTTACTAAAGTTGAGCAATGTGTGCAGGACATAAGAAATTGGATGCTAATTAACTTCCTTCTGCTTAATCCGGATAAGACAGAAGTTCTAGTCATAGGACCGCATACAGCTAGAAGTAAAATCTTAGATCACACCGTAACTTTAGATGGCCTTTCTGTTCCATCAAGTGCAACAGTAAAAGACCTCGGCGTGATTATAGATTCCAGCCTTTCATTTGAAGCTCATGTAGATAATATCACCAGGATAGCATTCTTTCACCTCAGAAATATTGCCAAGATAAGAAATATATTGTCGCTAAACGATGCAGAAAAACTAGTTCATGCTTTTATCACTTCTAGGTTGGACTATTGTAATGCCTTACTGTCTGGTTGTTCAGTTAGGTGCATAAACAAGCTTCAGCTAGTCCAGAATGCAGCAGCGAGAGTCCTCACTAGAACCAGAAGATATGAGCACATCACCCCTATCCTATCTTCACTGCATTGGCTCCCTGTGAAGTTTCGCATTGATTTTAAAATACTACTCTTGACATATAAAGCATTAAATGGTCTTGCGCCGCAGTATCTGAGCGAACTGCTAGGTCTTACGATTCGCCACGCCTACTTCGGTCAAAGGATGCAGGCTGCTTGTCAGTACCGCGTATTATGAAAACTACAGCTGGGGGCAGAGCTTTTTCTTACAAAGCCCCAAAATTATGGAATAGTCTTCCAAATAGTGTTCGGGACTCAGACACAGTCTCAGTGTTTAAGTCTAGGCTAAAAACCTATTTATTTAGCCAAGCATTTTTATAAATAGATTTGCCATAAGGTAAAGGAGCAGATCTGGGGGACTCATGGACGTAGAGTATTATGGTGAACTGGTATGTTTAGATGTTGTCTTCCTCAGTCTCATTTGATCACTCAGGTTTGTTGACGGTGAGGTGATTGTTTGCTTTACATCTCAGGGAGCCCTCATGTTTGTGTTTCCTTCTGGCTCTCCCTTTTAGTTATGCTGTCATAGTTAGTCCTGCTGGAGTCCCTGCTTGCACTCTACAGTAAATATACATTCACATTATACATTGTGACTGTGACCATACCTAATTGCAATCTCTCCTCCTCTTCTCTTTCTCCCCCTCTTTCTCTTTCCTCTCTCCCCCTGTCTCCCCCTTTCACTCTTTCTCTCTCTCTCTCTCTGTCTAGCTACACATGTCATTCCTGAGCTGCCAGTGATCCAGACTCCCTCTGCCCTCCGGACCTGTCTGATCCATCCTGGTGCCCCGTTTCTGGTTGGAGGTCTCGTCGCATGGATGCCCCGTGTGTCTCTTTGGGATGCGTCTGGTGTCTGGGGATGATTCTATCTACTTAGAAGACGGTTCTGGCCTCGACTGGTGTTGTCAGCTGTTTCTCTGAGGACTTGACAATTCGATAGTTCAGGACTGGAACTTTCTACAAGTCTATCTGAGTCTCCAATAACTACTGGACTCCATTTTACATCAACTATTATAGCTGAACCTAACACTTAACACTGTATAAATGCAGATAATTTCCTGCTATCTGTTTCACCCAGATGAGGATGGGTTCCCTGTTGAGTCTGGTTCCTCTCAAGGTTTCTTCCTATTAACATCTCAGGAAGTTTTTCCTTGCCACTGTCGCCCTCGGGCTTGCTCACCAGGGACTATCTGAACATTTTGATTCATACACATTCACATTCCATACAAACTTAAATAATTCTTTTGATTGTGTAAAGCTGTTTTGAGACAATGTCAATTGTTAAAAGCGCTATACAAATAAAACTGAATTGAATTGAATAAAAGCAGGAAAGCTGTTCTGCTGCACCAGATGTGAGCCCTAAAGCAATTTTAAATGTCTTCATTTTAAAGATTTAAACATGACTACATAATCTGCACATAAAATTGCAGAAGCTTATGATATGTAGCTGATTAAAAACAAGGTCCAAATTAGTAAGTATAGTTACTGTGCTAAAGTCTTGTCTCACTTCTCATTTCTTCTTATTTTGCTTACAAAGAGCTAGACTTTTTGTATTCTTGAGGAACAGTTCTCAAGCCTTCCTGGAAGAATGTTTTGACTCTCATTTTTGGCAACTTTTTATTTATTTTATTTTTTTTATCTCAGTCCATTTTTACCTGACCAGTTTCAGAGGAATGTTTTTTGTTTGTTAAGACATACAATGGCCTATGAATCATTCAAGCATAAATAACCATCTAGCTTAAGGGATGAACCAGTGAGAAACAGGTGGAGATGATGACAGATGTAGATCAGGTCAGTAGACTGGTGATGAATGCTGCGTGGTTGGAAAAAACAAGAGGGGAAATGAGGGTGCTACTAATGTTGATACATAAACAACAATTTATTTGTTATTTTATCTTTATTTTGTGGTCTATCTCAGTAAAACATGTTCTATTTGTTTAATTTATCTATATAATTTAATATGAATAAATGAGGAGCTCATGATCGTTGCACAGTACTGTATGTTAATTTATACAAACTCGTGATCTTTTTAAAGCTAAAAAACATTTCCCAAACTAAATGACTTTACATCAATACATTTTTTTTGTCTCCATTATTATGTTTACTCCAGATAGATGCTGGTTTTGGTTCTAGAGGTCAAGGACACCTGTCCCATGTAATACTTCCTGCCTGTGTGCCCTTGTTACAATAGGTAGGACTCATTGTTTGCTTGGATCATGTGTCCAGCAGTCACATTAAAGTCATTGAAGCATAGATGATCGTAAGCGAAAAATTTGTTACCAATTGCTATTGTTTTACACAGTAGGAAGGCAAAAAAGATGTGGGTGTGTAGACCTGTAATAACCCAGGTCAGAAACCTTAAACACATTGAGAATATCAGTGAAAAGATGTACACACACTCTGAACATGTGGCAGGCTAAGGCTGTAGGTTGTTCTTACATACACACACACACACCGGCCACTACATTAGGTACACCTTGCTAGTACTGTGTTGGACACACTTTTTTTTCTTCAGAACAAGGTGCTGGAAACATTCCTTGAACAATACATAAAGAATATTTAAACATGATAGCATCAGGCAGTTGCTGAAGATTTGTCGACCGTACATCCAGGAAACTAATCTTCAGTTTCACTACAACCCAAAGGTGCTCTACTGGATGGAGATCTGGTGACCGCAGAGGCCGTTTGAGTACAGTGAACTCACTGTCCTGTTCAAGAAACCAGGTTAAGATGATTTTAGACTTTGAGCTCTAATTATTTAAAAAGGTGTAAGGTGAGATTGTGATCATTTAGCACGACTAAACTGGAAACCCACAAATAGTCACAAACAGTAAACGGATCTGACAGTTAATAGAGCACTATAAACTGATCAACCAGCAATGCGGCATCTATCATATTTCCGAAAAACAAAAACACCATTGCACACATACAGTATGTATGTAGCTTTTTTTGCATTTGCATTAATTACTATGCAGTCTTTGGTATTCTGCTTAAAAATCTCAAAAAACACATTAGTTGTCAATTCAAACATTAATTTAGTCACCAAAAAATGCATTGCCTGGCCAAGAACAAAAAACTAAAATAAAAATCTCAATTTCAGAAGGTCACATTATTGGTCAGCGTCATAAGCACACAAGTGCACATGCTATCCCAGTGCTGGCCCAAATTATTAGGAATTACTTAAATTTTTTTAGCTAATCAGGGCTTGAGATGGCAGTTTATTATATTTCCCCGTCTAGTCAAGAATAAACTCAGTGTCATGGTTAAGAAACGCAAAACTTATTAACATAACACAGCACATCTTATACGATATACATATAATTCCGATGATATCTAAATTTATGAACATCTAAGGCAAGAAGGTGTTGTGGCATTTCTTTGAAATTGCAGGAGATACAGTATGTTGTTCGCCATTGCACTTTGCCCAAAAGGTGTTATTCAGTGGGTGAGTGGCGTTGGCAACTTTAGCTATTCTTAGTAATAACGAATTGAGTGTTGCAAGGTTTGCAAGTGTAGAAAAACAAGTCATAATACAACTCACAACATTTGCTTTTGATTTCAGTTTTTTAGCTTGCTAAATCAAATGTTAAATGATTTTAGCAACATCCAGCACAAATGTACAGTAGAACATTAATTATAAGGTGGCTCAACAGTTGTGTAAAAGGCGTTATGAGGCGTTGACACCCACAGAGTCAGAGCAGAACTGGCTGCAGGAGAGAGAAATGCCTCTTTTCCACTGCATAGTACGGCACAGCACGGTTCAGTACAGCTCACCAGCTCACGGTTCAGTACAGCTCGGCTCAGTTTGGCTCGGTTTGTGCTTCCACTGCAGTTTAGTAAGGCTTTAGAGTGGGCGGGATTATTCACGTGTCGTTTTAGTTGCGGCGCCTCTACTGCCGTGACATCATCGTAAACGCGCCACAAACAAACACACAACAATGGAGCATATCGATGGCATGGTGTTCTTCATTCTCAGCATGTGGATGTTTTTAACAGCGTGACGAAGGAGTTTTTTTCAAAAGAGGCTGATGGAAGAAAATTTTTGGTTAATACAAAAAGGTGCGTCCGATCCTTCTATGGCTGTTCTAAATATAGCGGTTCTGTTGTGTCTCGTGTCGCAAGTTCAGTGACGCAGTAATGATGATTTTCTCCGGCTAATCAGTGACCAGCCGTGCTTACACGTCACGTTTTGGTAACGGTTCGGCGCGCTTGGAACCTCGGCCGAGGTGGTACTGAAAAAAGGAACAGGTACTATGTACTGTTCCCAGTGGATCACCCCCCAAAAGTGAGTAGAACTGAACCGTGTCGTGTCGTACTATGCAGTGGAAAAGCGCCATAACATTATTGTCAGGGACAGGTAGGCTGGATCCAGCAGCTTATCACATCGCACATCATAATACACTGGCTCATTATAGTGGAGATTAATTTTTAAAACCACATCATCTTTGTCTTTCGGTTGTTCCCTTTCAGGGGTCGCCACAGCGAATCATCTGCCTCGATCTAACCCTATCCTCTGCATCCTCTTCTCTCACACCAACTAACGTCATGTCCTCTCTCACTGCATCCATAAATCTCCTCTTTGGTCTTCCTCTAGACCAAAGCATCCTTCTACCGATATATTCACACTCTCTCCTCTGAACATGTCCAAACCACCTCAATCTGGCCTCTCTGACTTTATCTCCAAAACACCTAACATGGGTTGTCCCTCTGATGAACTCATTCTTGATCCTATCCATCCTTGTCACTCCCAAAGAGAACCTCAACATCTTCAGCTGTGCTACCTCTAGCTCTGCCTCCTGTCTTTTCTTCAGTACCACTGTCTCTAAGCCATAGAGCATTGCTGGTCTCACCACTGTGCTGTACACCTTTCCTTTCATTCTCGCTGATACTCTTTTATCGCACAACACACCTGACACTTTTCTCCACCCATTCCAACATGCCTGTACTCGTCTCTTCACCTCCTTTGAACACTCTCCGTTGCTCTGGACCGTTGATCCTAAGTACTTAAAATCCTGCACCTTCTTTACCTCTGCTCCCTGTAGCCTCACTGTTCCTCTTGGGTTTCTCTCATTCACACACATGTATTCCGTCTTGCTGCGGCTAACCTACATTCCTCTGCTTTCCAGAGCGTACCTCCACCTGTTCCCTGCTCTCGCTACAAAGCACAATGTCATCTGCAAACATCATAGTCCATGGAGACTCCTGTCTAACTTCATCTGTCATCCTGTCCATCACTAGAGCAAACAAAAAGGGGCTTAGAGCCGATCCTTGATGCAGACCCACATCACCTTGAACTCTTGTCACACCTACAGCACATCTTACCACTGTCTTACAGCTCTCATACATGTCCTGCACCACTCTAACATACTTCTCTGCCACTCCAGACTTCCTCATACAACACCACAGCTCCTCTCTCGGCACCCTGTCGTACGCTTTCTCTAAATCTACAAAGACACAATGCAACTCTTTATTACTTGTCTGTACTTCTCCACCAGCATCCTCAAACCAAATACTGCATCTGATGTACTCTTTCTAGGCATAAAACCATATTGCTGCTCACAAATTCTCACCTCTGCCCTTAACCTAGCTTCCACTACTCTTTCCCACAGCTTCATTGTATGGCTCATTAGCTTTATACCTCTGTAATTGCCACAGCTGTGCACATCTCCCTTGTTCTTAAAAATCAGCACCAATACACTTCTCCTCCAGTCCTCTGGAATCCTTTCACTCTCCAAGATCTCGTTAAACAAACTAGTCAGAAACTCTACTGCCACCTCTCCTAAGCACTTCCATACCTCCACAGGTATGTCATCAGGACCAACAGCCTTTCCACTCTTCATCCTCTTCAACGCCCTTCTCACCTCAGTTTTACTAATATTTGCCACGTCCGGCTCCACAACAGTCACCTCTTCTACTCTTTGTTCTCTTTCGTTTTCCTCATTCATCAACTCCTCAAAGTACTCCTTCCATCTTCCCATCACCCTTCTGGCATCTGTCAGTACATTTCCATCTCTATCTTTAATCACTCTAACCTGCTGCACATCCTTCCCATCTCTATCTCTTTGCCTCGCCAACCTGTACAGATCCACCTCTCCCTCCTTACTGTCCAGCCTAGCATACAAGTCCTCATATGCTCTTTGTTTGGCCTTTGCCACTTCTACCTTCACCTTACGCTGCATCTCCCTGTACTCCTGTCTACTCTCTTCAGTCCTATCAGTGTCCCACTTCTTCTTAGCTAGCCCCATTCTCTGTATACACTCCTGGACTTCATCATTCCACCACCAAGTCTCCTTGTCCCCTTTTCCCTTACCTGATGATACACCAAGTACTCTCTTACCTGTCTCCCTGATCACATTGGCTGTACTGTAGTTGTCCAGTCAACTGAAAGCACCTCCTGACCACCCATAGCTTGTCTCAACTCCTCCCTAAAGACTACACAACATTCTTCCTTTCTCAGCTTCCACCACTTTGTCCTCTGTTCTGCCTTTTTCCTCTTCACCTTCCTCACCACCAGGGTTATTTTACACACCACCATTCTGTGTTGTCTGGCTACACTCTCCCCTACCAACACTTTGCAGTCACTAATCTCTTTCAGATTACAACGTCGACACAAGATGTAGTCCACCTGAGTGCTTCTGCCTCCACTCTTACATGTCACCCTATGTTCCTGCCTCTTCTGGAAGAATGTATTTACTACTGCCATTTCCATCCTCTTTGCAAAGTCCACCACCATCTGTCCTTCTACATTCCTGTCCTGAAGACCAAACCTGCCCATCACATTTTCATCCCCTCTGTTCCCTTCCCCAACATGTCCATTGAAGTCTACACCAATCACAACTCTCTCACCGCTGGGGATGCTCTGCATCACTTCATCTAACTCACTCCAGAATTTCTCCTTCTTTTCTAACACACATCCTACCTGTGGGGCAGAACCACTAATATTATTGAACATCACACCATCAATTTCCAGCTTCAGACTCATCACCCTATCTGTTACTCACTTCACCTCTAAGACATTCCTTACAAACTCCTCTTTCAGAATAACTCCTAGTCCATTTCCTTTCCTATCCACACCATGGTAAAACAATTTGAACCCTGATCCTAAGCTTCTAGCTTTGCTACCTTTCCACCTGGTCTCCTGGACACACAGTATATCCACCTTCCTTCTCTGCATCATATCAACCAACTCTCTTCCCTTCCCTGTCATGGTCGCAACATTCAAAGTACCCACTTTCACTCCTAAACTCTTGCCTTTCCTCTTCTCTCTCTGCTTTCGAACAGCCTTCCTCCTCTCCTTCTTCGACCAACAGTAGTCCAATTTCCACCGGCACCCAGTAGGTCAACAGCACCGGTGGTGGTCGTTGTTAACCCGGGCCGCGACCGATCCGGTATGGGAATTATATTTCTGATTCGCATCATTGATTTGGCAAATGTTTTACGTCGGATGCCCTTCCTGACACAACCCTCTGCATTTATCCAGACTTGGGACTGGCACAAGAAGACACTGGATTGCGCCCCCTCATGGTTGCATTAATTTTTAAAACCACATACTAATATAAAAATATAACACAAAAAAACGTAAATAAAAAAAAGTATCACCGAACATATATTGGGTCGTATTTCTTAAAAAAAAAAAAAAAAACAAAGGAAAGAAAGCGTTTCCCGAAACGCTACAGTAAACAAACAAGCGGCAAACAAGCAAACAAGTAACGCGCGCGCTCACCTTTGAAGTTCAGTCGCTGTTGAGGAACACTGGAGCGCGAGCCCGGGCTCAAAGCAACTTCTTCATCGTATCCTTTGAATTCCTTTTGATCAGGAAACAAAAATGTCCTTTTTTGCGCCAGGAAGGGAGACAAGAGAGATGCTACACCGCTCCGGAGCTGTAAATTCGAGGACTCTCTCAGTCTCTCTCTCGAACTGCCGGTGCAAAGGGTTTTTCCCCCCACCCTCACTTTCCTCGAGATCACATGACCTCTGTGTTTCACAGGTAAAGCAGAAATGACGCGGATGTGTAACGCACCTGAGAAGCCAGCAGCTAACAAACAGTTCGCGCGCGCGCTCTCTGGTTTGTCTCTCACAAACTGGTTTGTGTGTAGCTTCGCCCCTGAGAGCCGCTCACGAGAAACAGGAGGGCAGGAAACCCCCCCCCCCCCCCCAAAATAAAAATGTGTGTGAGTGTCAGTCCCCGTGGGCATGCTTTAAGATCTTGGTGGGGACCAATATGTGATAGGTTTGACTTTGCAGGGACATCTGGTTGCCCTCAACATGGCTTAAAAAAGAGGCTGCTTAAAGATCATTTGAACTGTATGTGTTAGGCTGAATCCCATTTCTACCCCTTACCCCTTCACATAGCCCTACCCCTCCGTTTGGCGCTTTCACGTGAAGGGGTAGGGGTGTCTCATTTCTCTTTTGGTTGGAGGGGGAGGGGGAAGGGGAAGGGCCAGATAGCCCTCCAAACGAAGATTTTTCAGGACCTCACTTCAAACGAAGGGCTAAGCGAAATTTTCAACATGGCTGCTCACTCGAGCAAACAGACCCATAAATGTAAATTTTTGCCATAAATAAAGATTTTTATGACAAGTTTTCATTATATGTATATTACCTCTAGTCTTGTGTTTGTGTTTATGGTGAGGTTCTGTAAAGAAATGTTTGCAAAAAAATCGCTAAAGTTTGCTAGCGGCTAGCACCGATTGCACGATATTACAAATATATATTTTATTTTTATATATTTTTATAATTTATATTATGTATAGGGATGAAATACGGCGCGAAAAAACTTTGGGAGTGAGTAATCTCTCTCTTATTGCAATGTGTGATAAACATCGGCGCATGTCCTTTAACGTAACATTAGGAACTAGTGACAACGTATGATGACGTATAACAGTGTTGTAGTGGTGTCCCATTTCTTAGGGGAAAAATTTAAACCCTTCCCCTTTCCACTTCGTTTCAAGGGGAAGGGGTAGAAAATAGAAATGGGATTCAGCCTTAGTATCATACTAATTATCTGCGGTAATGGAAGGTGTGTGTGTGTGTGTGTGTGTGTGTGTTCCAGCTAAAGGATTCAAATGATTTATGATTATGCTAACGTGTCTGAGGGGTGAAAGTGTTGTCCTTGCCCTGTGGACTTGAACAGATGTGCTTTTTTTCTCTTCCCTCATTTGTTTCTCTCCAGCTGCCAGCATCTCCATCACACGACACACACACACACACACACACATGCATACAATGTTCATTCTCAGAGCCCTACATACAGAGCCTTCTCATTTTCTATAAAGACATGAGCAAAGGGTGGGGGGAATGAAAGAATAATGACGGCTGTCATGAAAAGTGAGACAGGTCTTTACATGCTGAGTATTCTATAATTGGAGCCCTTTGTTCGGGTAGAAAAGCAATAATCTGGCACTTTTTGTCCCTCTCAATGGAGCTGTCACACTCCTTTTCACCAAATCTTGGAAAATGGCAGAATGAAATGAGACAGCATCATAACAGTTCTACAGTAGGCTATATGCAGATGAAATCAAAATATTTTTAAATATTCAAAGTGGTTTTTACAAAATATTGTTAATCTGTTAATCAGGGATATACTGAAAAACTTCATGCTATAAAAAAGTAAGACATTAATTAAATAAAATGAAAACATAGATGCCATAGAATAACTGAAAGGGCCAGATTAAAATTGTGTAAATTTGTTGCCCTCTAATGGCTAGAAGTGTAACAACAACTAAAATTAACAGTATAAAGTATTATGCATACGTTTTTGCATCTTGTATTCTACATATTATATTAATTATTATAATTTGTATTAATTGTTGTGTCATGAGTTGGTCCACAATGCTTCCCATGAGACACGAGGATGTCCAGTCCAACAGCAAAAAGAGACTAGCCTACAGTATATTTTGTGAGGCAGCAGATAAAAGGAAAAGAGGGAGGAGAAGTCTGTGTGAGAGGAAAAATAATGTGACAATTTTTAGACATGCATAATGATCTGATTTTCTTTCCCTTCTTTCAGTGGTGAGCTAAATGAATGCTGTCAATATGATATATTGTGGAATATGTCTTGTTTTCTATTGTGTAAAATCATTACGGCCATGCTTTATAAGTCTACAGATGCAAAACCAAACTCATACAGCCAAACACTTTCAAAAAGTAAAAAATAAATATATGAATAAACAGATCGGGGACACAAGAGTTTCTTGGGGTGGTGTTATTTTAGGGTGCAAGTCCATGGTTCCCCTATTCAGCAGGTCTCTATAGAAAAGTCTATTGCGAATACAAAACTAGCAATTAAGTTGTGAGTGTGGCTTTTCTTTTCCCTGATCCAAGTGTTTTTGGTTAGTGTGCCAACAAAATTGCCGGTTTATTGTGAATAGTACGTTTGCTGTTTAGAATCGTATAAAGCAGGGGTTTTTAACTTTTTAATTTTTAAACTTCCTCTCGTAATCTACTAAATCACATTTCGATTATGTTCGAGTCATTCTGCTGAGTGGCTGAGTTTTTATAGCTGGTTGCGACCAAATAATAGACTCTGCGAAGCAGGAAAAATCCAATAAAAGCATTATGAATCTTTCATCAGAGTGAATATTGTCTTTTAGCTAACCTTTAGGGGCAAAACGATGCATTTCTTCATATTGAAGCAATATAAAAAAATTTCTGTGAGCTTTTTTTTCTTTTTAAAGACATGATAGAATATTTATATTATTAAGAATTAAACTCAAAGTGGTGAAAAAAAGATTATAAACACTCACTGGCCACTATGGTAATGGACCACCTTTACTCTTAGAACTGTCTCAGTTTATGGCTGGCTGTATTCCACAAGATATTGGACACATTCCGCTGAGCTTCTGATCCAAGTTTACATGACTGAGTTACACAATTTGTCCTGCATGTCCTGCAAATCTCACATTCTTTCACATGGATACGTGATACATCATGCTGGAAGGAGTCATTATAAGATGGTATACTGTGGCCATGAAAGAAAACATGGCGAGCAAACAGTACTCAAATGCTAATTGTGGTATTACGGTGCAGCAAAAGTTTGGACACACCTTCTAATCCAATATTTTTTGGTTTGTGACTTATTTTCTAAATTCTAGAACAATAATGGAAATTTCAAAACTATGAAATAACAAACATATGGAATTAGATAATTCCATAATTAGGTAATTCCATATATAACAACACCAACAACAATAGTCAGTTGTTATTTTAAGAAACAAAGGTCAGCTGTTCTGAACCAGGTTTTGTGAGAACAGTATTGTCAAGTGCATTTGCCAAACCCATCAATCATCATAATGAAACTGGCTGTCATGAAGACCATTGCAGGAAAACAAGACCAAAACATTCCCCTGCTGCAGAGGTTCATTTAGAGTTATCAGTCTCAAAAATCATCACTTAATAGCACCTCAGATTAGAGCCGTTATGAAGAGGAGATTACTGTATACTTTAGATGCCTTCAGCATTGTTTTACGATGTACATAGAAATAAAAATCAGGAAAGGCCATGAAATTAGAAGGTGTGTTCAAACTTTTGACTTAGAGAGGTGGCGCGGTGGTGTAGTGGTTAGCACTGTCGCCTTCCACCTCCAGGGTCTGGGTTCGATTCCCGGCCAGGCTCGATTCCTTTCTCTGTGTGCATGGAGTTTGCATGGCTTGGTGCTTGGTGGGTTTCCTCCGGGTACTCCGGTTTCCTCCCACAGTCCAAAGATATGCAGGTTAGGCCCAAAAAAAATGCCCATAGTATGTGAGTATGTGTGTTTGTGCCCTACGATGGATTGGCATCCTGTCCAGGGTGTACCTTGCCTTGTACCCTACGCTTCCTGGAACAGGCTCCAGGTCCCTGCGACCCTGAATACAGGATAAAGACGTATAGAAGATGAGTGAGTGAGTGATATAATAGTACATAACTTAATAGCAATAGTATTAGCATAGCATATCATTCTGGTACTGACGCCATTTCAAAGTTCTTTAAAGAGATATTGGCATGTACTGATTAAAATGCATTACATGATTATATATTATAGATTATAGACTATTAAGAAGTAAAATGATAGATTATAGACTATTAACAAGTAAAAAATGTATACAGATCCAATAATTAACTTAGCAACATAGGGTTATAGGTTCTTGTCCAAGAGATCAAAAGTGGCAATTTGGCAATTCAGGGATTTCTGCTATTTCAAACTAAATGACATTCATACTGACAAGACATTTAGCATGTTAAGTTTTGTTCCTTATTACAGTAGATAAAAAACGATCACTAGTGTTTTTAGGATTTTGGAACATTAATAGTGAAACTCCACCTTCTGAACCCTCGTAGCTATAGTATTTATGATATTTATAGCAAACTCCATGCACACAGAGACAGGAATCGAGTCTGGCGAGAGTCGAACCCGGACCCTGGAGGTGCCAGGTGACAGTGCTAACCACTACACCACCGTGCCGCCTACTATCCCTTTAATGATCTCATATTAACAAATATGAGTCTCAGAGTGACATAAGAGCCTTTACAAAGATTAGATAAAGCAAGTATCATTGCTTAAATAATAAAATAACATTAGGGCCATAACAAATCACACTATTTTTACTTTTGATATGTATTTAAAATTTAAATACGAATTGAAATTAGAATTTTTATTTACTTTTGATACATTTTTCAATTTGAAAGCAATAACTTTTTGAATAAGTTAAGTGTGTTAATCCTTTATTAATCACATACATTACTGCACAGTGGAATTAATAATTCTTCACATATTCTAGCTTTTTTTTGTTTTGTTTTAAATAGGCTGGGGACAGAGCGCAAGGTCAGCCTTTATATAGCACCGCTGGAGGAGACAAGGTCAAGGGCCGAACTCGAGAACAGCTCGAACCCAGAGGTGTCAAGTAACGAAGTACAAATACTTCGTTACCTTACGTAAGTAGAAATTTTTGGTATCTATACTCTACTGGAGTAATTATTTTTCAGCCGACTTTTTACTTCTACTCCTTACATTTTCACGCAATTCTCTGTACTTTCTACTCCTTACATTTTAAAAATAGCCTCGTTACTCCTATTTTATTTCAGCTTGTCATTCAAAAAATCACACCGATGGCCTACACCCTAGCAGAGCTGGAGCAGCGGTCCTCTCTGACAACATCTCCAGAACACTACGAACCATCTGACTGGCGGTAAGTCATACTGTAGATTCCAAAAATATTAGACACATCACAACTCACCGTAGTGATAGACGAACACACATAGCTTGTCCTATAGAAACTGTGTCTGTTCCCCGAATACTGAGAAAAAAGAATAAATTTGTTAAATTTGCCCGAAACAATCTGATAACCATAAAACCAGAAAAAGGCAAAATAAGTAGTCAAAATCCACCTCTAAAGTTTGGACTACTCAACATTAGATCCCTTGCGCCTAAAGCACTTATTGTTAATGAAATTATCTCAGATTATTGCCTTGACGCACTCTGTCTCACTGAAACCTGGCTTAAACCAAATGAATATTTTGGTCTGAATGAGTCTACTCCGTCAGGATATTTCTATAAGCACGAGCCCCGTCTAATTGGTCGCGGTGGTGGTGTCGCCACTATCTACAATGATGTACAGTACTCATTGTTACCCAGAAAATAAGGCCCAGGTTTAATTCATTTGAAGTGCTTATCATTAATGTTGCACTAAATGAAATGCGTAATAAACCCTTGCTATATTTTACCCTGGCCACCGTGTACAGACCCCCGGGGCCATATGGCGATTTTCTTAAAGAATTTGGACATCTGCTATCAGACCTATTGGTTAACTCTGACAAAGTATTGATAGTAGGAGACTTTAACATTCATGTAGATGATGCTAACGACGCTTTAGCACTCACATTTATGGATTTACTAAATTCCTTTGGGGTTAAGCAAAATATAATTGGAGCAACTCACCGCTTTAATCATACGCTAGATTTAATTATATCCCATGGTATAGATGTCTCTAATATAGAGATCATACCTCAAAGTGATGATATCACAGATCATCACCTCCTGACATATACTCTACCCGTAGAACAGATTAGCTGTGTCTCCCCACGCTATCAATCTGTTAGAAATATGAATCCCACCACTAAAGACAGATTCACAAGTAATCTGCCGGATCTGTCCCAATTTCTTATTAGACCCCTAAATGCAGATGATCTAGATGAAGTGACTAGCAGCATGGGCACTATTTTTACCAGTACATTAGACACTGTTGCTCCCATCAGATTAAAAAAAGTCAGAGATAAAACATTGGCACCGTGGTACAACAGTCATACTCGCGCCCTAAAGAGAGCAACCCGTAACCTCAAGCGAAAATGGAGGAAAACTAAATTAGAAGTTTTTCGAATTGCGTATAAAGACAGTATGTGCAGCTATAGACAGGCTCTAAAAACTGCTAGGACCGAGCATCTTAGCCAACTGATTGCAAGAAACCAAAACAATCCCAGGTTCTTATTTAGTACAGTGGCTCGCCTAACAAAACCTAAGATGCCCGCAGAGAGTATCCCATCAAAGTTTAGAAGTGAAGACTTTATGGACTTCTTTAATGAAAAAATCAATAATATCAGGAAGAAAATAATGGAGGTTCAACCTCTAATAGTATCTCACGATCCAGTTCAGCCTATAGCTTCACATTTAGATTTTCACTGCTTTACAGGTATAGGACAGGAAGAGCTGTATAAACTCATCACCTCGGCTAAATCAACAACGTGCCTGTTAGACCCAATCCCAACCAGATTTTTAAAAGAAGTGATGCTTACGGTTGGAGAGCCACTCCTAAACATTATTAATTCTTCATTACATCTAGGTCACGTCCCTAAACCTTTCAAGTTAGCAGTTATTAAGCCGCTTCTTAAAAAATCTAATTTGGACGCGAATGAAATAAAAAATTACAGACCGATCTCAAACCTCCCGTTCATATCAAAAATACTAGAAAAAGTAGTATCAGCTCAAATTTGCACATTCTTGCAGGATAACAACATCCTTGAAGAATTTCAGTCAGGTTTCAGGCCCCATCATAGCACAGAAACTGCACTAGTTAAGATTACAAATGACTTGTTTTTAGCTTCAGACCAAGGCTGCATCTCATTGCTAGTCCTGCTCGATCTTAGTGCTGCATTCGACACTATAGATCATAATATTCTCATAGATCGCTTACAAAATTATATAGGTATTCAGGGACAGGCACTAAAATGGTTTAGATCTTATCTGTCTGATCGCTACCATTTTGTAGATCTAAATGGAGAACCGTCTGGTATAATGCCAGTGAAATATGGGGTCCCACAAGGGTCAGTTTTAGGACCTCTGTTGTTCTCAATATACATGCTTCCCTTGGGTAACATCATTAGAAGACATGGGATTAGTTTCCATTGTTATGCTGATGATACCCAATTATATATCTCAACTAAACCAGACGAAATACCTAAGTTGTCTAGATTAACTGAGTGTGTCCAGGACATAAAAGATTGGATGACCAATAACTTTCTTTTATTAAATTCAGATAAGACAGAGATATTACTTATTGGCCCAAAAACCAGCACACAACAGCTTTCACAATTCAGCCTGCGCTTAGAAGGATGTACTGTTATTACCAGCTCAGCAGTAAAAGATCTGGGAGTAATATTAGACAGTAACTTGTCTTTTGAAAATCACATTTCAAATATCACAAAACAGCCTTTTTCCATCTTCGAAATATTGCTAAACTTAGGAACATCTTATCCGTATCTGATGCAGAAAAACTAGTTCATGCATTCATGACCTCCAGACTGGACTATTGTAATGCATTACTAGGTGGTTGTCCTGCATCCTCAATAAACAAGCTTCAGTTAATCCAAAATGCAGCTGCCAGGGTTCTCACTAGATCCAGAAAATATGATCATATAACCCCAATATTATCATCCCTGCACTGGCTACCTGTTCAGTTTAGAATAAATTACAAAATAGTATTACTTACATACAAGGCCTTAAATGGTTTAGCTCCCACATACCTAACCAGTCTTCTGATACGCTACAATCCACCACGCGCCTTAAGATCACAAAACTCCGGACTTCTGGTAGTTCCCAGAATTTCAAAATCTACAAAAGGGGGTAGGGCTTTTTCATATTTAGCTCCAAAGCTTTGGAATAGCCTTCCAGACAGTGTTCGGGGAGCAGACACGGTTTCTCAGTTCAAAAGTAGACTCAAGACGCATCTTTTTAATCTGGCATACACATAACTCATCCCAGTACTCATACTCCAGTACACCTATACCGAATGGCAACTACGCTAATTCTCCCCATCTGTTCTGTATTTCTCTACCCATCCCGAGGCATCGGGAGATTTTGCCAGCTTCAGTAGACAAAGGCCGACCCTGCGAGGTTCCTGAGGCATCCAGAGAAGGACCAGCTCCAGCTGGATTCAGCTTTATGATGGTTGGAGCTACACATGCTGCTCCTGTGCTTCCAGTGATCCAGACCTCATCTGCCCTCTGCACCTACTGACTCGTCCCTATGCTGAACTGGTCTTCATGACAAATTTAAATAATTTCTGTCATATTGAATTTTCACCTGCACAACACACAAGATGTTATATCATTTCTATCTGTTATCGCCCAAATGAGGATGGGTTCCCTGTTGAGTCTGGTTCCTCTCAAGGTTTCTTCCTAATGCCATCTCAGGGAGTTTTTCCTTGCCACCGTCGCCGTCACCCTTGGCTTGCTCATCAGAGAAATTTCATTCATTCGTCTCATTATTATCTGCACATTTTTCTCACACATCCACACTTCCAATTATTTTCTTTTCTATAATTATTATTATTATTTGTTTTTATTTATTTATTTTCTATTATAATTTTATTTATTTATTTATTATTTTATATATAATTATTCTATATATATATAAATTTTTTTTTTTTTTTTTTTTTTTTGTTAAATATCTTTATTTTTTGTGAAGCTGCTTTGAGACAATGACCATTGTTAAAAGCGCTATATAAATAAAATTGAATTGAATTGAATTGAATTGAATAAACAAACAAAAAAAAAACATCCGGATAAATCGCGCCATCCGGATGGAGCGAATTTGATTGTGGTTGGATGATGTAATGTTTGCATGTAGTTCTGTTCCAAGTTTTCTGTTCAGCATCATGACTCTGACGTAAGCACGTAAGCACGTCGAGCGGGGCGAGGTAACTAAGCGTGTGTAATCTGTCACTGGGCATGCGCATGAGAGAACAAAAAAGTAAACGGCACATTCGCTAACAACTCCGTTTGTCTATGTGATCTTTATTTTCTTCTATACCGAAGGACGTTACAGATGAGAAGTATGAGCATACCATTCTGACACCCTGTTGGTTGGTACGCGATCCATCGCACCTGCACATGACGTTACGTCACACACTCCAGCAAGGACGTTTGAATAAATTAGCATTTTCGGTTGATAACGTTGTGATAAGTAGATGAAGATGTCCGTGATAGAGACTCAAGATTCGAGCGAAATGTCACAACCAAGCACCAGCGAGGAAGGTAACAGCACCAGGACACACACACACACACACACACACACACACACACACACACACACACACACACACACACACACACACACACCACACACGCCTGCCCTGGGTACACTAATTTTCTTGTATGTTGCCCTCACAGATTCCTGCAGCTAAGCTTGGATGTACATTTACATTTCAATAAAGGTTACGGATGACATGCCTGTGAAGTTTGACTTTTTGCACCATTAAAACGCACCAACTAGTTATCATATCTTCTTCTCCATAAAACATGTTAATGCTCAGTAGTACATGGTTCTTTAATGTGTATGCATTGTACTAAAAAGCATTCTTTTCAATTGCCATATACAGTATCCCAAATCACTATGGCCATTTAAAAATACAACAAAAAAACAACACATTTTTCTTTTCTTTTTTTTATGAGGTGTTAGTGCAGTATATAGGCCCGTGGCACAGCCTAAGCTTTTATCCTTAATGCTTTTTTCCCCCCTCACGTTACTTTTACTTTTATACTTTAAGTAGTTTTGAAACCAGTACTTTTACACTTTTACTAGAGTAAAAAGCTTGAGTTTATACCTCAACTTCTAAAGAAGTCTTTTTAAACCCTAGTATCTATACTTCTACTCAAGTAATGCATGTGAATACTTTTGACACCACTGCTCGAACCGCAACCTTCCAATCAGTAGCTCAGAGTTAAACACACTGAGCTACCACCACCCCATTTTTAGTCGAATGCAAATATAAATTAAGGACTTGCTTTTACTGGACTAATATTGTACCAAAGGGACAATACTCTCTACTTTTACTCAAGTACATGATCTTTGTACTTAATCCGCCACCATCCAAGACTGGATTCAGACAGCCCTTCTTCCTTTTCATATGCCATCATCTTCACTAGCCTCTAGATGTCACTACAGATAAGCATTTCATTTTTCCCAAGGTCCTCACAAGTCAGAGTCGGACATTTTTCCCATAAGGGACTTCCTCATGAATTAAGTAGAAGTACAGTGTGTTTATGCTGCGAACATGGATTTTTCCAGAACAGGGCCTGAGAACTGTTGCTACCTGATCCAGTGGTGCAGTGATTTAAAGCTGTTAGTGCGACTTCATATCTAACTTTGACATTTGTGCTACAACTCTGTTCCATAAAACTGTTCATCAAATGACAGCAGTAAGTGTGTGTGCACACTAAAACCGTGCAGTCTGTGTTTATATGGATCTGTGATGCCGAACGTTGCCACATATGGTACTGATAGTGCATTCCTCGCTGGTTAATGAACTTTCATTCCGTCCTGTTTGACAAGAAGTCCAAACATTTTCCTCTTTTTTTTTCCATTTCGTCTTCCTTCCATCACTCTCATTAGCTCGTCTCATGTTTGTTTTCGACTCAAATGGTAGTAATTAAACAGACATATTTAAAAAGACAGGTAGAGTGTATATTTATATTTGAGGGATTGTACATAAAGAGATATCCTAGTTATTGTTAAGTCTGAAATAAATTAATGGAAGAAGAATTATTGCTCGAGGCTTCCGCTTCACCTCCACACGTTCACTGGCTGGCCCCTGAACTGCGAGAGAGGGAAGTTCTCTGTTTATTATCAGCAATGAGAGCATATTAGAGCCTTTTGGCTGGGTGCCTTGTGTCACGTAAATCCCGTACATCAAAAGAACAAAAGTCATTAATATGTAAGTCATACTAAGAGTGAGACAGACAGTAGGAAGCACATTAGCATTTTCTGATGAGACAAAAGGGTTCCAGTGAAACATTTACATGAATATTCATTACGACACGGGTAGCATATAGGTAATGAGGAAGCAGAATGAGGGGATGTTTTATGGACATTTATAATTAAATCAGCATTCATTAGTTAAAGTCATTAATAAATTACCATTATGTATCATCATCTATCCCTCTTTTCATCTCTTTGTCAAATTTGAGGCCTCTAGTATACAAGGCTAGTTTAAGGTATTTTTAGGATTAAGGATTTACAGTTTAACTTTTGTTTTATCTTTTGTTGCCAGGGTGTGAGGCAGGAACTTTTAATGATTAATTTTTAATGATTTTTAATCGGATTACTTTTTTTCATGTAATGAGTAATCTAACGCGTTAGATCCGCCATTTAAGTACTCAGTTATGTAGTTATGTAAAAAAAAAATGTATTTGTTATTCAGGCAATTTATGTAATCCGTCAGACAGACAGCAGTCATTCCCAATCCATTAACGTGTGTGTGTGAACGTTGTCCTACAAGCCCCGCCCCCGATAACCCGCCCCCTCTGTTATTCCTGCTGTTATACCCCTATCTCACCTATGCGGTTTGACTATACGAGGACCGATGCGCGGAAAGATGGAAACCTAATCACAGCGCCAAAACTCGCGGTGAATCATGATGAACCGTACTTACGGCCACCGTACGAAACCGCGTGAGATAGGGGTATTAGTAGTTAACAGATTATGGGCCAAACTTTGCTGAGTAATAATAATTATAAAGGTCTTGACTAAAACAACATGCAGAATGAATCACAAAGGAGTTTTCATTTTCTGCAAAGGAAAAGTACTCAAACTAGTTACTTTTATCAGAAAGTAAGGCTGTAATATAACTGAATACAGTAATACAGTAATTAGTTACATTAAAAAGTAACGTTCGAACATTGCTTAATGCTTAAGTGGCACAGATCTGTGCCGCAACACAACAATGATTAAAAGCATTTTGTCATACAGTATGTAAATGTAGAGCTCTCAAAAAGAGCATATTGTTTATTTGGTCATGGAAATGACCGAAAACAAGCACAAAAGCACATGATCTTGTGTATCTAATCGCTATTTCTTTGCCTACATTATGTGACCCATTTAAAAAAAAATAATTCTGAGTTTGCATGAGTAAAATTTATTTAAATTTAAATCAAATTAAATTCGTTTCATCATATTGCCTATGAAAAAAAGGATAAGTCACTCTATATTGCACAATCCTGAGCCCTATATAGTATATATTTATAAAAAAAAAATAAAAAAAAAACAGTAAAACAAAAAATGGCTAAAATACTCTGGATTTTAAGAGCTACGTCTCTGTATCTTATCTTCTCAGATTAAAATGATAGAAATTTCCTATTCATATACCTGTTTGGTGTGTTCTCTGAACGTATCTCGTGTATCGTACTCAGTGGTGTTACAGAGAGGACAGACTGTTCCAGATTGTATTAGACTCCATGTTAAGTGATGAATGTGGTGCATGAGGGACAGAGTTAGTTTACGCAGAGACGGAAACGCACTGTCACGTACTTCACCTTGTTCACAAAGCTTCACAGAGCCACATCAACTCATCAGACTGTTTTGAACGTTTGCTGTCTGGGACATAAATACTGCTACAAGCCATTAACTGAAGATGTGCTCATTTATAATACATTTTGAAAAAAAAAAGTCCAGTCCTCGCCTACTGTACAACATCAGGTCTTGGGTATTTCCCACTTCTATTGGAAAAAAAAACAAAAGTTCTCCAGCATCCCTTTCGTAGCTCTCAGACAACACTTGTGATTTGTGATTTAAAAGTTTTTTAAATTAATCATACAACTTAGTCAGAGTAGTGTTACATTTTCTAGGAGCGGTAAGAAAAGGTGACTGGATTTGTGTTATGTTTTAGCACTAAGTGCTTCCTGGACTATCATTTCTTTAACAATGTACAGCAATTTCTCAGTATCTCTTATATATTAATGTTTAGAAATAAAACAGGTCTACGATTTTTACGCAGTGAACATTATGTAAATAAAAGTTTGTGGACGACTGACCATCAAGTGCTGACTGGAAGACATCTACTGTACTGCTAGGTACAATTTGTTGCACCACAATCGCACCACCACTGAACATGTACCGTTAGGCGAAAGGAATGCAAACAACTAGACTTTCCACTGGATTTTGAAGTGTGCCTGTGAGCATTAGTGAGATCCGGGACTGATGTAGGACAATGAGGTCTGAGGAGCAGCCGGTGTTCCAGTTCGTCCAAAAGATGTTTAGTGTGGTAGAGGTCAGGGGTCTGTGCAGGACACTGGAGTTCTTCCACTACAACTTTGGTACATGGTACAGGGAAATTGTAATGCTATGGTATGCAGGGCATTCTGGGAAATTTTGTGCTTCCAACTTTGCGCCAACTGTTCGGGGACGAATCATGTATGGACATGATGGCCAGGTGTCCACAAACTTATGGCCATACAGTATAGCTATTCTTCACTGACATGGACACTAAAGTTACTACTTAACATACTGTACGGTACATTACCAGTCAAAGGTTTGGATGAGCTATCTAATTCCATGGCCTTTCCTGATTCTTATTTCTTTCTATTGTAAGACAATGCCAAAGGCGTACAAAATATGAAATAATCTCCATTGAACAGTTGGCATTTAATTCTTTTACTAGCTTCACAACATGAAAAGAAAATGAAAATGACATTGAGTTGTGTCTACTTTCTAATCTGAGGTGCTGTTAGTGATTTTTGAGGCTGGTAACTGCATATGAAGGTAAGGTAAGGTGTCCTCTGAAGGTAAGTTTTAATTGTGCTTTCATGGGAAGGTCTTCATGTGCTTTCATGGGAAGGTCTTCATGTTTCTTCATTTTGCTTAATGGGTTTTGCAAATGCATGTTGTTGACTGTTGTTTTTTTCTATTTATTTTTTTTACTTAATTATCTAATGCCGTAGGTGTTATTTTATAATTTTAAAATCACTATTGTTCTAGAATGTATAAAATAAATGCATGCGAACCATCATCAAACCGAACTTTCGAATCCTTTTTCAAAATCATTTTGTCCCAGTTCAATGGTCTCCTTCAATGGTCACAAAGGGAATTTTTCAACAGCTTGATTCAACAGCTGAGTTCAACAAGGATGTAAATACATGGCTTAAATAGTATGAACCATGTAATTAATAAAACATTAAACAATTTATGTTAATAATAATAATAATAAATACAATGTGTTACAATGCAAGTCCAGTCTTGACGTTTGAGTAGTACTTATTTAAAATGGCCTGGATCAAAAAAAAAAAAAAAGTTTTGAAAATGCAAATGTTCAATCAAGATAACAGATCTGATCTAATGCCAGTAATAATGGAATGTTTTAAGATATAACTCATAAATTTAACTAGTAAAAATGTCATAGTGAATCAAAGTGACATTAGATTATGCTGCTAAATCTATCCAGGCAAGATATCTTTGTTTTCTCAGATAAGCCCCTTAACAGCTTATGTGAGTTTCATTTTCCTGAGCTGATGATGACGCATATTAAACATATTATCTGATGGGAATCTGGAGTCTTCTCAAAGTTGGTTTGAACCCTGAACCCTGAAAGCCAGTTTAGGCCTGCAATGGTATCACCACAAGCTCCTTTGATGGCTCACACATGGTCTGCTTCCTGTTTCACTGTCTGTGTCTTGGAAAGAGGAGTTCAATCTCGAGAAGGGATGTGAATGTCTGTACACTCACAAACCCATACGCAGTATCCGGCGCTGACCCGGCGACCCTTTCCCTCCTCCGACAAGCACTCTCACTTCCTTCAATCACACACACACACACACACACATATATACACACACAAACACTTGTATATACAGAGCTCTACCATATTTCATCTTTAGTGGGAGTCCCTAGGCCATAGGTGACCTTTGACCTTTGACCTTTGCGCTGTCCCTGTGGACCGATTCCCTTTGTGTGTCTCCCGTAATCAGTTTCCATTAGTTCATTCATGGTCAGTTTCTGAGACACTAACACAGGGACAAAATGACTCATACTTATCTTGTAGTTTCATACTGTACTCACATTTTGTCCTCATCATTTTACTGTGTTAATATTTTATGCTCTTAATTTCATCATCAAACATAGCTATGATGTATACTGTAATACTTTTTTTGATGCAACTTCACACCAAGTGTTTAAGTGTTCTCTAAACATGGTGGGTTTTTTATAGTCCAGCCTTATCCTTTCAGGTTTTTAATAATGTGTTGAACCTTTCTCAAAAATTTCAATATTTTATCTGCAGATCAATAATTTGACCTTTCTTATACAGTGGTGTGAAAAACTATTTGCCCCTTCCTGATTTCTTACTCTTTTGCATGTTTGTCACTCTTAAATGTTTTCTGCTCAAAAAAGTGATTGCCCCCCTTGTTAAAAAATAACTTAACTGTGGTTTATCACACCTGAGTTCAATTTCTGTAGTCACCCCCCAGGCCTGATTACTGCCACACCTGTTTCAATCAAGAAATCACTTAAATAGGAGCTACCTGACACAGAGAAGTAGACCAAAAGCACCTCAAAAGCTAGACATCATGCCAAGATCCAAAGAAATTCAGGAACAAATGAGAACAAAAGTAATTGAGATCTATCAGTCTGGTAAAGGTTATAAAGCCATTTCTAAAGCTTTGGGACTCCAGCGAACCACAGTGAGAGCCATTATCCACAAATGGCAAAAACATGGAACAGTGGTGAACCTTCCCAGGAGTGGCCGGCCGACCGAAATTACCCCAAGAGCGCAGAGACAACTCATCCGAGAGGCCACAAAAGACCCCAGGACAACATCTAAAGAACTGCAGGCCTCACTTGCCTCAATTAAGGTCAGTGTTCATGACTCCACCATAAGAAAGAGACTGGGCAAAAACGGCCTGCATGGCAGATTTCCAAGGCGCAAACCACTTTTAAGCAAAAAGAACATTAAGGCTCGTCTCAATTTTGCTAAAAAACATCTCAATGATTGCCAAGACTTTTGGGAAAATACCTTGTGGACCGACGAGACAAAAGTTGAACTTTTTGGAAGGTGCGTGTCCCGTTACATCTGGCGTAAAAGTAACACAGCATTTCAGAAAAAGAACATCATGCCAACAGTAAAATATGGTGGTGGTAGTGTGATGGTCTGGGGTTGTTTTGCTGGAAGGCTTGCTGTGATAGATGGAACCATGAATTCTACTGTCTACCAAAAAATCCTGAAGGAGAATGTCCGGCCATCTGTTCATCAACTCAAGCTGAAGCGATCTTGGGTGCTGCAGCAGGACAATGACCCAAAACACACCATCAAATCCACCTCTGAATGGCTGAAGAAAAACAAAATGAAGACTTTGGAGTGGCCTAGTCAAAGTCCTGATCTGAATCCTATTGAGATGTTGTGGCATGACCTTAAAAAGGCGGTTCATGCTAGAAAACCCTCAAATAAAGCTGAATTACAACAATTCTGCAAAGATGAGTGGGCCAAAATTCCTCCAGAGCGCTGTAAAAGACTCGTTGCAAGTTATCGCAAACGCTTGATTGCAGTTATTGCTGCTAAGGGTGGCCCAACCAGTTATTAAGTTCAGGGGCAATTACTTTTTCACACAGGACCATGTAGGTTTGGATTTTTTCTCCCTAAATAATAAAACCCCTCATTTAAAAACTGCATTTTGTGTTTACTTGTGTTATCTTTGACTAATAGTTAAATGTGTTTGGTGATCAGAAACATTTTGTGTGACAAACATGCAAAAGAATAAGAAATCAGGAGGGGGCAAATAGTTTTTCACACCACTGTAATTCAACTTTTTTGCCATGCAGTGTACAAAGGTCTGCCAATATCTAATGTTTAATAATTTAAGTGAACTTCATTATGAGTTTATTATGAGTATATATTATTTCTGTATATGATCAGTACTTAGATACATCTCTGGATGCGCTGGGACACATCATCAGTGATGTTTCCTGAGATCATCAGGTGTTTCGGGTCTCACAACATCAGACACCCTCTCTCAGGTGACCCAGCCAGGGTTGATCACGCCCCAACTTGTGTCCCAGCAGCACTGGCCCACTTTGCGGACCTCTTGATCCAAATCCACCTCGAGGCTCGTTCTGCGGCTTCTGTGATGGACTTGATGGCTCTCCTCTTTGCAGCTCCTGTGATTCCAAGCCTGGCAAAGATCTTACACAGGGATCGAGCGGCAAAGCCTCTGCACCCTACTTCTATGGGCTCACAGCTAGCCTTCCAGCCCTTCCTTCGGCAGTCCTCAATGAGCTCCTGGTACTTAAACCGCTTACGCTCATTTGCCTCTTCCATGCGGTCCTCCCATGGGACTGTCAGTTCCAACAAAAGGACTTGCTTGGATGATGCAGATGTTAAAACTATATCGGGTCTCAACGATGTTGATGTTACAAATTCCGGGAACTTGAGCTGCCTGCCCAGGTCAACCCGCAGCTCCCAGTCTGCTGAAGATGAAAGGAGGCTGGTTGATTTTTGCTTTGCTTGCGCCAGCTCACCAGCCCTTACGAAGGCAATTCTTCTCTGGCTGCCAACATATTTGTTGTTGGCCACTGCATGTGAAATCGTCTCTGCTATACACTTCAGTACTTGATCGTGTCGCCAACGGTATCGGCCCTCTCCAAGGGCAGATGGGCAGCTACTCAGAATATGCTCCAGGGACCCTCGTCCAGGACAGAGTGGACACGTTGGAACTTCACTCTTGCCCCAAACATGCAGGTTTGTTGGGCTGGGGAGCACGTCGTACACAGCTTGGACCAGGAACTTAATACGCTGTGGCTCTGCCTTCCAGATGTCGTTCCAGGTGATCTTCCTCTCCAGTGCTCCTTCCCACCTCGTCCATGCCCCTTGCTGCCGCATGCTTACTGCCCTGCTGGTCCTCACCTCCTCGACACCTGCTCGGACTTCCTCTAGGACCAATTCTCGTCTCGCCCTGCCCTGAGCCTTGTTGTAATGTGGCTTTGGGATTGCTCCCAGTCCTGCTCGCCCCGTTGCCACTGTGCCCACAAGTGCCTTGTGTCTCAGCCGAGACTCTGCCAACTCCAGTCCCTCTTGTGCTCTCCACTTCCTTCCCGTTCGCACTTCAATACCTGCTGCTGTTACTCTAGAATCTCCAGAGCCTTGGTAGACTAGGGCCTCTCTTATACGAGAAACCCTGAACTCCTCCTCCAGGCTGCTGATGGGGAGCTGAAGCTTATTACTCCTGCCATATAGTGCTACACTCGTTAGACTACGAGGCAGACCAAGCCATCTTCGGAGATAGCAGCTGATCTTCCGCTCCAGGGCCTCTACTGTAGACATTGACACTTCGTACACCAACAACGGCCAAAGAATCCGTGGCAAGATGCCATGCTGGTATATCCATGCCTTAAATCTGCCAGGTAAACCAGATTTATCTACTGCCGACAACCAAGCTTCCAGCTTCTTTATCGTTGTCTGGACTGACGCAGTATCCCTGAGGCTACAGTCAAAAACCTTACCTAGGCTAGTGACTGGTTTCTCATTAATTGATGGAATTGTTACGCCATCCACTGAGAAGCGAAACTTGTCCACCACTTTCCCTCTCTTCAGTACCATAGACCTGGATTTTGTTGGCTTAAAGCTCATTCTAGCCCAAGAAATAAGCTTAACCAGGCCCTGAAGAATCCACCTGCACCCAGGAACGGAGGTAGTGGTGACTGTCAAGTCATCCATAAAGGCTCTGATCGAGGGCTGCCGGGTCCCAGACTTGGACAGGGGGCCTCTGCACTCCGTTTCAGCAGCCTTGACCAACATATTCATCGCGAGAGCAAAAAGGATCAAAGAAAGGTGGCACAGTGGATATCACAGTGGTCTCGCCTTTCCAGGGTTGAAGGCTTGAGAACCACTCCTGTGTGCGAGGAGATTGCATGTTCTCCCTGTGATTCCTCCAGGTATTCCAGTTTCCTCCCTCCGTGCAGACATGCAGATTAGGCTAATTGGTGTTTTTCGATTTGCCTCTAGTGTGTGTGTTTATGTGTGTGTGAGTGCGCCCTGTGATTGGTTGGCATCCTGTCAAGGGTGTGCCTTGCCTAGTACCCAGAGTACCCTGGGACAGGCTTCAGACTTCTTGTGTCAAAGATAGCTCCAGGTAATCCCAGGAGAGTTCACTCCCATGCTCATTATCACATTCACAAAGTGTTTTATAAAGAAAATATAAATCATACATGTGACAACATAAACATCACTAGAATAAAAAGATTGCTTCATGTACATCTAGTTTTGTCTCCATTCTACAGATATCAGTTTCACTCTAGTATCATCTAGAGTGATACTGATACTTCATCTATACATGTTTACAGTGTATATATATATATATATAGTATATACAGAATATATATTCATGTCATTTTTTTACATTTTCATATTCTGCTTTTAATTTTATGTTTGATACATATCCTTTTTTATATAGTACCTATTCTTTTTACACCTATATTTATTTTATTGCATTCTACTTACATACATTATACAGGGGGAACGTGTTTCTTTACTGTGCATATGAGAATAAAAACTTCTGTGCAGCCTTCTATAGCCTACTAGTGGGACAAAAGCTCCCCTGTGGAAACTCTTCCTACTTAATTTGTCAGTAAGTGGGTGAGTTGGTGAGTGCGTAAAAGAGTGTGTGAGTAAATGGCCATACTGTATGAATGAGTAATTGGGTGAGTGAGTAGGTAAGATAATGACTGAGTGTGAGTTGAGAATTAGATGTGTGGGTGAATAGGTGAGTTTGAATAAATGAATGAGTGAGTGAATAAATTAGTGTGTCAACTCTTTAGTGATTGCATGGGTTAGGGAATTAATGGGTGATTGGGCCAGTGGGTGGGTAAATGAAAGAGTGAGTGAATGGAAGAGTGAGTAGATGGCTAAGGGAGTGAATAGGGCAGTCAGTGGCTAAATGTACTGTATAAATGACTGAATGGGTGGTTTTCACACCGGCTCCATGAGATGCTTCACATGAACAACTAGAAAAATCAAGATCTTCAAGAAATGGTGTGTATAATGAAACAGGAACTAAAATTCCCATGGCTCTGTTATTTGGCAGAGGTCATGGTGAGGGCATGAGAGCGCTGATTTCTCACAGTCACAATCAAGGCTGATATGTAAAAATCAGACTAACAGTTATTTACAGCATTTTCAAATAATTAGACAAACTGTGTTTAATTTCTGTATGAATCGTATTTTAATTGTTAGTTCTTTTTTTTTTGTCTTAATATATGTTTGCTCATACGTATTCAATGCATTGTTTTTAGGATTGCTTATAGGGACACTATTATTCTTATTATTATTCTTATTATTATAAAATTGTATGTTTCTGTATAGATTTATAATCAGTTACTAGTTAAAACTTTACACACTTCTGCTATTGTATTGTGCCTGAAGATGCAAGCAGCAGCCATTGTGTACATTTGGAATGTAAACAGGAAAATAACGTGTATTTTATTGCATTTATTCTTTATTTGACCAACATTTAACAAGACACACATGCTCCTTTCTTTTATAGTGTATCCTTCATCTCTCCTGTCGCCATAACACAACTAAGGACCAGAGGAGGGGAGAGGGATGGAGGAGGGATGGAGGAGGAGGAAGACAACGAGAAGGAGGAGGAGGAGGAGGTGGTGGTGGTGGTGGTGGTGTTTTCTGTGGAAAGCCCTAAGGGCCAAAAACTCCCATGTCTCCATCCAGAATCAAACTTGTTTTACTAAATGTAAAATACATTTTATTTGCACTTGCTTCCCATAACATACATTGTTAATTGTTTTACTAAATGTAAAATACATTTACATTTGCAGTTGCTTCCCATAACATACATTATAACATATTTAAATTATGTAGCACACATCATCATACATATAAAATACATGAAATTATGTAAAATAAATAAAGCCAATTTAGGTGAACAAGGAAAAATTTAATAACTGCATATTTAAAATATTTTATAGTACCAGTCAAAAGTTTGAACACAAACTTTTTCTACATTCTAGAACACTACCAGAAATTTCAAAAACCATGAAATATCACATATGGAATTAGGTAATCAAGCAACAACAACAACCACAGTACAGAACAATATTATCAAGTGTATTTGCAAAACCCATCAAGCACCGTGATGAAACTGGCTCCCATGAAGACCATCCCAGGAAAGCAAGACCAAAACTTATTTCTGCTGCAGAGGAGAAGTTCATCTAGAGTTACCAGCCTCAAAAATTACCAATTAACAAACAGCACCCCAGATTAGAGCCGTTTTTAAGGATTTACAGAGCATAAGTAGCAGATACGTCTCAATATCCACTGGTCAAAGGATATTCGGAAAGAACATGGGATTAGAAGGTGTGTCCAGACTTTTGACCGGAAGTGTATGTACGTACAGTCACAGACTTCTAATACTAAAATGGAAAACCAGTAAAGTGGCTGAGTAAGGCATTGGCCACCACACATGACCTAAACAGCTTTGGATTCTCTAGATTCTGTACAATAGGTATGCCACTTAGTGTCTGTGTGGGTAAATGGTAAGTTGTTTCCACACTTATCAAACCATTCAGCAAACCCTCGTAACCTGTGGTACTTTAATAAGGATAGAAATGCTTTAAAGTAGAATGACGATAATCACTCAGAATAACTTTGTATTGATTTGCAGTAACCTTTCATTCTCAAGAGACAAATGTACTCAACCATGCCATCAAAATGCAGAACATAAAATATTTTAACATTGCTATTTACTGTCTATGGTGACCGATAAAATGTAAATTTGAAGAGATGTGTGCATGTGTGTGTGTATGTGTGTTTGTGTGTGTATATGTGCATGGGTGGTCTTATAATGGCTTGGTGTCCCAGTCCCAGTCTAGATGTATTCCTGCATCATGCCCAGTGTTTATTCAGTAAAGTTCTGGATAAAGTAACTGATTCTCTGAGCAGTTGACACTAATCAATAAATGTAGGTATTGTTAGCTGTGGTTAAGTGCACAGTGAAAATAATTATAATTAATAAAACAAATAAATACCATATGTATACGAACAATATTTGAAATGCCTCATGAGTGGTGTAGTGGTTAGCACTGTCACATTGCACCTCCAGGGTCTGGGTTGGATTTCCGCCTCAGCTCTGTGTGCATGGAGTTTGCTTGTTCTTCCAGTGCTTGGTGGGTTTTCTCTTACAAAGACATGCAAATTGGGCTGATCGGCATTCCCAAATTGCCCGTAGTGTATGTATGTGTGCCCTGCGATGGATTGGCATCCTGTCCAAGGTGTACCCCCACCTTGAGTCCCAAGTCTCCTGGGATAGGCTCCAGGCCCCCGCGACACTGTATACAGGATAATGTGGTATACAGGTCCTTCTCAAAAAATTAGCATATTGTGATAAAGTTCATTATTTTCTGTAATGTACTGATAAATGTACTGTACACATTTTGGCACAACCACTGTGCCAAAACCACTGGTAAATGGTTTACTGACCATGGTATTACTGTGCTCAATTGGCCTGCCAACTCTCCTGACCTGAACCCCATAGAGAATCTGTGGGATATTGTGAAGGGAAAGTTGAGAGACACAAGAC
The DNA here is from genome assembly GCA_030522415.1 of Channallabes apus. Classification (NCBI taxonomy): domain Eukaryota; kingdom Metazoa; phylum Chordata; class Actinopteri; order Siluriformes; family Clariidae; genus Channallabes; species Channallabes apus. The sequence continues at coordinate 27,222,693 of CM060114.1, forward strand.
ACAAGAATCTGCAAAAGGATTCCCGACCAAGTATTGAGTGCATAACTGAACATAATTATTTGAAGGTTGACTTTTTTTGTATTACAAACACTTTCCTTTTATTGGTCGGATGAAATATGCTAATTTTTAGGGATTTTGGGTTTTCATGAGCTGTATGCCACAATCATCAATATTAAAACAATAAAAGGCTTGAACTACTTCAGTTGTTTGTAATGAATCTAAAATATATGAAAGTCTAATGTTTATCAGTACATTACAGAAAATAATGAACTTTATAACAATATGCTAATTTTTTGAGAAGGATCTGTAGATGATGGGTGAGTGAGTGAGGGAGGGAGTGAAAGCTCGTTTGCACACTTCAGCCTTGAAAATAATGAATTTCCTATACATATACATAGAATACAGTTATAACACAGGCGGCTTATAACAATTGCGACCCGATTGGCCTTCCACAGCGCATTACATTACAGAACGGTGCGCTCCATCTGCGGCGTTTTGATTTGAGAACCGCCACTGGGACAAGGTTGAGGTACGTGTTAAGGTGTTGTGTGTGTGTGTGTGTGTGTGTGTGTGCACATGTATGAATCGGATTGAATTAAAATAGACCGGATTTGTACAGAAAGCATCTCCGAGGTTCCTGGTGTGCGGATCAGCTATGCTTCCTTTAGCATCGGTCTTTCCATTCATAAAGTGCACGAGGATGACAGTCAGTGTGATCGTGGTATATAAAGGCCAGGGTGCGCGCGCGCTCGTCTATGTACATTTTATTAACGGTTATTTAACGGTATTAACGGTTGATCATGTTTAAATCCTGTTTGCACGTAGATGTGAACTGTGTGTTGCTCTACACCTGTCTTTATGTAGCTGCACAATTCCATAGAGGTCTGTTTTTGACAACACACCTGAGTACCTGTTTATTAAACACTGATGCATTAAGTGTCAAAGATGATTATGCATTTTTGTTATTATTAATAATTATTATTATTGAAATGGTGATCTGATTTTGTTTGTTTGCTTTTGTTGTCTTTAAGCAGGGGACAGTTGCCAGTGGAAGGGGGTAGTTTGTTGGTGTTGCTCCCAGTACACTTGCTCAGTGTGGAAACTCAATAGGAGGGAGGTTTGTGCACTATGGTCAGCTGAAGCACGGCGGCTAAAAATAATCCCCCCGCACTACTGTCCTGCCCGTGATACACTGCTGTCTCCAACAAACTTCCAGCTCTGGGAATGAAACCGTCCTAATACCACCATCTTCCAGTAAGTAGTAATAGTTATTTAGAGTACTTTCACCCCTTATTTCTTGCGTTCCTTTCTGGATCAAGCTTGATCCATGTCCGGTCATTCTGTGCGCTTGTCTAACTTACATACTACACGGTCAGAGTCTGAAGCCTGAAGTCTGTAGTGGTAAAGTTTGCATGCTGAGTTTGTGTATTGCTCTGTCTTTGTGACAACTGATTTTCAGCTTTTTCAGCTTTATTTCAATTTGACTTGACTGATTTGCCTCAGGAGGTTTGGCTGAGCTACAGTGGGCTTCAGGCCAATAAAAGGAATCAATCACTTGTATGACCTAATGAGGGTTTTGTTTTTAAGAAAGTAGTTGATTATCAGAAATAGTCTACGTTTGAGATAAACCACTGAAGTGAAGGGTATGCGTTGTTACTCCTATTACAATGCCGATACAAAACACAACTCTACTGTATGTCTTATACAACTGTAACTACTGCTAGTGCTATTACAGTTACTACTAGTACTCCTACTGCTTCCACTACAATTACTTCTAGTACCAACACTATTAATATTACTACAGTAATCACTATTACTACTGCAATAATTATTATTATTAAAGTAATTATTATAGCTTCTAATATCACCACGACTATGGCTAAGATTTCTTCTATTACTACTTCTACTACAAATAACAATAATAATAATAACAACAAAAACAGCAGCAACAGCAACAAAGACACGGATTAGAAGGATTAGTACAATTAATTGCAATAATTATTGCAATTAATTCTACTAGTCCTTCTAATACCACCATCAAAGCTACTATTATTACTACTCTCACTACTACTATCATTACTATTACCATTTATACTATTACTACTACTGCTGTCACTATCACTACTACCACTACCACTGCTAGTACTACTACTACTACTAAAACTACTGGTTATACTAGTTATACTACAGCTACCACTATTACTACTATTACTCCTACTATTACTACTAATAAAATATTAATATAATAAAATTCTAAGCAGAATAAACCCCATATTGTTTGATATCCAATGTGTATATACTGTATTACACCCACACACATATGTATATATTGCCCATGTTATTTTTCAGGAGCACATCCCTCTTATGTTAGGCTGCTAAATAAACCTCTTCCCTTGTAAGTCATGGAATTTCTTTCCAATTCAATTTCCCCAGTGGGATCTTGGATGGCACCGTTTACCGTTTAATTTTAGGTAATGGTGCAACTCTCTATGATTTTAACATCAAATTTCCAAACATGGAATATATACTGTGGCTATATAACATCAAATTTCCAAACATGGAATATATACTGTGGATATATATATATATATCCACAGTATATATTCCATGTTTGGAAATTTGATGTTAAAATCATAGAGAGTTGCACCATTACCTAAAATTAAACGGTATATATATATATATATATATATATATATATATATATATATATATATATATATATATATATGATGGTCGCCTCAGGGTCTGTTTGCATGGACTTTGCATGTTCTCCCTGAGCTTCCTCCCAGTTGGGTGCTCCAGTTTCCACCCACAGTCCAAAGACATGCAGATTAGGCTAATTGGTGATCCCAGATTGCCTCTATTGTTCCCACTATGGTCATAAAATGGGAATAAATACAATGGTAATCACCATTGGCCTCCACGGTCCCTTGGCAGACTATAGGGTTTCCTAGATGAATGTATGCTACAAATCAAAAGTTTGGACACACCATCTAATTCCATTATCTTTCCTGATTTTATTTCTTTCTACATTGTAAAGCAATGCTGAAGGCATCCAAAATATGCAATAATCTCCTCTGAACAGTTGATATTGAGATGTGTTGAGATTTTGAGATCTGTCCGCCACTTATGCTCTGTAAAGCCTTCATAACAGCTCTAATCTGAGGTGCTGTTTGTTAATTGGTGATTTCTAAGGCAAAGAAAACAGTTATTCAACCCTAACCGATGCAGCGAGTAGCATCACTGGTTGTGGCAAAGGTGTTGCTCTGTTTGAGAAGGGCGAAATTATTGTCCTGCATCAAACAAAGAAAACAACTAAGGAGATTTTTGAAACCACTAAAATTGGGTTAGGAAGTTTAAAACACATTATTAAGACCTGGAAGAATAGTGGTAGAGAAAACATCCCGAATGAGCATGATGGGAGATCATTTAAATGTTTAATGAAATGAAATCATAAAGAAGAATTTTTGAAAGAAAGCGATTAGGATTAAATAGCTGTGTAGTTATTATCAATTATCAGTTAATTATATTAACTGGGGGAGAAAAGCTTTAATTTGCTAGGGAGTATAAAGAATATACTGTGGAGCATTGGAAAAAAATGTCATGTGGTCTGATTAGTTTAGATTTACGCTGGACTCTTTCACAATTTGACTCAGATGAATCCTGGCATTGTAAATCTAAGAATACACTTGTCCCATCTGGGAAGAAAAAAACTCCACAGATGTGACACCCTGGTCATTCAGTATATTCAGGTCATCAACTGACTTAATTTTATTGCAACATAAGATGGCTGAGCCTATGAAGCAACACCAGATCATAACAATGTTATACAGTGGACACTTTGCATGATGGGTTCATCACTTCATCCTCTTCTTACCTCTTCTCCCCCTTCTTACCCTGCCGCTCCCATCACTGTGGAATAGGATCAATTTAAACTCATCAGACCATGAGTGCATTACTTTATTAAGTCCAATCTTTATGATCATTGGCGAATGTAATGTAAGTGTTTTTGTTTCTGATTAATCTCACCAACAAGTGATTTTCTTAGGGCCACACAACTGTTTAGTCCCAATCCTGTGAGTTCTCGACATACAGTATTGTGTATATGTGGAGATACTTTCACTATTAAACATAGTTGTGTTCGTCTTTTTACCATGCATCTTTACTAAGCGTTTAAATGATTTCTATTCATGATTTTTTCTGACCACATCCATAAAGTTGAAGGTTCAGCACAATCTTATACAGGTTTTATTACATGCCTTGTACAGTTCTTAACCTATTTCCAGTCATTTCAAATCTTAATTGTTTTTGGTTCTTGATGTACCACAGTAATGTAACCTGATATTTTTATATATTACCAGTCAAAAGTTTGGAAATTGATTTATTTTCCACATTCTCGAGCAATGCTAGAGATTTCTAAACTATGAAATAACATATATGGCATTGGACAATTAAGTAACAACAACAACAACAGTCAGTTGTTATTTTAAGACAAGGTGGTCAGCTGATCTGTAACAAGTCTACTAAGAAGAGTATTGCCAAGTGCAATTGCCAAACCCATCAAGCATCATCATCATGAAAGAAAGACGAAGGAAACGTAACTCTCCTGCAGAGATGTTCATTTAGAGTTTTTTCCCTTTGTAAAAAAAAAAACCCCAAACCTGTTTGTAGCTGCTATAATGTAAGTGATAACTGGAAGTAATTTGTCTCCATTACAGTAAACATAAGTATCGACTACTGACATAGTGAATAGTGAATACTGTGATGAGAAAATATCAGATCCTACCTATTGACGAATCTACTTCTCTGTCTTTCTGATGCTTTCTTCCACAGTCATTTTCAAATGAAGATTTTTTTTTAATTGTGAAATTCCAGTGACATGTCACAGTCTGGCTAATGGCTGACACAGTTCTCTGTTCTCTTCTTTAGGAACCTTTGGTCCAATCAGGCAGCATGGCCTTGTCATTCTGCGGTAATGACCTGAACGACTCCTACAGCATCACCAAAGGGGTCCTGAATAACGGCTGCTTCGTGGATGCCCTCAACCTTGTTCCACATGTCTTCTTACTCTTCATTACCTTCCCTATCCTCTTCATTGGTATGACAGAATTATACATTATTGATTAAATGACTGTTGCATTAAAAGACCAGGCTATTGTATTATAGGAAGAACATATCAGAATTTGTGCAGTCGAATATTTTATTTATTTATTTATTTATTTAATAGGGACAAGTAGGAACACTTAACATGTTCATACTATAGCACTTATAGCCAAAGCTAATTTGCAATGCTCGTCCCTAAGTTGTACAGTAGAGTAGGTATAAAGAGGGTTATTTAGTAACGGGTTACAATCGGTTTGCTTTCATAAGAACGTGCTGCTGTTATGTTGCTGTGGAAACAATCATTATATGGATAGTGTTTAAAACCAAAAACATTCCTTCAATCCTTTCCTTAGGCTTTGGCCTGTTTGGCTTTGGCTAACGTTGGATGAGCGTTATACTATAGCTGTAATGGAGCATTTATGCCGAATAAGATCCATTCGCGCAACATCCGGCCACAACCATGGTTCCTTTAGTTTAGAAATCCGATCGGAGATTGGGACTGGCACAACAGCTTCCCACACACAGAGTGTGTAGTGTTCTGTAGTGTTGTAATGCTATGTTAACTCTCTGATTCATTTTCTTTTGGAAATATTACGATGAGCTGCATCTTAGCTCCCTAATAGCCCTGACAGTACTGTAATAGGGATCAGACTGCGCCACATCTGGTTTCACAGAACAGATGCCAGACCTTTACCCTTTGGGCTGCTTTCCAGTTTGATATTTTGGTAAATTTTTCTCTGGTATTTTTTGTACAGTAAATGCATCATCAGCATGTCCCCTAGTACTCGAGTGGTAAGCAGAGTGCTCTCACTTCAGGGATAGGAGTTCAAATCCTTCTCAAGCTACTGATTTGGTTGCAAAATTGTATACGTTTGTATAAGACATTTTGAATAACTTCTTTTTGCAATGTTGTGTCAGGGTCATTTGTAACATTGCCAAAAAAAATCACCATATTTTTTAATAAACAAATATTCCTATAGGGTTAATCTTAAAAGAAACGTTGTTTTGTTCATTATTACTGGGATTCATTTACTGTCAAATACAAAGAAAGGAAAATATATATGTATTTTTTTCTAATTCAAATATATATTCCATTATATACTTTTATTATCTTTTATGCATCATATTCAGGTAGGTTTAGACTTAAGCAGGACTACTATATATTTGTTAGAGGGGACATGATCTATACTCAGCAAAAAAAGAAACATCCTCTGACGTTCAACTGTTTTTACTTTCAGTAAACTTAATGTGTAAATATTTGTATGAACACTAAAAGAGTCAACACCATAAGACATAAACTAAAAATGTTTCACAATGTGTCCCTGAATGAAGGGAGGCTCAAAATCAGTCAGTACCAGTCAGTATCTGGTGGCCACCAGCTGCTTGAAGTACTGCAGTGCATCTCCTCCTCATGGACTGGACCAGATTTGTCAGTTCTTGCTGTGAGATGGAGGGATTGTGTGTTCCTGGTGTGACTCGGGCAGTTGTTGTGGCCATCCTGTACCTGTCACGCAGGTGTGATATTCGGATGTACCCATCCTGTGCAGGTGTTGTTACACGTGGTCTTCCACTGCGAGGATGATCAGCTGTCCTTCCTTTCTCCCTGTAGCGCTGTCTTAGGCGTCTCACAGTGCGGACATGGCGATTTATTGCTCTAGCCACATCAGCAGTCCTCATGCCTCCCTGCAGCATGCCTAATGCACGTTCACGCAGATGAGCAGGGACCCTGGGCATCTTTCTTTGGGTGTTTTTCACAGTCTGTAGACAAGTGTCTTTAGTGTCCTGCGTTTTTAGAACTGTGACCTTAAATGCCTACTTTCTGTAAGCTGTTAAGGTCTTAACGACCATTCCACAGGTGCATGTTAATTAATTGATTATGGTTAATTGAACATGCATGGAAAACATTGTTTAAACCCTTTACAATGAAGATCTGTAAAGTTATTTGGATTTTTACAACATTATTGTTGAAATACACAGTCCTGAAAAAGGGGCGTTTCTTTTTTTTCTGAGTATATATGCAAAGTTATCTATCTCCTTACATCTCCCCACGTTTTCTCTAAACCACAGAAAACCAAATCTTTTCGTGTCTAAGTTGAAGCTAAAATCTTTCTAAGAAGAACTTCTAGTATTTTACATACACTGGACATATACATATTTTTAGCATTATAGTCTGTAGTATAGGAGAGCAGTGATATATAGGAATTTTTTTTCCCTAAGCACACTGTTTTTCCTGGAGCACAACAGTGTTTACGCTTCTGATAGAATCTCATACATAGATAATTAAATGGAAAAATTACAACAATCTAATCTCTCTAAGTATCCCTAGGAAACTTCACATGGCCCTAAGATGTTAGAAGGTCCATTTTAAAGCATATTATTAAAATTAGAGATGCGTTGTTAACACTGCTTCTCCATCCCGGAGTGCTATACTCTGTTGATCAGTGTTGGTTTGGTTTTCCAAAGGAAAGAGAGTGAACATATGCGCTATATGTTCACTCTCTTTCCTTTGGAAAACCAAACCAACACTGACGTACCCGATGTTGTGGGTATATGTCGTGGCTGTGCTGTTGGACGCACTACACAATAGGGATGGGAATCACCAGGGACCACCCAATATAATCACGTAACCTAGGAAACATACCTTGTTGAAAAATGATAAAAACACAGAGGAAGCACCACTCTGTCATTGCTATTTGCTGATCAGGAAGAAAATAGGGGTTTTCTGTAGCATTAATTATAATGATATTATAGTAAACTATGTAGAATTGTACATTTCTTGAGACTTCTAATTTCTTATCTAATGGCAAATCTTTATTTATAGAAAATAAATATAAAATATAATATATATATTTACTGTATATAATTTTTTTAAAAATATTTAATTTATCTAACATTTATTTATATTTTTATAATATTATTTAATATTAAATAAAAAGTATATTATATTATATATATATATATATATATATATATATATATATATATGAAAATCCATCCTGGGGTCCATGGTGACCTTTGTACTTATCCCGGTTTGTACAGTCACGGTAGGATCTCCAGTCAACTCTCACATGCTCATTCACACACTACAGGCTATTTGGAAACACCAATCAACCTAATCTGAATGTTTTTGGACTGTGGGAGAAAACCGGAGTACCCGAAGGAAACCCACCAAGCACGATTAGAATATGCAAACTCCATGCACACAGAGTCGACGAGGGAATCGAACCCAGGACCTAGAGGTGCAAGTCGACAGCGCTAACTACTAGGCCACCATGCCGCCATATATGAAAATACAAGATCAAGAAGATGATCAAATATCAAGCTTAATGCCCAAGATTTATCCTAATCCATCTTAATCAAAATAAAGCAGGAAAGGGTTTGTGAGCAACCTCGTTTTATCACCATGACAGAATCCTAAGCGTTTACATATTCAACAAGGTTTCTTGTTCCTAAAATGTTCTCGTGAAACTCGAAACTGTGTCCGGCAAAACAAGATCCAAGAAGAGAGCCCAAAATAGAAATAACGTCTGTGTGTGAGAGCAATCGTGTCTGTGTGTTATGCGTGTTGAATTAAGGCCAGACACTAGAGCAGTATAACCTACTTTTATCCACGAGGATAAGTGTGTTTTCTTCAGCTGTCATTTCTGGATGCATATACAGTATGAGAGGACACCATATGGTGAAGTGTTTGTGGACACTTGATCGTCACATCCATTGAGTGTCCTGCAAAAAGCTCATAACCTCAACCCCATTGAGGACTCCTAGAACTCCTCTCCCAATTTTAAAGCACATAATTGTCTAGAATGCCTTTGCATGCTGTAGCATTACACCTATCTTTTATTGGATATAATGGATCCAATCATTTGCTGCATTTGGAGTAGAAGATCTTGACTGTCCTGCACACCCCTTGGGAAAAACTGGAACATCGACTACATCCCAGACCTCCTTACCCAACTTTCTTGACTGTTCAAGCTCAAGCTGAATGGCATCACACTCCCCAAGATTCCCCAAGATCTAGTGGAAAGACTTCACAGAAGAATAGAAGATGTTATAACAGCAATGGGGAAATAAATCTGGAGTTGGGACAGCATGTTCAACAACCATATAACATTATGGTCAGGTGTCCACATACTGTATGAAAAAACCTAATGTTGAAGAACTCCAGCCAATCTGATCCACCCACCAGACTACAGTAGCTTTGCCCAAACCCAATGCTAGCATGTCCTCTGAAACAAAGTGAAGCCAACCACAATGTCTTTTTGACCCTCTGCTCATACCACATCACACGGCAGCTACACACTCAGAGGAGAACTTCAATTGACCTTCTGCCCATACTGTATATGAGCTCACAGACAGGATAGTGTCAAAAACAGGACCTTATATATACAGTATGAGGTTTCTGACATGAGACTTCCTGATCTTATGGCTTCACTGGATGTTATGAGCAGGTTTTCCCTAGGTTTGCCCATGACTTTGATTGGATTGCTCTGAGATGGTATCTATCTAGACTGCATCTGATCTTTGCCCTGTGAGATTTTTCTCAGACATCTACAATGACCTTGTAGCACTCACAGTAGCTTCCATCCTTTCAAATATCCGCTAAAATTTATTTGGAGGAGTGCAGCTGACAGCTTCACTCCCCTGATTCGATGTGATAAAAAGTCAGAACGATGTCACAGTGTTCCTTCCTTCTTCCTTTTACGCATGAGCAGTCATCTTTGATCTACAAAAATTGGATGAATTTAAGCGACTCTGGATTAAGGCGTCTGCCAAATGCTGTACATGTATTGTGTAATGATGTGCTTTCAAAACAAAGTATATATGTATTCTCACTGGCCCTTATATTAGGAACACCTACAGTATGCATCTGCTCATTCATGCAAATTAAGCCAGCTGATCATGCAACTCTACAACAATAAATTTAACTGTATTGAGTGTTCGTGTCAAACCGAGACTTCTCGTTAAGGAAAGCTTTAAACTTAATAACATTTACAAAAGATGTTAAGCATGGTACAGTGATGAGACGATCAGCTGCAGTAAAACATTAGAATTGTGTACATTATATTAATTAAAGAAGGTCCATGAATGACGATCCCGTCCGTGGTGGGTTGGAGTCCACTGCAATCATGCCCATGAATGTTCAGCGAGTGCAAAGTCTGATCCTTGAAAATCATTGCCAACTTGTGGAGGAGACGTATCTGTACACACAATTATTCATGTTATTGCCACATCCCCTGTAGAGTGGTGACCTCACTCCAAGCCATTTACATATTTTTGGGCCATTAAAGGAGTTCCTGGGAGGCCAGTGTTTCAGACATGAAGCAGGCAGTGTGAACATGGTTTTGACATACTGAGAAAACGTTCTTACCTTGATAGTATCCAAGCAACACTGTGAAACACTGTGATAAGTGCCTTTGTGTGGCAGCGGGATTATATACAGAAATAAGGGAAGAAGTTTGACTTGAGCACCCTTGTATAAAAATAAAAATGCATCTCACCATTTTCCTATATCAGTAAAGTCAGTTGTATTTTATTCCTTATTCAGCACTTGGAAGAAGTCAATGACAATAAGCTCATACCAGAGCTAGTTAGAGAAAAAATGGTGTTCAGGCATTAGGATTAGTATTCTACTAACCTCTAATTTACCCTTCAGTGTGTACAGATCACATGGATCACATCCCACCGCCCACATCTGTTTTGATCGTTTCTTTTAGCGTGTGTCAGCATCCACACTGGCATTAACGAGAGCAGCTGCAAGCAGTGGCACCTCTATATTAGTTTGCTATTGCTGACTCCTGGGAACACACACTAAGGCAAAGCAAAGCACGTGTTTTTGTGTGAGATTTTTGAGTTACAGCAGTTATGACCTCAGTTGCAGTTAATGGCCATGGGGATTCTTTTGACCAGACGTTTTGTATCCAACACTCTTCCACTGAGACGATACTGATTAGCTTTACTTTACTACAGTTTAAATTTTACTTCATGCATTTATTGCCTCTTGTGTGTATTAATGGAATTCGGTCTTCTCCTGCTAAAACTCTTCAGTTACTTCCTCATACTAAACACTCAGTAGGCTTGACCAATATAAAGATTTTACAATCTCTACAATATCCACCATGTCCAGTAATGTATATCCTGATTATTTTATGCTACCAGATCTACCAACTATTGCACATTTTGCACTTACTGTACTTGCATTTACATCAATTAGCACAGTGCCTGTAATTTTTGTCAAAGTTAATAGAAAATGTTTTAAGTTCACTAAATATGAAATAAAAATCTATCAATCTATGCTTGACTTAGCTAACATTGGCCAAGTATAAATGTGTCAAGAGAAGGACAACACTCAGTTATAAGTTAAACAGGACTGAAGTGTCAAATGATGAAATGCAAAAGTGATTAAATATGCTCTTAAATTGATTAAATCCAAATTCCATACATACTGTATACTGTATATTCTCATATTACTGTATATAGGGGCCAGGGGTAGATCAGTGGTTAAGGCATTGGACTATGGTTCGGAAGATCCCAGGTTCAAATCCCACAACCACCAAGTTGCCACTGTTGGGCCCTTGAGCAAGGCCCTTAACCCTCAATTGCTCAGATGTATAATGAGATAAAAATGTAAGTCGCTCTGGATAAGAGCGTCTGCCAAATGCCTAAATGTATATGTAAATATTCGCTCCATACAGTATCACTGTTAGAACACACTTTATTTTATTGTATTGCCGCTCTCGTATGTTTATTCTGAAGCTGTTTAAAAGTAGACTTTTTTACATTAATCGGCTCCCTAATTTAAATTCTCATAGTCAATGTTGCCAACTTAGTGTCTTTCTCATTAAAATTTATGACTAGCGACAAATCTGGCCGCTTTTGGAGGGAGTTTAGCTGGAGAGTCACCAGGACTATCCATGAGGTAGGACTGCTGCTCTCTCCTTTATTTTCGGTCGGTAGGTTGGAGAGTTTAGCCAATGGCCATGATTGAGCTGTACATGCACAGGAAAATCCCTGTTTGCTTATGGAGCTCTTCCTTTGTTTTCGTTCATTGTATTTAATTGAACTGTTTTACTTTTGGCTGATTTTTAAAAGATAACATAACAGAATAAAATATAAATTTTCAGTTACTGTATAATAAATAGAAATAGATAGTGGGGGTCCAGGGTGCGGTTCGATACCCTTATCTAGTTTGTGTGCATTGAATTTGCGTGTTCTCTCCATACTTGGTGGGTTTCCTCTGGGTACTCCAGTTTCCTTCCATAGTCCAATAGACATGCAGATTAAGCTAACTGTCCTTCCCAACTTGCCTGCAGTGTGTGAATGAACATGCCAGTGTGTGGATTGGCACCCCCTCCAGGGTATACCCCACCTTGTGCCCCATTTCTCCTGGTCTAGGCTCCAGACCTCCCGTGACTTGTATACAGGATAAAGCCTTATAGACAATGAGCGAGTGTAAGTGATAAACGTTGGCGCAGTGGCCTTGCACTGGGTCGAGGGTTTGAGTGCCGTCTTGGGTCTGTGTTTGTGGAGTTTGCATGTTCTCCCTGTTCCTCAAATTTTTTATTGTCACATACACAGTCATACACAGTATGATATGAAGTGACCTCAAAATTCAACAGGACACCTGCAATCAGTTCCCTATTGCACAGCTGATTATATTATTACGGCCTCTCATACTGTTGCCATTAAACATGAAATGGGGAAATATAAATTTTCTTATTGTAGGCAAGCTATTAAATTGTTCATCATATTTTTGTACTGTTTGTTTCAGTACCTCCTAATAATCAGATCAGTCTGATTCTAATCCACTGAGCTTCTAATGGAAATATCTCTCTCTATTCCCTATATGGCGTCTTAGCTCGCCTTCATGGTTGACTTATTCAAAATAAGACTGTTTAGCATTGCAGAATTTAGTGATATTTGATTAATATGTAAACACTATCCAGACATTTATATTATGTAATTATTTATTTCTTGTAATAAGTATTATTATATTTATTAAAGCACCTAGTTACAGATTGTCTCACATCCTGTTTGTGTGAATCATTACAGCGGTTACTGGAAGGAGGAGAGGTTTTATGTGTAAATTTAAATATTATTATAAACCTCAAGGAGTACTTACTGTATGAAAGCCAGTGTAGCATCTGTCAGAAGTTGATTGAGTGTCTTGTGTATGTGTGTATGTGCAGGTTGGGGCAGTCAGAGCTCGAAAGTGCAAATCCACCACAACACATGGCTGCACTTCCCTGGCCACAATATACGCTGGATTCTGACCTTCACGTTACTTTTCGTGCACGTGTGCGAGATCGCCGAGGGAATCGTCTCCAACACGTAATCCCATCACACTAATAGATATATCTACACATTTACTAAAATGCATGCAAGACTAAACCAGGGTCTTGTGTTCAGTCGAGAGCTGTGCTTGGTTGGATTAATTGCACAATATAAATAGAAATGGATTCATCCAGTATGTATGCTTACATTGCAAAATCTATATTTCCTAATAGGGAGATGAAATCTAATCATTTGCACCTTTTTCTACCTGCATTAATGGGATTCATAGCAGCTACTACATCTGTGGTGTATTACCACAATATTGAAACTTCCAACTTCCCCAAGTTACTTCTAGGTAAGTTACCATAATGATAAAGCTCCTAACAAATGAGATCCAAGGAAAGTATCAAATTTGCATCCATGATTACATGTGTTCCTATACAACCATTTTTATTGTGCTTAAGAAAAAATGTTAACATGCAACAATCAATACTCAGCACTGTTCATCTATTGGGTGCTGGCGTTCAACACCAAAATCATCAAGCTGTGGCAGTTTGCCGAGGTAGGAGTTGGCATACAGCATCTCCGCTTCTGCATCACGGCTCTGCTTGTGGTGCTGTACGGCCTGCTTATGGCTGTCGAGATCAACGTCATACGGGTCAGGGTAGGTACGGTACATACTGGGTTGCTTTTAAGTAAAAACACATCGTGGATACGTACAGTATAATAGTCTGTAATGTGCCTACTATTGTTAAAACTTTGACATTGTAGATTTCCAATATTAATAATTTAGGGGTTTTAGAATAAATGGGGTGACTACTTATACATCCTTTACATTTTTATTTGCAAATAATTTAGCTAATTAATAGGTGTTTCCTTACAGTTTATTGGTGGATATTAGCGTGAACTTCCAAGTAGGTTAATCTTAATTTCAGGTTGTAGCAGCACAAATTGTTCAAGGTAGTTCAAAGTTTATGCAAGACCCCACATAAAGTACTGTGCTAACGTCTTAAGCCACACCTTATTTCATATTTTGCTTCTGAAGAGCCAGACTTTCTTATATTTTTTATTAATTTTTTTAGTCTATTCTTAAGAATTTGTTCTCCAGGCTTCCTGAAGGACTTTTATTGTTTCTCGTTTTCAGTCCAGTCTCTGTACATGAGCAGTTTCAGAGGAGTGTGTTTTGTTTGTTAAGCCACACAGTGACCTATGAATCATAAATTATAAAAAGCATCTAACCTAGGGCAAGAACCAGTGAGAAACAGGTGCTGATGAAGACAGATGATCAGGCCGGTGATTAGTATACTGGTGATGCTGTATACTGAGTGGTCGGAACAGACGAGAGGGGAAATGAGGTCTCTGCTGTGCTGTTACATAAATAGGCAATTTATTAATAAATTGTATTTTTAGGCACTTCACAGCCTGCTGCAGTAAAACATTTGATCCTGTATCTTTAATTGAAGTTAATATGAGGAAATGGGGTGTGGCTTAATCATTTTTCACAGTACCGCATACTGTAGATGGCACTAAACCAATGTGGCCTGTTCCCTATAAATATATAAATACAGTATAACATTTTGCTATCACCTAAAATGAATACTTGCAGCTGAAATACTTCCCTAAATATTTAAAGTGCCGTATTTGCCATCTTTTCCTGCAGAAATATGTCTTCTATGCTAACCCTCAGCGGGTGAAGCCACCAGAGGACCTGCAGGATCTGGGTGTTCGCTTCCTCCAGCCTTTCGTGAACCTGCTCTCCAAGGCCACATACTGGTGGATGAACCCACTGATAATGGGTGCTCACAAGAGGCCCATCGAGCTGAAGAAGATCGGCAAGCTGCCCATCGCCATGAGGGCTGCAACCAATTACATGCGTCTGAGTGATGCTTATGAAGAGCGCGGAGTGAGTGGAGATGGTTTAAACATGTAACAATAAAGTATTGTATAAGCCCTCAATATGACCTAATCAGATAGAGGTAATCTAAGGTAAAGCATCTTAGAATTCAGAATAATAATAATAAAAAGATTATGCTTTCTTCACCAGAAAGTTGCGAGACCTTGGGATAACTTTTTCTAATCAAACCCTAGGCTAGGCTATCCCAGTCTACTCTATAGGCTACAACAGTCTAAATTAATAAATAATAAATAAAAAATGGCAGAAATAAAATATGTTTTGTGTGTGTATGTGTGTTTTTGACCACAGGAGAATGCAGAGGACCTGGAAAAGACGCCATCCATATGGAGGTCCATGTACCGCGCGTTCGGTCGGCCCATCCTTCTCAGCAGCACCTTCCGCTACATAGCTGACCTTCTGGGCTTTGCTGGACCACTTTGCATTTCTGGAATTGTAGAGAACCTGAATCAGGAGAATAAGACTGAAGACGTCAATATGACCAAGGTGTGTTGGTCTAGTATCTTTGGGTTGTATTTAGAAGTCACGTGTATTGAGAAACCCCCTAAGTCAGTTTTTTGGCTGAGCCTTTCAGATTAGACCAAGCACAGTATTAGCAACAGTTTTGCACCTACTTACTCATGTGTTTATCTAATCATTCACTAATATGGCAGCAGCACAATGCATTAAATCATGGAGCTACAGGCCAGCAGCTTCATGTAATATTGGTTTCATGGTCATGACTCTGAGTTCAGTTTTCTTCAGTGACCTTCCCAGTCACCATATCTGAATTCAGTAGTTGATAAACCTTGGTGATGTGGTAGATCGGGAGATTTACAGAATGACGTATTAGTATAATCCTAACCAGTATTAGTGTAGAATAGTTAGAAAAGTTAGTTCTGGCCAAGAAATTAGATTGGACGAGATGCATTTCATGTGTGGAATGATTAACTATATATATATAGTTATATCCACTAACTGTTGGACTCCAGCTTGGGTGAAAGTAGGTTGGTATGGTCTGCATTACTGGAGAGAGCGGAGAGCAGCTAATTGCCAAAATCAACATTTAAAAACCAGTCATGGAAGCACCTCCAGCAAAAGATACATCTGATAATGTTTTGTCTTCTTAAACAACACTTTTTTTTTACATAATTGCTTCTGAGTCATTCCGAATTGCCTCTGTACCATCCGTGTTGTTTTGTTTATGGCTAGCACAAGACTGAACCCCAAATCCCTCTGTAAACCTGATCAAGGCCACTACTTGTGTGTTGAATAAGTGATTGTACACCCTGGGACGCTAGCTTGCCATTTATCGCCATTTTGGATTTAACCCCAAAACCTGGAAGTTATCTGATATTCCAAAGTAGAAATATATTGACTTGCAAGTTTCTCAGGTCTGTCCACCACTTTCATGATTTATTCTCCTCACCTTTTGGCTACACAATACTGCTAAAGCTACTTTCATCCTTGTTAATTACACTAACTGCCAGTTGTTAACGTCAGTCGCCAGCTTTGCCAGTCAAGGTTAGTTAGTTCCGCCAGTCGTGAAAGGATAACTGGTTAAATAAAGAAACAAATCATAATCTAATCTAATCTAATCTAATCTAATCTAATCTAATCTAATCTAATGGTAATCTAAACTGTTGTATAATAGCATAATAACACTCGAGGTCCTGCTTTTGTGCTGGAACTTGGATTGCACCCTTGAGCTTACGACAGCATCATAGCAGTGCTTAGGGGTGGGCGATATACCGGTAGACATGATTAACCGGTAGAAATTTGTCAACCGGTAGAGATTTTGGTCTATCGTCTTAATCGCGATTGAGATCACTTGATGTTGCACGTTACGTAACCACGCAATACACATTCACTTCTATGGGGAGCCAAAGACATCTAAAGTGGGATGAAACCGGGGCACCCGATTGAGCCGGCGTGGGCAGACCAAATATCTGGATAGTGCAGAGATCATCTGGTTTATTTGCGTAGCCCGGTGGATCGCGCAGCGCGGACCAACTTGAGCAGCGTTGCCAAGTTGGTCGCGCAGGTTTGTGATTCTGGGCTGCGCAGATATTTGGTTCAATCGGGTGCCACGGTTTCGTCCCACTTTTGATGTGTTTGGCTTCACATACACTTCGACAATGGAAGAAGACGGCAAACCTTAGGAATTCATAGTTTAAATAAAATTACATTATGTAAAACAGTTTCTTTGTGTTTGATTTTTCTATTTATGCATTTTCAGATACAAATTGCTATATTGTGATATATATCGTTATCGTGGTAGAAAATTGCTTCTACCGTGATGGAACATTTTGGTTACATCACCCACCCCTAGCAGTGCTGATATTCAGCATAACAGCACTCCGCCTCATGTGCTATTGTTTAATATAGTATAAGGTACTGCAACATAGTATGGCTATCATGGTGGAAATTTCATCTTTGTGTAGCATTTGCATCTTTTCCCTGTGCTTGATGGGTTTCTTCTGGGTACTCCAGTTTCCTCCCACAGTCCAAAGACATGCACAATAGGTCGACTAGCATTTCAAGGTATTAAGTGCCTTAAGGCCTCTGGGATAAGCTCCAGGCCCCCACGACCCTACACAGGATACGGCGTATAGATAATCAATGGATAGTGCACTGTAGTGTTATCATGCAGTTCACACCTTCAAGGATACCAGATTTTGCTTCTAGCATTTGAAGTAGGGTTTTTTCAGTGTGACCACTGTCTTTAAACATAAAGCCTTGGCTATGGATAGAAATGAGGGCAAATAGCTGTAAGGCAACATAAAAGCAAGAGACAGTTTAAAAATTGAGATGAAAATAAAAAAGGACCATTGCACTCATCTGTGAAAGAGAGGATGGCATACAGTACACTGAAATAAACATCCAGTAAGAGTGTAATATATTGTGAACGGTCAAATACTCTGTGGATACCTGACCTCGATCACACTAAACACCTTTGGGATGAACTGAAAAAAGAAAAACCTTTTACCCAGACATGCTGTAAATTTCCACACGAATTCAAGATTGGCACTTAATTTTTTTGTGATTTATAGTGAAGCTTTTGCATGGATCTGAATAATATCTATGAATCCTTCTATGAGGTATAACATACACAGATCCATACAGAGACTTAACTGCAGGGTCAAGAACATACTGTAAGCTGAGCTTAAAACTACATAAGAAATCTGTAAGTAGAAATATTGCTTGATTGAATGTACCCCAAAAAAGGTTTTTTTCCCCCGATTTAAACAGAGAAACAGTACACTGATTGGCATGCAAGGTATAGCCGAAGAAAGGGTAAACTAAAACAGGAATAAGCCACAAAGGTTCTCTGACAGGACACTCCAGGTCACTAGATTTATTATTAATCTAGGATGAAACCAAATCTTTAATGGTTGTCATCATAATTTACATGCAAAAATTTATTGTATGCACAACATCTGCAAAGGCCCTTAAAAATACAATATGACACGTATCCAAACCCAGATGAACTCAGAGACACTCCACATTCCAGTTTGTCCCCTGTGCCGGTTAGGTGAGATATGATCTTAATGGAATAACATAATGGGACGTATCTTTCTTTATCTCTCAGTCAGGTCCACCCTCGTTTTAAGCAATTAACAAATCAAATGAGCTCACTGGCTGATTCAATTATCAGGAGTCCTGCCATTCCATGTGTAGCGTCATCCGTCGTGATTCACCTCTGACATCGTAGCCGCGGTCCTAGGAAAAGATGAAACCCCAAGCCATAGAAAAATCTACTTTGACATAGGGCTGGGCCGATAAACGATATCCATATCGAATCGCGATTTATTTGATTTTAAAAACGATGAAAAGCTATAGACATTTTTTGCTCGATATGGATAAATCCAAGAGCCAATCACACAGCAGAACAACACGACAACAACCAATCAGCGTGCAGCTTGCGCGTGCCGTGCAGGTCAAAGTTAATTTCCTGCCGCACTTTGCGAAGCAAACTTGACACCAGGACGACAAAAAAAAAAAAAAAAAAAAGAGTGGAAGCAGCGACGAAAGTGAATCTAACCTCGAGTTATTATCCAAAGATGTTGAAATTGTCGACAAAAAAGGTAGCACGAACTCCGTTATATGAACGCGTCACCCACACGACCACATAGAGCATGAAAATGCGGGCCGATGCTACTCCGTCAACTAGCAGTGCTAGCAGTGGGGCTGTAGCAAAGCAGATATCGATCGTGCCGTCTTTCGTGGCCATTACACCTTATGAAAGCTGTTCCAAAAGGAGCAAGGATATAACCAGGGCCGTTTCTAACTTTCTAGCGAAAGATATGATGCCCCTAAGCACACGAGGCTGAAGTTTAGCTCCTTATTCGCAGCTTCCGGTTTGTTTGGCTCCTTATTGCGCAGCGTCTCATTCCGCGGCTGAAGTTTAGCTCCTTATTCGCCTCGTTACTAACGGGAGTGTTCACGCTGGCCAAAGCTGCGCAGTTTATCAATAAAAGCAGCTTCCGATTCGTTTGGCTCCTTATTGCGCAGCGGCTCACTCTGCGGCTGAAGTTTAGCTCCTTATTCGCAGCTTCCGGTTTGTTTGGCTCCTTATTGCGCAGCGTCTCATTTTACGGCTCGAAGTATAGCCTCGTGTTCACGTTGCCGAATGCTGCGCAGTTTATCAATAAAACGTTATTTTGGTGGCTTAAACCATTCTGGCCAAGCAAATATGAACTATACAACACCTAGCAGGTACCCAACTATATAGTAAAAGTGAAATTGTCCTGGTCCAGATTGATAGCTGCATAATTCCTTCCATTTTTGTTGTCACTGCATGTTTAAGCCATTATGTCAGTTTGTGAAATAGCCTTCATTTAACTCTGAATTGTGGGATAAAGTCAGCCCTAGTGTGTGTGGTCTAAATGTTGTCTCATTATTGTTTAAAAATCTCAAAACATTAATATATCACAAGATACTTTTTATCATCACAAACAAGTATTTTTTTTTTAATATAAATCTTTGCCTTGTAAAGATTCTGAGCATGTGCCTATAGTATCTTAATTTTTAAGGCCAAATCGGTCATCTGTTTTTGTTAATAAACTATACTTTAAAATGTAATTTAATGAACCCTTTAATTTTTGTGGCTTCAGTTTAAGTTGTTCAACATTGATGTTCAATAAATAATCATAGATAGTAGATAGTGTGTGTTGCCTTCAATTAATCAATCAAGTAATGCAGCCTTCATTCAAAAATCTCTCACTTGTGAGCATATTTACTGTACAAAACTCGTCAGTGAACTATGAGGGCAAAAAAAAAATAATTATCGTTTATTAATCGAAATCGAGTTAAAATGTTGAATTAATCGAGATTTTGATTTTAGGCCAAATCGCCCAGCCCTACTTTGACATTTTCTCACCATTCCAGTTATCATCATATCAAACAACGCCTTTATTAGGTTTATTAGATAATAAAGAGTACGTGTGGAACAAGGACAAGAGATGACATCACTGCGTTTGACAGTAATGACACAGTTACTTAATGAATATTCTAGTTTAAGTGCCTGTAGCTGTTTAAAGGTGAAGACAAGGTTAAACTTGTTTAAGGTAGCGGGAGTCGAATAGAGAACAGACGCGCATATCTGTGTGACCTGGAACATTCTACATTCGCATCCCACCCACTCGCACACACACTGATTTCTGCCAGTGACAAAACAGCACAAAGACATGATTTTTTATGGGTCCCGTTAACAGAATATCTTTCCATATTTGAAGATGTGGTGCGTGTCTGTGACTGTGTTTGTGGATTACAGATTTTTCCATCAAACACTCGCGTTAGTGCTTTGCTTAAAATATTTGCCGCTCTGCTTTGTACTGTGCTTTGTACTCTATCTTTGTAAAGTCCTCTGTAGTTGATTCTGTTCAAATAATGACTTGGTGATCATTCTACATTGAGGATTTTTATTTGTGTGTGTTTGATGTTTGTGCATTATTAGTTCTTGTTTTAACCTCTTTTGTGTCTTGTGCCTGTAAGGTAGAGGATCTACCATTTGGCGTCTACTTCATGTCCTCCACGGAGCTCTTCAAAGAGGCGTATGTCCTGGCTGTGCTTCTCTTCCTGGCTCTGGTGCTCCAGCGCACCTTTCTACAAGCCTCCTACTACGTCACTATAGAAACAGGCATCAACCTACGCGGAGCGCTGTTGGTAGGTTAATAGTGTGTTCGGTTACACTGGAGAAGCACTACAGGAACCACCTAGATTAAGAGATACAAAATCACGCATACTGATGAGGCCTGTAGAAAACATGGACACGAAGGATTTTTATAGCTTCAGCTAAAATGTAAATATGTTTCATCTGAGATTTTGTAAGGCTCTGTAGACCTCTTATGGAAATCCTGAGTCACTTTGTTATTAGTGTGCAATTGACAGGAAATCCATTTTCCCAGGCAATGATCTACAACAAGATTTTGCGTCTCTCCACCTCCAACATGTCTATGGGAGAGATGACCCTGGGACAGATCAACAACCTGGTGGCAATTGAGACCAACCAGCTGATGTGGTTCCTGTTTCTGTGCCCAAACTTGTGGGCAATGCCTGTTCAAGTAAGTGAAGTGTCCTCATGGAAACAAAAGAGAATTAAATGTCTTTTGAACCATTTCAAGTTTAAATTGAATTAAATTGGTACTTTGGATTGGTACATGGATACCAATCAGCCATCACCATAACACCAGAAAACATAAATACAATTGAATTGTTTATCAATTATATACCAGTAAACCTGAGGTGACAGGATCATAGGCACCTGTGATTTACCCTTGCCCATGGGGAGCAATGCCCAACGCGCCCGCTCCAGTCCCACAGAGAAGCAATGCAGCACAAATTGGCAAAGAAAAAAAATGCTGGCCACGATAGAAAGCCACCAAAACACCCAGTGTACCTCAGCCAGCTTCGCAGTAGGCCCAGCCCAAGACCGCTGATCCGGCCTCTAAAATCTGCAGATCTCACAACCAACAGCACCCAAAGGTTATGTGCCAACGTCCTGGTACCAGACACCACAGCACCCCCGAAAGTTCTTGTATAGTCAATTCCCCAAGGGGCCAGAGCTGCCCCAAGTGGCACTAGGGGAACCTACACAATACTGGGCATACAGTATTGGGCTGTTTTTTTGTTTTTGCGTTACAATGTTATGGCTGATCGGTGTACTTTTTTCAAATTAAATTAATTTGGAAGTAGTAAATGAAATATAAACTGGATTTATATTTGGTTCTGTAATGTCATATGTAATTAACATAATATTGGGTATGCTAACATTTTGTTTCTTTTGGTTAACAAATTACAACAATTGTATCACAGCTACTGTATTGTCACAGTTACATTTAATTCACATTTTGTTAGACCTAGGTAGAGTAGAGGTACTGTATAGTTAGAGTAGGTCCACTCGCAACAAGAGAAACATTCAGACAGTTTATGGGCACTGGCAATACGATGTGCGATTATTCATTGTTTCCATGAGGAGGTTTCTTGTGTAAACCATTAAAGGTGAACATCTTTTCAGTGCGGCTAGGAATGAATCACATTCAGATCTCACATGTTCTCGCTTATTTAAGCAAAATGCTGGGGATTCCAGACACTATACATTATGGTGATTCCATAATTTGGATTAGAAATATATATATTTTTGCATTCATGTAACCATTTAATAAACATCCATCTCAGGCAACATTTTCATTGTGACAAGATTTCTCGGCTGTGTCATGCTCCTCAACGTGTTACAAGTTGTAAACATATTGTAACCCCTTCTCATTAGATGATGGAGGCATTATGCTTTCAGGTTGTCACTCTATCCGTGCATAATTTAAAGGTCCTAGTTATGTCAAATGTCTGAAAGATTGGTAGTTGAGGTGCTTGTTTAATTCATCTTTTAAAAATTAATAACATTACTGGACAAACCCTCAGCCATCGGTTTTCTGAAGAGCTCAACTGTGGGAACCCCAGTTCGTCACCATATTGGCAAGATTTGACTTCTTATAAACCCTGGTTAATCCATAAATGGGCAAATGGGTTGAGAAAAAAAACGGTAGTGGTTGTTGATTGGAACCTTGGTTACCATAAGCTATTAGCTTAGCCTTAGCTCAGCTAAAATGCTAAACGTAGCCAATATTCATTTATATTAAAATGTTTTTTTTTTTTTTTACATTTGATTTAACTTCGTCGTTCATACCCTATAGACTGTCTCATGTCAATTCTTACATTTTTTGTGGTAAGTTAACTTAAAACGATTCCAGTTATTGGTTTACAGTAGCTGAAGTAATTTTTTGTGTTCTTTTCTTTATGTTTTTTTGATGTTATGTCTTTTGTATAAAAACTTAGACAGTTCTCTGTTAACTTAAAATGTCAATCTGTCTTGTCCCAGCTAGCCAACTAATTAGGTCTCTAGGTTAGCTAGTTAGTTTTATGTTAAGGTAAGTTGTTATGTTGTCATGTTAATCTGCCTTGTCTGAGCTAGCCAGCTAATTAGGTTTCTTAGTTAGCTAGTTAGTTTCTATTCATTTATGTTGTAAATTCATGTTGTATGTAGCACCTTGGTCCTGGATGAACATTGTTTAGTTTCACTGTGTACTAAACTGTACAGTATATGGTTGAAGTGACAATAAAAGCCTACTTGACTTGAAAATATCCCTGTACAATTGTTATGAATGAGAAATGTAGCTATGGAGACCAAAACTGCATTTTGTACCAGGATGCGAACCTGTTTATTTCTGTTCTTAGCTGGAAATTTTAACATTGGAGCCTATGGGGATTAGGTTACTTTTGGGAAGCTGGTCATTCCGGTTTGCAAGGTTTCATTTACCTTCAGTTAATAGTTTAGACAACACCGTTTCTTGCTCGACCTTAGTCACGTTCTCATCGGTCAGTATAATTGAAAAAAGAGAAAAGAATGAGACTGGGGTTGCTTTTCAGATGCAGTTTCCTGTAAAGCATTTGATGTCTAATATTGCAGGTATTTCGTTGGGGCTGATGTGTTCAGGTAACATTGGAGGGTAAATGTGATCAGCTGACTTCATTGTATTGCTGAGCCTAGACCAAAGCTTGATAGGTGCATTACTTCATACACTTCTCCTTTTTACCCTGAAGCTCCCATAGCTCTGGAATAGGGTCAGTCTGGATTCATCAGACCACATGACGTGCTCCAAATTCCAAGCTTTATGCTCCCTTGCAACTTTTTGATTAGTCTCACTAACAAATGGTTTTCTTAGCCTCACACATCAGTTTAGTCCAAATCCATCTCATCACATTGTATGCACCCTTACTTTCACTATTAAAGTGGGTTGAGGATTCAGCTAAGTATATTCTTCCAGGTTATTATAAAGTGCTAAAGGGTTCTTAACCCAGTTCCAGTATCTATCTTCAATATCTACCTCCTTAGTTGTTGTCTTTGCTTGATGCAGCCCAATAATTTGACCTTCTGAAATGGTGACAGTGTAGTATACTTCATGTGTGTATGTGCTTCACGTTGACACCTTATGTCACGCTCTCATCCTCATTTAGATCATAATGGGCGTCATCCTGCTGTATTACTTGTTGGGGTCCAGCGCGCTTATCGGTGCACTGGTCATCGTGCTGCTGGCCCCCATCCAGTACCTCATCGCCACCAAGCTGGCCGACACACAGAAAAACTCACTGGTAACTCTTCTTATTTGTTCTGTATCAGGCATGTCTATACTGATTTATACATACTGATGAAATCATATGAATGACTTTGTACTTGAGTTTTGTTTGAACGCTCTTTTTCAGGACTACTCAACAGACCGTCTGAAAAAAACCACAGAGATCCTGAAGGGCATAAAGCTGCTGAAGTTGTATGCCTGGGAGAACATTTTCTGTGATAGTGTACTCGAAACCAGGAACAAGGAACTCACTAGCCTCAGGACGTTTGCATTTTATACATCCATGTCTAGTAAGCATGATTGAAATCTCATTCTTATCATAATATTGTAAAGTTTTTGTAAAAATCAGTCTATGGTATTTTTTCCCTTTCTTTTCAGTCTTTATGAATGCAGCCATCCCTATCGCTGCTGTGTTAGTGGTAAGACAGGAGACTTGATCTCTTTATAGTGTAGCTCTTTACACACATGATATCCATATGGATGTCATATACCTTAAATACCTTATTAAATAAAGTATTAATTTTTAAGTGATAAATGTGATTTCTTTCAGACTTTTGTTACTCATGCATATATCAGCGAACCTGAGAACAAGCTGAGTCCAGCCCAGGCATTCGCATCTCTGGCTCTCTTCCACATCCTGGTCACGCCGCTCTTCCTGCTCTCCACTGTAGTACGATTCGCAGTTAAGGCCCTGGTCAGGTACAAAATCTGTTGCACAACACAGTCTTTCATCACAGCTAAGAAAATCAGAAAATTAGAAAGCAAAAATTAAAGTCTACGCTCAGGAAATCAATTGATTCAGTTATGGATCACAATTCTTTGGGTGGCAAATATATAAATATATTTATAATACAGATCGACCGGTCAATAAGTCAGCGAGTGGAATTTGTTGGGTTTCAGCTTGATCAGCCTCAGATATAGCCACTCATTATAGAGACACATTTACATTTAGGCATTTGACATCCAGAGCGACTTACAAAAAGTGCTTTGAAGCTTTCATCACTGGATATATAGTCACACTGGGTTACTAGGGTACTAACTAAGTGGCATCAATCAAACACAGTTGGGAAGAGTTTTTTTTTTATCGGCGAGAGGGATTAGTCCAAGTATTGAAGAAACAGATACGTCTTGAGTCGTCGTTTAAAGATTGTCAAAGACTCTGCTGTTCGTTCCACCACCTTGGTGGTGCTGCGCTTGGTTTTTAGGTGAGAAAACTGTAAGCTTTATGGAATGGCTACCATTTACTTTTTACTCGTTATCCATGTTAAGTTCAGAGTTGAAGCTGTTGAGTTAAAATCTGAAAAATCTAATATAATATCAAATTGGGATATGAATAAAACCGTGACACTTACAGAATCGCAATATAAATGGAATCAGCATCTTGGTATCGTGATAATATTGTATCGGGTTGTCCCTGGTGATTTGCATTCCTAGTAATTCGTGATTAAAAATGACAGCAGTTCATGACTGATTTCACCCTAGAGCTTCACATCCATCCAGTGAACCCAAAAGCTAGAGATAAGGACCTTGGTGTTAGCCTTGATGTTGCGTTGTCATTTTAGATTATCTTTATTTGAAAGATCTGAGAACCTTAGCTCATTTTGTTGCAGATGATATTTCTTAAATTACCCGAAAACTCTGGAATAGCGTTTAAGAGCACATTAGAAACATGTTCTTTGATCTTGCTGATGGTTCTTTTCCTTTTTTCCTAAAGTGTTCAAAAGCTGGGCGAGTTCCTGCAGAGTGAAGAGATCGGCGATGACAGCTGGAGAAACGGAGACATGCCGATGGCTTACGAGTCCTACAAGAAATCCTCTGGGGGAGTAAGTACACATAAATACTCAGTTATGGATGAATGCAGAATAGGGAAAAATGTGATCTCAGTGACTTCGAGCATGGCATAAATGCTGGTTTGGGTATTTCAGAAACTGCTGATCTTCTGGGATTTCTATGAACAGAAGTCTTTAGTGTTTACATAAAGCCTGCTAGCGAGTTGCATTTCTACAGGCGGAAATGCCTTCCTGATGATAGTGGAGAATTGCCAGAGTGATTTTGAGTTTAAGGACAGTTAAAGTACTTAAATAACATCTTTATGCAACAACAGTGAGCGGCAAAGCATCTCAGAACACATAAGCTGAAGACCACATTCAGTTCCAGCTTCAGTGCTAAACTAGACGCGGTGGTGTTGACACTGTATCTCCGGAGTCCAGAGTTGTAATGGGAGACTGTCAGAGTGGGAGAAATCCTTAGGTATCACAATTACTGACACGCCTGCATTTAGTATTTTGCCAACATAACGTAATGCTCAATGAGATGCGGTAGAGATCAATGAATTTGAGACACTCCTCAGGGTCCTAGGGTCCCCTGGTGAACTCCCTTCTTCAGAAACGTCTAAAGAACTGCCACTTCACCATGCGCTCGGTTAATATATATATATTTTAAATATTCACCCTTTTATTGTCTATTTGAACTAGTTTCTAGTGAACTAGCATAAGGATACCATTTTGATTAGCGTTGAAGCACGACTGTAAGTTGCGGTGAATAATGTTCGTGGTATTTCATGATGCCATGAGAATTCCCAGGGTTTTTTTTTTTTTTTTTAGGGTTTTGTTGCTTGGTATATCTATATATATTACCTTTTCCACCCTTAGGCAGCAATTTATATTGCCTAAGGGTGAGCCAAATTCTAGGACTGACTGTACATAAGTGTTTATTTAAATTGGCAAATAGAACATGCTTTTTGAGTTGTATGTTTACTGTAAAATATCCTGAGTTTTTCATATTGCTTCCATGCCCCCCCCCCCCCTCTTTATATGTCCCTGCAGACGAAGGTGTTAAATAGGAAGCAGCCGGTCCGTTATCAAATGGATAACTACGATCAGCCGCATCGCAGGAAGCTGCGCCCCACCGAGACCGAGGACGTCGCCGTGAAGGTCAGGGATCAGGAGCCTCCACAGAGCCCCATCAGCTCAGATTCTCAGGCCCTGCTCACACACTCACAGAGCACATCCTGCTACTGAATTACGAGAGCGCTCCGCAGGGTCTGCTTGTTCTCATCTCAGCTGATTTTAACCTCTGTCCCATGTACGTGTCACGTCTGACACGTACAGGCTTGGACAGGGATGTATGTTCTCACATTCGGACAAAATATTTTGTTATGTAATATCACCCAGTGAAATGAAGTGAAAGGGAAAATGAAAGGATAACAAAGAAAAGAATGATTCAATATGCTTATTCGTTCGATATGCAGTGTATATATATATATATATATATATATATATATATATATATATATATTAAATATGGAAGTTGCTCTGAGATTAATTGGTTTTGGTTAGATTTTCTTCATAACCACAGCCAGAAATATGTCTGAAATTCTCGTGAGAAGAATTTAGTAGTCATTTGTTTTATAGTTTGTTTTATTTGGTTGTTCTTCTGGCTTAGGGTCCCTGTAGGGTCCATTTCCTTGAAGCCTCCCTATGGGCCAAACTAGCCTCCTAACTAATGAACTCAATAACAACAAATCCACATAATGCACTGGATCTGACTCTCTGACCCATGTCACATCCGCTCACTCGCTCACTCCTCCTCCTTGTCTCCCATTCTCGAGCGCCGCTCCCAGCTGCTTTCGATTGTCCATTTTGCCCTTTTCCCACTGACTCTCAGGCCTGCTGATTTGACCCACGCACGGCTTATTTTTTGATGGATAGGAACATTATTGTAAGTGTAAATAAACATTTTGTTCCCAAAAGCCTCTACCATAGTGAGGTAGTTTGCATGGAGGGACATAAGAGCCTGGCGTGGGTTAAATTGCTCATCTTACTCTTTGCAGTTAATATCAGCTTAAGTGTTGTGGTTTCTATTCGTCCAGGTGAATGACGGACGCTTCACATGGGGGAGCAACATGTCAACCCTGTCTGACATCAACATCCGCATTCCCTCAGGTAAAGGTCCCTGGTTCAGTGTTGGGTTAATCAGTTATAATTAACCCAATATATTTAGTTTATTACAGAAATTGTTCGATGAAATATAAACATTCTTATTAATATGTTAATACAATTAATGAAACAATACTAAAATGTGAAATTGTGATAATGGAAACCATGATTATTACATTTCCTGATTTTGACACTGGATTGGCCGTACTGTATGCAGGTCAGCTCACCATGATCGTGGGCCAGGTGGGTTGTGGGAAATCCTCGCTTCTATTAGCCATGCTGGGCGAGATGCAGAACCTCAGTGGGAAAGTCTACTGGAGCAAGTAAGGCAAATCAAACTGACTATGTTATCTCACAGAGTTTGAGAAATGTACAAGTTGCGTTCAAGTCAAACCAGGACTTTTGAAGGTGTCGAATAACAGAACACAGTTATGAGAGTAAAAACGCCCTTCATTTCTCTATATAATCCCCTGATACACTTATCCCAGTGTTTCACTAGAGCTTGGATACCATCAAGGGAGAAAGTTTTCTCATTATGCTGGAGCCTAAGAAGGATCAGAAACCTCCGGCCTCCCAGGAACTCCTTTAATGGGCCAAATATGTGGAAATGGCTTGGAGTTTGGTCAAGACTGTACAGAAATGTAGCAGCCAAGTTCTTGTAAATGTGCAGGTCATGTTGTGAATGATTGTATGTACAGTTCTCACAAATAGTGTGTCTTTTGTGCACATTTATTTTTCAAGGATCAGGCGTTCTGCTTGCTAAATGTTTCGAACCACCTCCTTCTTTAAACCGTTTGCACCATTAAAATATTGAAGTCTTCAGAAAATGTCAATTAGTTTTACGCATTCATTCACAAGTCCCAGTTTGACTTGAACACTCCTTATATGTCTTAATATCCAATGCTAATCAAAGTTGTTGAAACAAACTTTTCACACATATAATTTTACTGTATGCACCTCAGTTTGTGAGTGGGTAGTGGGTGCATATACAGTACAGTGTATGTACTGTATATATACAGGTGTGTGTGTGTTCCATCTTGATTGCTGTGCTATGTAAGATGGATAGAAAACATTATTCTTGCATGCATTTTATGTGTGCTTGAGTATTTCCACTGCTGTTTGTTTCCAAGTGTAAGAGCTTATCGGTCCACCTCAACTCTGTGTGATCATTCTGTCCCATTCAGTGCTTATGACTAACACTGTCGGTGTTCTGTTTTGTTTTTCCCGTTACTGGTAAGAATGCTCATGCCTCCATCTTTCAGTCCATACTGGAGATGGTCTCTGATTAGCATTTGCCAAGTTCAACAGTGTGACACAAAGTCTGTAAGTCTGCCATGTGCTCTTCTCGTGCTGCATTACATCACCTAACTTCCTGTTTTACACTCAGATTATGATCTCATGTAGTGAAAAACAAGATTGTGATTTACCATGCACGTTCAGCCTGTTTTGATCCAGATTATAGTCAAGCAGTGTTTAATTTCTGTGTCTCATGCTGTACTATCCTTCATCCTTCATCATTTTTTTTTTATTCTGTGAAGACAATGACAAGCGCACTCTACATGCAGCTAAAAATATCACTTTACGGATCAGAGAGAAGATGAGAGTGTCATTGTCCTTGCAGAGTATTCTGTGTCCCACTGTGCTGGCCACTAACTCCCTTCACGTGTGTTCTGTCTCTCTCTGTGTCTTTCTTCAATGCTACACTCAATCAGGCTTCCTGATTGTGAGATGCTCCATGATGGCTGCCCAAGGTATTCAAACATAAAGATGTTGACGCACACACACACACAGAATTTCCTGATTATCCTTCCCTTCCCAAGGTTACAGTTTTTACTGTCATCATGCACACCTGAATGAATCCTTAGCTAATTTGAAGACAAGTTTTTGTGTGTTCATATGGGCATTGGTGCTTGCTTTAAGAAAAAAAGAACAAGATCAGCTAAAAACCTTCTGAGATTTTTTTTTTCCCCAGTCAGAGAGCATGAAGATGTGTGTGATTGTGAATCTTTTAAATTTCTAACTTCTAAGCTTCTAATTTCCATGACTCACAAAATTATGTTTTGACCCCTGACAACAGCGAGTATGATGCAGATTTTTCCCACGAAGGACAGAGGTATTTATTTGCAAAGTTGTGTAACAGAAGTGCAGTGGTCCATCCATCAACACATTCGTGCATTTAACCATACATTTCTCGATGAAAATGTTCATCACGATATGATGTGTGATAGTGTGTACATTAAAATGTTGGGAGTCTTTGAAACAGAAATCAAAGGTTTAAACCTGAAGCTTGTCTTTGGATTCATTTGGCAGATTTAAAATACTTTATATAACGAGGTACCAGTTCTACAGTAAATTGGTATTTTTTTGTACTGTATACAAAAATCAGTAGTCACGTGCCTATGGATTATCGTTTTTCTCAGATCTTTCTCAGATCAAATCTAAGCAATGTAATAGGATGTCATATTGGTTGACATTTTGAACCTGCAGGAACTCTTCAAGAAGAACCTACATGAATTCTCCAAGCAGATTTCAGGGACAGATGGCCATTGACAGTTTTGGATAGATTGATAGATACTTCATTAATCTCAAAGGAAATTCCATAATTAAGCAATATCACATGATAGGGAGTGCTGTTATACTGAATATCAGCACTACTCTGATTCGGTCATAGGCACAATCAGTTAATCAGTACCGCAGTTCTACAAACGTTAAGGCTGTGGGTTACTGGGTTACTGATCGGAAGGTCGGAGGTTCGAACCCCAGTATCGCCAAGTTGCCACAGTTGAGCCCTTGAGCAAGGCCCTTAACCCTATCTACCTCCTATCTACAGGTACGCGCTGTAAGCTGGCTGACCGTGCGCTCTGACCCCAGTTTCCTAAACGGGATATGCGAAGAAGAAATTTCACTGTGCTGTAAAGATGTGACAAATAATTGAATATTCTCCTTCTTCTTCTTCAAACACCATTTATTATCAACAGATTATGAGTTGTTTGTTTCATCAACCAGTAATTTGGCTATAAGGACTGTAGGAACTAGCTAACCCCAAATGGCGGAGCTGGAGACTGACAGTTAATGTAATTACCAGGGGTGAAAGTACTGTAGTTTTATATTCGTCCAAGTACTACTACAGTATATGTAGCCAAAAAGTGAGGATAATTAAACCATGGAGGTGGTGGACTGTCCTGTAAGTCTTGTGAGTTTTTATTTATTTATTTTTCATGTATTCTTCTTTAGAATATCATCTTCGATAAATTCACAGTGTTAGAAGCCAGTAAGCTTTGTAGCTCAGACCAGATTCTGAAAGACTTATAAATAGTTACTAAGGAGAAATAGTGTTGTTTAAGACGACATAACATTATCAGATGTGTTTCCTTGCTGAAAATGCTTCCGTGAATGTGGGTTTTGTGTTTTGGATTAATTTGACTTACAACCTTATAAAATGAGGTCCCAGTGCAGACCAACCTACTTTCACCCTTGCTGGCAACCGACAGTGATTAGTGTTTTTACAGTTCTTAGAGCACATGCAATGTAGAGTGATTCAAGTAGATAAATGTACCAGTGCTGTTATGCTCTATATCGCCATTTGTGGAATACCTCATGTCCAATCAGGTTACTCGGTCGGAACAGTGCCTTTGGTGGTTATCCAGTGTTCTCTGAGTCAAAGTTAAATGTGTCATTAGTGTTACTCTTTGGCTCATGCGGTTCCTGCAAGTTTAATAAAAAAAAAAAATTAAAAAAATATGTTTTGTGTACTGTGTTATATTTCTTGCAATAGTTTTTCAATATGTTTTTTCTTCCTTAATCAGATAACATGGATAAACAAAAGGTTTTATCCAACTACATGATTGATAACTCTCTGATTATGTTATTAATGCTATTGATGTTTTGATGAGGCCTAAAGTTATAAGAAGAATATTTTATAGAAATGTAAATTATTAATTTTGCAAGCTATAAGATACTGTATGAACAGATGAATGCTTTACTATAAAGTAAAGTGTTTAAGACAGAAAGACTACTTATTTTTTTAAACTTCCACTTATTCTTGACCTAGCATACTTGGATCAGTTATACTTGGGCCAATAGTTTTACACAGTTTTTAGGAAACGTTAGAGTGAATATTACAGTGAATAATGAATATTAAATGAATAAAAAAAACGTCTGGTCTGCTTCTTCAGTCACTGTCAGTGACCTGACTCCCTGCATTTTTGAAATCATCATTAACATGTGGATTTTATTTTTCTCATTTTCTTACCGCTTGGTGTGTTGTGGTCATGTTTGTGTTATAATAGATCCATTGTTCAAGTTTTATGTAATCTTTTTTTCTTCTTACAGTAAAAACAGGTACTCAGTGGCATACGCAGCTCAGAAGTCTTGGCTGCTAAATGCTACTGTAGAGGAAAACATCACATTTGGCAGTCCCTTCAACAAGCAGAGGTGAGAACAGCCTTCTTAAAAAAAAATCACAGGTTACATGAGCAACATTGTTGATGCTTTCTATTAATTTTAATAACATATTGCATGAAGAATAAAGAATCATGTTGACTGATCAAAACACAGTATTGGAGCTGATTAATTGTTTTACATTATACATATAACACAGAAAATGTGTGTGACAAAGAAGCTATTTCTGAAGATTATGTAACATGAAAATTATCCTTTTCATCATTATACTCTCCCGCTTCAAACTATAACAATTTCAAATGCAAATGATGAATATTTCTTTATGAGTATTGATAATAAAATTGTTGTAAGCCTCTAGAAGCATATGATGTAAACATCTTTTACTTAAATTAAAGCCTTCCGTGCAAAATTAAGGATTTTTCCCCAACGGTGGTTTTGTTTAATGTTTAAATGCTACAAATTAGACACACACCTTACAATATGTTATGTGCCCATAAAACATAGAAAACTAAAGTTTATTCAGTTAAAATAGTTTTTTGTAATCTTCCCAACAATTAGCGTTAATTGTTTAAAAAAAACGTTTAAAGTGTTAAAAAATCAAAAAATCTGTAGTGTCCGTAACCATGTCAAATTAATTTTGCAATAGCTTAAAAATTCTGCATTTTAGAATAATATATTATTTCAGGTTTATGTCTTTTCACGTCAGATTGAAACATTTGAATTTAAAAAAGTTACGGACGCTACATAAAAGGGCATGAAACTGTATTTAGCAAATGTGTTTCTTTTTGTCTGGTAAAAATCTAAATGTGTATGCATATTTACAAAAAACGAAGCACGGATCAGGAGAGGAGGATGTATTATGAAAAATGGTGTATATCTGAAAATTCACTTTTGTCACCCAGATGAGACACTTTTTAGCATACCATGTTTTGGTCGTGTGCATTTGCTTGGTTAGAAGAAATATAATCTCAATATTCTGTTTTGGTTTTACAGATACAAGGCTGTGATTGACGCTTGCTCGCTGCAACCAGATATCGATATCCTTCCCTTTGGGGATCAGACTGAAATCGGAGAAAGGGTAAGATTCAAAGTTGGCAAAGGTACATTATTTTTTAAAGTCTTGTTCATTATCAGGAAATATATGAAATCAGGTGCTGTAGCTTTTCTAACCAGATAAATATCAAGCCTGGCATATCAAAAAAAATGCAGAGAAATGGAGGCCCTCCTATTTACCTGTTATTTAATTGTTGGATTTGTTTGTGTGTGATGCTGATCAGGGAATAAATCTCAGTGGAGGACAGAGACAGAGGATCTGTGTGGCCAGAGCTCTGTATCAGAACACCAACATTGTTTTCCTGGTAGGAAATGAGACACACATATGAGTACTAAGAAATTCATCCTTAAGTTTAATTTCAGAACTATGCGTGTGGTGATCCGGGAAAACCCATAGGTTTAAAAAGGAAGAAGAAAAACTAGAAAATCCCAAACTAGATTTTTCTGTATATAACATCAATTAACTCATCGGTTATAAAGTACTGTGCAAAAGTCTTCACATTTTGTTTCCAAAGAGCCAGTCCTTCTTGCATTGTAATGTAGTTTTGGTGAATGGTTCTGATTAGTATACTGGTGCTGCTGAATGCTGAGTGGTTAGAACAGATAAGGGGGGAAATGAGGTTGCTGCTGAGGTTGTTACATAAACAACCAATATTTAAATTGTATCTTCGGGATTTTGCAGCCTTTTGCAGTAACACATTTGTTCCTATTTCTTTAAATGAATCTAAATCATTCAATTAATTTTTATATGAAGAAATGAGGGGTGGGTCACTACTAATGCACAGTATTGTATATAATAAATATAAACAAAACAGTTAGGTATTTAGTTAATTGGTAATATTGCATAATCAATTATACAAAAATCATTTTGGGCAAGGAGTCAGTTTATCAAATATTTAGTTGCCCAGTCTTCACAGAGTAAATGTCAAACATTGTCAAGTGATTGGATTGTCTTGTAGCAGTAATTAAATGGAAATAGTCTAATCAATACAATATATACAAATTTCAGTCAGCTACAAGCTGTGCAAATGTCCCTCTTTCCATCTCGCCCTACAATAACCGTACTTCTTTAATTTAGAACTATTTAATTTTATCCAGATAATATAGTTTAACGATATAGAGTAAAAAAATTACTAACAATACAAATTGATCTGAAATTTATATTGTTTAAAAAAAAAATCTCTCATATAATCTGAGAAACCTGAGTTTCATCTTGTCCCCCTGTAGGATGACCCATTTTCTGCCCTGGACATCCATCTAAGTGACCAACTCATGCAGGAGGGCATCCTCAAGTTCCTGCAAGATGATAAGCGCACCGTGGTTCTAGTTACACACAAGCTTCAGTACCTCATTCACGCAGACTGGGTCAGTGTCGATGGCGTGTGAGAAATATTTCTCCAGCTCAGTGACTTGCTTGACACTATTATCCTGCTCAGTAGCAATGTTTAATGAGAAGGAAAGAATTTCTACTGAAACATTTACAAGAATATGTCTTAAAAGATATTATGTTGAGCTACAGTAGTACTGGAACAGTTTTTTTTTTATTTGTTAAGGTATTTCCTGGGTTGTTCATGAGATTTTGTTGCTTTTCTGCTTGACAGATAATAGCAATGAAGGATGGCTCTGTGTTGAGAGAGGGGACGCTGAAGGACATCCAGACACATGATGTGGCGCTCTATGAACACTGGAAGACTCTCATGAACAGGCAGGACCAAGAACTGGAGAAGGTCAGGTTGCTTCACTCCTATCCCACGCATTCAATCATACTGACACTTCGCATCTTTATTTTGCTGCTAAACATGTTGGAAAAAACACGTTGGGAAAAATTGACATCATTGTTGAACTTGATATATTCCAGGACACAGATATTGAGAGTCAGACTACTCTTGAGAGGAAAACACTGCGAAGAGCTTTCTATTCAAGAGATGCCAAGAACCAAATTGATGATGAAGATGAAGGTACATCCTTTCCCCACATGCTTTGATTTTAGTGTTCTTCACCTACGTGTACAACTTGTCAAAAAGCTAAAATACTTTTCACAGAAGAGCAAGAGGAGGAAGAGGAGGACGACAACATGTCCACTACAACAAGTCGGCGGTCAAAAATCCCCTGGAGGGTCTGCTGGTGTTATTTGTCCTCTGGAGGATTTCTCTTGGTTTTCATGATGATCACCTCCAAGCTGGCCAAGCACTCTGTCATGGTGGCCATTGATTACTGGCTGGCAGCCTGGACCTCGTCAAGCCAAAATAATAGCAGCGATTTCATCACTAACCAGGATGCCAATGCCACCAACTACACTCAGGAGTACAGGACCAGACAAAGTGCCGAGGTGAGGCGAACTAGTGACTGGATACAATAAGGAGAAAGTTATTGAAATGATGTGCATTTGTGTATTGTTTCTTTTTCTCCCACAGTATCAAGCCTATTTGCCAGTATTCATTATTCTGTGTGGAGCAGGAATAGTCCTCTGTCTCATCACATCCCTGACTGTTGAGTTTTTGGGCCTTGCTGCTGCCAGCAATCTGCATCATAACTTACTCAACAAGATCATCCATGCTCCTGTCAGGTACACATTTTTATTATTATGAGACAGTATAGGATCACATGCTTGAGAAAGCGTCTTGCTTCTTATGGGTAAAGTTACTGTAGAATAAGAAAATAAAGAACTGTGTCTTACAGGGGTGTTCAAGTCAAACCGGGACTTTTCATTGTGCAGAATAACATAATTATGAAAGTAAAAAAAAAAACTCCCTTTATCTATCTATATGTATCCCCTGATATACTAATGCACTTATCTTAGCGTTTCACTAGAGCTTGGATACTATCAAGGTAGAAAATTTTCTCGGGACGAAGGGACCATGATCAGACGGGTTGTTTAACATCTAAAACGCCGGCCTCCCAGGAACTCCTTTAATGGTCCAAACATGTAGAAATGGCTTGGAGTGCGGTTAGAACTGTACAGGGGGGTGTGCCAATCCCAGCCAAGTTCCATTGTTGTTGGTGAATTATTCAGTTCCCACCGACTCTTTTGCAAGCTGGCGACAAGTTTTCTGTCCATTTTCAAGAATCAGGCATTCCACTTGGTGAATGTTCACAGGACATTTACATTCATGGACGTTTTCTTTAAACCATTTAAATTATTGAGTTTGCATTATTACTGCGGAGAAGCATCTTATCACTGTTGATTTTATGACTTTCATGAGAAATTTCATCACAAGTCCTGGTTTGATGTTGCCATCTAACAATAATCATCATATTTTTTTTTCTTATTTCTCCCCCTGTCAGATTCTTTGACATTACCCCACTTGGTCAAATTC
The DNA here is from genome assembly GCA_030522415.1 of Channallabes apus. Lineage (NCBI taxonomy): Eukaryota > Metazoa > Chordata > Actinopteri > Siluriformes > Clariidae > Channallabes > Channallabes apus. The sequence continues at coordinate 27,260,299 of CM060114.1, forward strand.
TCAACCGTTTTTCTGCAGATACCAACATTATTGATCAGGTGAGAAACAACTAGCAGGTCTTCTATATATTTGTTTTCTACTGTGGCCTTTATATTATTTATTCCACTTAAGAAGTAATTCTCTATTAAGAAATGACTGTTACATGCAGAAGTGTAACTTTCTAGTGCTGCTCTTAATTTCTTCTTTTGTGTGTGTGTGGCTTTTTCCTTCAAACACCCGATCTCCGTGCAGCACATTCCTCCTACCCTTGAGTCTCTCAGTCGATCCACACTTCTCTGTCTCTCGGCCATTGGCATCATCGCTTTCGTTACACCGGCTTTCCTCGTTGCCCTGGTGCCCCTCGGCGTGGCCTTTTACTTCATTCAGAAGTATTTCCGGGTTGCATCGAGGTGAGTACTGATGTAGAAAGTCAGAAGTCAGTGTTAAGATCTTGCTCTGTTATTACCTTCCTCTCTTTGTTCCTTTGTTCCTCTCATCTGACACAGGGATCTACAGGACCTAGACGACTCTACTCAGCTTCCGTTGCTCTGCCATTTTTCAGAGACTGCAGAAGGCCTCACCACCATACGAGCATTCAGGTGAGTGTTCGGGATACTGACAATCAACATCAACCTTCATTCAGATTAAAATGTAGACCTTGTACTTCTCAGATTTCTACCAAGAGACCTAACTGCCTCCATGGGTGATAGTTATGGAAGATGTCATGAATCAACCATGTCTTATGGTCTCATTGTATTTACACAGCTCTAATAAAATAATAATCGTTTTGACTCGTCAAGACTGTGAGATGCTTCACATGTCTCAGAGGATGCTTGTGATAGCGCTCGCCCTGCATGGTAACTGTCATGTGATATTAGAGAGCTGGCTAGAAGTTCTTAGTGGGTGAAAAAACTGGGAAGAAACCATTATCCAATGGAAACCATTCTCACATTCTCAGCCGTTTTGTAGCCCTCATTGTTTAAACTTCGCTAATGGAACTTAAATGGTGCCTCTCAGTTTTGCCAGATTTGACAACAGAGTTGATGAGAAAAGTATCCACTAGTTCTGTATCAAACAGGTAATTGTTCCTCCCTCAGGCACGAAGCACGCTTCAGGCAGCGTATGCTGGACCTGACTGACACCAACAACATAGCATACCTCTTCCTCTCTGCTGCCAACCGGTGGCTAGAAGTCAGAACAGTAAGTCCAGAACAATAAGCAGGTTACAAATCAGAACTAAGCAGGTGTTTATTTAGTATCGATAATCTCATAGGGTTCTGTGATTTAATAAGAAATTGTCAACGTATTGTTTTTGTTCTTCCACTTAGGATTATTTGGGTGCAGTTATTGTCCTGACAGCTGCAGTCGCGGCCATCTGGATGTCTTCTTACGGAGTCCAGCCTGGACTGGTTGGACTCGGCCTAACATACGCTCTCACAGTGAGATACAGTCTTACTTATAGTATAAACTTGTGATATTTTATTTGTGAATTATTCCATGACTGAAGCACAAAGGGTTATAATAATAAGACTAATTTTAAAACTGCACTATGTTGATGAACTGTTGATTAATATTGTTAGGCAACAGCAACATGCATCAATCAGTCATAACATACTGTAATGACCACCTGCCTGATATTGAGTAGGTCCCCTTTGCCACCAAAACAGTAATGACCTATGTGTTTTAAACCTTTCTTTTGGAACCAGCATTAACTTGATCTGTATTAGTGCTTTTGATTGGTTAGATTGCTATTGGATCGGACTACACGGGCCAGCCTTTGCTCCTCATGTGCATTAGTAAGCCTTGGCCACCCATGACCTTGTCGACAGTCCACTGGTTTTCCTTCCTTGGACCATTTTTGGTATGTCCTGACCATTGCAGGATGGGAACATCCTACAAGAGCTGCAGTTTTAGAGTTGCTCTGACCCAGTTGTCTGGCCATTACAATTCTGTCCTTCTGCCCTAATATTTTAGCATGCAAGTGAACCTTTTTTCCTGAAGTTGATGTGTTGGAAACAGAAAAAATAGGCAAGAATAAGGATTAGAGTGACTTTGACAGGAGCCAAATTGTGATGGCTAGAGGACTGGATCAGAGCAACTGAGGAGCTAAGGCTCGCCCGTGTAGTCCGATCCAGTAGAAGAGGTAGTGTACATTAAATTGAGGAAAAGGTTAATGCTGGTTTCAATAGAAAGGTATCAGTATGATGACAAAACTAAATACACCAGTGTTAAACAATAAAAAAAAAAAAGTTGAGACAAAGTTCCCCTCTGAGTTAAACATAAAAATTATATGAAAGTGGTATGGAATTGTAACTTTCTATTAAAAGCACAGTAAAATTGACTTCATCTAATGTAGTCTGAAATACTTCCAAATTGAACAAAAAATTATTAGTTTGTTTTCTGTACTGGTTCACACCAGTTTAGTATTGTACAGTATTAATAGTTTATATAGACAGATTATATATTAGTAGTGTAATACTTAACTAGTCGACACAATCCATGGTGAGGATGAAGCGCAGTTTTTATTTCTCATTCGTATTTGTTGCAGGTGACTAATTATCTGAACTGGGTTGTGAGGAACCTGGCAGATCTGGAGGTCCAGATGGCAGCGGTGAAGAAGGTTAATAGTTTCCTGAGCACAGAGTCAGAGAACTATGAGGGTTCCATAGGTAATAAAAAGGTCTTATTATGACTAGTGTGTGCTTGTTATGATGCAAGCAGAGGAGGAAAGAGTAATACATTTTTGTACTCAAGTAAAAGTACTGTTACTTCAGTGAAATTTAAAGTTACTATTATAAAAATCTACTCAAGTAAAAGTAAAAAGTAGCTCATTAAGAATTTACTCAGAGTAAAAGTTACTGAGTTACTTTTTTTAACAGCAGGGATGGGATGGGGGATTCTAGTGTAGTTAAAAAAAGACAAGCGGATATAAATCTCAAACTAGTTAATTGAAGGAACACCTTTGCATAATAAAGCTGTTGCCTTTCTTGTGCTCAAAAATTATAGTGGTCGCTTAAATATAGCCAGGGGTTTGCTTCATAAGAATTTGATGGCATTTCCTTCTTGTGGGTTTAGCGCGCTTGTTCTCCCCGTCCATCAATCGATCACTGCAGTGGTTTCCCGTGGTGCAATTTTTTTCCTTCTCCATTGCATTGTTTTTTATTATTTTTCATTTTATTAATTTATTTTTTACTCACTAGCGAATATGATTTTAAATGTAGCAAAGTACAATACTTCAAAGAAAACATACTTAAGTAAAAGTAAAATTACAGATTTGAAAAACTACTTAGTAGTAGTAGAAGTACAAAAAAAAAAACTACTCAATTTCTGTAACGCGAGTAAATGTAATTCATTACTTTCCACCTCTGGATACAAGGTATGACCAGGGGGTCAGAACAATTTCATTATATCAGTGTGTGAACTTAAACCCGTTCAGTAATGTTAAGTCTGTTTGAAACAAATTACTCAGTTATTAAGGGTATAAGCATGTACTTAAGCGCATGTCTAGTAGCGTATTAAAGACTGACTCTTAATCAAAGAAAGTATACAGTACGAGAATTGTTGCCTAATTCTAGATGCGGAACAAGGCATCCTGACCCTAAGCACAGAAAACCCCAGATTTCCTGTTTCCTGTTGTATTATCAGCATGTGGGAATGTGTGAAACATTTCCCAATCAGACGATTTCCAGTTGACATATGCCGTTTACTCTGCCTTCCCATCAAATGTAAACATTTGACTCTGGGGAGGGACGGAGGGTTGAGTCACGAGGACAAGGAAGGAGACGCTACAGCAGGAGCATGTCTGGATTGTCTGTGATAGCTTGTTACACGGCCAAAGAAAGTCCTTGTCTACTGTATCCACATCCCCCTCCTCCTCAATGACGCAATGGAAAAATGACCGACTCGATAGCAGCAAAAGAGAATAAACTCTGGAATTTGTTCTCAGAGATAGGAAGTCTTGATGATTGTAACTTCTAAAAGCGTTTGCTGGTCATCACTTGTCATCTGTTGTATTTTTTTTTATTCTGTCTGCTGGAATGATTCAGTCGAAGTAGCTAGCTTCAGAAGAACAGTTGTTGCGACTGAGATCGCGTTATTCCAGAGAACATTGCAAACCTTACCTAGAACTATACTGGGTAAAGTAAGCAGTCTGAACAGTTCTTAAAGGTTTAGCTATGTTTAAATAGCGCTCTGTGCTACAGTAGCACTTTGAATTCATTCTTTTTTTTAAAGCATGAGTTTCTGTGTAGTTTATCATATCTTCTTGTAAACACTGTTCAAAGAAAAGCCATAGCAGAAGTGGAGTGACATCATTTAAAAGGATACATGAGCTAATTTAAGCCACGGTTTTTTACTCCCTGTACATTTAGCCATACAGTAAATCTGTAACATAATAACATAGTAAGTCTTTTGAGAAAAGATGAGACAGGTAATACCTCACATGTCCCTGTCCATATGTCCTCTTTTTGGTCACAGATGTCACCCAGGTTCCAGAGGACTGGCCTCAGCATGGTGAAATTAAGATCCAGGACTTGTGCGTGAGATATGACCCCATACTGAAACCTGTTCTTAAGCATGTCAATGCTTTCATCAACCCTGGTCAGAAGGTCTGTACTGTATGTTTATATTATTGACAAGGTTTCATGGTTCAAAATGATTTGAGATTATGTTCCATCTTACAGCTTTACTCCAAAATCTTAGTATTCACATTACTAGCTTTCTATGTAATATTACCTGATCATTTATTGAGCCCCTAAAATCACATGAATGAAGAAAAAAATACAGTTCTGTCCAAAAGTCTTAGGCACCATATTATATGCTATACCAATTTTACACAATAAGTTTTCACTCCAAATATTGACTGTTTATTTTATTACTCATTATTGCTCTTCATAGAAGTTTCTTTTATGCAGAAATGTTTTCAAAAGCATCTTTTGCTTATGCCATATTTTTGTATGTGCCTAAGACTTTTGCACAGAACTATAAGTAAAACAGCTGTTAGGTTTTACTGAGCTTGCTGGAGAATACGAGTTCTTCTGGTCATACTCGCTCCTTTCTATTTTTATGCAAATCCCAGAAACGTACATTAGGTTTTTTATTTCCATCTTGTACTATATATTTTTTTCTTTACAGCCATGCATATATTATCCTGTTATGTTATTTATTTACTGACCTGGACATGATCTCCATAAAAATTGTCAGTTATTTCTATCTTTTTTATTTTTATCTACATTTGGCAAACGCCCTTATCCAGAGCAAGTTACATTTTTATCTCATTATTCATCTGAACAGTTAAGGGTTAAGAACCTTGCTCAAGGCCCCAACAATGGCAACTTGGTGGTGCTAGGGTTTGAACCTGGAACCTCCCGAACCGTAGTCCAAGTCCTTAACCATGGAGCATTTTTTCTTCTTCTACTGTAGGTTGTTTAATACGTGGCTGAGTACTGATGTTACCCGGAATTACGTACTTATTAGGTCTAAAGACACATGTTGGTTACAGTGTTAAAACTGTGACACAAGGTTCCACGGTCACTTGGAATTAAAGTGACATATTAACAAAATGGACTCCACTTCATCATCCAGCTGGCACTTTTGTCACAACAGTGTTTATTTCTTCATGTCTCTGCCATCGCACAGGTTCACTTTTCTCATAAGTCACTTGACTTTGATCAGTCCCATGCCTCGGTTATACAGTATATCTTTGTGCCATGCATAAAACACTTACCCTGTTGACGCTTCTCGATGTGCAGGCAATAGGCAAGCATATTATTTACACAAAGCCCTTTCTGGTTTATAACAACAGTCTGGAAAATGAAAGACAGCTTCTTTATAAAGACAGCACACAGTAACAATGTTTTGTCTGTCCCTGTCTCACGCTGTCGCTCTTTCTTTCCCCACAGGTGGGCATTTGTGGGAGGACAGGCAGTGGAAAGTCTTCCCTGTCTCTGGCCTTTTTCAATATGGTGGACGTTTTTGAAGGTGAAGCCTGCTTGTATTTCTTTCCTAGTGTCATTTCGAGTATGACATAATTCTTTCAATAAGTGGATGGGATTTGAGGGATGAGAGCACCTATATACTGTAAGAGCATCTGATGGATGAGCTTTCGTCTCCTGGGGAAAGAAAAGATACGCCTTCAGGATTGCTTTTATTTCTACTTACTCAGACTCACTTACTCTTTACCAAGCTCCAGAAACATTGCGGGCTAGTCTTTCGCTTCCTTTGTTTATACTGCACTGCTTATGGTTTGTGTCACCTTGACAAGCAGCAATGATGCCACATCGAGCCATTAGCTTTTAGAGCACTCGGGTACTGCGGATGAGTCTTACTGAGTCATTTTTTACATTACATTCAGTCCAGGTCATACTCTCTTATGATTTAGGCTCTTATTATGAGAAGCAGCTACACTTTACGCTCATTGAGATGCAACAGAATCAAAGAGAACACAAACATAAAATTCCGAAATAATCGGAATACTTGAGTTTTACAGCAAAGCAAGATAAACGCAGGACATTTATTCATTTTGATTAATAATTTTTCTCTGACACACATGGTTGTGTGTCAGAGAAAAACCAAAGCCGTGTGTCAAACCAAAGCCGATGCATCGTGACAAGCCAATCTCATCTGTTCTTTCTGTCACATGATCATGTGACAGAACTACTGGCTTTGCAGAATAGCGGCTGCCGTCAGTAAACTTAATGCTTTTAGTGAATTTTTGGCAAATGTTGAAGCCAAATGAGGGACCTTTACACCCGTTTGTTCGCATTAATAAGCAACATGTATGATTTGTATAAAATTTCCAATCACTACAAAATCACAATCAGAGGGACAACCCATGTGAGATGTTTTGGAGATAAAGTCAGAGAGGCCAGATTGAGGTGGTTTGGACATGTTCAGAGGAGAGAGTGTGAATATATCGGTAGAAGGATGCTGAGGTTGGAACTGCCAGACAGGAGGTCTAGAGGAAGACCAAAGAGGAGATTTATGGATGCAGTGCGAGAGGACATGAAGTTAGTTGGTGTGAGAGAAGAGGATGCAGAGGATAGAGTTAGATGGAGGCAGATGATTCGCTGTGACGACCCCTGAAAGGGAACAGCCGAAAGACAAAGAAGAAAGAAGAAGAACCAACATAGTACTGATACTTATTTATCCATTGTGACAAAACTGTATATAGTTTTGTATAGATTTATAGTCTTTTGCAAAATCACACAAAATTCACATTGATATATTCTCAACTATTTTGACCTAACACTTTTATCACCCTTGTAACTGAAAAAAAATGTGCAAAATGTTCTCTATCAATCTAAAAAAAAAAAAAAAAAACATTTTTCTCCAAACTACAACAAAGAGTTATCTCATTTTGCTGTCAAACTGTTCGACTTGTAATTCGGTGTTCAAAGTTTATGCCTTTATTTGATAGGTACATTATTGAAGTTGGCTTTTCAGCAGGTCAGTGATGTTAAGATTTATGATTTAGCCAAATCCCAAAATACATACCCAATCAATTTTTGAGCCTGACCAGCACTTAATGAAATGTCTTAAACTTGAGACTGAATAATCACACACTCACAGTGTGTCCATATAAAGCTAAATTGAGAAGTGTGAATGATGTAACATTAAATCTTTCCAACTTTCCACTGCAAAAGTTGGACCCTGCAGAACAGAATGATGCTTCAGTATTATCTCTCCAGATTCTGTCAGTTATGATTAAATGCACTCTGACTCTCTGAGTTGCTCTGTTAACAAAATGAACTGTTTTCCTTCAGCCATTACTCATTCACTATATACAGATTATAACAAAGTTCATAGGTTACAGAGTTGTTATAATATTTTTACAGTTTTCGGAAATAAATGAAGTAAATGAAATAAATGCGACTTTACATAAAAAAGAACCACAATGTAAAGGAATTTGCGTTTATTTTTATTTGTTTTTTTAATCAGGAAAGATCGTTATTGATGGCATCGATATATGTAAACTGCCTCTTCAGACGCTGAGATCCAGGATGTCCATCATTCTTCAGGATCCAGTACTGTTCAGTGGCTCTATCCGGTATGAACACAAACACACACACACTCACACACACAAAATATTTACACACTTCATTCTCAACAAAGGATCAATTCAACTCAAATAGACAAGAGCAAAATTAATCAACATGAGCTTCCTCATCATTTAAGAAAGAGACATGGATAGAGAGCTTGTGTTTAGAAAATTCAATGGTAAAGCGTTGAAGATGAAAAATTATATATACAAGGGTGTTCAAGTCAACCCGGGACTTTTGGTTGTGCAGAATGACAGAACAAAGTTATGAGAGTAAAATCTCCCTTTATTTCTCTATATAACCCCCTGCTACACTAATGCACTTTAACACAGCATTTCAGTAGTGCTTAGACATCATCGAAGTAGAACGTTTTCTCAGTACACCGGAGCCATGATCATGTCTGAAACCCTGGCCTCCCAGGAACTCCTTTAATGAGCCAAACATGTGACAATGGCATGGTCAGGACTGTACAGGGATGTGGCAATAACTCCCAGCCGAGTTCCTGTAATGTGCAAGTGGTGTTGGTGAATGTGTCACACAGATGCATCGCTTCTGAAAGTTCTACTCATCGGAATGTTTACGGGATTGACTGCAGTGGGCTCCGAGGCACCTTGCTTGGGATCAGCATTCCTGGATGTACAGCCTTCTTTAAAATGTTTACATCATTCAAATGTTTTTTGTTTTGTTGTGTCTTGTTTACATTTTGTAAATGTCAATTGGTTTTACGCCTTTATTCACAAGTAATTTCATCAAGTCCTGGTTTGGCTTGAACACCCATCATTTTACATTCAGGCATTTGGCAGACACCCTTATCCAGAGCAACTTACATTTTTATCTCATACATCTAAGCAGTTGAGGGTTAAGGACCTTGCTCAAGGGTACAACAGTGGCAACATGGTGGTCGTGGGGTTTAAACTTTTCTGAACTGTAGTCTGGCTTTAACCATTGAGCTACCCCTGACCCTACCCTGCCCTATCCTACCGTCATACTGTATTTTTTGGGGGGGTTCGGGAGAGATTCCAAGCTGCAGTTTAGTTTCTGGTTTATTCTTTAGATTTACTTAAGACCAAGATGATTATTAGGAATCTTTATCTTTTTTGTAATTTTGTATAACACTGAAACCTGCACTTTATCATTCTCCGCTCAGGCTCGTTTTATTGACACTCAGCCAACTGAGCATTTAAGGATACTCAAACTGACTCACTATCATTGCTTTCCGTCGCTGGTTTTTAATAAAATGTGACGGTGGCTAATATCACTGATAGCTTGTGAATCCCTGGAGGTTCTGTGTTAATATAGCCTAGGCTGGGTTTGGACTGCAGTGATGAGCCCAGGATGCCATGGCAGGCATTTCACAAAGCATTCAGTGGGAACGGCAGTTCAGTGATGAAGAGAGAAATGCATGGTAGAACGAGTTTTCCCTAGTGCTCTTCAGGAACAGGAGGTCAGTGGAGTGAATCCAGGCTCATTGCCATTGCCTCTTATGGTCATGCAGTGTGTTTCTTTCCAGCACTAGATGCATACTGCAATTTTTTTGCCTGGTATGGATGTGTAGCTTTTTTGTTTGCTCATCCTTGTTTTGTCTCCTGTGTCTTCAGTTTTAACCTGGACCCAGAATGCACCTGCACTGACGACCGGCTTTGGGAGGCACTGGAAATTGCCCAGCTAAAGAATATGGTCAAAGCACTCCCAGGAGGACTTGGTATGGCAATAATATTTGATGAATTTATAAGAGGGGTTCTAAAAATGTTTTTTTCATTAAACTGACCATGCATAAATGTTTAAAATGGAAAGTTACAGCATGCTAGACTTACAAGCAAATACTGATGCTCTAATAGCCTATAAATATGCACAGTTTTATTACAGGTATATTAATAGCCCTTGTGGTGATAGATACTATGCTTTGATGTAAAAAAAACAAACATCTAAAACCTTTACAGATGCAGTGGTAACTGAAGGAGGAGAGAACTTCAGCGTAGGCCAGAGGCAACTCTTCTGCCTCGCCAGAGCCTTTGTGCGTAAGAGCAGCATCCTCATCATGGACGAGGCCACGGCGTCCATCGACATGGCAACAGTAAGAAAAGAAATCTCTTTGCAATGTTTCTTCTCATCCACTCAACCAACCATACACATCTACCAAGACAGCAAAGTCTGTTTTCCTTATAACGTGTTATAATTCCAATTAAAAAGGAGCATACAGTACATTTGTTTTTTTGGCTTTGGACTGCAGGCTTTGATAACCACTGAATATTCTTCATCAAACGGTTTACATGGACTCATCACATTTTTTAGCTGGCAATCTAGGACACTCTGTGCATGCTTCTTTTCACAGGAGAACATTCTACAGAAGGTTGTGATGACAGCTTTTGCTGACCGCACCGTCGTCACCATAGCAGTGAGTTCCCTTTATATTAAACACGCTTAAACGCTGCTGTACTAGCCATGAATATCCTGGAATTATGATCAGAAATACTGTAGATGCTCACAAGGTGATTTGTACTTACTTCTTCATTTTTCCCTTGTGCTCGACACAATGATGTAAAGGTTTCTGATTGCATTCCAATTGCTCCTTTTTATATAAGATTTCAGATTCTTCTCAAAAAGCATTGAAAATGAAAAAATTTAATAAAAAAAATAATAAAATAAATATATATATATATATATATATATACAGTGGTGTGAAAATCTATTTGCCCCCCTCCTGATTTCTTATTCTTTTGCATGTTTGTCACACAACATGTTTCTGATCATCAAACACATTTAACTATTAGTCAAAGATAGCACAAGTAAACACAAAATGCAGTTTTTAAATGAGGGGTTTTATTATTTAGGGAGAAAAAAAATCCAAACCTACATGGCCCTGTGTGAAAAAGTAATTGCCCCCTGAACCTAATAACTGGTTGGGCCACCCTTAGCAGCAATAACTGCAATCAAGCGTTTGCGATAACTTGCAACGAGTCTTTTACAGCGCTCTGGAGGAATTTTGGCCCACTCATCTTTGCAGAATTGTTGTAATTCAGCTTTATTTGAGGGTTTTCTAGCATGAACCGCCTTTTTAAGGTCATGCCACAACATCTCAATAGGATTCAGGTCAGGACTTTGACTAGGCCACTCCAAAGTCTTCATTTTGTTTTTCTTCAGCCATTCAGAGGTGGATTTGCTGGTGTGTTTTGGGTCATTGTCCTGCTGCAGCACCCAAGATCGCTTCAGCTTGAGTTGACGAACAGATGGCCGGACATTCTCCTTCAGGATTTTTTGGTAGACAGTAGAATTCATGGTTCCATCTATCACAGCAAGCCTTCCAGGTCCTGAAGCAGCAAAACAACCCCAGACCATCACACTACCACCACCATATTTTACTGTTGGTATGATGTTCTTTTTCTGAAATGCTGTGTTACTTTTACGCCAGATGTAACGAGACACGCACCTTCCAAAATGTTCAACTTTTGTCTCGTCGGTCCACAAGGTATTTTCCCAAAAGTCTTGGCAATCATTGAGATGTTTTTTTAGCAAAATTGAGACGAGCCTTAATGTTCTTTTTGCTTAAAAGTGATTTGCGCCTTGGAAATCTGCCATGCAGGCCGTTTTTGCCCCGTCTCTTTCTTATGGTGGAGTCGTGAACACTGACCTTAATTGAGGCAAGTGAGGCCTGCAGTTCTTTAGATGTTGTCCTGGGGTCTTTTGTGGCCTCTCGGATGAGTCGTCTCTGCGCTCTTGGGGTAATTTTGGTCGGCCGGCCACTCCTGGGAAGGTTCACCACTGTTCCATGTTTTTGCCATTTGTGGATAATGGCTCTCACTGTGGTTCGCTGGAGTCCCAAAGCTTTAGAAATGGCTTTATAACCTTTACCAGACTGATAGATCTCAATTACTTTTGTTCTCATTTGTTCCTGAATTTCTTTGGATCTTGGCATGATGTCTAGCTTTTGAGGTGCTTTTGGTCTACTTCTCTGTGTCAGGTAGCTCCTATTTAAGTGATTTCTTGATTGAAACAGGTGTGGCAGTAATCAGGCCTGGGGGTGACTACAGAAATTTAACTCAGGTGTGATAAACCACAGTCAAATTATTTTTTAACAAGGGGGGCAATCACTTTTTCATACAGGGCCATGTAGATTTGGAGTTTTTTTTCTCCCTTAATAACGTAAACCTTCATTTAAAAACTGCATTTTGTGTTCAATTATGTTATCTTTGACTAATAGTTAATGGTTTTTGATGAGCAGAAACATTTAAGTGTGACAAACATGCAAAAGAATAAGAAATCAGGAAGGGGGCAAATAGTTTTTCACACCACTGTATATATATATATATATATATATATATATATATATATATATATATACATACATATATATATATATATATATATATATATATATATATATATATATATATATATATATATATATATCAGTGGACATTAAATCCTCATCCCAAGCCTGAAGTTTAAAAAGGAAAGTGTGTACGAGTAACTAGGTGATGACATGAGAGATCTCTCCATGCCTTAATAGTAGGGGTTCCAGACCAGATGTGCTTATTTTCATACAAAGGTATCAAAAATAAATCAATTCAGCTTTTTCAGTGCAAAAAAAGATAAGAAAAAAAAATACAGGGAAAGCCATATCTGTGAAATGAGCTGAAAACTCTTTTCATAGTGTTTCCATTACTTTTCCTTGCTGCCATTTTTTCTATCCTCATCCACTTTATTTTCTTTCTCTGTACTCTTCCCCTCTCTTCCCTCCTGTTTCTTTTTCTTCTTTCCTGTCTGTTTTTGTGCGGCACAGCATCTGGTCTCCTCCATAGTGGAGGCGGAGCAGGTGCTAGTCTTTTCCGCTGGGATTCTGGTGGAGTGCGACAGCGCTGCGAACCTGTTAGCGCAGGAGGACAGCCTGTTCAGCACCCTAGTGCGCACACACAAGTAACCCCACCACTGGCTATGCCCACAGCCCCCGTCCCGGCACCCTGGTTGGTAATCATATGACTTTTCTGTGTGCCATTTCAGACTAATTCCAAGCCCCTTTTGGATCGGTGTTACTTGCTTAGTCATATAAGTTCATATGATCCAGGGGCCTAAGATCATGTGGAATAATTGGCGCTATACAGAACATTCTTCTCTGTAGCTCTGTAGATTGTTACTCTTCGGAGTGCTTATATCTACGTATGTATATTTATTTGTGCATACTCGTGTTTGTGTGTGTGTGTGTGTTCCTTCACAGCACCGGGTTCACACTATCCTGACGGCTGATCTCGTGATCGTGATGAAGAGAGGGAACATACTCGAGTACGGGAAACCAGAGGAGCTGATGGAGCAGGAGGACGGCATATTCGCCTCCTTCGTCAAAGCAGACATGTAGACACACTATCCATCACTACACACCTCCACACATACATACACACACCCACACACTGCTGACGTACAAGGAAGAAAGAAACGAGTTATTTCTTATTTTATAAACAGGCAGATTTTCCAGTCTGCCTGTTCCTTTCACATTTTAAACAATTTATATTATATCCTTGCAGTATTTTTATTTTCTTTCTTTTTTTTTTGGTTCATGGTTCTTCAGTTTTTCATATTACGTTAATGATACATGTGTGTCCATTATATGTCTATAGAGTATATAATGGAAAAAAACTGGTACTGACACTGTACGCGGTTGTCAGCACATTCGGGAGCTGACACGACCTGTCTGTCTAATGTGCATTGCTGAAATTCCTTCTGGAGACTTCTATCACCGCAGAGGCACTTATACTATGCAAAATGTTTTAGGTTTTTTATACATATCAAGACATTATACAGTATATATATCCTATATCATTTGCCCTGTTGTAATGAAGTGAGAATGTGAGGTTGAACTTGTGCTTCCTGGGGGTGACCAGAGCTCAGAAAATATTTTATTTACAACACAGGGCTGTAATGTATTTCTATTCACCTCTCTTATGATTGTCTTTGCTTTTAGTCTCTCTGGCATCTATGTTCCACACAAACAGAACATAATTTCTAGCTGAGACCTTTTGCCTGGCCTAGCACTTTTCTGCCATATAGATAGGGAGCATAAACTCTTTTTTTCCCCCTCAAGACTGGATGCAGACCTGCCTACTTATATTTTTCTGAATGATTCTGATGAATCTAAACTTGGTTAACATAATACTGACCAGAGGTATGGTTTAAACAGGATCATCAAAAGTTTACATTTCTTTGCTGGGTCCCAACCTTCTTGAACTGTTCAACTCTTCATAATCAGTTGCCATTTTTCATCATAGTCTTTCAACCTTTTTGACTTTTAAAGTTGTAAGAATTTACATTTACACAATGGTTGTGCTGCACAGTGCTGACTTTCATTGATAATAGTGTGCTGAAGCACTTTATGTTCATTATTTGACGTTTAAACATAGCATTATGGGTTTTTGATGCAGCCATGGACTGAAGGTCCTACCACGATCATACAAATGGGAATAAATAAAATGGTCACCATTGGCCTCCACGGTCCCTAGTTGGAATACAGAGGTTCATGGAGGGATGGAGGGATGGATGGAGGGAGGGAGGGATGGAGCATAGGCTGACAAACATTGCAGAGTGAAAGCTAAGGTTTCCGAATCAGCCATGTTGATTTGAATGTGTAGTGGAAGTGAGCACCGGCTGTCATTTGTACGAGACCTGTTGACAAGCATTCCAAGACATTTGTTATAGTGGCAGTTTTGGCTCAATCTAATGTGATTGTGAAAGTCTCTGGATTTGTACACATCAGAGCCCAGACTCTACTAAGGTCCTTAGACAGTAATTGTACACATTGATAAGCCTCTGTAAGCCTAGGCAGGCCTGGAGACGACGTGGAACGCTCTCAGAGTGGAATGGCTGTTTTTTCCAATTTGACTCAAACAAAATGAACTGTTACTCACTAAGCCAAACTAGGGATTACTTTAAAATAACCCTTGCATCTTTTCTGACTGCTACACGTCCAATGTGGAGGAGATGCTCTTTGCCATCTTCCATGTGTATGAGCTGCTAAACACTTAACATTTGACTAATACTACTCTACAGAGAGTAACACCATCCCTCGCATACAGACAGGAGGGCCAGTTACGTTCTCTCTTGGACTCTCAGACATGGATGGCTGGGTGAATGCTTGCATCCCTTAGGAGTTATATAAAAGAGGTCATCTGCATAACCCTGGGACAGTTGTCTCTGGGCAGGGCTGCACTTAACACCTACTCACAATTCCATCCTAACATCTTTAGCCCAGCTGCGTCACACCAATTCACACCTCTATATTCCAATAACTGTCCTGTGACATTAACTCTATAAATCATGGGCAGAGGATTTTTTTTTTTATCTTAAAGCATAAGATTCAGTAACTACTATAACTTCTCGTACCTATTGGGAAACACTGGGAACTTGACAGATCGTCTAGGGTTTAACAGGTTTTATGACGTCATAAATGTGAATCATTACAGAGGTTTAAATATCAGATGTTTTTTTTCCCACCATGTCAGTAGAACTGATGAGCAATGAAACTTTGTACTGATTTTAAGTCCAGCTGTTCTGCTTTATTCCCATTAGACATAAACTTCTGATTAAACTTTGCTAAGTTTGGCCAAGTGAACTTTTATATCTCTTCTCTGAATCCTTTTACAGCCAGCAGAGTTTTTATAGAGCGATGTTTCTTCTTTATCAAACTAATCACACCCTCTTTCCTTTGGCTGTAATATTTATCATACAGCGGTACTGTATGCCAATGTCTGCCAAGACTAATGCTATATACATGTTGTGATATGAACACTGCTTTCTCCACAGCAAGGACAAATGAGTATTTATACAGTATGTATTTTCATACGATGCACCATGTTGTGCACAATCCCAGTGGTATGCAATATTTCTTACAAGGATTTCGGGCTGAATTGTCTTAATGTACATATGTAATTACTGTTAGCAGCATACATTGTTAACACTATATTGTGTGCCTACCTTTTTTGTTCTCTTCTTTTTTTTTCTTTTTTACAAATGAATAAAAGCTGGAGTGAAACCATTGTGTATTTGTGTCATTTCCTAACTTTACATGGTAAAAGCTGAAAGCCTAATATATCAAAATCAAAGCAATATATAATTTTTTACAAAGTTTCTTGGTTGACAGTCATAAGTGTGGACACACCTAATTCAATGGTCCTTCCAGATTTTTATTTATTTATACCAAAATATACAATAATCTCCTTTGAACAGTTGATATTGAGATTTGTCTGCTACTTATGCTCTATAAAGCCTTCATAACAGCTCTTATATGAGGTGCTCTTATTTGGTGATTTCTGAGGCTAGTGAGCCTAAATGAACAGAGTGAGCAGAAGTACAGTAAGTTTTGGTCTTGCTTTCCTAGGAAGGTCTTCATGAGAGCCAGTTTCATAATGGTGCTTGAGTTTTACAAATCTACATTTAGGCATTTGGCAGATGCCCTTGCACAGGGCGACTTATATTTTTATCTCATTATACATCTGAGCAGTTGAGGGTTAAGGGCCTCGATCAAGGGCCCAACAGATGTACTTGATAATACTGTTCTTGCAAGAACAGCTGACCTTCATGTCTTAAAATACCAATTGACTACCAATACCTAATGCCTTATAAACAAATAAAAAAATCCAGTATTGTGCTAAAATGTAGAAAATAAATCCAAGCTTGTGTCCAAACTACCATACTGTAAGTAAATGAGGTTTTCATAGAATCAGCAAAAACACAAAATGTGTTTAAGTAGTATGAATGCTGAGGACAAGGCAAACGGAATCATTAAAATAAAAACACACTATTAAATATTCTAAGTTTTGAATATGTATCTTGGACATTTTAGAACTAAAAAACTGTTTAGAATTAACCTATTTTCAGGATATTTTTCATATTTATTTTATATAAGAAAGAAACTAATACTGTATAGGGGAATTGCATTTAACATTGATTTGTTAGATTTGCATAAATAATTCATAACATAAATAATTCCATAACAGCATTTTTTTAACTTACGGATAATTTTTTAAATAACTTTTTATAAGTATTGTCAAAGTAAAATAAATAGCTTAGCTACCAACATCAGACTACATTTACATTAGATACACCCTAATTTGCATACATAAATGCACATTCAAAAGATCAAGACAACAAGAAAGAAAGAAAGAAATGCAGGAATGCCAACAATCCACTGTTAAAGATTAATTTTGATGTCTGATATTTAAGAAATATGTCACGTTCTGCTATGATGTTGGACTGTGGGCTTGGTGTTGAGGCATAGATGCAGAGGGGATGCAGTGAAACAGAAAAGAGTCTTTAATGAGAATAATAATAAACCAAACAAGCAAAACAAAACATGAACAAAGAAAGTTGGCTTAAACTTGGGAGCATAATGTAACAGAACTCAAACACTTAGACATAAGACTAGGGATTACATACATTGATACACAATACAGACATGGGATACAAACTGGACAAGACAAGACACACGAAACAGCCTAACGGACTAAACATTAGGGACTGTGCATGCAAGGGATAAACAAACACAAGACAGGCTTGGCTAGGTCTACTGGCTGAGCTGCACATTAGCTGCTAAGCTAGCTCATAGCTAATCAGACTAATGGCTACACAGGCCAGTAGCCTGAGACCCAAGGGAATGAACAGACAAGGTACACAGCAGACTAGGTATGAAACAGACTAAGAACTCTAAAGGTTAGTGGCTAAAGATGTTAGTACCTAAGAGCTAAGCAGACAAGGAGACTAGACAGACTAAGATCTAAACATGTTAGTATCACCCTCATTAGTATTTAAACAGACTACTAGCTAAACATGCAATGGGGGTTACTTACACAAAAGGGTAAACACAAAAGGTTAATTCTCCTAGAGGCTAATCCTGCTAGGAGACACAGAGACAGAGACATAAACTAAATCAAAGCAAATACAAACTTAACTTAAAGTGCTCCTGAAACCAAAAGGCCAACCATACTGTTAAACTAAATCAGAAAAGAACAAAATAAAACCCACATAACAGAAATTAATGCTCGACCCAGTTTTTTTATAAAAGTATTTACAAAACACAGGTATTTATAAAAGTGCTAATGAGCCTCCTCAGTTCAGGTGAGCATCCATGTCACCTGACCGAGGAGGCTTCTGGGAAACTGAGTCTAGGAACCAAAACTACAAAGTAAAAACACTGCCCTCTAGTGGGCAACCCTCACAAAATAATCCGCTTTAGCTGCATTGCCCTGTCCTAAACACTTTCTAAAGATTTATGTACATTTCTTTAATTAATCATTCATTTTCTATATATAACTTTTTAAAAGTTTTATAAGTTTTCTTGTCCATCCCTCACTGAAAATTAAAACAAAAGAATGAGATAACTTATGTTTCTTCTCTCAAATATTAAAAAATATATTTTTTAACCTATAATAGATTACCTGCAAAGGATGTCAAGTGGATGTTAAATGGACATATTAATTAAAAAATTTATATTTTTCATTGCCTAAAAATCAATGTATAGTATAAATCCTCTGAGTTTTCAACACATTGAAAATGCATTTATTCTCACTATTAAACATAGATCTGAATTCTACTGTCCTTTTTTTGTTATGCGACTTCACCAAGCGTTTACGTGATCCATGATGAGAGATTTTTACTCAACCACATTTCTTCTGGAAAGTTGCGGTTCACATACAGTATGTTTGAGGACAGAGCCATTTTGAGAAAACAGCACTTCCTAATATGAGGACATTCAGGTCGCAGGAGGTTAATTCGGGGAGAGGAGGTGAATCCCTTAAGGAAATGCAAACATGAACTGGCTGAACCTGGAATTTGTGAGTTACCCTGAATCTTTCTGAAAATATATACTTTCAATTGCACAAAGCGCATACTGTACTACAGAAGCATGACTATTAAAAAAAAAAAAAAAAAGAGACGTAGTGGGAATCTTAGTAATAAGCTGGAGCAATAGTGGATTTGGGAATTGGTATAATTTTTTCAGGAGATGAGTAATTTGTGTTGAAAGCCAGGAAAATATTTGATTGCAGCATTTCTGAATTCCTAGTATCCATAAGAATCCAATGGGTTGATTTTCTGCCACTTGTTATCACCAAGGTATCCATTTTAACGCATTATGGTTGTAATCTGTCGTGGTCAGGCATATTAAAAAGTTGTGGCTACACGTCAGTTTTTAACCTAGGAGCATTGCGCTCTGAACACTAATCTTCTGCGAACATCTACTAGATGTTTGCAGCTCCTGAAATCTGCCATAGTGTAAAAATTTACATTTTTGTTTTTACAAAATTGGTAAAAAAAAAAAAAAAGGATCATGATCATCATATTTCATGAAGAATGATGAAAGCTTAGCATCACCAAAGTTTCACACCAGCACAGTCGTCATTGGGCTAAGATTACATGAATATTAATTAACTTTATTTGCACGGCACATTCTCAAGTGTTGTGTGGCACATATTGTGCAGCATATAGTGTTGCAACCCTACAGGTTCAGGGTCTTCCTGAGTTCAAAAGTCAGATTGAACTAGGGTGTATACTCCACATGGTTCTCAAGGTTTCTCTTAACTCTCAGGACATGCTAGTGGGTGGATTGTTTACACTACACTGTAAATGTTAATGTTTTGTGATGCCTTGCAATGGACTGGCATTATCCAGATGGCACAGATGGGACTGTAAAAACTTGAGACATATTGGGGATATCTTTGTGACCAATTAAAGTCCTTAAAACATATTCAAAAATGAAATAATAATTAATTTCAAGCCTCATACTAAACTCATATGTGGGGCATCTTTACATAGTTATTAGTAACAACTCATTTTCGTGAAGACAACCTCTTAATGAGTCTTGAGTTTAAAGACCTTTCACTCTTGACCTGAGGACTTGTTTGTGTTCCTGCTGTGGACATCCAGGGTCTATTATTATGTCTGGAGCCTGTATTCAATTCAATTCAATTTTATTTATATAGCGCTTTTTACAATGGTCATTGTCTTAAAGCAGCTTCACAAAAATGAAAAGAAAATTTAAAAAAGAAAATTTATGGAAGTGTGTATTTGTGAGAAAAATGTGTAGATAATAATGAGATGAATGAATGAATGAATGAATGAATGAATGGATGGATGAAATGTCTCTGATGAGCAAGCCAAGGGTGACGGCAACAGTGACAAGGGAAAACTTCCTGAGATGGCAATAGGAAGAAACCTTGAGAGGAACTGGTAAGCCATCCTCATTTGTGTAATAACGGATAGAAATATAACATCATGTGTGTTATGCAGCTGAAAGTTCAATATGACAGAAATTATTTAAATTGACATGAAGACCAGTTCAGCACAGGGATGAGTCAGCAGATGCAGAGGGCAGATGAGGTCTGGATCACTGGAAGCACAGGAGCAGCATGTGTAGCTCCAACCATCATAAAGCAGAATCCAGCTGGAGCTGGTCCGTCTCTGGATGCCTCAGGATCGTCGCAGGGTCGGCCTTTGTCCACTGAAACTTGCACAATCTCCCGATGCCTCGGGCTGGGTAGAAGAATAAAGTATAAAGCATTTCCTGTAGATTAATCAATGTAATATCTTCTAGCACCTTTTGTTTAGGAACACTGGTTCAAAACGACTTGGAAAGGCAAGAGTGCCTTGTGTCGCCCCATGCAGGCCACATTTAAAAGTGACAATTTCTTTTTTCAAAGCTCTCAAAATTTCGCATATTTGATAAAGTTTTTTTTTGCACGGTTTGAGGAAAAAAAAAAAAAAAAAAAATATATATATATATATATATATATATATATATATATATATATATATATATATATATATATATTGTAGGTTGTAGGTTATAATCGAGCATGTTGTGACGTGAGCTGCAGCTGTGTTGCTGTAGAGGTTTTCACGGGACAGTGACCGCCCCTGAGATGTGCGTCAACCGGAGCTGGACTTTTTGGAGCAGTTCCTCTGAAGTGTGTGACTCGCAGCAAAAGTTTTTTTTTTTTTTTTTTGCACTCATCTCTTGTAGCGTCTCCAGACAGGAAAAAAAAATTCCGTGCTTAGCTTTGGGACAGATGCAAAACATCTGCAGGGGTTAAACAGCTGGGATGTAAGACATCGGTGGACTGGAGAGCGCGCACCGCTAGAGCACCGTGAGCGTGTACACTACGTGAGAGAGAGTGAGTGTGAACTTATTAAATTATTTATTTATTTCTCCGAATTGCATGCACGGTAACGTGCCTGAGAAGCATGCTGGCGCGAAAGAGCATCATACCCGAGGAGTTCGCGCTGCCCGCGCTGGCGTCGCGCGCGCCCCGGAAGCCGGTGTTCAGAGACCGCGTGAACAAGGCGCGCTTCATTGCCAAGAGCGGCGCGTGCAACCTGGCGCACAAGAACATCCGCGAGCAGGGCCGCTTCCTGCAGGACGTCTTCACCACGCTGGTGGACCTGAAGTGGCGCTTCACGCTCGTCATCTTCACCATGACCTTCCTGTGCAGCTGGCTGCTCTTCGCCATGATCTGGTGGCTCGTGGCGTTCGCGCACGGAGATCTGGATCTCACGCGTCAGCCTGGCGTCGAGCAGTGCGTCACCAACGTCAAGTAAGTCCAACACAAAGCATGATGCACACAATAGCCCACGCAATGCACAATAAGACTACTTTCAAAAGGTTTTGTGCATGAGCATGGGCAGGTTGCATGAAGATTAAAAATAAAAAAATGTTCCAATATAATTTCCATAACTTCAACTCTATGGTGAAATCTTATTTTAGTCAACCCTTAACTGTCACACAGTGTAACTGCAGATCAATCCCTTATCCGTTATCACCCACATGAGCATGGGTTCCCTGATGAACTGACCATTTATACATATTTTCTCCCACATTTCCTACATTTCCATAATTTTCTTTTGATTCTGTAAAATTACTTGTTAAAAGTTACATTTAATAGAAATTAATTGAATTAACTCTGCTAAGAACCCATGTTTTATTAAAAATGGACACATCAAAAACAAATCAATTACAAAACAATAAAACGAAATCTTTAAGCTGTGAGTCATCATAATTAACTCGGAACATATGCAACTTAATAAAAAACAAGATATCATCTCGTGTGAGTGTGTGTATGTGTGCCCTGCGATGGATTGGCACCCTGTCCAGGGTGTACCCCGCCTCGTGCCCTAAAGTCTCCTGGGATAGGCTCCAGGCCCCCCGCGACCCTGAATACAGAATAAAACGGTATAGAAGATGAGTGAGAGATGATGTCATCTCGTAGCAAAATATTTTTTTATGCATAATCTTATTTGCATGCATTGTATAAATAAAGTACAGTTTCACAGGCAGGAATGATCTAAAAGCATCACATAGGTTTTAGTCTCTACCTTAGCTGTGAGCCTCCTCAAATATTTAATGCTTTCAACTTCTTAACGTGTTGATAACAGTGATAAACATTATTAACTAACCATCAACTCACCATCACCTTCTGCATATTAACACTAATGCTAGTACTAACAATAAACCTACAGTTAAGTACAATGTTTATTTTTTTTAATGATGATTGACATCTTGTGCTTGAAAGTTGTTAGGATTCTGTCTCATTTTGTTTTTACGCAACATGTGTTAGCTATTTAAGGCATAATTTCTGAGAAAGTTCAGTTATCACTGTTATCAACAGGTTAATAGGTTGAAAGCATTACATATTTCAGGAGGCCTGCAGAGACTGAAACCTGTGTGATGTTTATACAGTAGATAACTACTGCTTGTGAAAACGTACTTGATCCTTAAGAAATATGTAGTATTATTATACAATTCTTCCCTTTTTTCCCACACAGATCCTTCACTTCAGCTTTCCTGTTCTCCATCGAGGTGCAGGTCACTATAGGCTTCGGTGGCCGGATGATCACCGAGCAGTGTACGACAGCCATCACGTTGCTGATTGTGCAGAACATTGCCGGGCTCATCATCAATGCTGTCATGCTGGGATGCATCTTCATGAAGACGGCGCAGTCGCACAGGCGTGCAGAGACACTCATTTTCAGCCGGCAGGCTTGCATCGCCCTGCGCAACAGCCGCCTGTGCTTCATGATCCGTGTGGGTGACTTGCGCAAGAGCATGATCATCAATGCAGCTGTGCGTCTCCAGGTGGTGCGTAAGACCACCACGCCTGAGGGTGAGGTCATCCCTATACACCAGATCGACATCCAGAGCGAGAGCGCTGTCTCCAGTAACAGTATTTTCCTTCTGGCACCACTTATCATCTGCCATGTCATTGATAAAAACAGTCCACTTTATGATCTGTCAGCCATGGAGCTGCAGTGCAGTGACCTGGAAGTGATCGTCATCCTCGAGGGTGTCGTGGAGACCACGGGCATTACCACACAGGCACGCACTTCTTATGTGACTGAAGAGATCCAGTGGGGTCACCGTTTTGTGCATATTGTGACTGAAGAAGAAGGGATTTACTCAGTGGACTACTCTAAGTTCGGCAACACTGTGAAAGTCGCGACACCAACCTGCAGCGCCCGCGAGCTCGACGAGAAGCCATCCATACTCATCCAGACGATGCAGAAGAGTGAGCTGTCGCAACAGAACTCTCTACGTAAGAGAAACTCTATGCGCCGTAACAACTCCATGCGCAAGAACAACTCCTTTCAGCGCAACAACCTGTCGTTACCCGTACCCAAAGTGCAGTTCTTCACACCGGAAGGGGGTCAGAATGTCGCCGTCACATGACACGAACAAGGCCGATGTCAGGATTACATATGGTTCAGGGAAGCTCTATTCCTGTCCTGCTCCACTGAACCACTTCCTGTTGTTCTGTATATCTCTACCACTTGTGTTATAAAAGGGCAGCAACTTCTGATTTGCTTTCTCCCTTTCCTATTTTACACAAATCATTTAAAAAAATATTTTTTAAAAAGCAAAATAATGTTTGAGACGGATAAAGAGGAATTCCTTGTCTCTCATATTATATGGCTATTTCTTATCTGTAGAGCACTGTTTCACTCTCCTGTATTATACTGTTTTAATGAAACCTGTAATATTGTCACCAGACTTTTGCACAATTTAATTGTGCAATGTAATGCATATAAATAACATATGTTAATATGCTCAATAAATCAGTTTGTCCTGCTGTTGTGTTTTCAATCAATTATTATATACTGCTTTTATTTATTTCTATACCGCTTAATCCTGTGTTCAGGGTCGCGGGGGGCCTAGAGCCTATCCCAGGAGACTTCGGGCACTAGGCGGGGTACACCCTGGACAGGGTGCCAATCCATCACTGGGCACACACACATACACACACTCACACACCCAATCACACACTATGGGCAATTTAGGAACGCCAATTAGTCTAACCTGCATATCTTTGGACTGTGGGAGGAAACCGGAGTACCCGGAGGAAGCCCTTACTGCTTTTAACTGTTTTAAATTCTAATACAGTATAGCTTGAATATTAATAAGTCATGTTAATATCAATTCATTTATGAGGTAACAATTAATATTTAGGATTTAGTGGATTCAATCAATTTAAAAGCAATAGGACCGTACAATGTAATAGTAATGTTTATTTTTTAAATCTAAAAATATACAAGTATCTTAAACGTTTAAAAACAATAGCGTGAAATATTGTATTCTGCCGCTAGGGGGAGACGTTGTCTCAGCTTACATTTTTTTAGGCAACCCACATACTGTACTTTATAGGCTGTATATTGGCAAAGGTTTGTGGACACCACAGCACTGTTTAAAAGTCTTAAGCCACTCCTCATTTCTTTATATTAAATTACATTTTATTTAATTCCTAGGAAGGTCACCTAAGCAAGTAACTAAATACATGACATAGTTTTGTTGAAATATATTTATTATATACAGTACTTTTTTTTTTTTTACTTAAATTTGTAAGCATGTGCCTTAAGGGGTTCAGTGGTTAAAACATGGAGGTAGAATAGCTGGAGCTGACATGATGTAATTGTTGAAGCCAGGGGGCATATTAGTGCACTCAAAACATTGAATCCTGTCAGCATCTTCTAGGCTTTGGAACTTGCTTTGCAATCATCAGCAAAAGTAATAGTGTCTCTAAAACTAAGAATCTGCTAATAGAATCAATTACTGCAAGTTCGTTGGGCTGATTGGTTTAGTTGCTCATGGAAATAGTTACATATACTAACTATCTTGTGTGTGTGTGTGTGTGTGTGTGTGTGTGTGTGTGTGTGTGTGTGTGTGTGTGTGTGGTGTTTATTTTAAGCAGCTTAAAACTTCTACTGTATTGTGTACAAGTTTCGTTAAAATATTGCAAATGTCTTGTATACTGCATATTACATTCATACACATATCCAGATTATTTTGATTTTTTTTTAAACAGTGCCAAATATATGGCCAAATATGTGGCACTTTACAAAACTAGCTTGAAATTTGAAATGAGAAAAATATTAAATAAAACAAATAAACAAATCAATCTTTCAGTGTTTAACATTTTTACCATTCATGTCTAAATTTTATATTTCGGAAGACTATTTATTTATTTATTTATTTAAAAATATACACAGTTTGGGACTGCTATAGAACAAAAAAAATTACAACCACAAAACACTATTAAATATGTAGAACAACTAATAGGACAAAGAGAAAAAAAAAGTATTTTACAATAATGATCAAGTGTTTTGGAGGTGATTTATTTTATTTAATTATAAAAAGAGCCTAAATTATCTGTATTGGGTGTGTGTGTACTGTATGTGTGTGTGTGCCCTGCGATGGATTGGCACCCTGTCCAGGGTGTACCCCGCCTATAGTCTCCTGGGATAGGCTCCAGGTCCCCCGCGACCCTGAACACAGGATTAACCGGTATAGAAAATGAATGAATGAATGAATAAATGATCTGTACATAAATGTGGAAATTATTAATTGTTTTTGCATATCCAACTACCAGAAACAAACAAACATTCAAACAAACACTACTATACACTGTACTGCAGCTCTAACACTCCAATGTAAATGTTAATTAGATACTACTACTACTACTAATAATAATAATAAAAATGATGATGATGAGAATAATAATAAATTATATGCTTTTGTTTAACCCAGATTCACATAAATCACATAAATCAGTGGAAAGCCTTATACTTTACTACACTTTCAATTTACTTCTCTGGATATCTCCATATTTCCTTTCTTTTGCAATATTTCACCAATATTTTAAATAATTATTCCCTACAGTAAGAAGCGTATGTTTTTAAAGAATATACGAGAATCACTATTCATTCTCCCAACAATTTTAAAGCAGGATTTATATCTAAACGATTCAGATGTACAGTAGGTTTATTTGAAACTGAGTACACACTGCCACCTTGTGACCACCGGATGTATTATCCTGTCCAAAGTGGGATCGTATATAACGAAATGAAAGAACAAATAGAATGACAAAAAAAACGGTTAAATACATGCATGATTTTGTGATTTGTGATGTGATTTGACTGAAATGTTCCTTATTTAAACTTGGAAGTATTCTGAATTTTAAATATTCTTATATATTTTAGTTCATTGATGACGTATGAACTCCCGTCGTCCTTTGCGGCACGGCTTTTTAAATTTTTTTAAAATCGGTCGCATTACATTAAGGTCTAAAATAGGTTGAAAACTTGGCATAATTGTGTGTTTAAATTATATTAGTATGTCATTTATGACTGGAGAAATGGTGGTTTTAAATCTACCGGCTGTGTGAGTCGTGTGCTGCGGAGTGGCCTGAGTGCTCCTCGGTGTATCTCGTCAGCTTTGCGCAGTGGCAGTATCGTAGCCTATGAGGTTTATCCGAGGCGCGATTATTGCTAGTTGAAAACTTTACCCAATACCCCGCCTTGACGACTTGAAATATAGTCGGCTATGGCAATTTTTGACGGTCTCTACGGAGACTGATTATGTGGTTAAAAGGAAGATATTAAAAGAACATATAGTAGTAAATTCTATTCATTTTCTCGTTGAGTTTCCGGTTCCGTGTTATAGCAATGTTTTTATTTTAGATCCGGGGGCGGGTCTTGAATAATAGTTTGGTTAGAGGGGCACGATTGAAATAATTTGACTAAAGTATCCCGATGCGCTTTAATATAGCTGATCTTAGATGAACCTAGCAAACAAACAATCCTTTAATATAAATACAAATTCATTTTTAACCGTTGAACAATTTCAGGGCAAGTAGAAATACAGCATGGATGCATGGCAATGGAACCATGCTTGCAAAAAAACGTATTTTCCACATACAGCTCGTGCAACATATAGTTTATACACCCACGTCCATTTATTTCACCAGAAAATTAACCCATAGTCAAGTGCATGTAAACACGTTAGGCGTCCATCTTTGGGCGCGTTAGTACCAGGAGGTTTCTTTGGTATATAAACGCGGAAAGGATTTTTTTTTTTGCACTGATCGTTTACGTCATAGATAAACAGCGCGCGCTGCAGAGATGCATTTACGGTAAGCGCTGGATGACGTCCTGCCACGTTTGGTTCCCTGATTTGTGCGGAATTTCTGTTTCTAGATGTTGCATTGAAAACAACCGGTCTTACTACTTTTAAATAATCCCAATAGTGTCAAAGCGCTTTTCGGTGTTGCGCTGCAGTGTCCGAGTGTGTGTGTGTGTGTGAGAGAGAAAGAGAGATGGGAAAGAAGAGAACGAAGGAGAGAGAGAGAACGGCCTTGTCGAGGAAACCTAATGTAGCTGAATCTTTAGAAGACTGCAACAACCACCCGAGCAAGAAGCTGAAGAGAGTGGAGCAGGAGAGACACATCGCGGCGGTGATCCTGGCCCGGGGAGGCAGTAAAGGGATCCCGCTGAAGAACATCAAGCCTCTGGCTGGAGTTCCGCTCATCGGCTGGGTCTTACGAGCTGCCAAAGACTCCGGGGTGTTTAACAGGTAACTCAACACATCCGTCCTGACTCTGTCCTGTTTCTCTCTTCTGTTTCTCTCTTACACCTCGCCTGGTC
Organism: Channallabes apus; assembly: GCA_030522415.1. Taxonomy (NCBI): domain Eukaryota; kingdom Metazoa; phylum Chordata; class Actinopteri; order Siluriformes; family Clariidae; genus Channallabes; species Channallabes apus. The sequence goes on from CM060114.1 coordinate 27,288,264, forward strand.
TCTCCTTGTCCACAGTATCTGGGTGTCCACAGACCATGACGAGATCGAGAGAGTGGCAAAGACCTGGGGGGCTGAGATCCACAGAAGGAGTCCAGAAGTGTCGAAAGACACCTCGACATCACTGGAGACCCTGCAAGAGTTTTCCAGACTTCACCCAGGCAAGAACTTCTCATTCTCCTGTGCTCATTTATCTTCATTCATATTCATAGTTTAGTCCTGATATTATGATGTGCAGTGAAATGCTTAAACCACTAAGGAAAGGGGAGAGAGAATAAGAGGATAGAACAATTAAATGGATTTCCCTGCAGTAACAGTAGACAAAAAAATTGGATTAAGTCCCTCCCCGTCCTGCTAAATAAATAAATAAATAAATAAATAAAAGAAAGAAAAAAAACACTTCTCAACAGTGTTTGACCCAGTAACCCAGTCTAAGGATCTATCCAATCATGAAAACTTCAAAGGACTTTTGTAAGTCGCTCTGGATAAGAACATCTGCTAATTCCATCCATTCATCCATTAACCTCTGTAGTCCAACTAGGCACCATGGAGGCCAATGGTGACCATTGTATTTATTTCCATTTTGTATGGCTATGGTAGGACCTCCGGTTGATATTCAAACATGGTTAATTTTAATGTAAAAAAATGTACTAAAAAGAAATGTAAAATCTACAAATAATTTGAATCGAAAATGCAAAATCCATACATGCCGACCTGAGGCAGGACTCGAACCCAGACCCTGAAGGCGCACAGTGACAGTGCTAAGCATTATGCCACTGTTCCACCTCACAGTATGATATGCAGTGAAATGCTTACAACTGTTCGTGATACTAAAAAAGGAACGTTGAGATAGATTAAGAGGATGGAAAGATAGATAGATCGATTTCCCTGCAATAATAGAATGTTTAGAATAGAATTAAAGTGATAACCAGCAATGTGTAACATATGAGTCATGTAGTATAAAGCGCCTTTTTTTCTCTTTAAAATGAATCATCGTCTTTTGAATTTAAAACATTGTAGAAAAAGCCTCCCTTATATGAACATTGCAGAAGCAAATGACCTGTTTACACTCTATAGCCAAACATTTGTGGACTTCGACCCATTCCACCCATATGTGGTTCTGCCACACAGCTAGAAGCACACAATTGTACTGAAAGTCTTTGTTTGCTGTAGCTTTACAATTTCCTTTCACTGGAGCTAAAGAAGCCCAACCCTGTTCAAGATTGACCGTGCACCTGTTCACAAAGTCAGCTACATATAGAAACAATGTGTTAAGGTTCTAGTAAAAGAACCTGAGTGTCTTGATCTCAGCCACAATGAACGCCATCTTGTCATGGCGCCTGATCTCACTAATGCTGTTATACCTGAATGACCACAAATCCCCACAGCTATTCTCCCAAATCTATAGTAAAATCAGCAGAAATGTCGTCGACAAACATTTAGCTAGGTAGTGTATAATCACAATTAAGTCAATTCCTCAATGAAGTGCATTTTTCTGCATATTTATAGTTAAATTAACTTCAACTCCAGGCTCCAAGTGCAACACACTGTTTGGTAATAAGCTGCAGTTTGTTAATACGATATGTGTTCAGGTCATTTTTTGGTGGGATGGTGCACTTTTAGAGCATTAGGCGGTATAATGTGACCTTTAACCCTTGAGTTAAAGTGAATGGAGATGTTGGGACACATTCACTTTACCATTTGACATCATATTTCCCAGTTTGAGATCCTAATAGTAATCAGTGTGCGAGTGTATTGTTTCATTGTCGCTCACATGTGTATGTAACGTGTGTTTGGTGGCATCATGTAGAAGTAGATGTCATCTGTAACATCCAGGCCACCTCACCGTGCCTTCACCCAGACCACCTGAAACAGGCTGTGGAGAAGATAACCAAAGAAGGCGTCGAATCGGTCTTCTCCGTCGTCCGCCGGCACCACTTCCGCTGGCAGGAGATAAAAAAAGGAGGTTTGACGAAAAAAAAATTCTTTTCAAGTCTGAATTTAGACGATTTACCGAATTTATTGCTTTAGAGTTCAGAGTTCAGTCAGACTGACCTAGTCCAGCTTGCAATAACTTATTAGATATGGCCTCTGTGTTTTCTCTTCCCAAAGAAAATAAATGCACATGTGCTCTGAACCTGGACCCGTGCAAGAGACCTCGTCGTCAAGACTGGGATGGAGAACTCTGCGAAAACGGCTCCTTTTACTTTGCTACCAAAGATCTTGTTACCCGTGGGCTCCTGCAGGTGGGCTATGGCTAGATATTTCGTTTAGGAGGTTTAGCTTTATTGTCAGTCCTCAATGTTTCTTGACTAAAATTAGCTAACTTTGGCTTGCTCGCTCGTCAGCTAAGATGAACTTCAAAAGCCAGCAAGGAAAAAAAACGGGAAAAAGGAAAAGGCTTAACATTGTTAAATATTTTTTTTAACATTGATCAGAAAATACTGCAAATTAGTTTGTCGAGTTATCTGGGAATTTGCACATCAACTTCTGCTTCAAACTTTAGCCAACTACAGGGGATACAGGGATCAACTCTGGAATCACTTTTTAATTTTTGCGTTTTACAGCTTAGCAGGTTACACAACAATCGTTTAAAATGGATTCAACTAGAGTGGTCGATAACCTTAAATAAAATAACACAAAGAAATAAGTACATCATAACTTCTAATGAAATAATTGTTAAATAAAAAGAGAAAAAATACAACATAATACATGCCGTAAATTTTGGGTGAATACTTGGAAACCACACTTTAACAACCATTATAGCATAACATAATATATATATATCCTGTCTCTGTGTGCATGGAGTTTGCATGTTCTCCCCGTGCTTGGTGGGTTTCCTCCGGGTACTCCGGTTTCCTCCCACAGTCCAAAGACATGCAGATTAGGCTAATTGGCGTTCCCAAATTACCCGTAGTGTGTGAATGAGTGTGTGTGTATGTGTGTGTGTGTGTGTGTGTGCTCTGCGATCGATTGGCCAGGGTCCAGGGTGTACCCTGCCTCGTGCCCAGAGTCTCCTGGGATAGGCTCCAGGTCCCCGCGACCCTGAACACAGGATAAAGCGGTATAGAAGATGAATGAATGAATGAATGAATAATATATATATATATATATATATATATATATATTATGTGTGTGTGTGTGTGTGTATATATATATAATATTTATAGCCTATATACATAGCATAACACAGATCCAAGTGATAATCAGTCCTTCGTATAACTAAAGAGTGGTGTTACCATATCATCCTTTAGATGACCAGCAGCCGATGCACTTCCCCATCTCACGGATTTACTGGCTTACACGCAGTGAGGTGGTTATACTCCATCACAGAAGGTGCTTGTATGTCGGGCCTGCACTTCTGCCCTACTAGTGACTTTGAGATAATGCATACTGTGATGTCATACTCTGATCGTGTCATAGTAGTTCCTCATCAAATTTAATCCTTATTTAGCTTCACAGCGTTATAACAGCAGTAAAGATACCTCCTTATTTTTTCTGATGGGATGGTCACCACTGGCGACTGTATGAATAAATACAAACGATCATGTCAGTCACCATCTGGAGCCTTGTACAGGTTGTTTGTGTCATTGTAGGCTTTAAATATGGATATAGGAAACAGGAAAGGCATAACATCATTTATAGAAGGGTAAAGACGTTGGACTATGGAATTAGAAATATCATTAGTTCTGATAAGAGTATCGGTCAAATGCCATAAATGTAAATGTAACGGCAGCAGTTCTCAACTCTGGTCCCGTAGACCCAGCTACACTGCATGTTTTAGTGTTTTCTCAGCTCCCAGCATCAATTTATTAATTGAATTTGGTGTGATAGAAAAAGGAAAACAACAAAATGTGCAGGGCAGATGGTCGTCCAGGACCAGAGTTGAAAACCAGTGTTTGATGGGTTGAAGCAAAGTCAGGGCATCAACAACTTGGTGCAGACCGAATAAGAAAAGCAAGTGCTCTATATAACAATTCTACAAAGCAACTTTCTGAATCTTCGTTTCCCTGTTACTACAGAACCGCAAGCTAGTGAGCTGTTTGAGATTTAGTTAGAATTAGGAATCAGAATATTTTCATGCACATTTGTTTGCCGTGAGCATTTCTCATTTATATGGTCATATGGTCCTTTTGGTGTTCTTGTTCATATTCATCATTGTTCTTCTCCCCCCCCCCCCCCCCCTCCCAGGCCCCCCCCTAAAATAAATCTTGCAAACCATCTGAAGGCCATGCAGACTTATTGCTTGATCTTTAACCTTTTGGGGGGAAAAAAAGTTTTACGTTATTATTTGAGTCGTTTCTGAAATAATAAATGAATCTTTAACACATCAAAATTTAATCCAAGTGAGAAGCTTATTGTCCATTATGAACTTTATCTCAGGGTGCTCCACATTTATTTATTTACTTTTTATTTTTAACTATTATTTAAATTTGGTTAATTTTTTTTAGGGAGGGAAGATGTGCTACTTTGAGATGCAGCCAGAGTATAGCGTTGATATCGATGTTGATATCGACTGGCCTGTAGCAGAACAGAGAGTCCTCAGGTAAACTGTCAGCATTACTGAACAACACTATGAGGATCACTCTGCAAATCAACATTATATAATGTGTGTACTGTATGTGTGTACACTCAGATTTGGTTACTTTGGCAAGGATAAACCGGAGCCGGTGCGTTTGCTCCTGTGCAACGTGTCAGGCTGCCTGACCAACAGCATCTCCTCTCCCGCTGAGGACAGATCAGTGTCTATCAACCCCAGAGTACTGACTGGCATCTGCATGCTACAGGAAGAAAATATCGAGGTTGGTTAACATTGCTGTTTAAGCTGACTTGTGATCAGTGTACTCAAAGCCACGCCTTATTAAACAGTCTGTATTTGTTGAAGGTAGGACAGTTGAGGATGTCACTTTTAACGGCTAAGTAGGACATACATCATATTCATATACGACGGACTCAAGGTCTCCACCTTTGGAACGTTAGAGAAAAGCCGTTGAGAATGTAGATTTTCGGGTTAGTTCATTTCTGTATTTAAAGCTTTGTCAGGGTAAAATATGTTGTTTTTTCCAAGTCACACCTACTGTACATAGGTAACATTTCTCATTTAAATGACTTGGCTTTTAGTGCATCCTGTTCTCATCAAGCAGAACAAGCCTTAAGTACAAAACCTCACTATTTATAAAGACTGAATAGCCATACTACGAAAACTATTATTATTATTAAAAAAATAAGTAATTTGAAATAGTCCCTGTATATTAGTATTAAGGAAATTGAGTATTAATTATATTGATTATTATATAATAATATATAATAATATATAATACTCCCTCATCAAAAAAAATAAAAATCTTTAATGTACGGACAGGCCAACTTAACAGTTTTATTATATGTATAGATAAAGGCCATATAGATTATTGCCAGTAGATGGCATAGTAACTCCAGCATGCACAATTGAGAGCACTGGGAGGAGAATAAACCAGGCAATTAATGACCTTCAGTCCAGAAATCGATCAATCAAAGTCCACCTTAAAAAAAAAAGTTAAGTTTTTTTAAAATGCATTTGGAGGAACTTGTGGAATTCTGTTTGATTTATAATAAAGTTAAATAATAATAATAATAATAATAATACATTTATTTATAATAGAGTACAGTAGACAAGACAATGTGCAAGATAATAGGGAAACAGTTAAAAGACGGTATAAAAGTTCTAAGGGCAAAAGTACAAGAAGAAGATATTGCACTATTTTGACGATAAACTGCAATGTATAGTGAGGAGTCTGATGGATTGTGGGAAGAAGCTGTTACACAATCTGGTTACCTTTAAAGTCTGAGGACCCATGTGTGAATTCTCAATCTTGTAAATGTGAACATGTATGCTTATGCTTTTTACTTTATCAGCTCAGATAAGGTTTATTGCACATCATTTGGTAGAGCAGCATAACTGCACACATCAATGTGAAAAAAGTGTTTGGTTTTTTTCTGTTAAAAAGGATACATGTGTAATAATAAAATCCAATTCCTATTAAATTCTATTCCCATGAGAATCAAGTGAACATTTTTGTCATCGACATGATACACAGTTTTCGAGCTAGGACATCAAGTACCACTGTTGAAACATAGAGCAGTTCCAGATAAGCCTGGTTGTATTCACAGAAACAAATCTGACTAGAACTTACAATAAGTCATATTCCTAGCATGTCGCATAATCCATTGTGTATTTAAAAAAAAAAAAAACTCTCCACAGGTGATCCTACTATCATCCAGTGACGACCCAGTACCAGATGAGTTTGTAGAGAAACTGTGCAAGAGAACAGGTTGTGAAGTCAAGCGTCTGGGATCCAGTGACAACCCAGTACCAGGTGTGTTTGTAGAGAAACCAAACAAGAAAACAGGTTGTAAAGTCAGGCATCTGGGAAAGGAAAGGAAAGTGGAGCTGGACAAACTGCTGGCGGAGAAGAAGCTGGAGTGGAAAGAAGTGGCCTATATAGGTAAGCATGGGAAAAACTCTATCTAAGCAAGTGGAGAAGTATCTTTAGAAACTAATGCACTGTACACCCCAATCAGCCAAAACACCTAGGCTTTAGGTTCCCCTCTTGTGCCACCAAAAAAGCTCTGATAGCTTGAGGCATGACTCTATAAGACCTCTGAAAATGTGCTGTGGTATTTGGCACCTGGACACACTTGTTTGTCCAGGACTTATAATAGATGCTCGATTGGATTGACATCTGAGGAATTCTGAGGCCTGGTTAACAAACTTGAACTCTTTGCCTGCTAAGCCCCATACACAGCAAGCAGCAGAGGTGGGTAGTAATGAGTTACATTTACTCCTTTACATTTACTTATGTAACTTATTGGAAACAAAAATGCTTCTATAAGTAGTTTTACTGCACCATACTTTTTACTTTTACTTGAGTAGATTTGAGAAGAAGAAACGCTACTCTTACTCCGCTACACTCGACTCGTTACTTTTCTAACCATTTATTCTACTGTACCACATGACTGTGTTCCACCAATCAGATGTAGCAACAATAATTACATGCAGTCATATCTTTAGCCGTGATAGACGGAAACATGACGCGGTTTAGTTTAGCTGTTTTATTTAATGTTGCAATGTTAAAATATATAATTAGCAAATAAAATACAAGTTTCTTACATTACTTCTCCTGGACACAGTTTATGGTAAAGTGAGACCTCTTGTACATGTTCTAATGTTATTTTCTATCTGCTGAGCCATTTGGAGGGCAACTGTATACAGTATATCTTACACTGTACCTAGTCAAACATACATAAGTTACTTACAGTAGGTATTCATTTTAAAAGCTTTATATTGTGAAAAAAGTGAGATTAGGAAATTTGTGTTTCTAATTCCTTAATTTGCTATTTTGTAAAGATACAGTATTTAGTTTTATTCATTTATTTTATTACATTTATTTAATTAATTTTATTATTTGGAAATGTCACAGTTTGTACATTATTTTATCATTTTGTCTGACTGCTTACATACTTTCTAAAAAAAAAAAAAACGGACATTTATTCAGTAACGAACAGTTACTCAGTACGTTTGTTTGCGTGTGCACTTAGGGCACAAGGCTGGGTGTACCCTGCCACAAGTTGCCTTGGATATGCTCCATGCCCCCCAGGACCCTACACAGGATAAGCTGTGTATACTGTATAGGATTTCAACATAATTAAATGACACCTGGTCGGTTTACTACTTCGTCTCTGAAACAGCACAACACTCACTCATCTAAGCAAATACAGTTAAAGTTAACTTACAGTGTGTTTGAAAGGGACAGAAATCTGATACTGTAGCTCTCCAAGCACTCCTACTAAAACATAAAACAATAACTGTCTGTTCAAAATCTGTCCTATCTACAGGTAATGATGTGACAGATGTGGACTGCCTGAACGCGGCTGGTCTGAGCGCTGTGCCCTTGGACGTCCCCAAAACACTGGATCTGAATGCGGCTAAATACACGTGCCAGAGATCAGCAGGATGCGGGGCTCTCAGGGAGTTCATCGACCACATTCTCCTGATGAAGAAAGTATCAGAAGTTTCCAAATGTTAGAACCTAATTTAAGTTTTAAACCATGCACGTCGACTGGGTTTCAGCTGTAGACTGCACTCTTACACTATGTTTTATTATTGTCGTGTTAAAGAATAATTATGCATTTAAAAGAAAAAGGTAATGAGTGGGATATTCTGTAATGCTACTTTGTGTAATATGGTAATATGAAGGTTTCTGTGCTGAGGAAGTACTATTCTTTATTGTGTATTTAATTAGTCGTTATACAGTCATTTCTATTGTGTCAGGCCTTCTTTGAACACTAGGGGGCAACCTTGCTCATAGAATCAGTTTATTTGATGGAAATTAAACTGTGATTATACTTGTTCAGGCATGAGCTGCTATGTCCTTTAGGATTACTCTATAGTGCATAATTTAATCATCAGGCCTGGTTCAGTTCATTTCATAAAATCAGTTCTACACCATCGCGTTGGCATTGGCAGCACAGTTCTCGTGAATTTGCATGCATTTGTTTTAGGAACTCATAATTTTCCCTGATAATATGCAGTATACTTCTCTGCACATGCATGTGTGACTGATAAATGGACTATTAAATTTAAGAATTGACTGGTGTCTGTTTTATTGATTTCATAACCTATTTTTTCAAAAAGGAGTAATGCAATTCCTATTTATTATACAGTACATAATCACTATGGAGGATGGATATTCTAGATAAGGCTGGGCATAAAAAACACATGAGTAGCAACATGAGTCAGAAAATACCAAAAATATGAACAGGCTAAAAAGCTATTTTAATGATTCAATAAATCACCAAAACAGATTAAATTGAAGAACATTGAGTCCTCAGGAATACAAAACAGGCTGATGTTATTCCCCATTTACATTTTGGAGCCTAGTGCCAAATTGTATCACCTGCATTTCTTGCTAAAATATTTTCATATTTCATTTTTTTTTATTTCTGACTATCACTGCTAAAATAATATCAAAGGCTATTTAGTAATTTATATTAATTCCATATGGTGTCTGTGTTTCTGGTCAATCCAACGCCGTGTCAAACCTTTACTTAATAGATGATTATCAGCAGCAACTTAGGCTACATGTAACAAAACTCTTTCAATCAGACATGTTTCTGAAAATATTCAAGGGGTGTTCAAGTCAAACTGAGACTTTTTACTGTGACAGAACAGTTATGACTGTAAAAACTTAATTTATGTCTCTATAATCCCCTGATACAGTTTCACCGCTTGCTTCACGGGTGAAACGCTGGACTCCCTAGAACTCCTTTAATGGTCCAAATATGTGAAAACGGCTTGGAACAAGGTCACGACTATACGGGGGATGAAGCAATAATTCTCAGCTGAGTTCATGTAATGTGTAAGTTTTGTTGTTGAATAATTGTGTGTACAGTTCCTACAGACAGATGCATCTCTTCCAGGATCGGGTGTTCTACTCATTAAATGAGCTACCTTGGCCAGGATTGTCATTTACAGATGTATAGCCTTATTTAAAACTTTTGCACCATTCAAGTCTCATCACTGTTTGAAGTCTTCTATAAATGTCTATCAGTTTTACACCTTCATTGACAAGTCCGGGTTTGACTTGAACACCTCTCATTGTTTTTACATACTGTAGAGTCAGTATAAGCATGTGGTTATCATGTATGATCATATAAAAGCATTAACAAAGAGATAAAAAGTTAAGACCAGAATCCTTCATGCTGCTTCAAATCTAGTTAGATCAGTTAGTCATGCTCTGATATTTCAGGAAATTCAGGAAATATTTTTAATATATGATACTTGAAACCATCTCCTCTGGTAAGTGATTTTTAAGAACAGCATTAATGACAGCTCAAGATGGCTGTGGGAGGAAAAGCCACCAGCCTCAATTGACTCTGCTTATGTTTCTTCATTTGCAATTCTGATTAATCTGCTCGCCCTGTGTGAGAGGGCGAACCCAATTAACTTCCTCTCTGTGTGGTTCATAACGCCAGCGTGTTCATATCGCTTGCATGCACCCCAACCTGTAACACGACCAGACATGTAGCAGATGTGAGGAACTTTGTGGAGTCTGTCCCGACAGTATGTACTTTTTTTGAAAGATGCACATGCCTTGAATTGAGCAGTAAATGGCTAGCAAAAATCTTTGAGGGGGGAAAAACACTTTTTATTGATTCTTTTGTGACTGACTGAACATGAAACCAAGCAGTCACAATTAACCTGCGCGAGCCCAGATCAGAACAAATGCATTACATCAACTTCATGGCAGATTTATGAAAGATGATGGAGAGTGTTTACGTAATTAGCTAGCACAATGGTTCCCAAAGTTTCAAAATGTTGAAGGTACTGCAGGTGGGCCACTAGATGTCATTTATATAAAAAATAATAATAATAAGCAGCTTTTGATTTTGACTTTGTAATTAGCTTTAACATTTAGATAAAATATTTTTGATTAAGTATTTACATTTAAAAAGTATCTAGGACTAATAAAACAATGTGATAATATTCATTTAACTTTAGTCTCGTGTGATTAAAGTTTTGGGCGGAAGATTTTAGAGTTAGCATGTAAATGATATTACTTGGAGATGTGTTTGGCACCGAGCTGCTTTTGCTTTTTACTAAAGTATTTGGAAACAAAAATATAATGCTATTAATCTGAAATCTCCCAGATACAGAGATTTATAAAAGTGGGTGACTAGATTTTCAGTAGAAGAAATGTTACTCATAAAATACTGTACATTTCTTAGTCTCTGCTTCATAGAACTTCAGTAAGAATATGCAATAAAAAAAATTGTAATTGATGATTACGATAATAATAATAATAATAATAATACCACATGACCACATTAATCATCATACATGTGTATTTTACCTTAAATCAAATTTTTAAACCTACAAAGTTGTACATTTACCCTGTTTCATCCAAAACATATTTTAGTATGACAGGTTGAGTTACAGTAGTACAAACACTTGACGCACAAAAGCAAACTATTCTACATTCTGGCAGGATGGATATTAAAGCAGATGCCTTCAGTTACCACCAAGCTATTGTATGTCATTGGTATTCAGGCTTCGGGGAAATGCGATTCAGTTTGCTGGTGAACAGTGCTCCTTCTCCAGATGAAAGGGCTCCTGTGTACTTCTGTGGAGTAGGCTATTTTTTGCCTTTAAATTAAGTTTACCTTACAAATAATGAATTCTATTAGCGATTTTCGGTTTCAGTGGCCGTGAATAGATCTGCCGTAGTTTTTCTCTTGGATGCAAAGTTGTCTCCTGATTAAAACTGATCGTGAGACTTTTCGATGAAACTCAGCGGATCTATATGATCAATATGGTTGACGTAGGTCTGTAATCTACTTGCTGACATCTGCTGTTTGCTCGAGAAGAACCAATTAAAAAGGATCAATACGAGCTTATAAGCTCGAGTGCATCGGTCGCAGGTGTGCTAGCAGATTGAACCAGAATGCACCTGTGCCTTATATAGCAATTCCTATCATCATTTGAGAAAGTTTTGAATAATAATCACTAGTGTCATGTTCGTAAGGGCCTCAGGTGGGCTGGCTGGGACCTAATCATCATCATTTATTAGATATTTTAAAAATTTAAAGCATGGCTTGCTTGGTCCTCTGTCTTCAGCTCCATGAAGAGGAATTTTCATCCATTTTTTTTTTTGTATTTTGTGGAAAAAGTCAGAGAATAAGTATAGCAAAAACATGTACGGTCATGAGACTGATTTATTATTATTATTATTATTATTATTATTATTATTATTATTATCTAAGTGATGATCCTCACCATCTTCTATAATCTGAAATATACTGAATATACCATTGTATATGTTTCAAATAAACATAATAACCTTGATTGAGCATCATCAATTGAAGTCGTGATTAATGTCCTATCTTTCTGGCTTGATGTAGACACACAGGTGAGTGCTCCTGGGGTCTGCTTTTATACAGGCAGTCACACTTCTTGATGAGTGACTTATCTTGTTTATTTGGTTATTAGAAAAAATTAGGGTTTGATTCCTGCCTCGGGGTCTGCATTGAGTTTGCATGTTCTCCCATGTGTGTGTGCCCTGTAATGGATTGGCAGCTCATCCATGGTGTACCTCACCTCTTTCTCTGAGCCTTGTGGGATAGGCTTCAGGCACTCCGTGAACCAGTGTACATAGGATGAATTTGTATAGATAACAATGAGTATTTTGGAAACAGTTTGTTTAACTTTTGGGGGAAAAGTTTTCTGTAGTTTTTTTGTTACCTGTGATTGTTTGTTTAAAGCAGTCACACAATTTATATACAAAACAAGACAACAATTTATATAGAAGAACATACTTTTTCAATTCTATGTACTGTATACCATTAAAAGGGGGTGGAAATATATTATTTCAATATATACTCAGCAAAAAAAGAAATGCCCCTTTTTCAGGACTTTTTTTTAATCAGTTTTTCAACAATAATGTTGTAAAAATGTTGTTGAAATATCAATTTCTAAACCAATAAGATCAAACAACACTAAGTTAAAAAAAGATAAAATACACGTGCAATTGTTACAAGGCTTACGTTGTCACTTATCTTTGCATAATTGACCCCATGTTTATTAGCTGCTCAGCAATTGTTTGTAGTTTTTTTTGCACTGGCCAATTCTGTATGCAACTTTGAATGAAGCCATTTGTGCTTTGCTGTCCACTGATTCAGATTTTACCATGTGATTATCCTGCTGTCTGTATTCTGCCAGCTTTCTTTCAAAGACGTACAGTGGTTTATTAACGTGACTGGACCTCCACGACGCTCTGAGATCTCGCACAGCTGCCTACAACACGGGACTTGCGTCGGGGGACATGGAACCGTACAAGGCTGCGTCATATAACGTCCGGAAGGCGGTGAAAGAGGCGAAGCAGCGCTACGGGAGAAAACTAGAGTCACAGCTTCAACAGAGTGACTCTAGGAGCCTGTGGCAGGGACTGAGAACAATAACGGACTATAAAGCACCAACATCCGGTATGATGAACGCGGACGCGACTCTGGCAGACGAGCTCAACACCTTCTATGCTCGCTTCGAGGCTGCAGCTAAAGACGCTAGCGATGCTAACGCTAACGGTGCTAACGCTAACGGTGCTAACGCTAACGGCGCTAACGCAAATGGCGCTAATGCTAGCGGCGCTAATGCTAGCGGCGCTAACGGCTGCAGACAGGAAGACACTGCCAGCACCGGGAACGCGCTCATCATCTCACGCACGACGTGAGGAGAGCCTTCGAGAGAGTGAACACCAGGAAAGCAGCAGGACCAGACGGCATCTCAGGCCGTATCCTCAGAGCCTGCGCAGACCAGCTAGCACCTGTGTTCACTGAGATATTCAACATCTCTCTATCTCAGTCGGTGATCCCCACATGCTTCAAAGAGTCCATCATTGTTCCTGTCCCGAAGAAACCACATCCTGCTTCCCTCAATGACTATCGCCCTGTAGCCCTCACCTCAGTAGTGATGAAGTGCTTTGAATGCCTTATCAGAGACTTCATCATTTCTTCACTACCCGACACACTGGACCCACTACAGTTTGCATACCGTCAGAACCGCTCCACAGACGATGCAATCTCTCATCTCCTCCACACATCACTCACTCACCTGGACACTAGGAAAGGGAATTATGTTAAAATGCTCTTCATCGACTACAGCTCTGCTTTTAATACCATAATTCCCTCCACACTCACCACCAAGCTGGAGCACCTGGGACTCAGCTAATCTATATGTCAGTGGATCTCCAATTTTCTGACTGGCAGACCACAGGCAGTAAGGATGGGCGGTCATGTCTCAGCTACACTCACTCTCAGCACTGGAGCCCCCCAGGGTTGTGTTCTGAGCCCCCTGCTGTACTCTTTGTACACCCACAACTGCGTGGCCACTACCAACTCCACCTCCATCATCAAGTTTGCTGACGACACCGTCGTGGTCGGACTGATCACCAACAATGATGAGTCGGACTACCTAGAGGAGATTGGAAATCTGGAGAACTGATGCCAGAGGAACAATCTCCTCCTGAACGTCAGTAAGACAAAGGAGCTGATAGTGGACTTTAGTACAAAGCAGGAGAGGAACTACCAGACCCCCGTCATCAACAGGAGCCCAGTGGAGAGAGTGGACAGCTTCAGATACCTCGGTGTTCACATCACGCAGGACCTGTCATGGTCCTGTCACATCAACACCGTGGTGAAAAAAGCCGGGCAGCGTCTCTACCACCTCAGACACTTGAGAGACTTTAGACTGCCCTCCAAGGTGCTCAGGAACTTCTACTCCTGCACCATAGAGAGCATCCTGACGGGAAACATCACGACCTGGTTCGGGAACAGCACCATGCAGGACAGACGAGCTCTACAGAGGGTGGTGCGATCAGCCGAGCGCATCATCCGCACTGAGCTCCCTGACCTGCACTCGATCTACAGCAAACGGTGCTGGACTAAGGCCAGGAAGATCATGAAGGACCTTAGTCACCCCAGTAATGGACTGTTCTCTTTGTTGCGGTCTGGGAAGCGATTCCGCTCCCTAAAGGCCAACACACAGAGGCTGAGGAGGAGCTTCTTCCCGCAGGCGATAAGGTCTCTCAATCACACCTCCACACAGGACTAATAACATCTTTTAAGCTCACAACACTGACTGGACAATCATGGACACATTCATACACACTTGCACTAAATATTTATACATCTGCACAATTGCACATGTCACCTTTCATGCATATTTGCACAACCAATGACACTTTAATTATATATACATATATACTCTATTTGCAATATTTTATTATGCCCTTATTGTACAGTTAATTTTAAGGTCACTGGCGGTCGTATAAGCATTTCACTGCATATTATACGGTGTATGACTGTGTATGTGACAAATAAAATTTGAATTTGAATTTGATTTGGAGTGTGTTGTCTCTAAGTGTCTTCCTAATTTGTTGGGTCTCATGCGGTCTGCTGCCTGGAGTATAAGACACAAAACACACACGGGTCTCTCTTCTGCCCCCACCATCCCCACCATGAATCCAAGCTGATTGTGGCAATGTGGGTGATGGGGTCGGTTCATTGGCTCACAAGTAAGTGATGTCACCCACAATAGCCTATCAGAATGGGTCTTGATGTTATTTAAGGCTGGATTTAGCTTACCTGGTCGACGTCACGACTAGGACCGCCTTCACGGCGTGCGAGCGGACAGAAGGTGTGTGGTTGTTTTGTAGCTATGTGGCTAATGGAGAGGTGGGCATGCACATTGAACTGTTTTATTTTTGTCCCTTAGTGCGCGCAATGGCTAACCGATATTTGGTTGAGTCAGACTGTCCACTCGTGGCCGGGTAGGTATACAGTACGCTCATTTCATGCTGTACGTTTTGGCATCGGGTAATGCTAACTGGTGTTTGTTTACCACTTAGCCATGGGGCCTTCTCTGCGCATGCGTTATCCTGCATGGGTTTTTGCTGCGATCTGTGAGTAATGGTACAGCTCGCGTAGCACAACAACTCATCGTGGTGAGTAAGTTTTGTTTTCTCTGCTTTATGAAACAGATGTTTTAGTCATGGCTCTTTTTCTTAGTGAGCTACGGGGGTATGACATGGTGCCGGTGAATCGCTTGAAGGCGGAAGTATTTGCCCTCCGCATCGACTGAGGACGGCGCTGCTGTTTCTCCTGTTTTCTTCTCCTGATGTTCTCTCCTACAGTGTTTCTTTTCTTTGCTTTTAATTAATTTCTTCTGCTAACTGTGCAACGAGTCAGAGTTGCCTTGCTACTGTCCAAAGGCCTGTTTGGGCTTTTGGTTACCTGCAGCTGTCATTGTACTGTGGAGAGTGTTGTAACGTAGCTTTTCGGAGAACTCTGAATGTGATATGACTGATTCAGTGAAGTTGGCCTAAACATTTTTTTATTATTGTTTCTTTTTATTTAATTACTTTCTCATCTTTTATTCTTAGTTTTTGTGATTAGTGGTCTTCTTATCTGTTTCTTGATATTGTTAATTTGGATATGTTTTTGTTTTGTCCACCTCGGGCAGCATTGGGCCGGGAGGCTAGCTAGCTACCACAATCCGAGTGCGGGTGATAGTGTAAAGGTGTGGAGTGCAGTGCTGATTGTATTCCTGTTTCACTTTGTGTGAGTGTGGATGCGTGTGACGTGCACCTTAGGGTTTGTACCTCATTTAGCCTGCCTCTGCCACTGGGAAGCTGGTGCCTGAAGTACTTTGTTGTTCTGTTTTGTATGTATTGTTTTATGGTGTTTATTTTTTGTTACAGCCTTGGTATGAGTGGACAGAGTACCCTGTGTCGACCCCTAATGTGTATGAGGGTGATTTTACTACATAGCATGGCATGCTATTGAGTTTTTATAACTTTTATTGTGAACTAAAATAAAGTTATTTTTGTACATTTGTACACCCGTCTCTCTGTTCCTTCTAGCCTAATGAACTTGTGCTCCTTATTTGGGTTATTTCCCCGGTTAACCTCGGGGTGGCGTAATCGGTGTCAAAACACTTCATATTCAGGTCGTCTCCCTCAGCGTTGCCACATTCTGGCGTAATCGGCAGGATAGGCTTCCATTATTCAGAGAGACGTAGGTGCATCTGTATTTGGGGTGCTCTGTGTACTTAACCTTGGTTGGTTGGTTTAGTGTTTTTGCTTTGGGGTTGCCCTTGTGGAGATATTGAGCCGGAGGAGAGACAGCAGCGGCGTCCGGTGTGCTTCCTTCGAGTAGTGCGTGAGGCTTATGTTACCAGGATGGAGGAAGAATTGCGCGAATTAAGGGAGATGGTAGCTCAGCTAAGAGCGGATCATTTCGCTAGAGGAGGCGATGGGCAGCATGTACCTTCTCGTTTTTCGTTAACTGCTACAACGCGAACTACTAGTGCACAGTCTGACTCACTTGTGCCGTTGGGAAACTAGTCCCCACCGCGTTGCAGAGTCGAAGCGCGGTTGGAGTGGACAACGGCTCAGGTATTGCCTTATCTCATTGGTTATCGTCTTGCCCACATCATCTTGTCCATATTGGTAGTGTTCGATTGCCTTGTTTGGTTGACACTGGGTCTATAGTGTCTACCATTACCGAAAGTTGCTTCCAAACCCATTTTCAACTATGGGGTGTAGATCGGTTAAAGTTATGTCCGTGGTTCCAGCTCCATGCATCCAATGGGTTGTCAATTTTGTACAGTAATGGGATGTCAATTTCGTACAGCGGCTGCCTGGAGTTGGACATGGAGATGTGCAATCGATTGATTGGTCGATGCTACCAGGAGCCTTTTGGTCAGTATGGTCCTGGTTTGGTTGATTGTTCCTCTTCAGTGGGGTCCCCAAAATTAGTTTCACAGGCGTTGCAACACTGCCATCTAGCTGAGGCTCAGTTCTCGGTAGTAGGTACGGGGAAGGTCAGATTGTGGGGTCGTAAGACGTGTCGTATTCCGGGTGGGAAGTTAAAGCTTGTACTTGCCGTATGCTCTGCACAATATGCAGAGGGGACTGTTTTGGTTTGAACCTCCAGTATCCGAGTTGCCAGCTGGATTGCTGGCTTCACCTGTGCTCGTTAGAGTTGCCCTTGGTACAGTCCTGGGGACGAGCCAGTGAAGGCGTCAATGTGTCCTTAAGTCGCAGAAGCAGTTGCTCCAATCCTAGATCTAATTGAAGCTGTCGATTTGTCTGTTCTGTCCCAAAGAGTAAAGTGAGGTCAGGGCGTTGTTGTGGCGATATCGGTTAAATTTGATGTCACATGAGACACCGTTGCTGGATTCAGTGTCTGTTCATCAGCGGTATAGGTGAATTTCGCCGTCAGACCACGAAGTAGTTAAGTCATATGTCAGCTAGCATCTAGAGGCTAACGTTATTGGAGAAGGCTGCCGTTTATGTGTTGCCCCTAGTACTTGTCCGGTAAAAGGGCAGGAGTCAGAGCATGGGTGTTGACCGATTTAGGGCGACACCGGGGACTCATTGTGGCACCAGTTTATTGGTGTATGGGGCGGATGCTGCAGTTGAGGCCCGTGTGGGTCCTGGATTATCAGGGCAGGGTGCGTAAGTCAATTACCCAGGATTGATCCTGGTTCTCTAGGCGTTGAGGCTATTGATGCTACGTCCAAATTTATGTCTGTATTGTTTTGGGCATGGGTTAATTGGGTAATCGTCGGGTCGACGATTCAAGAGCTTTGGGTAGATTGTGGCAATGTGGGTGATGGGGTCGGTTCATTGGCTCACAAGTAAGTGATGTCACCCACAATAGCCTATCAGAATGGGTCTTGATGTTATTTAAGGCTGGATTTAGCTTACCTGGTCGACGTCACGACTAGGACCGCCTTCACGGCGTGCGTGCGGACAGAAGGTGTGTGGTTGTTTTGTAGCTATGTGGCTAATGGAGAGGTGGGCATGCACATTGAACTGTTTTATTTTTGTCCCTTAGTGCACGCAATGTCTAGCCGATATTTGGTTGAGTCAGATTGTTCACTCGTGGCCGGGTAGGTATACAGTACGCTCATTACATGCTGTGCGTTTTGGCATCGGGTAATGCTAACTGGTATTTGTTTATAACTTAGCCATGGGGCCTTCTCTGCGCATGCGTTATCCTGCATGGGTTTTTGCTGCGATCTGTGAGTAATGGTACAGCTCGCGTAGCACAACAACTCATCGTGGTGAGTAAGTTTCGTTTTCTCTGCTTTATGAAACAAATGTTTTAGTCTTGGCTCTTTTTCTTAGTGAGCTACGGGGGTATGACATGGTGCCGGTGAATCGCTTGAAGGTGGAAGTATTTGCCCTCCGCATCGACTGAGGACGGCGCTGCTGTTTCTCCTGTTTTCTTCTCCTGATGTTCTCTCCTACAGTGTTTCTTTTCTTTGCTTTTAATTAATTTCTTCTGCTAACTGTGCAACGAGTCAGAGTTGCCTTGCTACTGTCCAAAGGCCTGTTTGGGCTTTTGGTTACCTGCAGCTGTCATTGTACTGTGGAGAGTGTTGTAACGTAGCTTTTCGGAGAACTCTGAATGTGATATGACTGATTCAGTGAAGTTGGCCTAAACATTTTTTTAGTATTGTTTCTTTTTGGTTTAATTACTTTCTCATCTTTTATTCTTAGTTTTTGTGATTAGTGGTCTTCTTATCTGTTTCTTGATATTGTTAATTTGGATATGTTTTTGTTTTGTCCACCTCGGGCAGCATTGGGCCGGGAGGCTAGCTAGCTACCTAGATCCGAGTGCGGGTGATAGTGTAAAGGTGTGGAGTGCAGTGCTGATTGTATTCCTGTTTCACTTTGTGTGAGTGTGGATGCGTGTGACGTGCACCTTAGGGTTTGTACCTCGTTTAGCCTGCCTCTGCCACTGGGAAGCTGGTGCCTGAAGTACTTTGTTGTTCTGTTTTGTATGTATTGTTTTATGGTGTTTATTTTTTGTTACAGCCTTGGTATGAGTGGACAGAGTACCCTGTGTCGACCCCTAATGTGTATGAGGGTGATTTTACTACATAGCATGGCATGCTATTGAGTTTTTATAACTTTTATTGTGAACTAAAAAAGTTATTTTAGTACATTTGTACACCCGTCTCTCTGTTCCTTCTAGCCTAATGAACTTGTGCTCCTTATTTGGGTTATTTCCCCGGTTAACCTCGGGGTGGCGTAATCGGTGTCAAAACACTTCATATTCAGGTCGTCTCCCTCAGCGTTTCCACATGAAGATAGGCTTCATTAGGGGTGGGCGATATAACCAAAATCTATCACGGTAGAAGCTATTTTCTACCTCGATAACGATATATATCACAATATAGCAATTTGTATGTGAAAATGCATAAATAAAAATTTAAACACAAAGAAACTGTTTTACATAATGTAATTTTATTTAAACTGTGAATTGCTGAGGTTTGCAGCATTTTTTTTAAATTTTTTTTTTACTTTGGCCATATTCGTTTGGATGCTTGTATTTCAGATGATAGGAAAGGTTTGACGTGTTTCCACCACTTGTTAAAACAGTGCACTTGCGTACCTTCTAAATCACGTTCATCTCATTCGTATCACTTCTTCTACCCAAACCAATTCCACACTACAGACGAGGCACTTTTTCTCTTTACAATCTCCTCGTTCTTGGTTTTGTCACATGTAAGCAAACTCACTGCTGCTGCACCGTCTTCTTCCATTGTCGAAGTGTATGTGAAGCCAAACACATCAAACGTGGGACGAAACCGTGGCACCCGATTGAACCGAATATCTATATAATACAGCGCAGCGCGACTATCTGGATAGCGCAGCGATGATCTGGTTTATTTGCGCAGCCCGGTGGATCGCGCAGCGCCGCACGAATCACAAACCTGCGCGATTCACTATGTTTTATTTAAAAACAATTCATTCAAAATGTCAGGACTGTTTAATATTGTTTCCGCCTTGTCATGCCTGGTTTGTACGCGCGCATCCCAGCGGGGTAAAATGTACTTTGATGGTCGGTGCGGTTTATTTCTGTCAGAGTCGCGCAGCGCTGTCCAGTGGCTCGCGCAGGTTTGTGATTCGAGCAGCGCTGCTCAAGTTTGTCCGACGTTAAACCGTTATTGTTCCACTATGGTTCCACTTTTTCTCCCGGCCCACAACTGATGTTATTTTAAATTTACTTGTATTAATGATCCATTTATTTCAAATTCAAATTTTATTGGTCACATACACAATCATACACAGTATAATATGCAGTGAAATGCTTTATACGACCGCCAGTGACCTTAAAAAAAGAAAATAAAAGCTTGTACGTAAAATAAATAATCAATAAAAAGGAAATACTAAAGAAATAATTTTAACTAGTAAAATTAACTGTGCAATAAGGGCATAATAAAATATTGCAAAAATATAGAATATAGGGTAGAGTATATATGTATATAGAATTAAAGTGTCAGTGGTTGTGCAAATATGCATGAAAGGTGACATGTGCAATTGTCCAGATGTATGAGTATTTAGTGCAAGTGTGTATGAATGTGTCCATGATTGTCCAGTCAGTGTTGTGAGCTTAAAAGATGTTATTAGTCCTGTGTGGAGGTGTGATTGTGATTGAGAGACCTTATCGCCTGCGGGAAGAAGCTCCTCCTCAGTCTCTCTGTGTTGGCCTTTAGGGAGCGGAATCTCTTCCCAGACCGCAACAAAGAGAACAGTCCATTACTGGGGTGACTGAGGTCCTTCATGATCTTCCTGGCCTTAGTCCAGCACCGCTTGCTGTAGATGGAGTGCAGGTCAGGGAGCTCAGTGCGGATGATGCGCTCGGCTGATCGCACCACCCTCTGTAGAGCTCGTCTGTCCTGCATGGTGCTGTTCCCGAACCAGGTCGTGATGTTTCCCGTCAGGATGCTCTCTATGGTGCAGGAGTAGAAGTTCCTGAGCACCTTGGAGGGCAGTCTAAAGTCTCTCAAGCGTCTGAGGTGGTAGAGACGCTGCCGGGCTTTTTTCACCACGGTGTTGATGTGACAGGACCATGACAGGTCCTGCTTGATGTGAACACTGAGGTATCTGAAGCTGTCCACTCTCTCCACTGGGCTCCTGTTGATGACGGGGGTCTGGTAGTTCCTCTCCTGCTTTGTACTAAAGTCCACTATCAGCTCCTTTGTCTTACTGACGTTCAGGAGGAGATTGTTCCTCTGGCACCAGTTCTCCAGATTTCCAATCTCCTCTAGGTAGTCCGACTCATCATTGTTGGTGATCAGTCCGACCACGACGGTGTCGTCAGCAAACTTGATGATGGAGGTGGAGTTGGTAGTGGCCACGCAGTCATGGGTGTACAAAGAGTACAGCAGGGGGCTCAGAACACAACCCTGGGGGGCTCCAGTGCTGAGAGTGAGTGTAGCTGAGACATGACCGCCCATCCTTACTGCCTGTGGTCTGCCAGTCAGAAAATTGGAGATCCACTGACATATAGATGAGCTCAGTCCCAGGTGCTCCAGCTTGGTGGTGAGTGTGGAGGGAATTATGGTGTTAAAAGCAGAGCTGTAGTCGATGAAGAGCATTTTAACATAATTCCCTTTCCTAGTGTCCAGGTGAGTGAGTGATGTGTGGAGGAGATGAGAGATTGTATCGTCTGTGGAGCGGTTCTGACGGTATGCAAACTGTAGCGGGTCCAGTGTGTCGGGTAGTGAAGAAATGAAGTCTCTGATAAGGCGTTCAAAGCACTTCATCACTACTGAGGTGAGGGCTACAGGGCGATAGTCATTGAGAGATGCAGGATGTGGTTTCTTTGGAACAGGAACAATGATGGACTCTTTGAAGCATGTGGGGATCACCGACTGAGATAAAGAGATGTTGAATATCTCAGTGAACACAGGTGCTAGCTGGTCTGCACAGGCTCTGAGAATACGACCTGAGATGCCGTCTGGTCCTGCCGCTTTCCTGGTGTTCACTCTCTTGAAGGCTCTCCTCACGTCGTGCTCGGAGATGATGAGCGCGTTCCCGGTGCTGGCAGTGTCTTCCTGTCTGCAGCCGTTAGCGCCGCTAGCATTAGCGCCGCTAGCATTAGCGCTGTTAGCATTAGCGCCGTTAGCATCGCTAGCGTCTTTAGCTGCAGCCTCGAAGCGAGCATAGAAGGTGTTGAGCTCGTCTGCCAGAGTCGCGTCCGCGTTCGTCATACCGGATGCTGGTGCTTTATAGTCCGTTATTGTTCTCAGTCCCTGCCACAGGCTCCTAGAGTCACTCTGTTGAAGCTGTGATTCTAGTTTTCTCCCGTAGCGCTGCTTCGCCTCTTTCACCGCCTTCCGGACGTTATATGACGCAGCCTTGTATGGTTCCATGTCCCCCGACGCAAGTCCCGTGTTGTAGGCAGCTGTGCGAGATCTCAGAGCGTCGCAGATGGTTTTATCCACCCACGGCTTCTGGTTGGGAAACGTTCTGATAGTCTTTTTCTCTACCGTATCGTCTGCCAGCTTTTCAATAAATCCCACAACCGCTTCCGTAAACACGCTGACGTCATCATCGGAGCTGTTTCTGAACATGTCATCAGAAACTCGTCATCGAGTGCGTCCTGTAACGCGGCCACCGATTGGTCCGTCCAGCGCGCGACCTCCCTCAGGACCGGAACTTCCTGTTTCAGCCTTTGTTTATATTTTGGCATGAGGAAGATGGTGGCGTGGACGGATTTACCAAACGCTGGACGAGATTGTGCCTTGTAACCGTCTTTGACCGTGGTATAACAATGGTCCAGTGTCCTTTCGCCCCAGGTGGGGCAGGTGATGTGCTGATAAAAGTTCGGCGCTGCGCGTTTGAGGTTGGCACTATTAAAATCCCCCGCCACAATGAGCGCAGCGTCCCGGTGTTGTGTCTGGTGCTGTGTGAGCGCCTCATGCAGCTCGCATAAGGCCTTGTCTGTGTCTGCTTGTGGAGGAATGTAAACGGCACTGATTATGACCGATGTGAACTCCCGTGGAAGATAAAATGGACGACACATGATGGACAGTAGTTCCAGGTTTGGTGTGCAGGAGCGTGTAAGAGGAACAACGCTCGCGCTGTTGCACCAGCTGTTGTTCACCATTAAGCACACGCTGCCTCCCCTTGACTTCCCCGAGTCGCGCGTCCTGTCCATGCGGTGAACCGAGAAGAACTCGGCCGGCTGTATGGCGTGGTCTGGCACCGCTGGGTTCAGTCATGTCTCGGTGAAGCAGAGGAGATTGCAGTCCCGAATGTCTCTCTGGAACTTTATCCTGGCCCTGAGGTCATCGAGTTTGTTCTCCAGTGACTGGACGTTGGCGAGCAGGATGCTAGGCAGAGGTGTGCGGTGTGCACGGGCCCTGAGCCTGTTCCTCACGCCGGCTCGTCTCCCTCGAGGTCTCCGCTTCGTGTCGCGTCCATTGTTCTCACTCGGCCAGCTCGGATCCGGAGTTAAAACCGTCGAATTGTCAGTACATTGTATACCAATAGAAACAAGACTGTCTCTATCATACCTAATGTACTCAATGGTGGTGATTTTGCCAATTTTAAATCACTGAAAACTAACTTAAAGAACAAAAACAAAGAAAAGGTGGTCGGAGCAGTCGTGACGGCAGCCGAACTCACCGGCGCCATCTTGGTTCTTCCGTATTTGTGTGTGATTGTTTAGTTTTGAGCGTACGCTCTTCATTATCAATAAAGAAAGCATGAATTAGAATAGGTACTTTCCTGTTTTTCCTCCCGTTCATTGCGCCCCACCTGTCTTGTCTGTATTCCCCACTAGTGGGGCGCGCCCCACACTTTGAAAACCTCTGGGCTAGGGCAATAAATTGCCATGTCCGCACTGTGAGACGCCTAAGACAGCGCTACAGGGAGACAGGAAGGACAGCTGATCATCCTCGCAGTGGAAGACCACGTGTAACAACACCTGCACAGGACGGTGTACATCCGAATATCACACCTGCGTGACAGGTACAGGATGGCCACAACAACTGCCCGAGTCACACCAGGAACACACAATCCCTCCATCTCACAGCAAGAACTGACAAATCTGGTCCAGTCCATGAGGAGGAGATGCACTGCAGTACTTCAAGCAGCTGGTGGCCACCAGATACTGACTGGTACTGACTGATTTTGAGCCTCCCTTAATTCAGGGACACATTGTGAAACATTTTTAGTTTGTCTTATGGTGTTGACTCTTTTAGTGTTCATACAAATTTTTACACATTAAGTTTACTGAAAGTAAAAACAGTTGAAAGTCAGAGGACGTTTCTTTTTTTGCTGAGTATAGATGCTATTTATGCTTGGTAACATGATGCATCGGTGGTTTAGTGGTTAGCACCTCAATACCACATTGGTTGCCTCGCTCCACCAGGATCCGGGTTCAATTCCCGCCTCTAGCCTGTGTGCACGCAGTTTGCACATTTTCCCTGTGCTGGGTGGGTTTCCTCCGTGTACTCCAGATTCGTCCCATAGTTCAAAGACTTTCAGATTAGGCTAATCTGCGTTACCAAGTTGCCCATAGTGTGTGTGTGTGAGTGTGTGAGTATGTGCGTGCCCTGTGATGGATTGGCATCCCAGGGTGTACCCTGCCTCTTGCCCTAAGTCTTCTGGGATCGGCCCCAGGCCCCCTGCGACCCTGTGTACAGGATACAGTGGTACTGTATAGACAATGAGTGAGTGAGTGAGTGGCATGATGCATGACCCTGCTGAAAATAGCCATTATGTGATGGGTAAGATGTGGCCATAAAGAATTGCACATCATCAGCAATAATACTCATTCAAGCCATGATTTTTTTTCCTCACCACATTACATCATGATCATCAGTCTGATCTGAACTGTTGACAAAAAGAATTTATTCTGTTGATTCCAAATTCTGTCTCTGCCATCTGCATTGTCCATGCAGATGGTACAGGCTTGTTCATTATCCCAGGTTATGTTTTTCCAGTCATCAGCTGTCCACTTAGGGTGAGCCTGGATTCAGAACTGTAGCTTCAGATTCTTGTTATTGACTGAATGGATTGGAACCTGATGTGGTGTTCTGCTGTTGTAGGTCATCTGCCTCAAGAATTTGACATGATGTGCATCCTGAAATGTGTTTCTGCTCATATTGGTTGCAAATTTATTTCTGTCACTCATTGTGTGTTTTTGTACACTACATTGTGTGTAAACTATACAGAGTTATTGTGTGAAAATACCAGTAAATCAGGAGTTTTTCAAATACTCAAGCTAGACAATCTTGGAGTGGGCAAGGTGGTTTGAGGGTTCAAGTCCTGCCTTCAGGTCCGTGTGTGCAGATTATGTGTGGGTTTGCTCTTGGTGCTGCAGTTTCCTTCCACAGCCCAAAGACATCCAGAGTATGTTAATTAGTGTGTGTATGTGTATGACGGTGTGTATGCTTGTGTGCCCTGAGACAGTTTGGCACCCTGTCCAGTGTGCCATGCCTTGATCTCCCGTGACCCTGTACAGGATAAGGAGCATATAGAATGAGTGAGAGGACAAAATCAAGGATAAAATTAATTCAATATAAATTTGATTGATGTGAACATTCATTGAAGATCATTTTGCTGCCACATCAATGGATACTTCCATGAATATGCACATGTTCTTAATAAAATGGCCAGTGAATGTAAGAGAAATTACAATGTGTCTGATGTATCTTAAAGTGAACCTCTTTTAGGTGACAAACTCATTTGCCTAATTAACAATGATGGAAAAATGCCAAATTTTGCATACATTTTTTGTGGCATTTAATTTGGCATTTAATTAAATTGCATTTTATGCCGAGGACAGACAGACAGACAGATAGATAGATAGATATACATCCAGTCCACATGTACACAACCATCCAATGTACCTTCTATATATAATGGATATTTTGAATATATCAGGGGAAACCAAATGTAAATCTGTAAATGCAGTTTTTTTTCTTTCAGAGTAATAAGACTTCAACAAAGCATGATACTTGTGTAACACATGGTTATTCATCCATTAACGTGAAATCAGATATCAGGGCAGTCAGTGTGTTGTCTGAAGATCAGAAGCACTCTGTAGTAAATCTGTTATGTAATCACTAATGGCCTTGCTATGAAGAGTGGCTTCCATTATCGGTAGGGGAAGTGAAGTGTTGTTATTCCGGATATAAGTGGTGCACTTGCTGACTGAGGATGCAGTAATGTGAGGTGATTTGTCAATAACCATCCTTGCTCTCTCCGAGCTGGAAGACCGCAGGTGCTGGGGAATTGGTGAAGTGACAGGCTGACAGTGATGTCTGCACTGCCATTGAGGCACCATGAAAATCCTTTAGCCATCAATCACAAGCTTGGTCACATTCAGGTCACATAGTCCTGATTAGGTTGTGTGTGGATGTTATGAGGCTATATATTATCAGTGCCACAGCCATCTCAAGTAGTTTGTGGGGAGTGGACTGAAGAACCGTGGCTTCAGTATAGCATGGACACATAAGCTATAAAACCATACACGGTGATCAGCCAGGTTTAGTGGTAAAGTCAATGTAAACCATTGGCATGGAAAATTACTGTAAAGCACACACACACAGAAAGCACCCCACACACACACACGCACACGCGCACACACACACACACACACACACAGAAAGCCCCCCCCCCCAAAAAAAAAGGGTAAACTCTATTGATGTGTCATTCAGTATATTTCCTTTTCATTTACCCCTATCACTTAATGCACCATTCTTACCCTCATGCACTAATCGCACTGGTATAGGGTCAAATTGAACTCATCAGACGACGTGACTTTTGTTTCATTGATCCAAAGTCCAATCTTTATGCTCTCCAGCCTACTGAAGACTTTTTCTGATAAGTCTCTCAAACAAGTGGTTTTCAAATGGCCAAACAGTTGTTTAGTCCCAATCCTCAGTTCTCATCACATTGTGTGTGTATGAGTTACTGTTCACAGTTTAAGTGATCTCCATTTATAATTTTTTTCTCTGGACAGATTTCTTCAACAAAGTTGATGGTTCAGCACTATCTTTCCAGGTTTTCATAATATGTCGAAGGGTTCTTAATCCAGTTTTAGTAATTTCAAATCTCTTTGCTTGATGTAGCCTAATAATTTGTTTTAAAATGCTGACATATTTTCAGGCAGTGTATAAAGGATTAAAAGGTAAATGTTTAAATGTTGCTAGTGATGTACAGCTCTCGCAAAAACCTATGCAGAACTTCATTAAATTAAGGGATATGCTCATGTGAAGAGACTAGGAGTGCCTCTCTATCAATAGCTCATTTGCTGCAAACAATAATACAGAAAGTTCTCATACACTTTCTAACAGATCTCACCAGTTCTTGTTCCCGCCCTATTTAAGTTATAAACACTTCCCACTCTGCTCATTGTGGTCTCTCCTCAGCTGAACCAAATGGAATGCACTCTGAGAAGCATTAGTGCGTATTTTATTGATTTGAGCTACAATCGATAAAGTACATTTTCAAAGAATTCTCATTAGCTCTTATTTTTTTTCTGATTGCAGAATCTCACAATACCTGATGTGATAATTCAAGCATACTCAATGATGCATACTCAATGGGGGGTGCCTCAAATGCAGTTTCCTAGACACCAATGCACTTTCGGTCACCAATGCAATGCTCACTTAGGGTGTGGTAGTACAGTATGTTTAAAATCTTTACTTCTGTATGTTCTGCTTTCTGTCCTGCTCAAAATGTAGACTTGATCATCCACCTAATGAAACCAAAGTAATCATCTTATGTAAGTTGCTGGGCTATAACATAGGGTACTGGTTTCACTGGTATGTATTTCATAATGCTAGTAATCTGTGACTCTGGAATAATAGCACAAAAATGGGGTTAAATCCAATGCTGCCATAAGTAATCCAAGAAGATGATGCATTGTGGAAAAATCTGCTCTGTGCACAATGATCCTCTGAATGTTAGTTAACAGCATGGCACGTTTGCTCTAGGCCCTCAAGGAGATAATGCTCACAATGGGAGATTTAATGAACAGTGCTCCAAGCTATGGGCAGACAGTCGCAAACGAGATGACAAGTTTGGCTTGCTCAAACGCCTTTTCCAGAAAATGATAAAAAACACTTTGTGCCACTTGCCAGTTCAGGAGGCACCAGATAATCTCTCCTTAGCTAAATCACAATCTAATCATATGCACAAATGAGCAAACTTTGCCGCAGCGGTATACTACTGGGGAACTTCAGATTGCACTGGTAGTTGGTATAAATTATGCAGGATGCTGCGCATGCTACATTGGTCCTATGCCATGAGAATGCAGATGAAGGTTGACTGAACCACCTGAGCATGATTCCCATGACAGGTTGGATATCATCAGATTGGTGGCTAATGAGTTGTGCACAGGGTATTGTAGAATTTGCCACTGACCAATGCTGAAAATGGCTCTCACCACAAAGTGATGCAAACAACATTGCCATATTACCTCTGATCAAAACCAAAAGAACAGCAGCAGCGATTGCTCATGAGCCAGAGTTCTTGGCTCAACATATTCTCTCATTTCAAAGAAAAAAAGAGATATTAGAGGTATAAATATTTTAAATGGCTGCCAATCCATATGCTGCATATTCCAGAAGTGACATAAATGGTGAATGAACCAACAAGCTCCTAATTCATGGATCTGATTGGAATTAGATAAAATAAATGACCTCTCTGCTTTTCCATAATCCGAGTGACACACAGACTACAGGATGATTAATGATTTGTGGACACTTGAACATCACACATATTTGGGCCTTCCTCAAGCCGGTGGAAAAACCTGACAGTGCACATGTACACAAACCTGGGTCCATGAAGACATGGTTTGCCAAAGTTGGATTGGAAAGACTTAAGTGTCCTGCACAGAGCCCTGAAACCTTTTTTTTTTTTTTTTTTTTTTTTTTTTTTTGCTTCAATTACTTTTCTTTAAAACCATTGACAGACAAACAAGCAGAGTTACGGTACAGTGGAGCTAGGCTTCAAATGTACTCTGATAGGTCAGCGCTTCGTGATTTTCTGAACTGACATGCTCATACATCATCCACATTGGAGGGTTATTAGGCACTGACAGGAGGCACAAGGGGGGGTAAGGACTACACACTATTTTAGCACCATTGTGACTTACTGGAGCTTTCCCTGATAATATCCAGACTATCAATTCTTTACACAATCATGTACCACAAGATGCATCACTGCTTCTTCACAAAACCTTTTGCAAAATACTTTATGAACAGAGTTTAATTAACGAAATGTTTCTAAAAGTAAATGTGTAAAAGGATGACTCCACTGAGGTATCAGTTCTGGTTTAGATAAATCCCCATTCGGTTATATCAAAACCATCTGACTGCAGTTTAATTGCAGCAAACCGCGAAAGAGGTTTTAACAAAATGCTTGAAACCTTACATAGTCTGAGCCTCATTCCAAAATTCATATGTATTTTCTAGGGATTAGTTATGGTGATGTTTTTGTTTTTCATATTATGACTAAGAATTAAACTTTAAACAAACATGTTACAATTCAGAACTCAACCTGCAACAAACTAAATAATGGAATTAAGCTAAATGAAATTTAAAAAGACGTAGAAAGATATCCTTTTTCTGCTATCTTGATAAGCAAATCTCCAGAGTGTAAAATTTAAATAAATGTTAATTATAGTTCTCTAATTAGTAATAATCCTGTATAAAAATCCATTACAGTGCAACCAATAAAAAGCATGAATGATGAAATCGAATTTTTTGTTTATGTGTTTGATGGATGTCTAGACCCCTGTGTTCTCCCTCTGTCTGCAGTTTGGTGAGTCACTGAAGGCTTTTATTCTTTTTCAGTTGATTGATCTTTTTGCTTTTAAGTTTCGTAGTATGGAAGCACAATGTACCATGTCTTCTTTATCACCATTAGAGAAATGACTTACTGACTCACAAGCCGGCTATGATGTCCACATCACTGCTTAGAGTTCATTCTTGCCAAACTTCTGGAATTGTTATTGCTATTGTTATTGACTGGAGCAAACTGAGGCAAAAAGTTATGTTCCGTTGTCAGTGCTACTCTTCCAAGCACAGTTCATCGACCCCTATTAGTTTGCATGCAACAAGGTGACTCGGACTAGCATCACTGAACCTCCTCTAAATTATGCATGGATAGTGATCTTTGGGTAAAATTAGGTAGAGGGGGTGCAAAAAACAAACAAACACTAGGCTCAATAACAGCCATTAGAGAAAGTCTGGGAAGCTTTCAAGGAAGAAATTTGAAGCCTTGTGGTGAGACAGAAGTAAGGGAGATATGGGAGAATGATCAGGGATCTAATTATTTAATTCATCACATCATAGGACATAGGCGGCACGGTGGTGTAGTGGTTAGCACCGTCGCCTTGCACCTCCAGGGTCTGGGTTCGATTCCCCGGCCAGGCTCGATTCCCGTCTCTGTGTGCATGGAGTTTGCATGTTCTCCCCGTGCTTGGTGGGTTTCCTCCGGGTACTCCGGTTTCCTCCCACAGTCCAAAGATATGCAGGTTAGGCTAATTGGCGTTCCTAAATTGCCCGTAGTGTGTGAATGAGTGTGTGAATGTGCGTATGAGTGTGTGCCCTGCGATGGATTGGCACCCTGTCCAGGGTGTACCCTGCCTTGTGCCCGAAGTCTCCTGGGATAGGCTCCAGGTCCCCCGCGACCCTGAATAGAGGATAAAGCGGTACAGAAGATGAATGAATGAATCATAGGACATTGAAGGAGAGTGGGCAAAGGGTACTTATGGTAATGTTGACTGGCCAGAATTTATAGCTTTGAATGTGCTGAGATAGATCTTGAGATATCTCTGCAAAAAGAGAGGACAGGGAAATATCTAGGATTACAGAATTTAAACAGTTTACTTGCACAGAGCTACTGACTATAATTGCCAAATAGTTTGTAATAACCTCTTTACCTAAACGAAATTTATTATCATGCACTTATTATGAAATAAATGTGTATTTTTCTACGCAAATAGTGTAAAACATTGCTAGAGCTGAGATGTCTAGACGAAAGACAATGTCACAAAACAGCAAAGTACGTTCACTGTGTCCTTCCAAAAATATCACCTATTTATTCAGAACAATCAGAGCCTAAATATCTTGTGCATCATCTCTGAACCTGGAACAGCACAAACAGTTCAGTCCATCATTACTCACTCACAATTTATAAGCTCTGCACGCATCTGGAGTGCCTCATGCTCTCTCACTTATCATAATTTTGGTCTGATATTTTGGAAAAGTCTATTAACTAAACACTCTGTAACCTTTTCCTGCCTCCACTTTTGTGTGGCTTCAAAGAATTGCAAACTGACTAGATGCAGATGAATGGAATAGAAGTATATCACTGATTCCTACAATTCAGTTTGAAGTAGGAAAATACATAGGGCAGAAGTTTTTTTTAAATTAAGTAGTTATAAAAATGTGGGAGGAGTTGGTGAACTAGGGAAATAAATAGAAGATGAGTTATATGCAAGTAAGTGGCTCATATAAAATTACTGTGGAAATGGGTGAACATATAGGGAACACCCCACAATACCTGGTATTTTGGAGAAGCTTTGGCCCAGTCATCTAGCCAGCAAAATTAGGTTCTTGTTAAAGTCGCTCAGGTCTTGCCCAAATGCTTGCCCATTTTTCATGCATCCAACAGATAAACTTGTAGAGAAGTGTCTATTCAGTTGCTGCCTAATATAGCCTGCATCGTACCAGTGTGACAACATAATCAAGATAAGTGCTTTTAATGTTATGACAGTTTGTTGTGTTTATGTAATTAAGGGACAAGTGGGGAAAACTGCACCAGGACAGCTGAAGCAGATTCATCACTTTTGCACAAATCAGCAATGGTTTAAATGTCACTTGACACATTACAGTCTCTATGTGTATAATGCATACTTTTATATACAGTGGGGAAAAGAATGATTTGATCCCCTGCAGATTTTGTAAGTTTGCCCACTTACAAAGAAATGAAGGGTCTATAATTTTTATCACAGGTTTATTGTAAAGGATTATACGTTATGCATTATACACATAGAGGCCGTAATGTGTCAAGTGACATTTAAACCGTTGCTGATTTGTGCAAAAGTGATGAATCTGCTTGGTGCAGTTTTTCCCACTTGTCCCTTAATTACATAAACACAACAACCTGTTATAAAATTAAAAGCACTTATCTTGATTATGTTATAAATTGATATGCAGTGGTTAGAGTAGCACAAATTGCTCAAAAAGTTGATACTGGCTCTCATAGAAAGGTGTCAGAGCACACAATGAGACACAGCTTGCTATGTATGTATTGTGTTGCTGCAGACAAGTCAGAGTGCCCATGCTGAACCCTGCCCACAACTGAAATCACCTACAATGTGCACATGACCTTTAAAACTAGCAATGCACGAATATGTATTTTTTTTTTTTACATTGTTTGGATAGGCATGTGTTGCTTACTTGGCAAAGAGGCACTAGGATGTACTACAGGAAAAAGGCAAGCCATCATTGCCAGTGTGATGCTCTGGGCAATGTCCTGCTGGGAAACTTTGGGTTCTGGCATTCATGTGGATGTTAGTTTGACATGCACCAAAAACCAAAACAGTTGTAGACCATGCACACCCCATCATGCCAATGGCATTCACTAATGGCAGTGCTCCCTTTTAGTTGGATAATGTGCCATGATACACTGAAAAAATTGTTCAGAAATAGTTTGAGGAACATGATAAAAAGTTTAAGGCTGTTGAAGTTAAAGGTGTTAGTAGGTACGCCCTCATTATTATAATAATAATTATTATTTCCAAAGCGTGAAAACTTTGGCGATTATTATGGGTTGTGCCTCAGTACCAGAAATGACTCACTATTACTTTTCTAAGGGATCTTGACAGGGCACCAATCCATTGCAGGGCACATACACACACTCAGAACGCCAATTAGCCTAACCTGCATATATTTGGACTGTGGGAGGAAACCAGAGTACCCGGAGGAAACCCACCAAGCATGGGGAGAACATGCAAACAGAGACCGGAATTGAACCTGGCCGGGAATCAAACCCGGACCCTGGAGGTGCAAGGCGACATTGCTAACCACTACACCACCATGCCGCACATTGAGATACAGCACATTGAAAAGAAAAAAAATGTCGCTCAACAATAACTAAGCTCTTCAGGAATGGCCAGGAAATCAATGCAAAAATTACTGCTTGGACTATAATTTGGTTTGTAGAGTGGACACCCACACAAACACTGAACGACTGCTTTTAGACCACTTCTACCATTCTGCACTCAGGTTTTGCACACAGGAAACTTGACATTCTACAAGTTGAAAGCTTTCTCTCTCTCTCTCTCTCTCTCTCTCTCTCTCTCTCAAAAACCCTTATAGGGTTCCTCCAATATAAGTTAAAATAACACAGGAGTGCTGTTGGCTTTGAAGTTAATGCTTGTTACTGTACATTCTCTGTGCCTGTGAGATTTACGTGTAGAGGGGAGGGAAGGCTGCTGCAAGAGGACCAAGCCACACCCCATTAACTCACATGCACACATACTCCCTTATATGTGTATCAGGCAGTATACACATTCATATCTTTATAATCACATTTTTCTACATATGAGACATTTTTAGCATTTTGCCCATGAAAATCTAGTTTTTATAACAATTTTTTCTGCTGATGTTGGTTTCAATTATGTAACTGTAACTCGAGCAGTTACTATATTTAATGCTCAAAAGGTTCAAACACATAGGGCAAGAATGGAATTCGTACATGAGAAAAAAAAACATAAGTGATATTTGTGAATATTTGCTTATTTCACAATCAGATTTGATAATAGACACCCTTGATGTGGATGGAGCTTGTAGTCATCCTAAGACACACACAGTACTCAATAAAAGGCTTATACAACTGCTCATGACCTAAAAAGAAGGATTCTCTGTGAGAAATAAATTGCTCTGATGTGTACAATTAAATTAAAAATAGAATATTACAATAGACAAATATGAATATGAATATTAAAAATATATAATAATAATAAAAAAAACTTTAAGATGGAAAATGTACAATATTTACAAGAGACAATAAATACAATAGAATTGAAATAGAAGTGGTGACAGAAATAGAACTGACACATTGCAGATTAGATAGTAATATGTCCAAGCATCAAAGTAATTTGCACTGCATGATGCATGTGTAATACTGAAAGCTTAACAAATTTCATAGCATATCTTAATCAGTTGTCTTCGATTATGTACTTTGCCTTAATAGTTTGAAGGATAGTCATATTTATCCTCATCTGTTTGGTTTCTTCCCAAACCGTGGTGTCTCTGCTTTGTTTTTCCAACATGAAATACGTAATTTTCTCCAAAAGAAGAACCTGCAATGACTATACTTCAGATGCTCTGAGCTGTGAAAGAACACTGGCCATGCTAAAACTGCCAAACAGGTCACATGTCTCAGGAATTCACATCCTTTTTACAGCCTTGTAAAGTACAGTGACCTCTTCTCGAACTCCAACACTTTATAGTCCATCAGTGAAAAACAACACAACTCAAGTGGAGTACTGGGGGCATATATATATATATAATGTATATATAATTTTATTCTTGTTGCTTTAAGTGTGATCTATACTGTACAATAGAACAATCCTACTAATCAACAGAATGTTTGGAAAATTAAAGGTTAATCAGAAATGGGCTATACTGAATAAAAAATGACGAAAAAATAATCAATTTTTCATGTGGATTAATGTGATCTCACTGTGATCCATCTAATTTCTTCTGTTAAAACTGTATTATTTTATAAATTGTGTTGTTTTTTTGAAAGACCTGAATCACCTACTGTGATGGCTTAGTCAAATCACAGAACAATATAATGACACCATAAATTCTAACAAGAATTACACAGTTAAAACGATGTAAGGTATGACAGCTCATCATCTGAACATCTGCAATGTTTATATTTATTCATTAATTCATATCTGCAGGAACATACAGGTGCAAAATATAATCCAGTTTTCACTAGACCAGAACCCGAAAAAAAAGTTCATGTCCACTAGACATGACAGACAGGTACAGGCTCAATCTTATCTGTTAAAAAATGTTACTGAAATAACTGTCAAGTGTGAATGACAATTAAATTAAATGTACATATAGTGGCAGAAGATACACATAACCATGAGCCATCATTTATAGTTTGTAAGTCATTCCTAATGCCTATTTAAACCTCTTCATTCTTCAGATATATCACTTTAACTATTACATCATACTCGAAAGAGCAGTGGAATTTCTTATATGCAAAAAAATAAAAATAAAACAATAGAACAATTGGATGTTTAGTCTACTGTGTAAACCCATTCTAATAATTCTACCTACTCCATTCTAACTAATTAAAATAAGAATAACATTTATTTACACTAATGTAGCTAGGAGATGTTATTTGCATTTGTCTTATCAAGCAAACAGTGGATCTGCACAACCCCTTCTACATGTCAGACCGCAGAGCAGATTATAAGATCCTGGCTTTAAAAGAACTCAGAAATGAGAATCATGGAGGCAGCTGTGTGCTGCAGGACTCTGAGATCAGGTTATTAGCAGATGAAATGCTTAGAAAGGTGATTTCCTCCTCAGGGAAAGTCTTTTATGGAACGTCACAGATGCACAGAGTAGATAGCCAGAGGTGGCTGAGGGAAATACAGAAATTATGATTTTGTCTGCAAAACAGAATAAATCCAATCTCTCCTCAGATCAGCAGGGGATTCTGCTTTGTGTGTTTCAGACTGAAATCTATTGTTCGTGATGGGAAAGCAGATACAGGGGTGAAATAATGCTTAAAGCAGCTGCCACAATTTTATCTGATCCTCACCTATGATGCTTTAAAAAGCACTTGTTTTGCTGGAATATGAAATGAAGAAACACTTTTTGCCTAGCTTTAGTTTCTCATTGTCTATACCAACATAAAAATCCTGCCAATGTATTACTACAAGTCAGTGCAGGAGGTGTCAGTCTTATAGAACCACTACCTCAATCTCCATTCATAACATTCTTAATTATTATTTGAGTATCCTACATGAATAATGGAATGGTGCTGTGCTGATTCACAATATACTTATACCGGACATCCTTTCAACACCATGTACTGTTCACCTTTACGCTTTCACAGCTCTACGCAGTAATGATATACAATCCCATTTAATCTAATGACTTTGAAAAGACGATGGATTTCTCTTTTTAAAATCTGGTTCCTCTTAATCTCTTTTAATCCTTGCTTTAATTCTGGAGTTTCTTCCTTGCCCTTACAGTCTCTGGTTTCTCATTAGGGATCTACAGTACGTTTACACTTGGGTTTTTGTAAAGCTGCTTTGTGATGCAATATCTCTTGTTAAGTGTTGTACAAATATGAGGGCTGTTCAAGTCAAACAGAGACTTGTGATGAAATTTCATTTGAATGAAAGGTAAAACCGATTGACATTTACAGAAGACTTCAAGCCTGATGAGACTTGCCTCAGTACATCATTTAAATAGGACAAACAAATTAAAGAAGCCTGTATATCAGTAAATGACTAGGTGGCCCACTGCAGTGGTTCCCGTGAACTTCCAATTAATCGAACGCCTGATACTTAAAAATCCATTAATAACTTGTCACCTTCTCAACTTCCAGAAGAGACAAATCTGTCTGTGGGAACTGAACACATAATCCATAATGCATAACACATCTTGCATATTACAGGAACTTGACTGGGAGTTATTGCCATATCATAATGTTTGGCCCATTTAAGGAGTTCCTTGGAGGCCAAAGTTTCACACGTGATACAGGCATCCCCTGGTTCTGGGGGAACTAAGAAAACTATACCTTTATGGTTTGCAAGCTATAGTGCAAGACTGAGATGAGTGCTTTAGTGTAGCAGGGGATTATATAAAGAATTTAAAAATATATATATATTTACTCTCATTGCTGTTTTGTAATTTTGCACAATCAAAACTAACCCAGTTTGACATAAGAATCTGTCATGAAATAAATGCAGTAAATTGGATTAGGTGTTCTTGTAATAGGGTAACTTGAAACTATAATGAGAAAAACAGCTTTTTTAAATTTAAAATCTTATTAATCAGAAGGTATTGATTTTCTTTTTATCAACTCAGTCCTAACTGTAGTTCCTGGCTATAATAATAATAATAATAATAATAATAATAAACAGGTTTATATTAGGATGCTCATTCTATACTGTCTAATAATAGGGTTTCTGTCATGAGAATATGTATTAACAATTAACACAATATAATAATGAAATAATCTAACATCTATATAAGGAATCTCCAGTGTCAGCACATTATAACAGTCAGTGAGTTTTCAACCTCAAGGACATCCCGTGAAGCACAATATGTCATTCATTAATAAATGACACACCACCCTGTTGTGGATTCATTTACTATAACAGCATGTCCCATCATGATTTATTTCTTACCTAATGCATCATCTTGAGCTGACGCACACGTTTGCAAGTCACCCAAGATGGCTGCCGCTGCATTTTCCTTGTACAATATAGAGATTTTTTAAAAATGTTAAACTTCCATACATTTAAAATTTTTGTTCATTTGGTGTTTGGAAGATTTGGGAGCACATGGTGATAGGCAAAAGGGCATTTTCCCCCAATTTAAGTTAAAAAATGAATCTCTCAAATGTACCATTTGAGGAGATTAGTAAAGAGGCAAAACAACAGGCCAACCTCTTGAGCCTAATGGAGGAGATCTATGAGTTGAGGGCTATGCTAAATCAAAAGGACCATAAGATTGAACTACTCGAGCAAAAGATAACTTGGAGCAGCACTCCTGTGCAAATGACCTTGTTGTCACTGGGCTGGTTGTGAAACATTGCAGCTATGCCAGGGCTGCAGCACATAACCAACAAAGTTGAGAAAACTGGTAAAATATTAGTGAAATTGCTCACACCTTGAGATGGATCTTGATATGATTTGAAATACTAGTAAATTTCTTTGTAATGAGGCACTTCTTTTAAAATGATAGATGTTGTGTTGCAAAACAAGATAAAACATTCCATAAAACATTTTCATAAAACATTCTATAAAACATTTAGATTTGATTCTGAGGTAAAGTATAAATATTATTTTGAGTTTCAGTTTAATAATCTTAATTTGGATGGTTTCTCAATTTTACACTTTCATAGTAAAGTAAAAATTTTGTTAAAATTAAAGATTACTTAAAATGGCTAAATTGATACAAGTGAGCCATTTATATGGTTGTATTTAATTATAAGGTTTTGTTGTTTATATAATTTATTGTACACCAGCATTTTTTTATTAACTATTATTTAACTATTTATCGAATTGTGCAGGTCAACCTTTGAAATGACAATAAACTCGATAAATGTTTACAAAAAGCAAGCTCAATATGATATAAATAAAGATGGGAAATTGGAATAATATAAAATAATGCAAATAATAGTTTAAAAAAATTCAAGTTACTCCCAGATTCTGTGTAATATAACCTTTTAATTTTGTGGTACAAAAAGCAAAAAAAAAAAAAAGAAAGGAATTATAAGATATGTATTTCTGTTGTTGGGGTTAAATTATGGAGTAATGCTAAAATGAATAGACATTTTAGCATTCAACCTCATACACTTCATATAGTTGTATTTTAATTATATTTTATTATTTTTATTATTTTTATTATTTTAAATAATAAAAAAAAACGGGTGGTCGTATAAGCATTTTACTCCATGTCATACTGTGTCATTATGGCATAATGTATTGGCTATTGATATGTTTTGTTGATACCGTTCAACTTGTTGATATTCTATCATATCATGGTACTTGCTTGTACCAACAGGCAATATGGAAGAAAAATATTTTTATTTTCTTGATGCTGCAAGAATGAAAACAAAAAGAGTACACTTTGTTCTGCTTCCTTCATGGAGCTGATTAAATGATCAAAAAAGGCCAAGTTTGCACTCTGTCCTCTTCTTGGCTTGGCATTGTGGCATTAAAGCAGAAAAAACACAAAATCCTATACTTACTCTCTGCACACACACAAACCCTAACCTTAGACACATCATGACAGTTCCCCTTAATTAAGCACATACTGTGATAATAGAGTGCATGTTGCACAATCTTTACTACATGACAAAAACTAAATGCAATGCATTTGCTTGATGTATAATGTTTACTTTAGATAAAGTGAAACATCTGAAATACACAGTATATCATACCTGTATAAAGGATTAATGTTTTTAGTGCTTTATTCTCCCAGGTATTTGTGTTTGACCTTCAAGCATTCTCTATTTCACTTCTGGCAGGCACCAAAAAGGGCTGTCAATAAATCAATTGAATTATTGGTTTGGATCAATTTCAAACTACATGTGACACAACAGATGAGTTCCGGGAAGTGATAGCAGTCATTAAAAAGAAAAGGAACTAGTAAAGAATCAATATGGATCTGGGACCTGCTTTTCCAGAGAGGCTTTTTTGGACAACTAATTTAGTTTAGCTGCTGAACAATGTGGCAATAAATTTACTTGAGCTTGGAAAACATATTTTAGCACCACCACAAAATGTCATTGTTCCAATTTATGCTTGAAATAAACAACAAGCACTGAATGTGAAAGAAAATTAAATCGATAAATTGATCATTTATGTCAAAAAGATGACAACATTTAAATTTTCCTGAGATTCTGATGATTTTGCATGCATCATGGGAAAGTGATTTGGATATTTTTGTATGAGGTATAAATAATAGACAATTAAATGAGAGTTATAGTTTGAATCTAAACAATTGGATGTTGAAAGAAGAATTGAAGAATGCAGACAATATGCTTTTCATCTGTGTACATAGTCAACACCAGAATTATTGGCACCATCCATAACATTGAATTAAATTAATGTATCTAAATAACCACATATGCAGCAAATGATATGCTGTGCTTTAAGAAATGGAGAAGCCTTAAAATTCTTATTATCAAAACAGATTTTTTTTGCACATGTTCATGGATGGCCAATAGTTTTGTCACATATTTTTTGACAGTACCAATTTAAAAACATTTTACTGGTATCCTGGAGATTTTATTTATTTATTTATTTTTTACCTCATAGCATTATGCATAGATACAAATTCAGACTTGCTTAGGACTTCATGTTGTTTTTCAGGTCAAGGATAAAAATAAATTGAAGTCACATTCTTTAGAAAATGGGTAAAAGACATGCCTAGGCTTCCCTAATGTGGATGCTTACTGAAGTTGGTGTAGTAAGCATCCACATTAGGGAAGCCTAGGCATGTTTAGGAAGCCTAGGTTGGTTTGTGTTTGTCAAAGCCATTAATTATGTAAGCTTATTACTCAGGATTGTTTTTTTTGTAATGATTGCTGTAGTGGCATGAAATGAAAAGGGAAAAAATATGGTGTGAAATATATTTCAACAAGGTGAGTGATAATTATCATGACTAGTTTTGCCCTTTCCATTTTGTCATGTTCCAGTTTTGCCAATGAAGAGGGTTTCTCATATATAACTGAATTCTACCTTGTTTTGTGGGGTTTGGGACAGCTGGAGATTTGGAGGTACAGTATGTATCATCATCCGGTCCAGATGCAATATATAATAAATAAAGACAAATGTCCATTCTATTTCATAGCTACAGACATGCATGCTATTTCAGGAAAGAATACAACCCCACCAGTTTCTTGTAGCTGTAGCTCTAATAGATTACTGAATACCATAGACTATGCTTTTTTTCTGCAAAGGAGTTTTAATTGTAAGGACATAATCACCAACTTTGGAACCATATTAACCTATAGTGGTACAGCACATTTTCTTTCAATTTCAAACTTAACATGACTGAGCCATCTCTACCACGTGCTGTGCTAAAAAAATCCTCTACATGTTGCTGTTTCTTTAAATAACTTGACTTTAGTAGCATGCCACAGAAGAATAAAGTGGATATAATGCCAAACATTTGTGCTGTTGCACTTCCACACAAAAGGTTAGAATTTTATGTGAATTATTCTTTTTTGTAAATATATTAATACGTTTTGGAAGTTGTAAAAGACCTATACTTCTATATTCTGTAAGTAATGAGGCAAAAAAAAAGCCCTTTGCATTGTTTTTTGTAGTGGGGTAGTTAAACTGTTAATAGTGCATGCGCTGTTCTGAGACCAATTGACACACAGTACTTTATATTATTTATGTCCATTTGACACTTCATATTGCTCAATCAGATACGACATGGCAAACTATAACAGTATTTGAAAATATATTTGGAGCAGCTTCTTTTCTTTATACTTCACCAGTTGTTTCTCAGTCAAGGAATCACTAAACTCTAATTACTACTGTATACAGTACTTGATTGTTTGTGATTTGAGACAAAGAAATGTATAATAGTGACTACTTCATCTAAATATTAAGGCCTAAACTTTGAGCATATCCTTTGCTTAGAAATTGATGTAAAATAGCTGTGATCTTAAATCAGTTAAGTGAATAATTAAAGCACACAGCTTTCTGTATATTTGCTAGTTCAGTGCATAAGTGCAAGTTCAAAAATATTTTACAGTTTAATGACAAGCTTTTCATGAGATTTGTGGTAATAGTAGTAGGCAATAATTGGTAGTCGAGGGAATTTCACGAACCTTGAGCAGCCTCCAAGTATTGTCCATTACTGCCAGGATTTGGCATAAACAGAAAGCTGAACATGTTTACCAAATTGTAAAGGGAAAATTGGGGTTGTTTTGTCCTTCCTGGTCTTCAGTTAATTTTTTTCATTTTCATAGTCTGCAACATTGTGAGCTTTTCTTTCCATCATTTTTCCTTTAAAATGAAGCATCTCGTTTGTTTTCAGTATCTCAAAAACTGAACTCTGTGCCACACTTTATCCTTTCAATTCAATTCAATTCAATTCAATTCAATTCAATTCAATGAAATTTTATTTGTATAGTGCATTTAACAATTGTCATTGTCGCAAAGCAGCTTTACACAATAAAAAGAATTATTTTAGTTTGTATGGAATGTGAATGTGTATGAATCAAAATGGTCAGATTATCCTTTCATCTTGTCCATTCTCATCACACAGCCCAGGTCCAGGTCATCATTCAAGGTTCAAGTTTCAAGTTTTCAGGTTTATATGCTTGAATATTCCACTTTGATATTCATTTTATTTATAACCACTGAAGATGCTATTATAGGGCAGAGGTGGGTGCTCTGGGGTTCTAACAGTGATGCCTGAGAACAGATTATGGATAAGCAGTGAAGATAGAGGTGACAAAACATACAGTTTTATGACCACAGAAAATAGGTA
Source organism: Channallabes apus (assembly GCA_030522415.1). Lineage (NCBI taxonomy): Eukaryota > Metazoa > Chordata > Actinopteri > Siluriformes > Clariidae > Channallabes > Channallabes apus. Next base: position 27,330,910 of record CM060114.1, read on the forward strand.
TGAATACATTATTTGGATTGAACAAATAATGCATCCTAAATTAACACAAATACAGACTTGGAAAACACTGTAGGTGGATTTGATTTTCAGAGCCTGACAGCTTCACAGCAGATGAAAGAAGAAGAAGCTTCATGGAATATTTACTTTAATGTTTAATAAATAGCAGCTTGCTCCACACTGTATGCACCATACTAAGTTAAACATGCATACCAAAAGTGCATATGCAGTTTAAAAGTGTTTTTGTGAAGAATGTACAGTATGGCAGGCACCTACAGTAGTTTGTAAAATATTGCAAGAGCAAGTCTGATAAAACCAACAAACACAATATTTTAGTTGTTTAGTGGGTTATCTGTATCATAATTAATTTAACAGTTTTTTTCATCTAAAGTTTTATATACAGTATTTTTATACTGTTTAAAGTGGTGCAAAAGCTGAGATACTGCATGGTGCTTAGCAACAACATTCCAATTTCCTCAGTGTATCTTAAGCACCTTGAATTGTGGTGTGAAAAGCATAAAGTCCTTACTCTGTGGAGGATGATTGAAAAGGCTTTTCTCTGGTAAAGTGTCCTTCTAAAGACCTCTACTTTCCTTTTACTCAGCCTGAATGTTCCCTAAAAATGGAACAAATGGACAGACGGAAAAATTGAACTGTTATTAAAATCGGCCAATTTGTGCCATTCATGTTCATACCTAATACACAGGAGCTCTATCAAAGCTTTAGCAGTGAAAATGTCAAGACGTACTAAGAATCTTCTCCAGAACTGTAGGGTCAATCTTTGTAAAATTGCTTGTTAAGAATGAGGGCCAGCTATAATGGAAAGTGAATAATAATTTATTTTGGCTGACTGTTATCGTCTAAGAAAAGCCCATAAAATTCTTGTTGATTCACACTGAGCTAGTATTTCAAGACAGAACATTTCTGTATCAGAAAACCAAAATTAAAAACACCTATTGTACAAAGAATTTATAATTTGGGATGGAGTTATATGCATGTATTAGGTCTAGCATATTAAGGCAATACTATTAATAACTTGGAAAGCTGCTTTTGTGAACCCTCAAACCCTCATCACACCTTTCTTTTTTTCTCCAAATGCAATTTAGTGCTATCAGACCGTATTGTAATTATTTATTTATTTAAAATGCGGTCATTGACTACAGTAGTAGTCCTTTGAGAGTTTGCAGTTAGAGAAAAACATTCAGAGAAGGAGAGTACTTTTGGATTTTCACTAAAACATCAGTTATTATTATCTTATCCTCCTTCTCTGAATGTTCTCTGAATGTTTTTTATATAATAAAGCCTTAATCTTTTTATTATTTTAAAATTACTGCAGACGACCTTAAATTGTTACATTGACAGTGTACATGAAAACTTGCTATGTTACTCCCTGAAGCCTAAAGAGATGTTAAATGATTTACAGCAAAGACATGGTCAATCATGGTCTGCCTCAAGGCTGTGACTGACCTGTAGAAAACACAATGCAACTACATATCATGATGAAAGGCCGCCCTAAAGCGGTAACCAAAAGTATTAAGATGACATATACAACAGTTCTTTCTGACCGAGTAATCTGATTGGACAAGAAGCAGAATATACAGTACGAGGTCATATAAAGCATGACAGCACTGGGACACTTGACTACTGTATATGTGTCACTCCACATCATAGGTTTTCTAACAATTGTTAATTGCACACATAGGTAAAAGTAAGTCTGTACAGTCCGTAGTATCGCGAAGAGAGCAGCTGTTTGCCAAAACCCACATTCAAAACCAGTCACAAAAACACTATCAGAAAGAAAACACATCTGAGAACTCAAGTCATTCTGAATTGTCTCTAAACCATCCGTATTGTTTTGTCCACGGTTAATGCAAGCCACAAAGATAACTAGCCACCAGTGTTGGGGGACGTTACTTTTTAAAGTAACTAATAACATTACAAAATTACTGTCATTGAACAGTAATCAGTTACATTACAGCGTTACTTTCTGCTAAAAGTAACTAGTTCGAGTACTTTTCCATTGCAGAAAATTAAAACTCCTTTGCGATTCCTCATGTATGTTGTTTTAGTCAAGACCTTTATAATTATTATTACTCAGCAAAGTTTGGCCCATAATATGTTATCTACTAATACCCCTATCTCACCTACGCGGTTTTGCACGGTGGCCGTAAGTACGGTTCATCATGATTCACTGCGAGTTTTGGCGCCGTAATTAGGTTTCCATCTTTCCGCGTGTCGGTCCTCAAATACGTGAGATAGGGGTATAACAGCAGGAATAACAGAGGGGGGGTGAGTTATCGGGGGTGGGGCTTGTAGGACGACTTTCTCACACACACACACACTAACGGATTGGGAATGACTGCTGTTTGGCTCACGGATTACATAAATTGTTTTTATTAAAATTTTACAAAATTACATTTTTGAAAATATAACTAAATAACTGAGTACTAGCCACTAACGCAAGGCTGAATCCCAAAACCCTCTCTAACTCCTGATCAACTGCACTACTTGTTGTGTAGAACAAGAGATCCTAACTTACACCTTATAAAGTGTACTTTATGGGATGTACTGTAACCCCAGAAACCCTGAAGTTCGCTGATATTGTAAAGTGCATTAAATGAAAACTACTGTCAGTCACCAGCAACTGCAGAAGCATATAATAACTGATTATATAAAGAAACAAATAAAAATCTATTGATAATAAATTTCATTTGAAGAACTGTTGTGTATAAGCAATATCACTCTGGAGGTTGTGCTATAAAAAAAATTGAGTGTCATTAAAACATTGTATTAAATTTTTGTTTCAATTTGTTTGGCCACCACTCTTGACATGAAAGCCTATCCTATAAATACTGCACGTCGCTGTTACTGTTTATGTCTGAATTATTCATGCTATGTATGACAGAGTATATCTGTGTTCTTGTGTTGCTAGAATATAAAAAACTGACTCTCTGCAGTAGTGATTAATATCCATAAGCAATGCTTAAACCATTCCCTGTGAGATCGAGAAAGATATGGCAATTGTGCTTTATCTTTCATAGTTTTTTTGATATGATATGATTTGTTATTGTCTTTTAGATATGATAATGTGGTTATGTTTTACTTCAGTCACAAAGTATGAATTGTCATGCTGAGATCATATAGTAATCCACTATAGTCAAGCTACTGTATGGAGACAGTAGGCCAATGCTTACATCCTCAGCTATCACTCAGTCCATGTCCTTAGATGGAGGATACGAGCAAGTAGGCTTGAAAATCTTTATAGTCATGTATCCCAAACAGTGTTCTGAGACCACAAGAGTAACAGCAGGCAAAAAGGAGTCGGCGCCCATGTTTGGCCCTTACATCTGAGCTTGTGTATATGACAGACCCTAGAACATTGAGCTTATCTCTATGTTTAACACCATAATTAAAACAAAGCTGGCAGCAGCCGGATACCACAAGTTGAATTGAGCACCTCCTCGTGTGCTGGGTGATGGGAAATTTGTCTCAGTGAGTCAGAGCTCACAAATAATAACTAATTCTTTTGTCTCCCAAATGCCTCCTTGTCTTATTTTTGCCTTATTTTTTAACAAACCAGCTAAAGTTCGTAGTCTTCAATATACTCCAGTCCACACATCATTATATTAAGCAACAGTGCAATACTCTCACACACACACACACACACACACACACACACACACACACACACACACACACACACACATGAGAATCAACCACAGACAGGTTCTAGATACAGTAGGTCTGTTGATTCACCTGGTGCATTCATGTCATATTGCAGTGAAATAGTATAATTGCAGTAGAGATTCATGAATAACCAAATACAAGGGGGGTAACGAAGCATTGTGACACAATGCAAAAATGTGACAAATGTGCAATTCACATCATGAAAATCATTTATGCGTCTAATGCAATTGCACTCGTAAAGCACATCTATGTGGATTGGACAGCCTGCAAATATTACCACGGAAAATCTTTACTTGTAAAGTTACTGATAGCTCCAGATCAGACATGCCAACATGGTTTATAGATTATATGGTTACACAACTAACTTATGGCTTTAAAAATAGCTTCTCACCAGCCCCACACTGTTGCAATCTCTGGAGAAAATATAAATCAGGCATTTTAGACTTTATATTTTAGTCATTTTAGGATATATCTGTGCATGGTGGCTCTTGAAGCACTGACTCCATCTGCAGTCCACTCATTGTGAATCTCCCCCAAATTCTTGAATGGGCTTCATTTTACAATCCACTCAAGGCTGCGGTTATCCCTGTCAGGCCATATACAGTGGTGTGAAAAACTATTTGCCCCCCTCCTGATTTCTTATTCTTTTGCATGTTTGTCACACAAAATGTTTCTGATCATCAAAGACATTTAACTATTAGTCAAAGATAACACAAGTAAACACAAAATGCAGTTTTTAAATGAGGGGTTTTCTTATTTAGGGAGAAAAAAAAATCCAAACCTACATGGCCCTGTGTGAAAAAGTAATTGCCCCCTGAACCTAATAACTGGTTGGGCCACCCTTAGCAGCAATAACTGCAATCAAGCGTTTGCGATAACTTGCAACGAGTCTTTTACAGCGCTCTGGAGGAATTTTGGCCCACTCATCTTTGCAGAATTGTTGTAATTCAGCTTTATGTGAGGGTTTTCTAGCATGAACCGCCTTTTTAAGGTCATGCAACAACATCTCAATAGGATTCAGGTCAGGACTTTGACTAGGCCACTCCAAAGTCTTCATTTTGTTTTTCTTCAGCCATTCAGAGGTGGATTTGCTGGTGTGTTTTGGGTCATTGTCCTGCTACAGCACCCAAGATCGCTTCAGCTTGAGTTGATGAACAGATGGCCGGACATTCTCCTTCAGGATTTTTTGGTAGACAGTAGAATTCATGGTTCCATCTATCACAGCAAGCCTTCCAGGTCCTGAAGCAGCAAAACAACCCCAGACCATCACACTACCACCACCATATTTTACTGTTGCTATGATGTTCTTTTTCTGAAATGCTGTGTTACTTTTACGCCAGATGTAACGGGACACGCACCTTCCAAAAAGTTCAACTTTTGTCTCATCGGTCCACAAGGTATTTTCCCAAAAGTCTTGGCAATCATTGAGATGTTTTTTAGCAAAATTGAGATGAGCCTTAATGTTCTTTTTGCTTAAAAGTGGTTTGCGCCTTGGAAATCTGCCATGCAGGCCGTTTTTGCCCAGTCTCTTTCTTATGGTGGAGTCGTGAACACTGACCTTAATTGAGGCAAGTGAGGCCTGCAGTTCTTTAGATGTTGTCCTGGGGTCTTTTGTGGCCTCTCGGATGAGTCGTCTCTGCGCTCTTGGGGTAATTTTGGTCGGCCGGCCACTCCTGGGAAGGTTCACCACTGTTCCATGTTTTTGCCATTTTTGGATAATGGCTCTCACTGTGGTTCGCTGGAGTCCCAAAGCTTTAGAAATGGCTTTATAACCTTTACCAGACTGATAGATCTCAATTACTTTTGTTCTCATTTGTTCCTGAATTTCTTTGAATCTTGGCATGATGTCAAGCTTTTGAGGTGCTTTTGGTCTACTTCTCTGTGTCAGGTAGCTCCTATTTAAGTGATTTCTTGATTGAAACAGGTGTGGCAGTAATCAGGCCTGGGGGTGACTACAGAAATTGAACTCAGGTGTGATAAACCACAGTTACCTGTAAGTTATTTTTTAACAAGGGGGGCAATCACTTTTTCACACAGGGCCATGTAGATTTGGAGTTTTTTTTCTCCCTTAATAACGTAAACCTTCATTTAAAAACTGCATTTTGTGTTCAATTATGTTATCTTTGACTAATAGTTAACGTTTTTTGATGAACCGAAACATTTAAGTGTGACAAACATGCAAAAGAATAAGAAATCAGGAAGGGGGCAAATAGTTTTTCACACCACTGTATGTGCACTTTTTTCTACACATTTATTTTTCCTTCCATTCAACTTTTCATTAGTGTGCTTGGATACAGCACTCTGTGAATAGCCAGCCTACTGAACCAGACTGAGAGAACATTTAAAGGCTCAGTAAACCTGGTAAGAGTGTGTCACCATTAGTCTTTAAGAATGAACTTTATCACAATATTAAAATTTTCTGAGATAATGAATTATGTTTTACATAATTATCATAATCATCAAAATTAAAAGACATAAACACTTTAAATAAATAATCTATATACTATATGAGTTTCACTTTTTAAGCTGAATTACTGAAATAAATAAACTTTTCAACACCATTCTAATTTATTGAGATGCACCTACTGTATATATAGTTTTGTTTTGCACTGATTATTAATTTAAAAAAATGTCTGTCCAGTTATACATTTTCTTCAAAGAAATTTTCTAAATATTTTGCCAATTAGAATTTAATTGAACTATGAAGTTTTGTGAATTGAACTGAATCATTACTAGAAAGCATCATAACACCCCTTCTGAATAACTCACAAATTTTCAGCCTAAGGATATACAGCTCTTTAGATATGTGAATCAACTGCCAACCTTCACCTTAAAGAGCTGGTTCAAGGTGTTGAATAGATGCAAAATACACATCACTTGCTGGGTCACAAAATCCTACAAAATATCTGTATGGCTGTAAGTCTGCTTTTTATGAAAACAGAAACAATTCTAGTAAATTCTATAAAGCAACCAGGCCATGATTGTGCTTTGTGGAGTGGAGTGAACCCTGCCGTACTTACATAACATATCCACCTAATGGTTAGATGTACTATACATTGTAAGATGCTTTTCTGCTTACCCTGGTGACTAATTAAGTTACTATAAACTTCCTGTCAGCTCAGACCAGTCTGGACATTCAGCATTTATCTCTCTCAAGTTGTTTCAGCCTGCAGACCCTGCAGAGAATATGTTGTTGTTCTTCTGTGCGAAATAAGATGAGTAGTTTTTGACATCTTTATACCAGCCGATCTGGCACAAACAAGTAACTCCTGATCAAAGAAATGCATATTACATTTTCCCTTTATTCTAATTCTGATGTGAACATTGTAAACAACTCTTTTACAGTATATCTGCATTTGTATGGTTTTATACATCATCCTGCTGTCACATGTTTGGGTAATTGCATAGTTGCATAAATGAGCAGGTGTACAGATGTTCCTAATAAAGTGGACAGTAAATGTATATTTTGTACAGAAATTATGGGGCAAGTAACACATACAGTATAAGAGATCAATGCATATAAAAATGTCCATGTGTAATGCGGTTAAGTAGTAAATAATTGATTAGAAACCAATATTAAAAAATCTTCTTAGCTATAACTCGCTTCCTTTTTTAATGAATACTGTTCAGTGGTATTAGGCATGGAATGTTATCATGTAACCTTGAAATATATTGGGTGCAGAATTACATAATTGCTATTTCTCCTAGGAAAATACTGACATTTATATTATACGGAGTTCAATCTGTCTCAGACTAATGGTTTGATATAATGACATTACAAATCAGGAAGTTTGATAGACAGAAAGTTTATTTCACTTCTGTATTCCTCAGTGTAATTCCACCACTATTGATTTCTACAGTTCTACAAGTTACCATTTGGCTGAAGAGCACTTATTAGTCCCTCAGTAAAAGTAGGGAATATTGATCCGCACAATCTTGCAATCACGTTAATCAGAATCAAATGTACAGTACATCGCAGATCATTTCCGCATTAATGGAGTGATAATCTTTTCCATTAACAAAAGCGTATCTATTCTCCATGACCATCCACTCCGCTGTTTAGAGATTTGGCAATCACATCAAACTTTCTTTTGACATCGATCTACTTACTTTGAGTGTAAGAAATCTCATCTGGGTTACATCCATATTGCGCCAGCTCATACAACTGGCATGATGTGATCCAGGGATGAAGAGATGACAGTTACTGCTGAAAATATATATATACCAAAGTATCTGATCAGTAATCAGTAGTTTTATAGAAAACAACCAAAACAATATTTTTATGATATGTATTCAATCTAAAAAAAAAAAAGAAAACATGCAATTAAACATGACTTATAAGCTTATCATCACCATGAGCCTTCTATTCCTTAAAAAACATCTTTATCATAGCAATACCAATGCCCTCTGAAAACTAACATGGCCTCATCAGCTGCTCTGAAACACCAGTGTATAATTTTCATTAGAAAATGCTTAATTTCTATTGACATCTGGGTGTCGGCTGTCCTCGAATGGAGTGCTTGTCCCTTTATTAAGTGTTCTTCTGTAATCAGCATAGCGAAGTCAAAGAAAAATCATTTAATTCTGCTTTAAGAGCTATCAGTGAAGGGAATGCAGGAGACACGTGGAAGTGGCATCACAGGCAGCGTGATATGAGCGTGTATGAGAATGATGGTGATGATAATGCTGGAGTGAGAGTGGTGCTATTTTGGTATGGAGCTAAGGCTGCTCTATCAGACTGTCTGCCAGAAGGGTGAAACCTTAGGGCATCTAGACATAGCTGGTATGGATGCAGAGAGTAAACCCAACTGCAGTTGCTCATGAATGTTTAATTATTTTTTTTCGATGCTTACACCCCTGAGAGTTTCTTTGTCCTCAGTTGTGACCCAAGCTGTGTAGTAAGGCAGCATTGGCATTCATTAATTCAGATTTTTGAGCAATTGTGCCCTGGGAGTTTTTGCTATGATTTGTATGGCATGAAATATTCATTTATACAGGCAAAAGTGACGACTGTTACAGCTATTTGTCTTGTGATGTATGTACATCCCTTATCTGTTATACAAAAAATAATAAAGAATTGTATTTGGATTTTCTAAACCAACAGTTTAGTCATAGTCATTTCCCACCCACAAGCAAGGGGAAGAAAACCTCCAGCTTCAACAAGCCATATAAAGCCAGCCACTGCGTCTTATTGAACTGTTGTTCAAGCAGTGTCAGAGGGCAGCTAAACATGCTTGAAGGAAAGAACTACGTGCTGATTTCTAAATAAATGAGCTCACAGATAGATCCCGGTAACTCGGGTTCCTTTGACAGGAAACACAGTGCCAGTCTGCCCACGCAGAGAACAGTACCATTTATACACTCTTTCCGTGCTATTTAATACTCCTAGCCAAAGACACCAATGTTTTTCCAATCTTCAACTGTCTAGCCATGGTGAGTCTGTGCCCAATGTAGTCTCAGATTTCTGTTCTGTCAGTAATAGAACCCAAAGTGCTACAGTATTCTGCTTTTGTAGCCCATACATCTTTACATTTAATGTATTGTGGCTTATGAGTATCTTTTCCGTACTTCATGGTTGTAAAGAGTTTTGTACATCATGGGTGTAAAAAGCGTCTTGTCAGCACACAATGTCTGGCCTTTCTCAACATCAAGACATTTCCATTTTGTATTTGCAAGCCTGTTGTTGAGACGGTGTTTTTGTTTTTTGCACAATTCTGTGTAAAAATTAATGAAAGTTGGGTGACACGATCCCAGGAGATTCAGAGTTTCGGATCTGATCTGGCACAGAGATTACTCAAATCTCCTTTTCCATTCCCACAATTTTGTTATTTTCCATGAAAATTAACGGAATGACTTAATTAACCTATTTGTTTGTGTTTGGCCTTATCCGACTGGTTAGATACTGTAATTACATGAATGGTATATAGGTATTCATCTTAAAGTAACATGTGAGTGCATATTGTAGGCATGATTAACATCTACATTCCATTGTTGAACACTTACCTGGTGATTAAATATAATTGGTATATTGTGGACCTGCCTTTGGGTCTGTGTGTGTTGAGTTTGCATGTTCTTGGAAACTTGGTGGGTTTCCTGCAACTGCTCCAGTTTCTGTCCACAGTCGAAAAACGTGCATATTAGGCTAACTGGTATTTCCATAGTGTGTGAGTCACTATGTGAGTATGTGCATCTCTCTGAGTCCCTGGGGATAGGCTCCAGGCCTTCTGTGACCAAGTACAAAATAAGCGTTATAGGGAATTAGTGAGAGTGGTATATTGTGCTGTGTATTGTGTACCCAATTTGTATACCCTATTTGTCTATTATGAATTTAAAAGAGTGCACTGGACACTCTCAACAACGTTTTCAAGACTTGACATGAGTACACAAAAAGGCAGACCTTGATTAATGCAATATATAGTGGATATGGCATGTTTTGGGACACCACATTAGATTTTGAGTCATCCCAGATATTAACACTTTTAAACAAAGATAAACTTGTCATCTCAATATTTTGCATCATAAGGATGTATAATAAAATGTGTAACTAGAAATCCAGAATAATAAGCGAAGCACACAAGTGGGAAGAAGTTTGAGGCCAGGTACCAGCAATAATCTTGGTTAAATGTTTTGACATACTCAAATAGTCATTAGAAATATATGAGGGGCATTCAAGTCAAACTGGGACTTGTGATGAATTTTCTTGTGAATTAAGGCATAAAACCAAATGACATTTACAGAAGACTTCAAGCACCGTACAGTGCTGCAGTAAAACATTTGAATGGTGCAAACATCATTATTCACGTCGGTGAATAATGATCCCGGTCGAGATCACTACAAGCTCACTGAAGTTGTTCCCATGAACATTCAGAGAGTGGAATGCCTGATACATGAAAATCGACAGAAAAATGGTTGCCAACTTGTGGAAGAGATGCATCTGTCTGTGGGAACTGTACACACAATCATAATGAAAACCACTTGCACATTACGGGAACTCACACAGAGCCTCTGTTTTATTTAACTGTTATTTATCTTGCTTTGCTATTCATTTTTCCTTATCAGACATATATCTTTTGCAAAGACAAAGATTTAACATTGAAAAGTCTACTGTCCAGAAAACACCTCAACAGTTCTTTGTTTTCAAATCACTAGTTCCAAGGCACTAAAACTGTCACTAGAACACCTTTCACAAATCAATGTGTGTTTTCATGTGGAGGGTCTGGTGCATGTGCACCACTTGCCTGGGGAAAAGATGGTACGAAGGCACAGGGGAGGAAGTAGTATGATGGTCTAGCCAATGTTCTGCTGGGCAGAGATGGCAAGAAACAATGTAAAATTCTGTTATTTTACTTATGTCATTTTGTGTATCTTGTGTATGTTGTACTTTTTACCTCTACTGCAAAACCTGTATTTTTACTCTATTTAAAATAGAGACTTTTTGGATTTAAGCTTATAATCACAAGAAGTGCATTGATTTTATAGTGTTGGTTTGCAGTAATATGCCCATGTTCAACTACTTGCCTTATACAAATTAGCAATGGCAGCAACTATCTAGTTTATCTAAATAATTAAAGACACTCACAGTGCGTCAATTTTTAAAATAATTTAAAATCTACACTACCGTTCAAAAGTTTAGGGCCACTTTCAAATTTTTTTTTTTTGTTGTTTAGTGATTTATTTTCTACATTCTACAACAATACTGGGGATTTCAAAACTATAAAATAACACATATGGAATTAGGTAATTATGTAACAACAATAAAAACAACAGTTGTTCATTTAAAGAAAACAGAAAAAAGAAATGAACAGAAGTTCATTTAGAGTTATCAGCCTGGAAAATGACCAACAGCACCTCAGATTAGAGGCGTTATGAAGTGTTTACAGAGCAGAAGTAGCAGAAACATCTCAATATCAACTGTTCAACAGAGATTAATGCAGTTTTTGGACGCCTTCAGCTTTCCTTTACAATGTAGAAAGAAATAAAAATCAGGAACCATCATGGAGTTAGAAAGTGATCCCAAACTTTTGAACGGTAGTGTGTATCTACTGCACTTTCATGTTATCAACAGCATCAACTGTAAGTGTATAAAGCATTTTAAAATGCTGTATATCCGTAACTCAATTGAATAGATTTTCTATGCAAATCAATTTCTTTGTGGAGTACTTGTACTATATACTTAAAGTACATTTTACAGTGTACTAAGCATTTCAATTTGAGTAAAATTTTTAAAAAGTGCTATTACTTGTAATGGAGTACATTTTTAGGCATGTTTTGTACAATTTGTACACTTGAATGTGCACATTGAATACTGTACATTCAATTTGTGTACAGTATTTCTGCCACCTCTGCTGCTGGGAAAACCTTGGGATGTTACTTTGACATGTACCACTCACTTAAACATCATTACGGGCTAAGTACATCCCTTCATTGCAGTCGTTTTCCCTAATGCCAGTGACCTTTTTCAGCAGGATAATGCACCCATGGTAAAAAAAAAAAAAAAAAAAAAAAAAAGGTGTGTTCAGGGTGTTGACTTGGCCTCCAGATCTCAATCCAATCAAACATATGCTTAATGAGCTGGACAAACAAGTCTTACCCACGGAGGCTTTACCTTACCCAAGTCTTACCCATCTTTTTAGGATCTTTTTAAGCATCTTCTGCTTTTATATTTACTCACTCACACACATATTGTCTATACCACTTTATTCTGTATTCAGGGTCACAGGGGGCCTGTAGCCTACTACAGTGCACTTAGGACCCGAGACGGGGTACACCCTCGACAGGTTGCCAAGCCATTGCAGTACACACACACACACACACACACACACACACACACACACACACACACACACACACACACACACACACACACACACACACACACACACACACACACATACAAACACTCACACACTCATTCACACCCTATGGGCACTTTGGGAACACCAATCAGTCTAATCTGCATCTCTTTGGACTGTGGGAGGAAACCGGAGTACCCAGAGGAAACTCACCAAGCATAAAATGCAAACTCCATGCATACAGACCACAAATCAGGAATTGAACCCGGACCCTGGAGGTGCAAGTTGACAGTGCTAACCAATAAGCCGCCTTTTACTGTATAAAGAATATTAAATTAGGCAATAAAAAGAGTTAAAGGCATTTATATAATACACAAAGATATAAAATATCATATATAAAGAAAACATGAGGAGCTATTGTATGGTGTTAAAGAAAAATATTCAGTGCGATTGATTATTTTAATTAATTTGCCAGCAGTTACAACCTTTACTCATTAAATCAATAACATTTATATATTTATAGTATCATTTACAAATTTCTTTCCTTTATATTATGCTAGGTATACAGTCATTCCTTATCATGTATTTCTTTTTTTTTTTTTTTTTTGTCATGCAAAGACACCTTACATACAGTATATGTTAACTACCTATTAGTTCAAGCTACCTATCAGTTTAAACCTCTCAGGCTCAGCTTTTAAAATGTCCAGATGGCTGACGCTGGTGCATTGCAGGAATTTAAATAAATACTCTATTACATATCCTCTCTTTGCTGTGGCGCACAGAAGGTGGTCGAGTGTGATGTGAGATCCCCTTTGTAAATGTGTGTTTGCCACAGGCTTTGCCAAGTGAGTTTCTGTGGCATTATCTCTGCATGCAGACCCTTCTATGACGTGTTTATTTTCTGTGCCAAATGCCCAATGCTTTTTATTCTACCTGCCAGTGTTATGACGGGTATTATGGGCACATCATAGACAAGAATGAAGAAGACAGGCATTTTAATGGCTGTTCTAAATAGCATCAGGCAGGAGGGGTAGGACTATTATTATAACCAATATTGGTGGATAAGAGCAAGGAATGAGTGCTTTTTAAAATTCTCCTAAGACATGAAATATCCCAGAACAAAAGGGTTCTGTGGCCTCCTGTGATATGTCTTCCAAATTAAATCTGGGTGTAAAATTAATAAATGTTAAACCACACTATAATTTGGAATAGGTTTGGTCTTAATTACATTTGTTTATTTTCTATGATGGATCCGCATCAAGTGAAATAACGACAAGTCACACAGAGGGCAAGAGTGTATAATTCCTTATATTACGTTATGTAATGTTATTATCCAACTAGGTTTGGATGTGAAACCAGTGTGTATTTCACATCCTCTCATCTGCATTTCATCTCATCTCTGTCTTGCCCAAGCACCAATAAAAGATGCCTTTTTAAGGTTTCCATTATCTTCACACAGAGCCAGGCATCACATTCACACAGAAGGACTAGTTAGCAAAATCTCAGCTCCATAGAAACAACTGTGGTTATTTTGGAAAGACACATGCCAATGTGGAAACTTTCCCAGGACAGGACAAAAGATTAATTTCTGTCAACAGATGAACTGTATGATATTTCTTTCAATGAGACTGAAATGTTGTAAGTAAATTATATAACAAGAATGTAACAAGGCTACCATGTTCATTGTTCAAGTAGGGATTAAAGTAGCCAACACACAGTACAATAATACTAGATTACAGGATTTGAAAAAATATTGGTAAAGGTTGAGAAACTGTATAATTAAAAATATTTGTGGTGGGTGTTCAACCAAAACCTCTTTAGCTATTGTCCCTTGAGTCTGAGTCACTTGATGGTCTGTTAGAATGGGATAAAAACCTTCAGTGTTCAGCAAGTTGAGATCTGCTGACATCTCGTTTTTAATATAATAAGAAAAATATTCTCAGAGCTGCTTATGTCTCTCTAAGCACATGACCATTCTTTGTTGTTCTATTGTTGCTCTTGCATTTGCTACTGAAAAATTCTCTGGCAACAGCGGTGAGTTGAAAAAAAACAACAACATTTAAGCTCTTCTTTTAGAGCAGAAGAAAATGTCAGAAAATGCACCACTGAGTCTGAATATGGAAAAAAAAAAAAAAAAGGCTTATACGGTCCATTCTTTTTAAATGACTCCATACAAGAGGGATATACTGTATTAAACATAATGCAAAAGTGTACATAACTTTTTTTTATTAACTTATATAGGTTGTTCAAATTGCACAAAATTATAGAGTAACTATAAATACATATGTACTACCTCCATATAAATGAACTCAACATATAGTATCTCACAAAATGAGTACACCCCTCACATTTCAGCAACCACTTTATCATATTTTCTCAAGGGACAATACTATAGAAATTAAATTTGGATATATTTTAGAGTAGTCAATGTGCAGCTTGTATAACAGTACAGGTTTACTGTCTTCTGAAAATAACTCAACATACAGTTATTATTGTCAAATAGCTGGCAACGAAAATGAGTACACCCTAAGTGAACATGTCAAAACTGTGTCCAAAGTGTCAATATTTTGTGTGAGCACCATTGTTATCAAGTATGGCCTTAATCCTCCTGGGCATGGAATCCACCATAGCTGCACATGTTGTTGCTGGGATCCGCTTCCACGCCTCCATAATGATTTCACAGAGCTGTTGGATGTTAGACACATGGCGCTTCGCCACGTTCTGCTTGAGGACGCCCCACAGGTGTTCAATAGGGTTCAGGTCTGGAGACATACTTGGCCATTGACAAACCCATGAACATTATGAATAGGATGTGTGACTTTGCATGGTTAAAGATGTACAGCTTTTATCACTTAGGGTGTACTCACTTTTGTTGCCAGCTATTTTGACAATAAAGGCTGTACTGTATGTTGAGTTATTTTCAGAGGACAGTAAATCTATACTGTTATGCTGTTATGCATGTTGACTACTCTAAAATATACCCAAGTTTCATTCCTATAGTATTGTCCTTTGAGAAGATATACTAAAATGTTTGCTGAAATTAGAGGGGGTGTACTCACATTTGTGAGTGGGTGTAGTTCCATAACAAGTGATGCATTTGTGCCATCATTGAACTCTTGAATTCTTTTTGAAAATTATTTTTGTCACAGTTGACGGTCTCCAATTGCATTTTTTGTCTTCAGTGCTTGTTTCCAATTCTTTAAACTTCTTCATCCATCTGTGCACATGGCTCTTGTCAGTGGTGTCATCTCCATAAACATTCTGTAGCACAGTGGGAGAACATCAACTGCAACAAATGGCATTTTCAAAGCAGATTTGAGAGTTGGGTTGTCATTTAATTTTTGAGAGTTGGGTTGTCACTTGTCATTTCAAAGTGCCATCTTGGGATGGAGAGAAGGTTAAGTAGTGCATAGAAATAGAGGAAGGGTTAATCCACCTTCTTCTTCTTTGTCTTTCGGCTATTCCCTTTCAGGGGTCCCCACAGCAAATCATCTGCCTCCATCTAACCCTATCCTCTGCATCCTCTTCTCTCACACCAACTAACTTGATGTCCTCTCTCACTACATCCATAAATCTCCTCTTTGGTCTTCCTCTAGACCTCCTGCCTGGCAGTTCCAACCTCAGCATCCTTCTACCGATATATTCACCTTCTCTCCTCTGAACATGTCCAAACCACCTCAATCTGGCCTCTCTGACTTTATCTCCAAAACATCTCACATGGGTTGTCCCTCCCCATGAAAGGGTTAATCCACCAGCCTATGCAATTTGAACAACCTATACTGTACAGTATGTCAGCTAATTCAAAAAGTTAGGCCCACTTTTGCATAATTTTTTTTAGAACAGCCTTTGTAATTGTGATCACTTTGTGAATATTTTATGTACAGTGAGGCGAAATAAATATTTGGACGCTTGTCGAAGTTGAGTCATATTAACTGGACTTCTTCTTAGTTCACTTAGTCCAGTTGAAATGACTCACCTTCCAGATAACCTCATTGGATGACTGAGAATCTACACAGACATTTGGACACTTTTTTTTTTTTCAAATTATCCACTTCCAATTTACATAACGAATGTCTTTTGACATCCTTCATTAATTTTCTATACCGATAACCCTATACAAGGCGGCACGGTGGTGTAGTGGTTAGCGCTGTCGCCTTGCCCCTCCAGGGTCCAGGGTTCGATTCCCCCGCCAGGCTCGATTCCCATCTCTGTGTGCATGGAGTTTGCATGTTCTCCCCGTGCTTGGTGGGTTTCCTCCGGGTACTCCGGTTTCCTCCCACAGTCCAAAGACATGCAGGTTAGGCTAATTGGCGTTCCTAAAATTGCCCGTAGTGTGTGATTGGGTGTGATTGGGTGTGTGAGTGTGTGTATGTGTGTGTGCCCTGCGATGAATTGGCACCCTGTCCAGGGTGTACCCCGCCTAGTGCCCGAAGTCACCTGGGAAAGGCTCCAGGTCCCCCGCGACCCTGAACACAGGATTAAGCGGTATAGAAAATGAATGAATGAATGAATAATCCTATACAGGGTCACATTGGGCCTAGAGCCTATACCAGGAGACTTATGGCACGAGGAGGTGCACACATCATAGTGCACACACACTACGTAACATTTGGGAACAACAATAAGCCGTTGGACTGTGGGAGAAAACTGGAGTACCCAGAGGAGACCCACCAAGCATAAGATCCATGCAAATTCCACACTTACTGACCCAAGGTGGGAATTAAACCCTTGACTCTGGAGGTGCGAGTTCACAGTGCTAACCATTAAGACACAGTGTTGCCTCTATGGACTATGGACAAAATATATGGATTCTGAAGTATAAGAAAATATATTCTGAAAGAATTCAGACACCAGTATTAGTATTTTGCAAGCTTTTTTGGCAATTACTGTACAGCTGACAATTTGTGATGTCTACCATAAGAAACAGTTAGCTTTTGTAGAACTGTGCATTTCTCTTCTCAAACTTTCTTTAGTTCCCTAAGGCTATGATGGACCATTTTCACGGACTCATACTTTTAAAATCCTTCATTTTTTTTTCAATGGGATTAAAGGCAGAAAATTGACTAGACCACTCAAGGATGTCTTAACTTTATTTGATGCTGGTTTTGCTTTTGTTCTCTTGTTAAAATGTACATTTTCCCAAGTTGAGTTTCTTTGCCAGTGAGATTAAATTCTGCTCCAATATGTCACTGTACAGTACATCAATCCACTCATGTCTTCTTTTAATGCTCCAGTACATTTTGCATAGAATCAGCTCCACATCCTCTATGCTTCACTGTCGATTTGGTTTTCTTGGGGGAAAAAACATGTAGCTCATCATTAATCAAATACTGCAAGCTGAATTATTGGCAAATAATTGGGTTTAATGTTCCAAAAGAGTTCTGGTTTCTCGAAATTGTTTTATGAGAGACATTCAAATCAACCCAGGAGTTTTGATTGTGCAAAATAACAGAACACAGTTATGAGAGTAAAAGCTCCTGGGGTATACTGTACATATATTCTCCTGATACAGTATCCCAGCGTTTCACTATGTGCTTGGATACCATCATGGTGGAAAGTTTTCTTAGTATGCCGGAGCCATGATCGGACTGCCTGCTTCATTTTTGAGATGCTGGCCTCCCAGGAACGCCCTTAAAACCCAAACATGTGGAAATGGCTTGGATCGAGTTTAGGGCAGGATCGAGGTCAAATCTCTGTGCTTCTTTTCTAAGCAGAATAGTTTTACCTGGGGTGTGGAGAATGGCGATGACTGCAGTGCAGTTTCATTGTTCCCTGGGTACCTGTAGTTTCTGCTGCTTTCAAGGTGTCCTACAACTCTTTTCACAAGACTGCTGTTTTCTCTTTAACTTTCTTTATCATTAATCTGACAGCACATTGTGAGTTCTTGCGTTGTGCATTTAGACAGGAAGGATTACTTGTTGTCCTGTGAATTTTCCTCCTGCATATCATCAGTTAAGTTTTTTTGATAGCTGTGTTTACAGGCTTTGCTATTGCTCTGCAGATTTTTCCTTTCAAGTGTTGTTTAATAATGTCCCTGAGAGCTTTAGAAAACTGTTGCACTTTTTGTATGTGTGAAGTCAGTGAAATGACACCAGTGGCAATATCTTTTATAATTAGAGCATTTAGATTTAGAACTTAAGTTTTTCTTTCTTTTTTTTTACAGTACATACTGTATTGTAAACAGTGTAATGTGTGCACTTGCTGGGCACTTCATTAGGTACACTTTGCAAATATGTTGGTCCCATATTTGCCTTCAATCTCCATGGCATTGATTCAACAAGGTACATTTCTATATCATAGTGTATTCATTATGATGATGATGATGATGATGATTATTATTATTATTATTACTGTTAGGACAGAATGTTTACTGTTACTATAGATTGATAAATATCAAAATAGATTTGAAATAATTTACTCTGTGACACTTTGCATGGCTTCTGGTTGTTGGATCATGCTATGGTACATACACATGAATAAATAGGTTTGACAAGGTTGGAGCCAGTATACGGTTGCTATGGTTGCTGAAGCACACCACACAACGAAAACAAACACAGCATGGAGCATCATTTCTACTTATCATGACAATAATCCTCTGTAATATTATTTGCAAGTTGCTTTGGCTAAACACAGGAGCACTTGAACTAACAAACTGATTAAACAGGACTCTGCAAAGACACACTTTCTGTGGCTGTTTACCCACCAGTATCCTGCTGACACTTTATTGTTGATGTAGAACATATAGTATTTGTAATTCTGAATAAAATGTATATTTAAAACATACAGTTTAAGACTGTAATTCAAAACAGAATGCTTTATATTAGCTTATTTTACAATTTTCAGGTGAATTTAAACCATTTTGTTCATGGAAGAACCAGACCAGAAATAACAAGGCCTGCGAGTCTCTGGATATTATGAATTCAATGCTTATGGGGATGTAAAATTCATCTCACCTTACCTATACTTAATTAATTGATTTCTACACCAGGACAAAATAATTATGTGAAGTTTTTTAAGCTCGTTTGTTCTGCTTGTTGGTGTCATATTTAAATATTTAATGTGCTACAGTAATATCGGAGCATTTCACCTGAACAAAAATTAAATCCTTAATTTTGGAAATATTCATTAAATGCAGCAGAGATTTTAATGTGGTGAGAGCAATCAGGGATTTCTCCTGTGCTTCCTCTCACGAGCTGCTTGATTACTCAAGGGTGCAATTTCTGATTGCACTTTAATTCCTCAACAGTATCCAGAAATACATTTTTGACCCAGCTACATACAGGTCCTTCAATCCCTTAATGAAATCTGTTATTGTCGTACAACCTGCACTCTCTCAGCAAACATATCATATGTCTCTACCTTTATTGGATTGTTATGCTTTAAAATCTCAAAGTTGGAGGATCTGCTTTTGAGCATATGAAAAATTAGATTTTTCCATGAGAATAATACACTGCCAACTTTTCTTCTAAAACAATCTTTAGAATAGAGATACAGAGATGATAGATAGATAGATAGATAGATAGATAGATAGATAGATAGATAGATAGATAGATAGGTAGGTAGGTAGGTAGGTAGATAGATAGATATAGTAGAAATAGATACTTCAGATGCTCTCTCTGTTCTGACATTTTTAGAGGTAACATTTAACTGACCTCTACTAGCCATCTACTGTCCTCTCTATCCAAAATGCCAGATGGTGACCTATCAGTAAATGCAATTTAT
Organism: Channallabes apus; assembly: GCA_030522415.1. Lineage (NCBI taxonomy): Eukaryota > Metazoa > Chordata > Actinopteri > Siluriformes > Clariidae > Channallabes > Channallabes apus. The sequence goes on from CM060114.1 coordinate 27,351,108, forward strand.
GGGTCAATGATACAAGCATTAGTAATAAGGGCAACCCTGAATGGCTTTCAGTGTGCCAAAAGGAAATTGGAGGAATAGAAGTAGACTTTGGGGAAGGTTTATAGTGTTAGGCTTTTTTTTTAATGAAGGAATATGATCTTGTCTGATTTGCCTCTAAAAACTGTTTTCCAGTTTATGGCTGAGGGCAAAGTTAATGGGGCACATGCTGAAAGATCTCCAAATGCTGCATATTTATGATACAAGTGAGAGGTTTGATTATGATTCCGAGGAGTGGTACTATGATTGTGCCCTGTACCTGATGAGAGAGGAGAGAGAATGCATACGTGAGTGCTTAAATCACTCACTTCATCACGGGCCAGTGATTGATGATTAAAGCCTCTCCCTGTGGATTGCTCACTTGCCCTTACTTCCTCTCTTTAATCACTCTGCCCTTTGTTCCACCACCCCCTCACACACCTTAGCACCTTGAGCACTGGCATGCGCTGTTGATTACAGTGCTCAAGTAGAGCTATTAAACAAGAGAGCTGTGTATTGTCTCTTACCCCTGTGTCCTAAAAGGAAAGAATTACAATTGATTTCTAGGTCATATGTTTAAGTTTTCTAATAGGTTAATAAGTTTCAAATAGGACAGTTTTAGTCATAGCTCCATATTCTCTTTAACTTATATGTTGTGTGGGTGAACAGTATATGCTGTTTCTGCTGACTGGAAAATGATTGCTTTCTGTGTACACAGCTGGATGATATGGTGCTGTCAATATGCAGGGAATCAGGCATTTTAGAGGTCATTCATTACAGCTCTGAAAACACACTGAGACTTATTTAACCATAGATTGAATCTGTGTTCGTGTTCAATACAAGTGTCTGTATCATTAACAGCCTACATTCAGTAAATGTTACATTATCAGTTTGACTGTCTGGAAAGTAAAACAAAAAAATCTATATAATAATCTAAAATGTTTTTAGGTTGATGGATAGATAATGTATCGAATATATATATATATATATATATATATATATATATATATATATATATATATATATATATATATATATATATTTGTGCTCTCTAAACTAATTTGCGATCTCTTAACAATATTGCAGATGTCGGCTTGGACTAGTAATATAATGAGAACAGTTTTAATGAATCTACCTCAGCTTGTCTCTCTCTTTAGTACGACAGTGTTGTCACCATGGTAACACACATTCTGGCCGCCTGAGTGAAGAGTAAACAAAGATGTGGGCAGGTTTGAACCATCGGCTAGAGACGTCCACTGAATCTCACTGTCTATCGATTCAGTGGGTATAAAAAATAATCACCCCCCAACCCAAAAAATAAATAGAAAATCACACTTTTTCGTTCTGCAGCCTAAAATGAAGACCGACACAGATTGTAAAGTCAATCAGGTAAAGCTAATCTCCTTCTCAATGCAATACAGTACAAAGCCATTTGACCTACAGTGAAGGGATGCAGTCATTTTTATTAGCTCAGCGTGGGAAAAAAAAGCTGGAGCTTTTCAATTCCTGGTAGTGCAACCAGGGTAGCAATCGAGGGTAGCAAAGCACTGTCAAAAGATAACAAAAACTGTATCTGTCCTCATTTCAGTGGCGGGAGGTAATTTCTATACCCACTCTACAGTATATGTCCTGCCCGTGATGGTGAGGTGAGATGATGATTTGGTACAGATGACACATGTCTCTGGAACTACAATAAAGACAGGAACGCACTTTTTTTTCAAAAGGTATTCCCTCAGGTGTTTTCTCATAGTGTTTTAAAGGTAATAGTGGAGAACTCTGTATAATATTAATTGAAAACCTCCCATAAGTGTTCAGTTGGGTACGATGAGATTAGCAGGTTAATGTGAAAGATTTTCCATTTTATTCAAATCTGTATCCAAGACTAGTGATTATTTTCAAGCTTTCACACCACGACTGTGTTTATTTTAATACTCTTTAGTGACCTTTATAGAAGTTTCTTTTATGTTAAAATGTTTTCAAACGCATCTTTGTTTATGGATTGTTTTTTTTTTATGTGGCGAAGAGTTTTGCGCAGTTCTGTACGTTAAACAGCTGTTAGGTTTTTTTATTTACTTTTCTGGAGAATATAACTTAACTTATATAGCTTAAATATAACTTGTCATTGGCTGTAGTCATGAAAAAAATCTCTTTTTTGCCAATTTTCTCAATTATTGATCAATATTAATAAATTACTATCATATACCAGTCAGAAAGTGGAATATGCTCTTTTGAATGACGTTAACAAAAGGTCAACAACATTGTCTTGATATTCATGAACCACATTTATTTCAAGTGCAACTTTAAAAATCTAGTGCCCCTCACAAAGTGCATGCCACTGCCCTACCTGTACATGCACACAAGAAAAACACAGTCTTGCTTAAAAGGCACTTGAAAGGGAACCATTAAGAACAAACCAGAATAGGAGAGTTACTGTAGTGTGAGAAAAAAGGAACTATAGAGGGCCCTGGGAACACAGGTATGCTCCTTTAACATTGGTTTTAAGTTCTGATGCTTCTTGTCCCTTATATAAATTGCCTTTGCCAAAATACAAAGCACTCTATAAAAACCAATGCAAATGCGTGGCATGTTGTAGTAACATCCTCAAGGGGATGCTGGTTGAAAATTTGCTTTGAACAAAAAAGAGTTCCTGAAAATTAACAGTCACACCTTTCCAATGTGTTTGAAAACTGTAATCGAGTGCAAGCACCTTGAGCATGAATGAAATACCAGTTCTAAATCTGTATATGGAAATTCAATTTATACAGCATAGAGTTTCTAAAAGGTGTCCATATTCATAGACTACCTGGTTCAGGTATTATTTTACAGCTTGCCTTGCAGACTGTTAGAACTTTAAATACTGCAGTTCACTGACTCCACATAAATCAATAAAATTTTATGATTAAAGGTGCTACATGCCAAAATCTTTTAAGCTATGTACAGTTGGAGACAAGATAATCCAAGTTTGTATCTTCTGATGTGAAAGTTTGTGCTTCGAAAGCGAAATTTATTTGTCTGGCTGGTGGTGCTGCTTGGTCTAGATTGATGTAGTCCAAGTATTATAAACCCTTTGTTTGACAAAGTTAAACCTGCCTCATAAGAGGTTTCCTTTGAACTCTGATTTACTCCTGAATTCATATTAATCTTTGGCTTTGAAGTTAGATCATTTAAATATAGATAAGTTTAAATCTAGGAGTATTTATTTTCATTGTCATTTTTTTGTATTATTATACACTATATTTAAAAAAAAAATTCAAAATAGTATTAAATATTAAAGTATTAAAAAACCCTAATTTATTATCACTAAACACTGCTCCTTCTCCACTGTTTCTGGGGCACTGTGATTCCTGTCCTATAATGGGCCTCTATTGTAGCTTATAACTACAACATTCATGAATAATGAGTTACTCGCTCACGCTTTATACTGATTATTCTATACAGTGTTGTCGGAATCCTGGAGCCTATTCCAGGGTACTCAAGACACAAGACAGGGTACACCCTGGACGAGGGGCCAATCTCTTCAGACTATGAGAGGAAACCAGATTACTCAAAGGAAACCCGCCAAACAGGGGGAGAATATTACAAACACAAACAGACCTAAGGTGGGAATCAAACACTTGATCCTGGAGATGAATGACCACCATGCTAACCATTAATAAATGAATAAAGACTAATATTAAGAATACACATACAGTCTATACACTAAAGGCCTTTATTGGACTTAATCCAGTTTGAGAGCATTTATTTCAAGTGCAACTTTAAAAATCTAGTGCCCCTCACAAAGTGCATGCCACTGCCCTACTGTACATGCACACAAGAAAAACACAGTCTTGCTTAAAAGACACTTGAATGGGCACCATTAAGAACAAACCAGAATAGGAGAGTTACTGTAGTGTCTCAGAGCCTTTTAACGTATTGCTAGGTTTAATCCCTGACTGAAAACCATCCACAGCTGACTTAATTTAAATTGACGCTTGCCTCTTAAATGTCAGTGTAGGCATTGCTAGCTCAAGAACAAGTTCATTGATCAGATTCCATATATGTTCTTTATTCTATAATTATCAAAGGTATTTGCAGATATGGTATGTGCAGATTGGCACAAAAGTCTGGATCATATAACATACTGGTCAGCACTCTGGGTCAGAACATCTCCAAGATATCAAGTTTTGTACGGTGTTCCCTGGATGTAGTCGGTAGTACTCAATTATTGGTACAAAGAAGGACAACCAGTAAACCGGCATTATGGTCATGGTTGGCCAAGGCTTATTGATGTGCATGGCGAGTGAAAACTATTCCACTCGACTCATTCCCACAGAAGAACTACTAAAAACTGAACTTTTTTAGTAGCTTTTTTAATGCTGGTTATGATGGCTGGGGTAACCCCAGAGTGCCCATGCTGACCTCTCTCCACCCCTGAAAGCACAAATATGCTTCAGAACTGGACCATGGAGCAAGGGAAGAAGGTACTCTAGTCTGAATCGTCACATTTTCTTTTTTATCATGTGGACAGCTGGGTGCATGTGAGTCACTTTCCTGAGGAAGAGATGGCACCAGGATGCACTATGGCAAGAAGACATCTGGCAGAAGCCGTATGAGGTTCTGGGCAATGTTCTACTGAGAAAGCCTGGCTTTAATAATGTTAAATATATACATAAATTTTGGAACAAATATGCTGTACATTCTTTTGGCATATGACATTTTGACTCTGAATATCACAACCCTGAATTTGAAATTAAATACTCAAAATGTGAAGACTCTCAGCTTTAATCCAAGGTGTTTGACAAAAGTGGGCTATTCGTCATTCAGGAACCGAAGCCATTTTCATACACATACCACATTGGGTGGCTCATAAACAATGGAACAATCTAATATGATTATAAACATAAGGATTGCCTTTAATACTTGGATGAAAATCTTTTACAGTCAATAATAACCTGATGTCTGGGACCCATGAGCATGACCAAATGCTGAGTTACCTTTATTGAGATGCTTTGCTAGGTCTTTATTGCACCTGTACCTCCTCAAGAGTGTTCTTGAATTGGCTGGATGCTGTGAAAGGGTTCTTCTTTAGCATGGACAGATTTCTGTGATTATTCACTTTAGTTGTTTACTGTGGTCTTGGAGGCCTTTTGCTGTTGCTGAGCTTGGTAGTTAATTTGTTCTTTTCAAGCATGTTCCAAACTATTGTATTAGCCATTACCAATGTTTTTGTCATCTCTCAGAAGGCTTATTTTGTTTTTCCGTCTAACAATGGCCTCCATCCCTTGCATAGACATCTCTTGGTACATTAGAATTTAGTGAAACAAGGGATTAATGTGTGTATGAAAATGGCTGTAATTCCTGAATGGTTAATGTCACACTTTTTTTGGTCAAATCCATTGAAGCTGAAAGTCTTGAGGGTTTAATTTCAAATTAAATGTGGTAGTTTACTGAGGTCAAAAGCCAAAAAAACATAACTGACTATAATCACTGTTTATGTTCATATTATTTTATTCTAAGGAAATCCTAATCCTCATGCTTCTCGTGTGCGTGAACAGTATGATCTTATTTCTTTTTGTGTACAAACTTTTCTTCCTTTGTAATTTTCAACTTTTCCCTAACTAAATAAATACATTTTACATCATTCACTCATTTGTTTTTTCAATTAAGGCTATCATTTATTGAACTAGCGAGTGTAAAAATCACATGAATGCATCAGTGATTTTAATACCTCTGATTGTAAATATCAGGCTACCAAAGCAAGAATGTCTTTTTGAAATGAAATGATGTTTGTCTTTTATTTAAACACAAAGTACTCTTACATGAATATCGTTATTTCCATTTGAGCAACTTCACAAGCTGGCAAACATCTAAATGTTTATTCAACCCCCAAGTGACAAACAGATATACAGAATCAACCATCCAATAACTTTAAAACGCTTCATGGCTTCAGCGTCACCATGGAGACAGATCTCTGCTGATGATAACACCTGCTGTCATCTAAAGTCCAGCCTATTTAACTGTCCTACCAAAGGCTGAATTGTGCTGAAGTTTTAATTACACAAGCAGCTTTGCTGTACCGAACCATGGCCTTGACTACCTTCACTGATCTTAAAAGCACAGCTTGAAATTTAAAATGATGGAGCTTCTGAATAGTAGCAATTATTACAGTTCCAGGTTAATTGAGGTCTTTCATGAGAAACCTGGCTAGATTAATACATTTTAATGACTAGTATTAAAAAAGAAAATCAGCATGGCAAGTAATCCACATTTAATAACTCCATGTTTCATTAAGACATATCTATCCCTGCAAGGTGGGGTACACCCATAGACAGGATGCCAATCTATGACAGGGCAGACACACATACTCATACACACTCACACGCTTAGTCACACACAGTCGGAAATTTGGAAATGCCAATTAGCCTAATCTGCATCTCTTTGGACTGTGGGAGGAAACTGAAATACTCAGAGAAAATCCACCAAGCACGGGGAGAACATGCAAACTCCATGACCCGAGGCAGGAATTGAACCTGGAACCTGAAGGTGGAAGTTAGGGAAATTAGTATGAAAATATGTGAGAAAATATGTATAAATCAAAATTATTATATTGTTATAATGCTGATAAGCAAGTCGAGGGTGATGGTAACAAGGAAAAACTCCCTGAGAGGGCAATAGGAAGAAAGCTTGAGAGGACTCAACAAGGAACCCATCCTCATTTGGGTGATAACGGATAGCAGGAATTGATCATCAGTCATACTGTGTTGGGAGGATGAAAGTTCAGTATAGCAGCTGTGTTTAAAGTACTATGTAATACAGTTTCGTTACTGGAGGCTTAGGTCCAAAACTGTTTGTAGGAATTTAAGTTTTGAACTATTCAGTGACTGTAGTCATGAGTCATCAGAAAACAAATCTACACAGAACCCACACTGTAGGCTATTTGTAGGCAAGTGGCCTACAGTGTTGTAAGCATTTTTACTTGTGTGCTGGTTTTTGTGTCATGCTGCATGTACACTGCCAAACCACTAGATGAAGGTGGGGTTCCTAGCCACAGTGCCAAGTCTCTTCACCACTCTGGTTAGTGTTTTTTTTTTTTTTTTTGGTGTGCTACAAATGAAGAAGAATGAAAATAAGCGCTGGAGTTGGAGCTAATAGATATTAAACAAGAGTTAAGTTACTTTTATTGAAATTACTTCAACTGAGAAAATATTTATGAACTTCTTTGATTTTCTTTGGTCCATGCTTTGGTCCATGGTTATTTTGTCATTATTCAATTCAATTCACAAATGGAAATGTAGTGGAAGAAGTCACCGAAGATTCAAAGTGTAGTTACAGTATGTGTGGGATATGCAGCTACAGCACATGAGATCTATGGTGTAGCCTTGATTGAGAAGCATAAATCAGACTTAAGATTTACTAAGTAACATACAAGACTATACCTTACTCCTTAATAAACAAATTGATAGAAAAACTGAGATACTGTATTTGCTAAATCCATAACTGACCCAACACCAAGAGAAAAAAAAAATGAGGATGGGTTCCCTGTTGAGTCTGGTTCCTCCCAAGGTTTCTTCCTATTGCCATCTCAGGGAGTTTTTCCTTGCCAATGGAAAGGCCTCGGCTTTCTTATCAGGGATAATCTGATAATTATGATTTATACATATTTCCCTACACATTTCTATAATACCTAACTTATTTCCATAATATTTTCTATTCTGTAAAGCTGATTTGTGACAATGACCATATTAAAAGTGTATATACTGAATTGAATTGAATTGAACTGAATTGAACCTGAAATAAATAATAGATTTTAAAGCCTTTCTTGGACAATACACCAATTTAGCGAGTGCATGAGTTAATTTAGCACAACAGCAAAAGATGACATATTTTCATTAGGGATTAGTCCATCCTTTATCATGTTTTATTTCCTGCATAAGAAGAATCACATCCGACTCTAACAGCATTTGCAAAAACTCAGTAAAGACTCATAATCTGTAATATTGCAGCATAGAACCGATTAGCATCAAGTCCATTTTCCATCACTAGCTTTAGTTAATCTCCATTAGTTAATCTCACTCTGCACTGTTTGCATCATTGTCTCTGTGACCTTATGCCATGTATTATTACTCATAACAGCACTATTCTCTCATTGCATCCCAGCTGTGGTCTCTTTCAGCCTTTTACCCTCTACAGTATATTTCTAAAAGAAAACAGTGCTTCTATCATGAGTGAATGTTTTAACTCAATATAACATGACCTGTTCATTGCTGAGCCTTTTAAATTAAATGGATTTCCACTAATCCACAGCTTTCGAGTTGAAGTTGGGATTCCCTTCGCAAAGTGAACCTCTTTTTTTCCCTATTCACCTGTGCCATGTTTCCCTGATATGAGTAGCCAAAAATATCCATGCTGCAAGACTTTCGCTCATGCAGCCAGCGTTTGAATCGTTTGTTAGCTGAAGATACGATCCAGCTACAACATGTGCTGACTGCCTCTGCACTGACTATGTCAAGGACACCATGTCTGACTCAGACATCCAGTGTGCCTACAGTATGTTGAAATGACCCACTTGACTGCCATCATTCTCGTCCCTTATGAGAAAATCCCAAAGATGTTAGGTTTGTAAACTAATCTAGGAGATTCCTCCAGCCATCTGTGCCACTCCAATGAGCACAGTTGCCAGAGTAAGATCTGATGCTGCAGTGCAAAACACAACAATAAATTCACTCTTTCTTCGCGGTATTTTTGTTGAGGTGCCAAGTCAACACATTGCCTGTCTTGTTTCTTCCAGGCAGACAGCTGGATGAAACAGGATGGCATGGCCTCAGGACCTGAGCACTGATTCTTCCCCCATTTTTTCTGCTTGTGATCCCAACAAGACATTTGTACCACTACTTAGTTTGTCAGGACGACTTTGACTTCAGGAAGCACTTCCAAGTACAAGAGCTGTTCTGTTGATGGTGTACACCTATTTGGCTGAAACCCTTGTCATTACTGTCTCCCCTGTCAATCTACATGACGCTATCCAATCATGGTGAGAGAACTGTCTAATTTGCTTCACAATCACATACAGTAGCATGAGTTTGAAAAGATCCGGTAGTTGGTTTCATGCTTCTTGGAGGAAGCATATCCTGACCATTATCCACTCTAGCTGGTTGCTGTCACGTGAAAGGAGAGAGCTATGTAGTAAGTGTCAATTGAAAAATGACAAAATAATTGGCAACCATCTATTCATCAGGCTTACCTTTCCCAAGAAAAAAACAAATAATGTGTATGACACACGCCCCTACCTATACTCTGCACTTATTGGAACGCGCCACTCTAACATCGAACATTTTCTCCTCAATGACAGATTTCAAGTGTTGTTGCTCTCATTGTTGTGGGAATTAAATAATCAGCATAGTAAGAGCCTCAGATGTATGTGATCTAAAAAAAGTGACAAAGCAAAAGTAATATATGTTCAGTCTGTGCCAATCTTTTATACAAGTAATCTTTGTAATATGTGCCATTTCTGCAGTGTGTGTGTCAGAGAAACCAAAAGCTAAAACACATCCATTTGTATTCTTTTTTGCTTCCCATTCCACAGATTCAAAAGGGCCTTTTAAGAATGCTTTTTCCACTCTTGGGGTTGATACTTCATTACGCTGATCCTTCAAACTTGCCTTGTGTTTGGAAAAAGTGAGGAACTACACAGTTTGATCCCTAGTGAAATAAGATTTACTGTCTCAAATTGAAAGGATTAAGTAAACCAATTTGGACATCCAAAAGCTTTCACACTGTTTTCTTTGATCATGGGGATATTCACAAAATAAAAGAACAATCACGCGACTTAAATTTCAATTTAAAGCAGCACTGATGATGATTAAAACTGAAGGCTATTTTCAATTCAACCTGGCAAACAAAACATCCAATTTTGTACTATTACCCTGGTGTGTGAAAATAGTTATCTATCCTGGACGATAGGGTTTCCTTTTCCGAAGATTACATTTCTCACAACGAGGTATAAAGAATGTAGACAACCCAGTTTTCCCAGAGACTCCAGTGTGTAAATCAGCATGGCCTGATTTGTACCAATGAACAGAGAAAAGGGCCTTCACTAGAAGGTTGAGTTATATCTTATTAGTCTCTTGTAAATGTGTATGTGTTTTCAAGGACAACCTACTGCTCCCAGGACAGATTTGCTGTTTGTTAGATGGAAGACACACACACACACACACACACACACACACACACACACACACACACACACATACACACATACACACTCTCACCCTCACACACACATAAAGCATCCACACTGTTAATATAAAGAGACAGTACAGATTTTAGGTATTTTAGTCACATGGAAAAAAAAGACATACTGTACCATTAAAATCTATCTATCTATCTATCTATCTATCTATCTATCTATCTATTAAAATAAAGTACTTAAAATGATTTACAAAACACACGTGTAAAATGATTTACTATGATACCAAGTACTAGAAAGCAGCTGCAAAGCAAATGTTTCAAAGATAAAAATAACTGTTCTAAATGTAACAATTCTGAAATATTATAAATAATTTAGAACCTCTTTAACCATTTAAGGCTATGGAACTGCAGTGCTGTACAGATGACATAAGCACTCTAATTTGTAATTGCAGAAGTTAATGATTTCTTTGCTACTGAGTCAGTACAAAAACGTTTGATTTCTAAATGTATATGCAATAATAATAATAATAATAATAATAATAATAATAATAATAAATGTTACAGGAAAAATGCTGCATGTTGAAAAAGAAAACAATTACAGAACACACTACTTTTCAGACAGAAATAATAATAAAAAAGCCTGTCAGATTTTACCTGCAAAAATAGAATCAAGTCTCCAAGATGCTCTCTGAGATGCTCATTAAAACCTACCGGCTAATACCCTTATAAACTGAACAAATTGTACCTGAGAGTACTCAGTACAAGCAAGGCAGTTGTTATTGTTTAGGTTTGTCTATAAAGTTGACTATTGTGTAGAACGTTATTTCAGTGCGTTTTTATTCCTCCATGGTTTTTCCAACAACACCAATTATTTTATTTAGCAATGAACATCATACTTTCTACCTATAACTGTAGTTTTAGTTCATTGTGTGTAACATCTTGAGCTATGCACATTGTCTGACAATGTGGCCTGAATGCAATTTATTTATTTATTTTTTGCTCATATACGTAGTGCCATGAAAAAATATTTACCTCATTCCTCAATTTGTAGTTTTTGGGATATGTCAGTTAAATATTTTTTTTAGATCATGTTGCTTTTTTAGATCTTTTATTGTGCTTCACTGCATCAGGCAGATTTTATTTAAGTAATTTCTTGATTCAACAGATCTGGGAGTAATCAGGCCTGGGTGTGCAAGTGAAATTTAACTAATCAAAAATCAGTTTATTGATGATTTAGCAAGGGCTTTATCATATAGGGCCAGGCAGGTTCGATCACCTTTTTTCCCCCTCCATAAATTAAATAATTTAAAAAACACATTTTTTACTTACTTGGGTTAATTGTGTAACATTAAAATTAGTTTGATGATCTGAATAATTCAAATGTGACAAATATGTCACGTTCTGCTAGGTGTTGGACTGTGGGCATGATGGTGAGGCATAGGCGCAGAGGGGATGCGGTGAAAAAAAGTCTTTAATAAAAACAAACATGAACAAAAGTTGGCTTGAACTTTGGAGCGTGCTATAAACAGAACTCAAACTAAAACATACACAGACTATGGATTACAATACAGACTGGACGAGACAAGACACTAAACAGACTAGCGGACTAAACACTAGGGACTATGCATGCAAGGGATAAACAAACAAGACAGGCTTGGCTAGGTCTACTAGCTGTTATGCTGATTGGCTGCTAAGCTAGCTAGTAGCCAGACAGACCAATTGCTAAACAGGCTAGTAGCCTGAGACCCAAGGGATGAACAGACAGGGTACACAGCAGACTAGGTATAAAACAGACTAAGAACTCTAAAGGTTAGTTGATAAACGGGTTAGTACCTAAACAGACTAAGAGCTAATCAGACGATGAGACTAGACAGACTCGAAGACTAGACAGACTATGATCTAAACATGTCAGTAGTGCCCTCATTAGTATATACTGTGTACACAGACTAATAACTACACATGCAATGGGGGTTACTTACACATGAGGGTAAAAACAAGGCTAATTCTCCTAGAGGCCAGAGGTGGAAAGAGTACTGTTACTTCAGTGAAATTTTACTTAAGTACAAGTAAAGTTACCATTATAAAAATATACTCAAGTAAAAGTAACTCATTAAAAAATTTACTCTAAAGTTACTAAATTTAGTAAAAGTTACAGAGTTACTCTTTTATTTTTTTTAACAGTGGGGGTGGGATAAGGCATTCTAGCATAGTTCAAAAAAGATGAGCAGATATAAATCTCAAACTAGTTGTTTTTAACTGAAGGAACACCTTTGCATATCCATTTCAAGATGGCGCCGGTGAGGTCGGCTGCCGTCACGACTGCTCCGACCACCTTTTCTTTGTTTTTCTTCTTTAAGTTAGTTTTCAGTGTTTTAAAATTGGCAAAATCACCACCATTGAGTACATTAGGTATGATAGAGACACTCTTGTTTCTATTGGTATACAACGTACTCACAATTCGACGTTTTTAACTCCGGATCCGAGCTGGCCGAGTGAGATCCTGAGGGAGAACAAAGGACGCGACGCGAAGCGACGGACCCGAGGGAAACGACCTGGCGTGAGGAACCGGCTGAGAGCCCGTGCACACCGCACACCTCTGCCTAGCATCCTGCTCGCCAACGTCCAGTCACTGGAGAACAAACTCGATGACCTCAGGGCCAGGATAAAGTTCCAGAGAGACATTCGGGACTGCAACCTTCTCTGCTTCACCGAGACATGGCTGAATCCAGTGGTGCCAGACCACGCCATACAACCAGCCGAGTTCTTCTCGGTTCACCTCATGGACAGGACACGGGACTCGGGGAAGTCAAGGGGAGGCGGCGTGTGCTTAATGGTGAACAACAGCTGGTGCAACAGCGCGAGTGTTGTTCCTCTTACACGCTCCTGCACACCAAACCTGGAACTACTGTCCATCATGTGTCGTCCTTTTTATCTTCCATGGGAGTTCACATCGGTCATAATCAGTGCCGTTTACATCCCACCACAAGCGACACTGACACTGCCTTATGCGAGCTGCATGAGGCGCTCACACAGCACCAGACACAGCACCGGGACGCTGCGCTCATTGTGGCGGGGGACTTTAATAGTGCCAACCTCAAACGCGCAGCGCCGAACTTTTATCAGCATATCACCTGCCCCACCAGGGGTGAAAGAACACTAGATCATTGTTATACAACGGTCAAGGACGGCTACAAGGCGCAATCTCGTCCAGCATTTGGTAAATCCGACCACGCCTCCATCTTCCTCATGCCAAAATACAAACAAAGGCTGAAACAGGAAGTTCCGGTTCAGAGGGAGGTCGCGCGCTGGACGGACCAATCAGTGGACGAGTTACAGGACGCACTCGATGACGCAGACTGGGACATGTTCAGAAACAGCTCCGATGATGACGTCAGCGTGTTTACGGAAGCGGTTGTGGGATTTATTGGGAAGCTAGTGGACGATATGGTGGAGAAAAAGACTATCAAAGTTTCCCAACCAGAAGCCGTGGGTGGATAAAACCATCCGCGACGCTCTGAGATCTCGCACCGCTGCCTACAACACGGGACTTGCGTCGGGGGACATGGAACCGTACAAGGCTGCGTCATACAACGTCCGGAAGGCGGTGAAAGAGGCGAAGCAGTGCTACGGGAGAAAACTAGAGCCACAGCTTCAACAGAGTGACTCTAGGAGCCTGTGGCAGGGATTAAGGACAATTACGGATTATAAAGCACCAACATCCGGTATGACGAATGCGGACGCGACTCTGGCAGACGAGCTCAACACATTCTATGCTCGCTTCGAGGCTGCAGCTAAAGACCCTAGCAATGCTAATGCTAATGGCGCTAATGCTAACGGCGCTAATGCTAGCAGCGCTAACGGCTGCAGACAGGAAGACACTGCCAGCACAGTCATCATCTCCGAGCACGACGTGAGGAGAGCCTTCAAGAGAGTGAACACCAGGAAAGCAGCAGGACCAGACGGCATCTCAGGCCGTATTCTCAGATCCTGCGCAGACCAGCTAGCACCTGAGTTCACTGAGATATTCAACATCTCCTTATCTCAGTCGGTGATCCCCACGTGCTTCAAAGAGTCCATCATTGTTCCTGTCCCGAAGAAACCACATCCTGCTTCTCTCAATGACTATCGCCCTGTAGCCCTCACCTCAGTAGTGTTGAAGTGCTTTGAACGCCTTATAAGAGACTTCATAATTTCTTCACTACCCGACACTGGACCCACTACAGTTTGCATACTGTCAGAACCGCTCCACAGACGATGCAATCTCTCATCTCCTCCACACATCACTCACTCACCTGGACACTAGGAAAGGGAATTATGTTAAAATGCTCTTCATCGATTACAGCTCTGCTTTTAATACCATAATTCCCTCCACACTCACCACCAAGCTGGAGCACCTGGGACTCAGCTCATCTATATGTTAGTGGATCTCCAATTTTCTGACTGGCAGACCACAGGCAGTAAGGATGGGCGGTCATGTCTCAGCTACACTCACTCTCAGCACTGGAGCCCCCCAGGGTTGTGTTCTGAGCCCCCTGCTGTACTCTTTGTACACCCACGACTGCGTGGCCACTACCAACTCCACCTCCATCATCAAGTTTGCTGATGACACCGTCGTGGTCGGACTGATCACCAACAATGATGAGTCGGAATACCTAGAGGAGATTGGAAATCTGGAGAACTGGTGCCAGAGGAACAATCTCCTCCTGAACGTCAGTAAGACAAAGGAGCTGATAGTGGACTTTAGTACAAAGCAGGAGAGGAACTACCAGACCCCCGTCATCAACAGGAGCCCAGTGGAGAGAGTGGACAGCTTCAGATACCTCGGTGTTCACATCACGCAGGACCTGTCATGGTCCTGTCACATCAACACCGTGGTGAAAAAAGCCCGGCAGCGTCTCTACCACCTCAGACGCTTGAGAGACTTTAGACTGCCCTCCAAGGTGCTCAGGAACTTCTACTCCTGCACCATAGAGAGCATCCTGACGGGAAACATCACGACCTGGTTCGGGAACAGCACCATGCAAGACAGACGAGCTCTACAGAGGGTGGTGCGATCAGCCGAGCGCATCATCCGCACTGAGCTCCCTGACCTGCACTCGATCTACAGCAAGCGGTGCTGGATCAAGGCCAGGAAGATCGTGAAGGACCTCAGTCACTCCAGTAATGGACTGTTCTCTTTGTTGCGGTCTGGGAAGCGATTCCGCTCCCTAAAGGCCAACACAGAGAGGCTGAGGAGATCGCTTTTTCCGAGCGATAAGGTCTCTCAATCACCTCTCCACACAGGACTAATATCATCTTTTTAAGCTCACAACACTGACTGGACAATCATGGACACATTCATACACACTTGCACTAAATATTTATACATCTGGACAATTGCACATGTCACTTTCGTTAGTCACCTTTCATGCATATTTGCACAACCACTGACACTTTAAATTCTACAGTATATATACTCCCCCCCCCCCCCCTATATTTCTATATTTCTATATTTTGCAATATTTTATTATGCCCTTATTGTACAGTTAATTTTACTAGTTAAATTTATTTCTTTAGTATTTCCTTTTTATTTTACGTACAAGCTTTTATTTTCTTTTTAAGGTCACTGGCGGTCGTGTAAGCATTTCACTGCATATTATACTGTGTATGACTGTGTATGTGACAAATAGAATTTGAATTTACTAAAGCTGTTGTCTTTCTTGTGCTTGAAAATCAAAGTGGTCACTTAAATATGGTGTTACGTCTCAGTCTAGGGCCAAACAGCAAAAAGAATGGTTCAGGGTTCTATTTTAAACTGTATGGAAATGGTGGCATATGGCAGAAAGACCTAGATCCAATCATTAACTGATGAAATAATGAGGTTTGTATATACAAAACAATACACACACACACACACACACACACAAGAGGAGGAGGAGGATCAGATTCAGGATGGACCCAGGCCAAAATAATAAACAAAATGGTATTTATATTTAGTAGCTAGATTACCTGCAAAAAAATAAAAAATTCAGGTACCTTCCCAGACTCCCTAAACCAAAAACAGTGAAATTATCTACAAATAGATGCAAAGACCAACCAAAGCAAAGGGACAAAGCAATAATCAAAGTCAATGGGAGGCAAAAAGTCAAAACCAGAATATACAATATCAAATATCAAAACGCCAAAATCACAACCTTTCCTTTTTCCCGCGTCTCTCTCCGGGTTAAATATGGTCGCGCTTGTCGATGACGTCACCCTCAGGGCAGAAGCGACCGTGTGGAAGATCAGGAAGATGCCGATGTCAGAAAACCTGGAGTGGAGTCTGGAGCGGCGCACGACCAGGACATGATACACACACGCGGCGCAACGGAGCATTCATAAAGCATAATATTTTTATTATTTTATCATTTTCATTCATTTATTTTTTACTCAGTAGCGAATATTAAGTATATTAATTTTTAGTAAAAAAAAAACACCTTAATTTTAAGTAAAATTACAGATTTTTAAAACTACTTTAAAAAGTAGAAATACACAAAAAAGCTACTCAATTACAGTAACGCGAGTAAATGTAATTCGTTACTTTCCACCTCTGCTAGAGGCTAATCCTGCTAGGAGACACAAAGACATATTAATCTAAACAAACTTAACTTAAAGCTCCATAAACAAAAAGGCCAACTATCCTCAAACAAACTAAAACAAAACCCACTTAGCAGAACTGAAATTAATGCTCGACCCAGTTTCCCAGAACTAACAGCTATTTGTAAGAATGCTAATGAGCTTCCTCAGTTCAGGTGAGCATCCGCGTCACCTGACCGAGGAGCCTTCTGGGAAACTGAGTCTACATACAAAAACTACAACTCATAAACACTGCCCTCTAGTGGGCAACCCTCACAATATGCAAAACAACAACAACAACACTTTTTCACAGCACTGTATGTGCCACAGATCTGATTTTTTTCATGCCAATGTGAACAGCACAAAATATATACGAAATATGAACTTTTCAATTCTGATTTCGACCACATCAATATGTGCTCCTAAATCAGATACAGATTTGGTTATTTGCAATGTGACTTTGTTCTGAATCAGAATTCACATGTCTTTTACGTCAGTCCAATATATGTCACAATTTTGGTATTAAAAATAATGGAGGAAGACAGAGGATGATTATTTGTAAAAACCCAATGTAAGCTCCTGAAGATCCAATCATTAGCCTAGTAAAGCTCATGTCATGCAGGAAAGTCAATAAGGCAATAAAACAAACAAAATGGTTGATTAAACTTTAAAGGGTAATTAATTAATTCACAACATCAATTCATGCATTGACATGGGAGAGAACTTTGCCAGAAGGATTTCAGCAGGATAGCTGTGCTGGTAGCTAACACAAACTAAGAAATATGAAGCAATAAAGCATATTCTAAATTTATTTGGAATAGATAAAAAGGTAACAATATTGACATAATATGCTGTAGGTGTTATGGCTCTTGTAATAACTGTGGGTGTGCAAACGTGCATGAGAGTCATTGCGCTCTGGTGCTTAAGCAAATAGCATTATATCTTATACTGTAAACATTTGCAGTGATGTTGCTATAAAATAAAATTAGAAGCGCAGTTAAAAGGCGCATATTGCAACAACTTCATGTTTGAAGAGATCAAACATCAAAATTAAATGGATGAACGCATCTACAGGGGACCCTGACAGGAAAGCAAAACCAAGGGTAAACTTTACACATGAACCAAAGAAGTGCACGGATAATGTGTTTTTTATGGTGAGCTTGAACTTATTATATTTATTATAGAAAACTAATAAACACCTTCTAATCAGAATCAACCAGAACTGGATTTAACAGCACTGTGGTACTTTATAATGGGTTTTAATCCACCACCACCTGCCACCCCCAACACACCTCAGTATCACCCACTACACATACACATGCACACATACTGTATACACACACTGACACTGGCTTGCTGTAGACCCTGACACTGAAACATTCAGACTACAGTCCTCTTTGGTGTGCCTCTGATGCCAATGTCCAACATGCAAACCATACATGATCTTTAGAACATAAAAAAGCAGCTGGTTCAGATGAAGACATTTGTCCTGCTGTTTATTATTTTATGGTCCTTTTTAAAAGCAAAAGTATCCAGAACATCAAACCATGGGAACATTATCCACCCAGCTCCACTTTGAGGTGGTTTCTTTCTTCTTTCTCCTTTTTTCATTTTTATCCCCCCCCCCCCCATCCTCCTATTCAACCCATCTGACATCTCTTTATGTGTCTGCCTGCCTGTCTACCACGTGTTGTATGGTTTTTTAATGAATTTACAGTTACACTTGGACCATTTTTCATAGCTAATCTTGCATACTATTACTGTAGTCTCCAGGAGAAATGTTGGTAGAACATGTTCAAAACAGGGTATTTTGTCAGAATTAGGCTCAAACCATGTCATAGAAGAGTTAGTATGAGGTACAATACTGTGCAAATGTCTTGATTCACCAATCATTTCTTCATATTGAATTTATTTCCTTTCTTTACATTAAATTAAATAAATGGGAACAAATGTTTAACTGTGACAGACTATAAAGTGCACAATTTAAAAAGTGGTTGTTTATGTAACAACCTCAGCAACATCCTCATTTCCCCTCTTGTCTGTTCCAACCACTCAGCATTCAGCATCACCAGTATACTAATCACCAACAGACCTAATCATCTGTCATAATCTGCACTTGTATCTCACTGGCTCAAGCCTTTAGTTAGATGTTTTTTATGCTTTAATGATTCATAGGTCACTCTGTGGCTTAACCACTAAAAACATTCCCTTGAAACTGGTCAGGTACTGGGACTAGACAGAAAATGAGAGTCAAAACGTTGTCTAAAATGAAAGCCAAAAAATACCTCCTTCTGGAGAACTATTTCTCAAGGCTACATGAAAAATACAAGAACGTCTGGCTCTTTGGAAGGAAACTATGAAGCATTGAGGACAGGTCAAGACTTTTGCACATTACTGTATGTGTACAACAACTACAACAACAATAAAAAGAGTTCCTATTCTTCTTCTTCTTTGTCTTTCGGCTGTTCCCTTTCAGGCGTCGCCACAGCGAATCATCTGCCTCCATCTAACCCTATCCTCTGCATCCTCTTCTCTCACACCAACTAACTTCATGTCCTCTCTCACTACATCCATAAATCTCCTCTTTAGTCTTCCTCTAGACCTCCTGCCTGGCAGTTCCAACCTCAGCATCCTTCTACCGATATATTCACCATCTCTCCTCTGAACATGTCCAAACCACCTCAATGTGGCCTCTCTGACTTTATCTCCAAAACATCTAACATGGGTTGTCCCTCTGATGAACTCATTCCTGATCCTATCCATCCTTGTCACTCCCAAAGAGAGCTTCAACATCTTCAGCTCTGCTTTTCTTCACCCATTCCAACCTGCCTGTACCCGCCTCTTCACCTCCTTTGAACACTCTCTGTTGCTCTGCACCGTTGACCCTAAGTACTTAAAATCACAATGTCATCTGCAAACATCATAGACCAGGGAGACTCCTGTCTTACTTCATCTGTCATCCTGTCCATCACTAGGGCAAGCAAAAAGGGGCTTAGAGCCGATCCTTGATGCAGACCCACCTCCACCTTGAACTCTTCTGTCATACCTACAGCACATCTTACCACTGTCTTAGCGCTCGCATACATGTACTGCACCACTCTAACATACTTCTCTGCCACTCCAGACTTTCTCATACTGTACACCACCACAGCTCCTCTCTCGGCACCCTATTGTATGCCTTCTCTAAATCTACAAAGACACAATGCAACTCTTTATTGCCTTTTCTGTACTTCTCCACCAGCATCCTCAAAGCAAATACTGCTTCTGATGTACTCTTTCTAGGCATAAAACCATATTGCTGCTCACAAATTCTCACCTCTGCCCTTAATCTACTGTAGCTTCCACTACTCTTTCCCACAGCTTCATTGTATAGGCTCATTAGTTTTATACCTCTGTAATTACCACAGCTTTGCACATCTCCCTTGTTCTTAAAAAACGGCGCCAATACACTTCTCCTCCATTCCTCCATCCTACTTCATCCTCTCACTCTCCAAGATCTTGTTAAACAAACTAATCAGAAACTCTACTGCCATCTTTCCTAAGCACTTCCATACCTCCACAGGTATGTCATCAGAACCAACAGCCTTTCCACTCTTCATCCTCTTCAACGCCCTTCTCACCTCACTTTTACTATTATTTGCTACTTCTTGCTCCACAGCCTAATCACATTGGCTGTAGTTGTCCAGTCAGCTGAAAGCACCTCCTGATCACCCATAGCCTGTCTCAACTCCTCCCTAAAGACTACACAACATTCTTCATTTCTCAGCTTCCACCACTTTGTCCTCTGCTCTGCCTTTGTCCTGTTCACCTTCTTCACCACCAGAGTTATTTTACACACCACCATTCTGTGTT
Organism: Channallabes apus; assembly: GCA_030522415.1. NCBI lineage: Eukaryota > Metazoa > Chordata > Actinopteri > Siluriformes > Clariidae > Channallabes > Channallabes apus. The sequence goes on from CM060114.1 coordinate 27,371,736, forward strand.
GTCTGGCTACACTCTCCCCTGCCAACACTTTGCAGTAACTGATCTCCTTCAGATTACAACGTCGACACAAGATGTACTGTAGTCCACCTGAGTGCTTCTGCCTCCACTCTTACACTCACCCTATGTTCCTGCCTCTTCTGGAAGAAAATATTTACTACGGCCATTTCCATCCTCTTTGCAAAGTCCACCAAAATCTGTCCTTCTACATTCCTGTCCTGAAGACCAAACCTGCCCGTCACATTTTCATCACATCTGTTCCCTTCCCCAACATGTCCATTGAAGTCTGCACCAATCACAACTCTCTCACCTCTGTGGATGCTCTGCATCACTTCATCTAACTCACTCCAGAATTTCTCCTTCTCTTCTAACACACATCCTACCTGTGGGGCAGAACCACTAACAACATTGAACATCACCCCTTCAATTTCCAGCTTCAGACGCATCACCCTATCTGATACTCTCTTCACCTCTAAAACATTCCTTACAAACTCCTATTTCAGGATAACTCCTAGTCCATTTATTTTCCTATCCACACCATGATTAAGCAATTTGAACCCTGATCCTAAGCTTCTAGCTTTGCTGCCTTTCCACCTGGTCTCCTGGATACACAGTATATCCACCTTCCTTCTCTGCAACATACTGTATCAACCAACTCTCTTGCCTTCCCTGTCATGGTCCCAACATTCAAAGTCCCTACTATTACTCCTAAACTCTTGCCCTTCCTGTCAGAACTAACCTCGGAAGACCAGAAGACGTAGCTTTAGCGGTTAGCCCTTTGTTGCGTGAATGGTAAACCCAAACGCGGAGAAAACACGAATAGGCAGGATAATCACGCTCTTTAATCTAAGGACTCTCACGATAGAGGAGTAAGGGAAAGACACAATCTAACCCGCGTCCTAGAAATACACACTCAATCAGGAAGCAGACCAAAAAGGGTGAGTACTCACGGTTTGGTGAACGATTCCGACAGGGCATCAGAAAAACTCAATGACTGAGCGTTGTACTATCGTTTGTTTACTCCTTTTATACTTCCTGGTTCATGACCGCATTACTTCCGGGTCCTAGTGCCGGCCACGGACCGAGTGTGCATGACAGTACCCCCCTGTCCAGGACCGGCTCCAGACGGTCCTGGGACGGAGGATACCCTGTGACGGTAGTCCCGAATGAGCTCGGGGTCGAGGATGAAACGTGCTGGGACCCAAGACCGCTCCTCGGGGCCGTAGCCCTCCCAATCGACGAGGTACTGGGTACCTCTGCCCCGAGGACATGAATCGAGAATCCTTCGCACGGTGTAGGCGGGACCGCCGTCAATGATTCGGGGAGGAGGAGCAGGGGGGGTGGGTGGAATCATAGGTGAAGTGATGAAGGGTTTTAGCTGTGATGTATGGAAAACTGGGTGGATCCGGAGCGCCGCAGGCAGCTGGAGCCGGTAGGTGACAGGGTTAATCCGTAAAGTGATGCGGTATGGTCCGATGAATCTTGGGGATAACTTCTTTGACTCGGTGTGCAGATGAAGGTTTTTAGTAGATAGCCATACCTTGTCACCTACGTGGTACAATCGTCCCGGGGGGTGTCGACGGCGATGTTGGGTGGCGTAGCTGATGTTGGCACGTTGGATGGCGAGGTTGGCCTGGTGCCACAGCCGTCGACACCTACGGACCAACTGTTGGGCCGATGGTACATCAACCTCTGGTTCTTGATGATTGAACATCAGGGGTTGGAAGCCATGACAAACCTCAAATGGGCTTAGGTTGGTGGCTGAGGAGACGTGGAGGTTGTGGGAGAGTTCGGCCCATTTGAGGTAGCGGGCCCAGGAGCGCTGACGATCCGAAACAAAGCACCTCAGGTAGCGCTCAAGCTGTTGGTTGGTCCGTTCCGTCTGACCATTAGTCTGGGGATGGTACCCTGATGAGAGACTACAGGTGGAATTGATCAGACGGCAGAAGGCCTTCCAGAACCGGGCGGTGAACTGGGGCCCTCTGTCCGAGACGATGTCCTTTGGGAACCCATGCAGTCGGACTACGTGTTCTAATATCAGCTCCACGGTGTTTTTTGCTGATGGGAGTCCGGTCAGGGCCACCAGGTGCACGGCCTTGGAGAACCGATCAACGATGGTTAGGATGATGTTTTTCCCCTCTGATGCCGGCAGGCCCGTGATGAAGTCCAGGGCGATGTGCGTCCAGGGCCGACGGGGAACTGGGAGTGGTTGGAGTTCTCCGGGTGTAGGTTGGTTGGTGTCCTTGGCCCTGGCACACACCGGGCACGCCTGGACGAACTCGACGGTGTCTTTCCGCATGGAGGGCCACCAGAACGCCCGTCCGATGAACGAGAGGGTCCGTCGGACTCCGGGATGTCCGGCGATGGTGGATGAATGACCCCACTGGAGAACCTCCGTTCTTAGGCGTTGAGGCACATAGAGTCGTCCAGGTGGCACGCCTGCCGGTTCGGTCTCGGTAGCCTGTGCCTGGCGGACCCTAGTTTCCAAGTCCCAGTGGATGGGTGCGATGATGCGGGATGGCGAAATGACAGGCACGGGGTCCGCCCGGGGGAGGTCGTCCTCATGTTGTCGTGATAGGGCGTCGGCCTTGGTGTTCTTTGACCCCGGGCGATACGACAGATGGAAGTTATATTGTTCAAAAAAGAGAGCCCACCGTGCCTGTCGTGGGTTAAGTTGCTTGAGAGTCTTGATGGTGATCAGATTCTGGTGATCGGTCCAGACGATGAATGGCTCACTGGCGCCCTGGAGCCAGTGACGCCATTCCTCCAAAGCCCACTTTATGCCCAACAGCTCGCGGTCCCCTACCCCGTATCGCTGCTGAGTGGGATCAAATTTTTTGGAGAAGAAACTGCAGGGGTGCAGTTTCTGGTCTGGACCTCGCTGAGAGAGAACAGCGCCGGCGCCCACATCCGACGCGTCCACCTCCACAACGAAGGGTTTGTTGGCATCAGGGTGTAGAAGGATGGGGGCGGTGGTGAATCGGTGGCAGAGTTCTTCGAATGCAGAAATGGCAGCTGGAGTGAGTCGAAATTGGTGAGGTGAGGGCCTGGTCAATGTGGTTAGTGGAGCTGCAACTGTACTGTAGCCCCGGATAAAGCGACGATAGAAATTCGCAAACCCGAGAAACCGTTGAAGCTGTTTGAGTGTCCTGGGTAGGGGCCAGTGACGTACAACATCGAGCTTCTGCGGGTCCATGGCCACACCCTGGGACGAGATGACAAAACCCAGGAACGTGGTGGAGTGCTTGTGAAAAGCACATTTTTCCAGCTTGCAGTACAGTTGGTGAGCGAGCAATCTCTTTAAAACAGCACGTACATGTTGGGTGTGTTCTTCGGCGTTGTGTGAGTAGATTAAGATGTCGTCCAGGTAGACGAACACCCAACGGCCCAGCATGTCTCTGAGGACGTCGTTTATAAATTGCTGGAAGGCCGAGGGTGCATTGCAGAGTCCGAATGGAATGACCAGGCTCTCATAGTGTCCCGTGGGTGTGATAAAAGCCATCTTCCACTCATCACCCTCTCTGATGCGCACCAAGTTGTAGGCGCTCCGGAGGTCCAACTTCGTGAACACGGTGGCACCAGAGAGGGCGTCCAGGGCTGAGTTGGTGAGTGGTAATGGGTGTCGGTTTTTAATGGTGATGTTATTTAGCCCCCGATAGTCGACACATGGGCGAAGTTCACCCCCTTTTTTCTTAACGAAGAAAAACCCCGCGGCGGCAGGCGATGTGGAAGGCCGGATGGTTCCATGACGCAGGGCATTAGTGACGTATTCTTCCATCGCCTGCGTCTCCGAAGGGGATAATGAGTAGAGATGGCCGCGGGGAGGGACGGAGCCCGGCTGAAGTTCAATGGCCAGGTCATATGGGCGATGAGGTGGAAGGTGGGTGGCCCGTCTCTTGCAAAAAACTTCAGCCAGATCCCGATAGTCGACGGGGATGGCGTTGGTGTCGACGTCGGGGGCCTCGGACTCCTTGGAACACGTCCCAGCCGGTGCCCGTAGGCAAAGTTCGTTGCAAGTCGGGCCCCACTGGAGGATCCGGTTCTGTGTCCATGAGATGAGGGGGTCGTGCCTGAGTAGCCATGGATAACCGAGGATGATGGGAGGTGAGGCGATGGGGGTGAGGTGCAATTGGAGCTGTTCTTGATGTTGGTCTATTTTGAGGGTGATAGGCTGGGTCTGATGAGTGATGGGGCTGGATGACAGTGGGCGGCCGTCGACAGATGTAATACGAACCGGCTGGGATAACGCCTCGATCTTTACCCCCATTTCTTTGGCATAAGTGGAGTCAATGAAGTTACCTGCGGCACCGGAATCGATAAACGCAGTACTTCGGACCCGTTTGTGGCCAATCTGGAGGGTTACCTGAACCGTGAGTCGTGAGATGGTGGTATTGGTGGTAGAGGAGATCTGGAGAGGGCCCGGTGAGTCTCTCCTCCTGTTCACCGGGGTTGTGCGTTTCCCGGACGCAGTGGGCAGATCGCCCGATGGTGTGTTGCTGACCCACAATAGGCACACAGCCCTTCTCGGAACCGGCGTTCGCGTTCTGCCACGGTCAGGGAGGCGCGTCCTAATTGCATGGGTTCCCCGGCTCCCGTGTCAACCACGGCAGGGGGTGGAGATCCGACTGGTCCAGTACTGGTGTTGGTGAAGGCTGTAGGTGGTCGTGGGTTGGTGTAGGAGAGGGCTGGTGCGGACGGCAGGGTCCTCGGGGCTGGCTTCGGGCGAGAAAGAAGGCGCTGATCAATACGAAGAGCCAGTTGGATCAGCCCTTCGAGTGTGGCTGGGAGTTCTCGCCCAGCGAGCTCATCTTTAATGCGTGCAGCCAGTCCCTCGTAGAAGGATGTCCGGAGCGCAGCTTCTCCCCAGTTGGTCTGTACTGCGAGGGTTCGGAATTCTGCAGTGTACCGGCTCACGGACGATCCTCCCTGCCGCAGGTGATATAGTTTGGTGTCGGTCTCCACCTCGCCCGCTGGGTGTTCGAAAGTGAGCTGGAGTTGGCGGGTGAATTCGTGGTAAGAATGGGCGATGTCAGAATCCGATCTAATGACTGCCGTGGCCCACTCAGCTGCCTGCCCGGATAGCAACGAGACCAGGAGAGCGATGCGTAGCCGATCAGTGGAGTATTTGGTGGAGTTGAACTCAAACACAAGATTCAGCGCTGTCAAAAACACACTACACTTCCCGTCCGTGCCATCCCATTTCTCTGGAAGAGCAAGAAAAACATCAGAAGAAGGGGGGGGGGGTTGGTGCGGCGCCGCGGCCGCCGCGACGGGGGGCCGGCTAGCCGCGCCATCAACAGCCGCCCGCAGATCCGCGTTCTCCCGCCTGAGCTCCGCCACCTCGCGGCGCAAGGCCGCGACGTCTTGGACGCTCTGACGCAGAGTAGCGAGCTCCGCGGTTAGCTGGTCAATAAGCACGGCATGCTGGTCTACCACGTCGCATAGGCGCGCATGATCCGCTGGGTTTACCGCCTTAGGCTCAGTCATTCTGTCAGAACTAACCTCGGAAGACCAGAAGACGTAGCTTTAGCGGTTAGCCCTTTGTTGCGTGAATGGTAAACCCAAACGCGGAGAAAACACGAATAGGCAGGATAATCACGCTCTTTAATCTAAGGACTCTCACGATAGAGGAGTAAGGGAAAGACACAATCTAACCCGCGTCCTAGAAATACACACTCAATCAGGAAGCAGACCAAAAAGGGTGAGTACTCACGGTTTGGTGAACGATTCCGACAGGGCATCAGAAAAACTCAATGACTGAGCGTTGTACTATCGTTTGTTTACTCCTTTTATACTTCCTGGTTCATGACCGCATTACTTCCGGGTCCTAGTGCCGGCCACGGACCGAGTGTGCATGACACTTCCTCTTCTCTCTCTGCTTTCGAACACGCCTTCCTCCTCTCCTTCTTTGACCAACAGTAGCCCAATTTCCACCGGCACCCAGTAGGTCAACAGCACCGGTGGTGGTCGTTGTTAACCCGGGCCACGACCGATCCGGTATGGGAATTATATTTCTGATTCGCATCATTGATTTGGCAAATGTTTTACGTCGGATGCTCTTCCTGACACAACCCTCTGCATTTATCCAGACTTGGGACTGGCACAAGAAGACACTGGATTGTAAATAAAATACTGGATTGTAAATAAAATATATATTAAAAATTTTTTAAAAGTTCCAATTAATAAAAGATTAATAAAAGATATATATCTTTCATACAGTGTCTGAAAATGCATGATAACAAATTTGTTCAACAATTTTATTTGCTGTGATGGGTTTAAATACTATAAGTATAAAAATGATAATGCATTGAATGAATACATAATATTCTTATGATCTCTATGAGGTGAATGCGCATGTGTTTATAAATATTGATGCCTTTCATTGGTTGGTATCAACAACGTAAACTGACACTAACAAAGTACTGTAAGTATTTCCCCCTGCAAATTTACATAATTGCCATAGAATAGAAAACCTTGTTAGATCTAAACCTTAGAAGAAAAAAAAATCTACTATTTGCAGCCGAACCATCAACTCTTGTTGAACTGTCTCACTGACAATCTGCGGATTTTAACCCAGGGGTTTTATACATGGCTGCCCTCTACTGCAGTTGCCAGTTGGCAAACTCACAGCTATTGAAAGCTCTTCAGTGTACTTTCCTGTATAGTTCCTTCATGCTTTGTTGGTTCCTGACCTGGGTGAAGCCTTAATGCTTTAGTAAAGAACCTTAAAGGTTTCCCATTCATATTTCCAAGTGTAAGCCATTTAGGAAACAAGAGGGTTGAGTGGATGAAAGTGTTATCCACCAAAACTGGGTCAAACACAAATCTAATAAAGTGGTATGAAAAAAGCCAGAATATTCCTAGTAAGCAGGTAATGTAAATACTGTAAGCAACCAACCTCAAAGTTTTCCTTCAAATTATAGGTCAGCTAATTGATTAGGTGCAGTTAGTAGGGCTGTGGGGTGGAGGTGGTAAAGCAGATACTCTAGGTAGTAGAGATGGAGAATAGGAGAAGTAAAGAACAAATGTGGCACGAGAAGAGCTGTAAAAAAAAAATGCTCAAAAGTTAAAAGATATATCCTGCTTGGGGTCATGAACAGGCATGAGAATTCGCTTTCAATTAGAGGGCCAAATCCGGTGCTTTAAAATTCAGGGGGAGAAATTTCAAAGCTTTTGTGCTTTGACATCATGATGAGTGATTCAAAAGACAGTTTGGTTAGTCCTGGGAAATAAGTCATACTTTTAGTAAGCAATGATACTGCCTAGTATCTTTCAAAAAATGTGTTCAGTTCATAAAGAAGCAAAATCTTGCAATATATTTGGACTGACTTCCAAACGTGCCATTAGAAAAGAACATACTCATTAAACACCACTGCTGAGGATACAATAAAGACAGGATTCAAGGCTGCTCTTTGCCCTGACACTTAATAGTTAAATGAACTGAGTGTCCAAGCCACCGACTCTTTTTGGCAATTTTTATTGATCCAGCACTTTTTTGTTGTACGACAAGTTTTGTTGTAGTACTGTACTACACTATAGTACAGTACATTGCAAATGTCTTGTATATGCATCATTTCATCATATTTTGCTTCCAAAGAGTCAGACATTCTAGTATTTCTTTTTTGGAACCCCCCCCCCCCCATTTTCTCCCAAATTTAGTCGTGTCCAATTCCTCCCCGTCACTAGGGGACTCCCACATTAAGGCTACTACTACCACTCAGTCGGGAGGGCCGAAGACTATCATGTGTTTCCTCTCAGCTAATCAGCTCTCTCTAGACCTCCGGCTGCGAGAGGTTACAGCCATTTAGCATCACCCGTGAATCGAACCAGCGATCTTCGGATAATAGGGCGAGCACTTTACCACTGCACCACTCGGAGGCCCTGACATTCTAGTATTTTTAATGTAGTCTTGAGGAAAAGTTCTCGAGGCTTCCTGAAGGACTTTATTGGCCCCCATTTTTAGTCCAGACCTTGAACCTGACCAGTTTCATTTTAATGTGTTTTTGTTAGTTAAGCCACACAGTGACCTACGAATCATTCAAGCAGAAGAAGCATCTAATTTTAGGCATGAACCAGTGAGAAACACGTGCAGATGATGACAGATGGTCGATGTTTAGTATACTGGTGTTGCTGAATGCTGAGTGGTTGGAACAGACGAAAAGGGAAACAAGGCTGCTGCTGAGGTTGTTGCATAAATAGCTGTTTTTTAAACTGTACCATACAGCTTGTCATGGTAAAACTATTTTTCCTATTTCTTTAATGTAATCTACATCATTAAATGTAAATGAATATTTAAAAAATGAGGGGTGGCTCAAGACTTTTGCACAGTACTGTATGTTTAAACACTAAATCAGGATTCATGGACTGTAATAAGTACAATATGTTGAATCATGTATCAGGCCAGAAGGTCTGGTGTGTTTCATGTTTGAGTATCTTGGTTGTCAATCAGAATGTCTGTTTTGACATCTGGCTGACATACATGATTGTTGGCTTGTTTGTTTGTTTGTTATCACAATACTTTGGTTAGGGTTAGCTTTGGGTGTCGGCATCAAATTAATAAACTTTGTTAATAATTATGTTAGTGTGTGTATGTGTGTGTGCCCTGCGATGGATTGGCACCCTGTCCAGGGTGTACCCCGCCTAGTGCCCGAAGTCTCCTGGGATAGGCTCCAGGTCCCCCTCGACCCTGAACACAGGATTAACCGGTATAGAAAATGAATGAATGAATGAATAATTATGTTGGTATCAGTGGAGGGTCCCCACTGTGATGTGTATGTTATTGATATATTACTTGGACACACACACACACATCACACAGTACAACACACAAAAAACAACAGAGACACCCGGGTATTATATCTCCATCACTCATCTCACCTTTCCATCACGCCCATATCTAAACATTAGAATGCACACACAGTATACAAAGATAAATGCACAAAGCCCTATATATGCACAGACGATTGCTATCTCTCTCTTTCCCTCTCTCTCTCTCTCTCTCTCTCTCACACACACACACACTCACACGTGCGCTCTCTCTCTCTCTCTCTTCTCAATTATTCTCTCAGGATCAGTCTGTACCTCTCCTGGTCTCACTCACAAGTGTGGGTGCGGGAATGAGTGCATGGGAAGTGTGCAGCTCTCCTCCTCTCTCTTTCTGTCTCTCTCTCTCTCTCCCTCTCTCTCTCTCTCTCTCCACTTGTTTACTCCTTGTCCCACACACTCCTAACTGGTTTTTACTCCACAGCTGCTGCAGCAGTAGAATGTGTGTGTGTGTGCATGTGGAGCAGTGGACTGTCTCTACTCGGACTGCGTGAAGAACACGTTCAATATGCTACACGAGGCTGCTTACTGATTCTCCAAAGAAAAAAATAAAACTGGAACACGGGCTCCAGCATTATTCAGTCATGGGTAAGAGCACGATCCTGCTTTGTATTAAAAACAGCTTTATAGAAAACTTTGCTTCACTTGATTTTGTGTGTGTGTGTGTGTGTGTGTGTGTGTGTGTGTGAGAGTTCTTTTTTTTTCTTCTTTCACCTTGCTCCAAGACCTTGCGCATATTCCAGATGTTTTTCTACTTATATTATAAATGTTGATGCATTATTCGCTTGCTTCTGGTCCAGAGGCTTTATTACACAGAGCTTAATTTATCAGGCTTTATTCTTGAATGTTTAAGACTGTCTTACATATATTATATACAAATGCTTTGTCGCTTCTAAGGTACACTAAGGATGTGTACACTAATATTTTTGGCTGTGTATATGGATGTGTGCATCTGCATATTGCTGTCTATGTGTGTTCGTGTGCGTTTTCCTTTCTGGGCATGGATTGAGACTGACAGTAGGAGTAGAGCGGTAACTTAATAGTAACAGGAGTATGGAGAGACAAAGCCTTGGGTTTCCTTCCAGAAGGAGGGGAACTGTTCAACTTCATCCATGTGTGTCCACAACAAACTCACACACTCATACCAGAGATACCTGAGACACAGAAGACACACACAAATTCTTATGCCTGTCTAAATCCCTGTAAATGCTAAATTATAAATCTGAAAAACCTCAGAAGTACTCAAAGAAAAAAAAAGTTCTCTTTGTTCTGGAGATGATGCTAAACATGGTCAGTATAATTCTGCATTTGATCAGCACCTCAATGGCTTAAAACGAATTTGTGTGAATTTTCTTCATTTGATCCAGGCTTAATCACTGCCTCTAATGAATCTCGGTATTCAGGTAAGACTAAAGGTCTTTCCTGATGAAAGAGATAACCCGGGTAGTACGGCAGAGCCTGTTGTTTGTCAGCGTTTTAATGTGCAAATGAGAAGAGAAAACCCGTCAGAACTAACATCAGATGACAGATGACTGTAGTCTCTACCTCTCATATGAAACCCACTAGAGCGCCTCAATAAGGGAATGCCTTTCAGATTTAAAGGATGAAGAAAACCTTTCATTGCTGATCTCTTCCTCTGATTTTTTTCCATGTCATACTTCACTGCAAGAGTGATTTTTGTGCACCGTTAGAATAGTGCCTTGAAGACTTCGAACCGGATTATACACTCGGTACTACAGTATTTTTCTGACTCTTTGATATTTTTTGATATTACTCTTTGATACACTCAAAGTCAGTTTTATGATTCTCATGATAAAAAGTAGACTTGTATTTTAAGCCAATTAGTTACAGTACTTATTACAGTTATTTGATCTATGGGAAATTTCTATTCAATTAATGTAATAAATTGGAACAGCATGGTCACATTACTCCACCTGTTAAATGATGCTCTGCTGAATCTCATTAAATTTTGATTAGCACCTCTACTGCATCTTTGTTTTGTCTATTGTTATGTTCGTTATGTCATCTTTTACAACTGGCAGTTTAAAAGTTGTACCCTGGCATGTAAACAGTCACTTGAGATTAAGTGATGCATGAAAGCATAATTAACAAAAAAAATAATAAATCAAATATTAGCAGGAAGTATGAGTTTGCTGAAGAGTTCTTCCATTAAGCATTTCGAAAACATGTGCATGTGGGAGCGGTCAGGGTCATCACGCTGAAAGGAAGGCACTTTAAGATGGAGTGAAAGTGGAGTCTTCTCCCAGGGGCTCTTTCAGACTCAGGCTTAATGCACCAGCAGTTCTGCTACATACTTTAAGACGTTTTAAATTACTCCAAACTTCCTTTTTTTTTTTTTTTCACAAGACATATTTTTTCAGGCTCAGACCATTGTGAAACACAATCTGGACAGAACGGGTGAAATAAAGAGCTCTAAGAATTTCCCAAATTTAGGCAAGTAATTTTAGTCATGGGATGTCATTCTTCTTAGGTGAGAAAACGGAACTTTAAGGAAAAGAACACAAGAAGAAGGGATTAATAGAAGCAATATTTCAGCCATGAAACCATAACTCCAGCCAGGATGAGATGACCATCATTTCAAATCTTTTTTAAACATTATTGGGAGTGCAGATTGTAAAAATGTCAGGTGTGAGAAAAGAATTTCCTGCGATCGACTATACCATCATGGTAACTGATGAAATGAGGAGCGTTCAATTCAAACTGGGACTGGGAAATTTCTTGTGAATAAAGGAATAAAACCGATTGACATTTACAGAAAACTTCAAGCACAGTGCAGTGATGAGACTCAAAGTTGCTGTAAAACATTTAAATGGTGCAAACATTTTAGTGTGTTCTATGCCTGATCCTTGAAAATTAGACAGATAACTCGCAAACTTTGGGAAGAGACGCATCGTCTTGTGGGGACATTACACGCAATCATTCACCAACACCACTTGAACATTACAGGAACTCAGCTGGGAGTTATCACCACATCCCCCATACAGTCCTGACCTCACGCTGACCCATTTGCACATGTTTGGGCCATTAAAGGAGTTCCTGGGAGGCCAGTGTTTTAGTCGTGTTTTTCAGTGCTTTCTACCTTGATGGTATTCAAGCACTAGTGAAACACTGTGATAAGTGCATTAGTGTAGCAGGAGATTATATAGAGAAATAAAGGAAGTGTTTACTCTCATAACTGTAATGTTTTATTTTGCACAATCTTATATTTTTGACTTGAAAACAGCTCAGCAAACAGCAGTCCACAAATGATGTACTTTAATTAGTGTAATAATCAAGCTTTGAGCTTGGGGTCACTGTTGAGAAAAGCTGTCGAATATCAAGAACGGTTTGTTAAGTTGTGGTGTATTATGATTAAGACTCGATCATTTTTCTTGCATTACTAAGACGTGATAAGGTGAACAGTGGGTGAGAGTAAACAAATCCTCTCGAGTAGGCAATAAAAAGTTCTTTTCACAATGGATCAAAGAGAGAGAAAACGGAGTGAGATTTATCTGTAATAAGAATTACACAGAAAATAATGTCTCAGATTAGTATTTAGTCAACTACTTTATCTTTATTGGTCACATTACTTGCAGATCACCTATGCATCTTCTTCCAATCGAGATCAAAGCACCCACCAAACCCTAACCACGGGGATCTGAAGGTAACTGCTTAAACGTGATTTGTTTTGCCTTCTGAATGAGAGCTCTTTGCTTCTTATATGGTTTTGGAAGAACTGCACAATCGAAACAATAATATTTAAAGAAAGAACGTCACGACATAAAAGATGTGCTACATCAAATGCTTCTTTACCAGTCCTGCCTGACACTTATCTCGAACAGATACACATCTGAGGGTATTCCCGGTGAAATCCCTCCTACCGAAGATGCACTGTTGATGAAAACCAGAGCACCAATATTACTTGCACACTGCGCAGAGCATTTCATCAGTACATGTTGATCAGTGTTTCCCCTTTAAGTGTAATGGGCCAGAAGATGTCAAATATTTCCAGGAACTGCATTTGGTGCAAACAAATATGAGCATATGTGTTCAATTGTTTGTAAAGTCTATCTAACAGTCATACAGTCATACAGTACTCAGGTTTATGTTGTCGTAATCAGCCAGTCATTCTGCATGAATTCTGATAAATGCATGCAAGACAGACTAGATACCACTGCGTAGATCCATCCAAACCCATTAGGGAGATATATCACCTGCTCCGGACCTTATCAGCATTTGGCAGAATGACAGCTAGGATCCTTTTTAAGTTTTGTACTTGTATTGAAGCAATGCTTGGCTTCTTGAAAGCAGAGAACATCCATTATTACTGTGTTTTCGCGGTTTGCTTTTCTTTGCCGGTTTGCTTGTGCATTGTTGCTTCAAGTTTAGGGGGTAAACAGCGACTTATTCAAATTCTGAAAGAGTCTGCGTGGAGCCCTGCGGATGTTTTGAATCTAGATGTGCTCTTTGAGTTGCGAGCATGTGGCAAAACTGTGGAGGAGCTGTTGAATAGGAAGACACTGAGGGGGAGCACTGGCTATGTGTTTATGAACATAAGTGTGTGAACACAGAGAGAGAGAGAGAGAGAGAGAGAGAGAGAGAGAGAGAGAGAGAGAGAGAGAGATGTTGTCTTGTCTTTGTCTTCATATGCTAATGAAGAAGCCTCCTGTTCAAATGGTTGTGTTAAATGTTAATGAGATTATTAATTAATGTATTCTCTGTAATGCAAAAGCATTTTCTGTAGGCATGACAGATAAGGAGAAATCTTGTAGTCGTTCTCTCTGTATGCATTTCTTTCTCTGTCTGTTTCTTGTTCACTTGTGCACACATTTCCAGTGTGGCCTTGAGAAGAGGAGCAGGCAGGATTTTGTCCAGCATGTGCACAGCCCTTTGTGGAACTCTCTGTAAATGCCATTTTGAATCCAAGGACATGCTAATGGAAGATTATGGATAATAGAACTACCCATGTTCTTATAACCTTCAACGCATTGGATGGTTTAGATCATTTGACTTTTTTAAAATTCCATACAGTTTTGCAAAATAAGTCCTTCTTCAAGGAAGAGTCAATCAGTCTTGGTGTTCAGTAAAAATGATACTTAAATCCTTTTGTTAAATAATGAAACCCACGTGTAGGAAGTTTAGGGTTCCCTTAAACAAAGCAGATAACTTTTCCCCCTGATCTAACAGGACAAAAATTGTTCATGTCTTATTCAAAACACTATATGTTGAACATGTGTGCATAGAAAAATCAAAAACAGAGTCTAATCTAACTTCTATCATATTACAGGACTACAATAAGCCAAATATACAATAAAACTTTTAAATCTGCTCCATATTGAATTAATATTGTTGTATTGTATTGTATTGGCTGATGATTTTTCTTTTAGTTTATGCATTCATTTCTAAAAAGTAGCAAAATTATCTGCCAGAAAATTAAGAAAATTTTAAGCTTAAACTTTCCATTTTCAATCAAGCCTCTGAAAACAGCTGTATTAATAATAATAATATTTTAATTGGAAATATAACATAAATTTACTCATAGGATTGTTCACACATTAAATTTTATTTCCAGTAAAAAAAAAATCTAAATCTTCATATATATAGTACATTTTAAAGATATCCACTATGCTAATGTAGGTAAACAAGACAGACTTTTTACTGTGTTGTTTCAAAATAACACAGACACTTAATGTCTTAAGGTTTATATGCTAACATACATACAAGTAAAAGTAGAAGTACAGTATGTGTACTTTATACATAAAAATGTTTTCCAATACAAGTAGAAGTAGAATTTACTTTAAGTACATAAGTACGAGTACTCCTCAAAGAGACTGATTTTTCTGGATTTCTGTCTGACAGGTTACTAATTTAGAGTATTTTAAAGTATTTTAAACATTGAAATAACATGATAACATGAATGTGCAAGTATAATAGACATTGATTGTAAGAAAATTTGACGTAAATATAATGAAAGGTGGGTAGCATTGTAGTGTGTTTCATTAGCCTAGCTAGCTAGTTTGCATCCCATTATAATGTAATTAATAATATAACATAATTGCCTTCGCAATTAAACATGGATACAGAATACAATAAGGATAAAGCTAAAATTCATACACGTGGTATAAAAATTATATTGTTATACAAACCAAATGCATGAGAGTTCAAAACTCTTTTACTGAGTAAGTTAGCTACAGTATTTAGCTACAGTAGATCACTTCAATATTTACCTTAACAAGTGAGCACATTCGAGATATTTCAAAAAGAAGCCAAAAGAATTATTGTCCAGGTAACCATAAATCACTTTGGTGCGTTAACCAATCTGCACTTTTATAATGACTTGTAGGCATATCTCTTGGATTGCTTGCAGCAATGGAATTGTTTTGTTTCTGTCCTTCTTGGGGTATGTCTCAGTTCTGATAGGATGTGAGGGACAGCATGAACACTTATGTTTATACAGTATTAGGAAATCAATGCACTTTGTGTGTAAGTCTCTATTTGGAATGTAGGAGTAAAAGTACAGGTTTTTTATCAAAGAATGTAGCGAGTAGGAAAAAAAAATACTCAAGAAAAATTCTGTATGTAAACTGCATTGTTGAGTAATGAAGTATTTGGTTATATTTAGTATATATAACAATGATAACAGAATAATAAACAGCATAATAGCGACCTTGAGAGGATGGATTAACATTTCTTAGCCTTTGATCCGGAGACATTTGTTTACAGGATAAATCGGTTCTGGATTTACATAGTTTATTAAATAATCTTAACATTTTCACTGTACTGATCATGATCGTTATGGTTAAAGTTATTTCCTACACTTACTATATCACTTTATACATAAAAATATACAAGACTGTTTTTTTTTCTTGTTTGAGCTCTGTAAAAGACTGAGTTACGGAAGAGAGTTTAGCCCCTGGAGTAACTTAATCGAGTCAAAACAGAAATACCTTTTTGGCACTTCATATTCAGAGTTCAGACTTGAGTGTCTCATGTCTTCATGAGCACAAAAGAGATCATAATCATCGTAGGTAAAAATTTAATTATTTGCTTTCTTTATCTCTCTGTGTGTTTCCAAGGTAACAGCATGGTGCAGGCCTCTTGTGCGTGGGACTTTATTGTGTGCCATTTGTTTGTGTTTTCTCTTTTTAGCATATAAAAGCAGAGGGTTGGTTCGCATCCGAGACACACAGCAGATGTCCAAATTGACGGTGGACTATGAGGTACTAACAGGCCAAGAACGGGCACGGCAGAAATAAACACCAGCAGAACTCCTCTAGTGATATGATCTCAATCTACTACTCTGTTAACTGACTTTTGTTTATTTATTTATTAATTTTTTTACAACATACAGTATAAATTAAGTCTAATTGATTTCTTAGTAAGGGATAGATGTACTAGAGTTCTAATTTGTCATAAAACTCTGATGGCCTTTTTCTTACCTTTTGCTCCTTACAATATATAAGATGATACAGTACGGTTGTGTATGTGTGAGTGTGAGATAAGTTCACAAGCATGAGATTTTTTTGTATGTAAAATAGACAGGTGTAGCTTTAAACAACATGGATCCATTACAGGTTAATGGAGAAGGTGATGGGGAGAGGAAAACAACTGAGAAAGATATATACGTGAGTCGTTCAAATCAAACTGGGACGTGATGTAATTACTCATTAATGTAAAACTGATTGGCATTTCCCAGAGACTCCAATCACAATACGGTGATGAGACTCTTAGTTGCAGTAAAACACTTGAACAATACAAATATTTCAAAAGTAAGCCGTATGTCCATGAATGACGATCCTAGTCAATGTGGCTCAGCGCCCACTGCAGTCATTCAATACAACAGTGGAAGCAGACAGTGTGATAATGGATTTAGAGTACTGAGAAAACTTTTTAATTGGTGGCATCTACGCACAATCAAAATCAGCACAATTCTGCACAATCAAAAGTCCAGGTTTAACTTGCATGGACATATATCTACAGTAAATCTCAAAAAAATATTGTACATTTTTTTTTATTTAATTTAAAATGTGAAACTCATATATACTGTATTCTAGATTCATTACACACAAAGCTAAATATTTCAAGCTTTTTTTTTCTTTTTAATTTCAATGATTATATCTTTCGAGCTCATGAAAATTAAAAATCCAATAAAAAAAAATATTTCCTGGGTCACTTATAAGATCAATAAAAATATTTACAGTATAGAAATTCTAAAATATATATATATATTTTTTGTCAATACTTGCACAGGGCTCCTTTAGCACAAATTATTGCATCAATGCAGCATGGCATGGTCGCAATCAGGCTGTGGTTCTGAGGCATTATTGAAGACCAGGTTGCTTTGATAGCAGCCTTCAGCCCATCCGTATTGTTGATTCAGGTGTTTCTCATCTTCCTCTTGACAATACCACAAAGATTCTCAATGGGGTTAAGGTTGGGAGAACAATCAAGCACAGTAATATCATGTTCAGCAAACCATTGGCATCTCCATAAAACGTTTCAACAGACAGACACATGAATTGTTCTAAAATCTCTTTGAACACAGTGAACCAACTTCAGCAGATGACATTACATTTCAAAATATCACAGACGCAACTTGGATTCTGTCCCTTTCCTCTCTTCCTTCAGACTCTGTGAGTTTGATTTCCAAATGAAATGCAAAATTTACAAAGAGAACATGTTGTCTCTAGTTTTGGAGAGGCTTGATACAAGATATGCAACAGACATTGTCTTCATTTTCTGAAGACATCTGTGCATTTTCGCTCTTGATGCACTTAATCCAGTCTCAATCCACTCTTTGTGAAGGTCTAACGAGTTCTTGAATCGGCTTCTTGAATCGGGATCTTCTGAAGAGTGCAGTCATCCCAGTTGCTTGTGCACGTTTTCCTACTGCACCATTTCCCTTTTAGTCAACTTTTCATGAATATGTTTTAACACATCACCTTTTGTGGTTTACATGTACCTAGCAGTCTTACTCATGCATGTACTCAACTAGACAAAGAGATATTTTCTAAATTAAAACAAAAAAGCCTTAAATATTTTACTTTACATGCTTCACTTTCTTTGATTTTACACTATTTAATAGAGAAAAAGAGAGAGAGAGAGAGAGAGATAGAATGGACAATGAGGTAGAAGGATCCTCTCAGCTGCAGTGAGAATACTGTACGACTCATTAAAAGATTGCATCATACCACTCCCTTTTTGCCACTCTGTCTTCAGTGTTACACACACACACACACACACACACACACACACACACACACACACACACACACACACACACACACACACACAGCCTTCAGAGTGAGATGAAGCATACAGTATACAGTTGGCAGTAGATGTCCCTTGTGAAATTTCTTGCAGTCATAAAAGGACTAGCATCTGCTATACTTACTGAGATGTTTCCCATAAAGACTTTGTGTTTCAACTGCATCTGCTCAGATGTTATTTATTTATTTCTACTAGTCTATCAAATTCAAAATCCCTGCCTATGCATGCTTATCTTCTGTCTGATGTTTCTGCCATGTCATCAATTAACCAAAAGTTATATGAAGAACTTTATTATAATAAATAACTTGGTATAGATGAAAAAATCAGCAAATTTTTCACACTACATCCATCCACACTACATCTAGGAACCTCTGTAGTCCAACTGTTTTCCATTGTATTTATTCCCTTGTGGGACTTCCATTCAATATTCACAAACTATAGGCAATTAGGGGATGTCAAATAGCCTAATCCACATTAGGCTTTGGGCTGTGGGAGAAAACCCACCAAGCATGAGGAGAACATGCAAACTCCATGCACCCAGATCAGGGGCAGGATTCGAACCCCAACACTAGAGGTCCAAGACAACAGTGCTAACCACTAAGCAACCATGCTGCCATATTACATTCTACATTCCGTATAATTCCATATTAAATAATCTTAAAATTTATTCACTAACTTATTTTAAAAAATAATACTATACATTTCCCTGCAAAAAATGTGATCTCAGTGATTTTGACTTTTACGTGGTTGTAGGTGCTACTATAGCACCTACAACCACGTACTACAAGAGTCTGTCAAGAACAGGCACCTGAAACTACAGTGGGTAGCTTGGTGTTTTATACTGACAGGATTGAATCCCAGAATGTTGTTTGCTGCTGTAGCCCAGCCACCTTACTGTATGTCTCAATGTGTTGCCGATTTGGCTGTTTACTCCCTGCTTGGCGGTTAGAAGTTTAATGATGAGCTAATCTAACTTGAGGGGTGAGAGGGATTGGCAGGTCGGCTATAGGACTGTAGAACCATAGGCATCAAAATCACAGTAAAGTCTTGGTAATGTAAGCTGTGGGACAGTGATGGCTAAAATGGGTAAAGCACTGCTCAAATGGTTGGGGGTTCAAGCCCCAGCATTGCCAAGCTGCCACTGTTGAGCCCTTGAGCAAGACCATTAACCCCATCTGTTCCCGCATCTGTGTTGTATCCTGTCTGACTTCAGCTACTTAAGTGGGATATGTGAAAAAATCATTTTGCTGTAAGGTACATATGACAAATAGTTGAATCTTAACTTTTAGTTTTAGTAGAGTCTCTTTAAGTAAGTGCTGGATATTGCAAGACATTTAAGGCAGGTTAATAATCAAGAGACTGGTGCAGAGTGGTGCTGGGAATTGACAGGAATTGGTGCTGGGTTTCCCAATGACAGACATGGCAAAGATGTGACAGAGACCCTCCCCATTCCCCACCAAGAGCTGGGTTCTTGCTAAGGCATCGTCCAGGATGATGACCTGGGTGTTCTGGATATCTTGCATTATACTCCAGTGCAGGATCAAGAACAGCACATACTGTAGAGAATATATAATTCAATTCAATTCAATTCAATTTTATTTGTATAGTGCTTTTAACAATTGACATTGTCTCAAAACAGCTTTACAAAATGAAAAGAATTATTTAAGTTTGTATGGAATGTGAATGTGTATGAATCAAAATGTTTTATTTATAAGTTTTCCTTTCTTTTCTAATGAGGTTCTTAAAGTAAATGTACTTACCCTTCCTCAGTATTGATCTTTCTTATGATATAAGATAAGGTTCAATATACTTGTGGTTGACCATTCTACAGCCTGGAACATTCTGTAGATCTTGTATGGAGACCCAAACTCAATCACCAGGTTGATACAGGGGTGTTTCACCTCTACGTTGGCAAACGACAGTATTGTTGCACTACTGCACTATTTGTTGTAGCCAACTGTCTATTCTTTTCCTACTTGCTTGCTGTGTTAGATTTATTTTTCTACAAAGGGGGAAGCTGGAGAACATGGGTTTCACAAAAACTGAGGGGAGTGCTAGACTAGAAGACCCTTGAACAGGGTTAAGCGTATGGCAGAGTGGTGAAACAATTCTGGACATGTTCAGCCAAAGGGAGAAACTGGCATCAATTATTTGGATTCACAGAACAGTAGGTTTTTAGCAAGGTGACCACCTCTTTTTTGCAGTTTCCACCTGTCTAGACTGTATTAGACTGTGGTTGATAACTTGATGTGAGACTAACAGAGACTCATAATTTATCCACAATGCTGGACCAGACCCTTGAGGTTAATTGCCAGATTTCAATATATCTAAATACATGATTGAATGTTGTGGTTAAACATGCCAGTAGATTAAGGTGGATTGATTGACCAAATTGTGGTTTCAGGAAGATCAGTAACGTTGATTGCCAAGTGTGAACAAGGCCATTGAGGTGAGGGCCGAGGCATGAGTAACAGAAGGAAATCTAAATTGTAGTTCAAGCCAGTCATGCTTGGCGGGTGCACGGTGTTCTTGGTTAACAACAGACGTTGGTAGGAGATGTGGCACCTCTCACCTCTTGCATTACCTTTCTTGGATATTTAACATTTTGTCCTGCTCTTAACAGATGGTCATAAAATAAAAAAGTAAAGATGCAGGAACTATTAGAACTATATGAATACAGTTGCAAATAAATGTTAATAGTTTCTGCCAGATTCATGGATAATTTAACTAAATAAAACTCTCAGACACAGAGTTTTCAATCGACAGGGATATACTTACAGGTACTATTTATTTATTCATTCATTTACTTTTAGCTATCAAAACACTATAACACATATATTATGTAGTACAACTTTTTAGTGCACCTCAGAGATTGAGGTTTTCTTTGAACTGATTAGATGAAAATGGAACAATAACAGCATTTGTGTTGGGAATGAATCATAAAAGAAAATCATCTTTTATCTTTGTATCCACTATCTCACTGTCTGGGAGTAATGTGGCTGATACTGTAGGTACGTAGGAGTTGTTGTGACTGGAAGCATTGTTCTCTGATTACAGTCTCTGTGTTTTCCAGAGCATATCTGCTCAGAGAAACCACTGGGATTCTCACTATTGTTAAGAAAAAGCTCAACTTTAAATACTTTTTAACTTTAAAGTTCACTACTTGGGCATACAGGCGATCCAACAGTATTCTGTGATCTCTATTAATGTTAGTGTATTTCTAATAATAATAATAATAATAATAATAATAATAATACTTATTATACTTATTAAAACTGCAACTTTTAAATACACATTACATCATATTTCCATTTTATTTTTCTTAATTTCTTCTATAAAAATTTTTTTCTAAGCAGTATTTTGGTGATCAATCAAACTTTGTGTTTCGTACATGTTTTTCATGTTTTTTTTTTACCTGCTTACTCACAGGCACAAATTATCTGAACATGCTGTACATTTATGTATTATGAATGTTAGTTTCAAGTTAAATAAAAAAACAAAACAAAGAAATTAAATCAAGGCTGATTTTGTATAAATGAAAATACTTTGACGCCAATTTTGGCATTCATTTAAAAAAGTCATTGATTAGAAATAAATAAACAAATACTTACTGTATTATAATTATTGTATTTTTTTATGGTTCAGATGCAATGCAACAATTATTTAAACCCTATAACTGATGTTTTAATTAGCTTCTCATTTCTTAAACAATCATATTTAACAAGATGTATCCCGTGGTCTTCGAAAAAATGTTCCTTTGTTTTAGTGTGGTAAAATCTTTGTCTTGAATCAAGCAATGCAAATAACTAAGGATAAGGACATTTACCAGGTTAAGTAGTGTCCAACACGTTATTAAGACCTGGCTGGATGGTGCTGAACCATCAACTTTGCAGAAGAAATGTGATTTTTTTCCCCCCACACTTTCCTGCCTATTTTAATAATGAAAGTAAAAGCATTTCCACACACAATGTGATGAGAAATCACAGAATTGCTACTGAATGAAGTAGCAATTCTACTACTAGCAATCCTACTAATGAAGATTGGACTTTGGAGCAATGGAAAAAGCTCATATGGTCTGATGAGTTTAGATTGACTCTGAGAATCAGTCAGAGTGATGAGTGTGGCCGGGTAAGAAGGGAATAACATGGATGCACCTAATGCCCACTGTATAAGCTTCTAGAGGCAGTGTTATGATCTGGGGTCAATTTAGTTGGTCAGGTCTAGACTCAGTAATGTTATGGTAATAAAATGTCAGGTAATGACCTGAATGACCAGATTATTACATTTATGGAGTTTTTCTTCCATGATTGAACAGGCATATTCCAGGAGCCAAATTGTAAAAGAGTCAATATTGGCGCATGATCAGTCATTTTCCCACATGAACTAGACACCACAGAGTCTTGACTTTGGAAAGTTTTTAATATATGCATATGAAAGACTCATCTATCATTAATGCAAGATCTCAGCCAAAAATTACTTTATCTCTGAATAAAATATCACAAGAGAAGGAATGTTGTTATACTGACTCGTAGGCATGAGGGTGCTGGCAGAGTGCTGAAGATATCACAGCTGTGCTGATATTCAGTACAACAACCCACCCCCACTAACTATTATTTCCTTTCCATTTTGGGTGTGCAAAATTTTCAGTAAGCAAGAATGTTTGGTCTTGACAACCAATTGCTCCTTGTTTTTTCATAAGGCTAATATGGCAAATACATCTTTTGAATAATATTTTAAACATTAATATTAGCTCAGCAATTAAAATTGTATTTATACTGTAGAACTTTTATAAACTTGGAAGGATTTGAAGGATATCAATATTTGGAAGGAAAGTACATATCCATTTGTTTGTCTGACACTAAAGGAAAATCAAACACTAATACTAAAAATACCCCTTGCCACTGTTTCCACCTTGTCACATAGCAATTAGAGACAGTTCAGAGTTTAGTACAAGGTAAACATGCAAATCCCAGGTGTATTGACATTGACTCCATCAGCTGACTCCATCTGTCATCGTGATTAAACAAGAAGTGTTGGGGAAAGCACTGAAAGCAGAATTGTCTACAATATAATTGATTGTATTTGCTAACAAGCTGTAACAGTTACAGTACTATTGTTTACTGATGAATCAGCTGTGTATTTAGTAGTAGCTAGACTTAAGATAATCAGCAAGCTAAATTAATCAGTTCATTTAAGTAAGGTAACAGAAAAAACCTGAGGAGGAAAACCAGGTTGGAGAGAAGCCTTTATCTGTTCCCTTTCAAGGCTTCACTCGATGCTGCGTGAAAACGCTATGGGAACCATTTTGTCCAGTTGCCGGTCGTGAAGCATGTGTGAAAACACGCCAAGATTTGGCTATGCATATAACCTCGGTCAAGTGACGTCATCTGATTAGATGCAGGTGGAGGTTATAAAATACAGGTGAGCCGGCAACAACCTCAGATCATTTGTCTTCACTTTGACCTTGTTGTGAGCGTGTGTGTTTAAACCTGCAAAATAAGAAGTGTTTAACTCACTGATATCGGAGTTTTAAACAAGATGTCCCTCCGTGTGTGATAATCCATATCGGAGGGCGATCCTTACTGCTACGATAAAAAAAAAAAAAAAAAAAAGTGGTCGCGCGCCTCGCATTCTCCGAGCCGCGGCGCATTTTGGTGCTTAAAACTCACTTCCTCGTTGGATCAGGAAATCCCTCTGTCGGCTCTCAAGCGCGCCATGGGCTTCCTGTGAATGGGTAAGGATAAACATCCTATCTTGCTTAAACCGCTGAGATTGAATAATCTCCGAGTACTAGGAAAACAAACAAAAAAAAAAAACGGAATCAGGTGGCCGGAGGGGCGGAGCCTCAATGACGCGCTCCCCCAGCTTTCTCCATAGGAGTTAACCCTTTCATGGAGTAGGCTGTATTAATCCTGTGTTTTCCTGCCATTGACTGATTTAGTTGTTTAAATATAGTTAATGTGGGATCACAGAGTTATATGATGTAGCCCAGATAGAAGAGATGCTTCAAAGCTATCTCTCTCTTGGGACATCATCCTTCCTGAAAAGCTAATACTTCCTTTCAAGCTGTGTAGACTTTCATCTTCCCTGAAGGGAAAAGCTTTTCAGGCAGCAGGTCAGGTTGGTGCTCCTTTGCACACCATGGCGGTTTTGCAGGCCTACCACGCTACCTGCTGAGAGACTTGAGCACTGGTGGGGCTCTCCAGATAGGGCATATTGGAATTACGCCGGGCCACAGACTTGTCTCTGCGTGCAACAAAAGCAGACGGCTCGTGCTATCGGCCGTTTTATGGCCGCGATGGGTTTCGCGTGGAGGCACTTGTGGTTGAATCTTAGGCGCATCAAGGATAAGAATCTTGCATTCCTCCTGGATGCCCCTATCTCGCCTTTCGGCCTGTTTGGCGATATCGTTAACTCGGTCGCCACTAGGTTCATGAGGCGAAGTTATATGAACAAGCCTTCAGGAAATTCCTTCCCCGCCGTACTCAAAAGTCGGGACTGTCGGCCACCCAGTCTCCACCGGGTCTGACACTTGCGAGGCGTGAAACACAAGGGATGTGTTTTTGAGCCTGCCACTCAAAACCACAGGACTCAGTTCACATCACCTTCCGCGTTTCAAAATGGCGTGATCTCCACTTCCATGAAACCGGAAGGTGCACATCTCCTGACAGAAGTTGCTGGGTATGGGGTCATGGAACATGTTCCCCTACCAGACAGTGAGTCAGACTACTATAATCAGTATTCCTTGGCAGAGGAACGGGGGGCTGCGTCCAAATTTTTAGATCTCGCGGGCTGTACCGCTATCTAAAATAAACAATACAGTTCAATGTTGACTGTTAAAGTGATTGCTCTCAATCCTACCAAGCGATTGATTTGTGACAATCGATTGAAGGACGCTTACTTTCATATGGAAATACTCCCACAACACAGGAAAGACCTGAGGTTCGCTTTTGGGGGCCAAGCTTACCAGTATCGTGTCCTTTCAGTCGGTCTAACTTTCTCACCAGCACATATTAAAATGCATGGATGTAGTTCTGGCTCTTACAACTACCAGGGCATCCATATTTGAATTACATAGACGACTGGCTGGCCCAGTCTCATTAGCTAGCGCTTCGACATCAGCATGTCGTCCTAGCTCATCTTGTCTCTTAGGATTGAGACCCAACGCCACGAAAGCGTGCTCTTTCCTGTTCTGAGGATTGGGTGTCACATGAGATTCGATCCTAAGCGGGCACAGCTGTCTCCCGCTCGTGGCGAATCCATTAACAACACCCTCAAGGAAATCAAGCTAGACCAAGAAAGTGACCATCACTTTCAGAGATCTTAGCTCTTATGGCAGCCGTATCCACGGTGACCCTTGGGCCTGCCCATGAGAGCATTTCAGTTGTGGCTAAAACAGGGGATTTCACTCTAGGGCCAAACCCCAACAGGGGTTACGCGCCAGGTGCTTCATACCCGTCCTATGTGGTTCAGACCCCGGGTTCTGACTCTGGGTCCCACTCTAAGTTCGTCTTGTTGTCGGAGATGCTAACGACAGATGCTTCCCTCACGGGCGGGGGGTGCGGTCTTAGGTGACCGTCCCAGCCCAAGGGTGCTGGAGAGGCCTTCTTCTCGCACGGCACATCAATTGCCTCGAAATGATGGCTCTATTTCTCGCCCTAAAGCACTTCCTCCAGCGGTTGAGAGTGCCATGTCCCATTGTGGGTGGACATCACTATGGCAAGTCTCATATATTAATCGCCAGGGCGGACTGTGCTCGCGCCGCTGAATAGCTAGCGCACCAGGTTCCTGTCCCTCAGCGCGATTTACGGTCCAGGGCATATGAATGTGAGAGCAGTTGTAACTGCCCAGTCAATCTCTGACGCATGGGGAATGGAAACCCCACCCCGAAGTGGTCAGTCAATCTCGGTGAGATTTCATGCAGCAGAGGTGGACCGCTTTGCCTCGCAAGATCAGCAAATGTCCCCTTTGCTACTCCCTGACTCTGGATCTAGTATCCCTCTTCAAGAGCTTATGCCCTCAAATGGAATGTTTTTTAAAAGTGGAGAGGCCTTCTTCTCGTACGGCACATCAATTGCCTCGAAATGATGGCTCTATTTCTCACCCTAAAGCACTTCCTCCAGCTGTTGAGAGTGCCATGTCCCATTGTGGGTGGACATCACTATGGCAAGTCTCATATATTAATCGCCAGGGCGGACTGTGCTCGCGCCGCTGAATAGCTAGCGCACCAGGTTCCTGTCCCTCAGCGCGATTTACGTTCCAGGGCATATGAATGTGAGAGCAGTTGTAACTGTCCAGTCAATCTCTGACACACGGGGAATGGAAACCCCACCCCGAAGTAGTCAGTCAATCTCGGTGAGATTTCATGCAGCAGAGGTGGACCGCTTTGCCTCGCAAGATCAGCAAATGTCCCCTTTGCTACTCCCTGACTCTGGATCTAGGATCGCCTCGTTTATTGCACTAGCAAGAGGTATGCCCCTGCAGCAAGTGTGTGATAAGCAGGTAGACCCAGTCCACTGCCGAAACGTTTCAGTGCTGGAGTTTCGGCAGGAAAAGCTTGTTCTCAGGCTTGTGCCCTAGTACTCTCAAGATGTACTTATCCGCGTCCTCACTGAACTATCTTCCCGAAAAGTTCCATTTGTAACGAGCAGGAGAAACTTCACTACTGTCCAGTATGTGCTCTTCAGATTTACAGTACGTCCACCGCATGAGCCAGTGGCGTAAGTCAGAGCGCCACTATACTGGGTGAGAGATGCCATTGCCCTCTCCTATGAGGCGCGTGGGCTCACTTCGCCTCTAGGAATCAGGGTTCATTCAACCTGGGGGATCGCCTCATCTATTGCACTAGCAAGAGGTATTCCCCTGCAGCAAGTGTGTGCGAAGCAGGTAGACCCAGTCCACTCCTGAATTGTTTCAGTGCTGGAGTCCCTGCAGGAAAGTTGTCCTCGGGCCTGTGCCCAAGTACTCTCAGGACGCACGTAACTGCATCCTCACTGAGCTATCGGCCTAAGTCCATAAACAACATCACCCTATTGTTTTGAAGCATTCCATCCTCCGCCTTTACAGCTTCGGAGCAGGAGAGACTTCACTTACTGTGTCCAGCAGGTGCTCTTCAGATTTACGTCTACCGCATCAGCCGGTGGTGTAGGTCAGAGCAGCCTTTACATGTCTTGGGGCCGCTGGAGCGGCCACCACTACACTGGGTGAGAGATGCATATTGCCCTCTCCTATGAGGCGCGTGGGTTCACTTTGCCTCTAGGAAGCAGGGCTCATTCAACCAGGGAGATCGCCTCCTTTTGCACCAGCAAGAGGTATTCCCCTGCAGCAAATTGTGTGACACGGAGGGTTGCTCCTCTCCGCACACATTTGTTACATTATAATCTGGATGTTCATGCTACTCCAGGCTCAGGCAAAGCCCCGAGTTAGCTGCCCAGGCATGGTTCTGAGACCTTCTCGGCTTTGTGCCACACGCTACACAACCTTGGGGTCCAGACACCTGTAGTGCGGCGGCGTTGGTATTCTTGTTCCCATAGCGTTTTCACGCAGCATCGAGTGAAGCCTTGAAAGGGAACGTCTCGGGTTACATTGCTGTAACCCTGTTCCCTGAAAGGCGGGAACGAGATGCTGCGTCCGAATGCCGCATTACCACGTGACCGGACGTCTGTTCAGACAAATTAATCTGAGGTTGTTGCCGGCTCACCTGTATTTTATAACCTCCACCTGCATCTAATCAGATGACGTCACTTGACCGAGGTTATATACATAGCCAAATCTTGGCGTGTTTTCACACATGCTTCACGACCGGCAACTGGACAAAATGGTTCCCATAGCGTTTTCACGCAGCATCTCGTTCCCGCCTTTCAGGGACCAGGGTTACAGCAATGTAACCGGAGACGTTTTGTGGAAGCCAGGAAAGCAGGCCAAGCATCCACCCGAGCATGAGTGTCCATGAATGCATACAATTATAGCATCCAAGGATGTAATGTCAGTCTGACCTGCTGCTTTTTTCCTCTTTGTCAAATGCATTGTATCCCTGGCTTGTGCGTCTTAAAAACCTTTAAGGTTTATTCAATGCTGTACATGTCTGTTTGAATATTACAATTACAGAAAAAAAAATTGATTTAATTATTAGTTTAAATGCTGGTTGTTTATTGAATATTAAATATTACACAATTCTGTAATTTAAGTATGTACTTTATGATATTTACAATATTGAATAAAACGATCTGTAATAGATTAAAAAAAAACGATGCACAGTGATATGGACCCTCTTTTGACCTGAATGACTTGGATGATTGTGTGAGCAAGAACTCTTTATTTGTCTTGTTATTAGGTTCTCAGGACAGCCACTACTAATAGAAAATGCTCAGACATGGCAAATGTCAGTTGTCTCTAAAGGTCAAACAATTATAGACCTCCATTCTGGTCAGGTAGACAGAATAATGGTTGTTTGAAGAGAGGAAAATATTAGAACTAAAGAAAGCCTTCCCTTAGCAACATGACAAATGAATTTGGAATATAGGAATATAGGAATATATATAGCAATGGGTATATCATATCATATATTATACCATATCATATCATAACATATCATATCATATATCATACCATATGCGTTAATACTGAAGACGTCCAAACTATGAAAGAACACATATGGAATTATGCTTCATTTCTTAAAGTAATAATGGCCTGTACACGTCCATATTATGGCAAAAAAAACACTCAGTTAATTAAAAAGCTACTAAGTGCTTTGCAATAATATGGATGTGTACAGTCCATCATTACTTTAAAAAAGTAAGCTAAGTCAATAAAAAAAACTCAGGAACTTAACCATTAAACACTATGATGAAACTAGCTGTCATGAGGATTGTCCCAGGAAAGTAAGGCCAAGAGCTACCTCTGCTGCAGAGGATAAGTTTATAAGTAAGGCTAAGAGCTACTGTACCTCTGCTGCAGAGGATAAGGAACTTCCAATTTATAGTACCTCAGATCAGAACTTCTAAGAGCTTAAACAGCAGACATACAGTATTTCAGCATCCATTGTTCAGAGAAGACGTGAATCAGGCCTTCATGGTTAAATTACAAAAAAAATATATATATACTTTGGAAGAACAACAAGCAGAAGAGACTTGCATGGGCCAAGAAACACAAGAAATGACCATTAGATCAGTGGAAAACTGTGCTTTGGTCACATGAGTCCAAACTTTAGTTTTTTTTGTTTTGTTTTAACCTCCATGTCTTTGTTAGACATAGAGATGGTGAATGTGTGGTTCCTAAATCTGTGGTTCCCACTGTGAAGCATGGTGGAGAAGGTGTGGTGGTGTGGGTGTGCTTTTGCTGGTGACACTGTTCATAATTTAATCAAAATTGGGGGCACACTTAACCAGCATGGCTTCCACAACAATTTGCAGTGACTTGTGAGCCCACCTGGTTTCCACTTGTGAAGTGAAGGAAAGCAGCCAACAAGTAATCAGCACCTCTGGGAACTCTTTAAAAATTGTTGGAAAACCATAGCAGGTGTCTACTGTACCTCATGAGGCTGACTGACAGAATGTCAAGAGTGCGCAAAGATGTCATCAAAGCAAAAAGTTCCTGCTTTGAAGAATAAAAAATATAAAATATATTCTGGGTTATTTAATAAATGTTTGTTGATTACATCATTCCATAGTGGTTCGTCATAACTGAAGACATAATTATTGTCTTCAGTATTAACATACAATGATAAGCCCAATAACATTGAAGATGAAGCCCAATAGTTCAAATGAAATGTAAAAATTCTTAGAGGCCATAGCAAATTTCAGTCCCTGTCACTTATAACTGTAACACGGCCACACATGCGACAGGCGGTTGCTAGGCAACCCTGCAGCATTGACAATCAACGGAGACGAGCTACACGTGGCCAATAGGATATTTAAGTTCAAAGAAACCAGCGCACGCTGTGCGAACATTAGATAGCACCAGGTACAAGAGCGTGGCTCTGGTATAGGGAAAACGAGAAGTGAAAAGAAAGAAAAGAAATAGAAAAGAAATAGAAAGGGAATAGAAAGAAGTAAAAAGATAGAAAGAAAAGAAATAGAAAGATAGAAAGAAGTAGAAAGATAGAAAGAAGTGAAAAGATAGAAAGAAAAGAAATAGAAAGGAAATAGAAAGATAGAAAGAAGTAGAAAGATAGAAAAAATTGAAAAGATAGAAAGAAAAGAAATAGAAAGAGAAGAGAGAAGGGGAAAGAGAAGCGAAGGTGAAAAGAAAAGTGAATCATAAAGCACTAAATAATTTACCTACTTTTAGGGACGAGAAGTACGGTGGCACGCGCCGACATAAGCGGGCCTTCATTCCTTTCATAATGCTGCGTGGTGTTCACGCGAACCAACCAGTCCCCGGCGAAATAAACAATCCACGGCCCAACGCCCACTCCGAGTCCTGCGTGGGGGCTCCCATACTGTATATGTTAGTATACCGAGGGGTATACTAACACATACAGGGTTCAATACCATATTGAAGCACCCCCTTATAACAATAACCACGAGACAATTTAATGACCTGGATGACTGAGTTGGAGTACCTTTATTTTTTTGCCAAGAGCACAGTGGAGCTAAATGCTGGCCAAAAGCAAATTAGAAAATATATTCCTGGACTAAAACTGAGACAGACAAAAAGCATGGTAATGATCATACAAGAATGTTCTCAACAGCAGGTATAAAACAAGAGTCAATTGTGGCTACACAGAGTTTACCTAAAGCTGAAAGTGTATAGATGCCTATTTATATTGAAATTGCCACATTGCATTTTTTGTGTTTCAAAGATCAGATATTTCATCCATCATGTTATTGACCTCTATTGTTAGACTCATTAGGCCATATAACGTTGACTGTACACATGTAAAACAAACCTTTGTTTCTTTTTCAACAGTTTGCAGCATGACGAGTGTAAGCAGACGAAAGAAAGCGGTGCGTGTGTGTTAGGTCACACCTTTCTCTCAATCCGGCACTCCTTTTTCCTTCATGAGGACAGAGAGATGACCATGCGAGGCCACTGGTCCTCCAACACCCTGGCCATCATCTTCCTCCTGCTCTCGACTTCAGGTACTGTAAGCGCCAGTACATGTACTAAATTTAAAAAAAATATCCAACCAAATTTAACCACATTAAGTTGTATATTTCTATATTTTTTTTATACACCTGCGCAAATGTGTATTAAGTAGATTATGAGGGGTATTCAAGTCAAACCAGGACTTTTGATTCTGCAAAATAACACAACATAGTTATGAGAGATTTCTTTATATAATCGCCTGCTACACTAATGTACTCGTCCCAACGTTTCGCTAGTGCTTGGATAACATAAAGGGAGAAAGTTTCCTCAGTTTGCCAGAACCATAATCAGACTGCCTGCTTCATGTCTGAAACCTCGGCCTCCCAGGAACTCCTTTAATGGCCCAAACATGTGGAAATGGCATTGGACGAGGTCAAAACTGTACGAGGAATGTGTTTACAGTTCCCAAAAACAGATGCATCTCTTCCGCAAGTTGGCGACAAGTTATTCATCGATTTTCAAGGATTAGACCTTCCACTCCCTGAATGTTCATGGGAACGACCTCAGTGGACTTGAGCCACCTCGGCCGAGGTCATCATTCACGGACGTGCAGACTTCTTTAAAACGTTGGCACCATTCAAATGTTTTATTGCGTCTAAAAGTTTCATCACTGTACTGTGTTTGAAGTCTTCTTTAAGTGTCAATCGGTTTTATTTATCTCCCTTCATTTAGGAGAAATTACATCAAGAGTCCCTGTTTGACTCGAATGGCCCTCGCAAATATTATCGTTAACTAATTTGCATCCTAGTTAGTAACAGCTGTCATCTGTACAACATTTATGTAACCAAATACACATACATTATTTGGATTTTTTTTGAGCATGCCAAAAGAACTTCAGCAGGACACAGAATGAAAATCAAGTTAATTGGTTGTTTATATTTTGTGGAAAAAGAACCAACTACATTCATTAAAGACATCACTGGCAGGTACAAGTAAAAATAATAACTCTGAAAGTGAATTTAAAACAGACCCACACACATGTCTAGTTGAGAGCAGTTATTAAGGCCAACTTGTGTCAGAGTCAGAATCCACAGACCATACTTATAGTGCTTGCTCCTCTATTTATTATATATAATATATGGATATTTGGAGCACTAAACAAATACAGATATACTACAGTATATGGCTAAAAGTTTTTTTCACATCTGACCATCACAGCCAGCAAACTGTTTGAACCAAGTAACTGAATAAAATCTCTTTCAAATTCAAATTTTATTTGTCACATACACAGTCATACACAGTATAATATGCAGTGAAATGCTTACACGACCGCCAGTGACCTTAAAAAGAAAATAAAAGCTTGTACGTAAAATAAATATCAATAAAAGGAAGTACTAAAGAAATAAATTTAACAAGTAAAATAAACTGTACAAATAAGGGCATAATAAAATATTGCAAAATATAGAAATATGGGGGGGGGAGTATATATATATATATATATATATATATATATATATATATATATATATATATATATATATATATATAGAATTTAAATTAAATTGCATTTTACTTCACGAAAACTAAGAGGTCCACAACACCCTGACCTCAACCCTACTGAACACAGTTGAGATGAACTGAAACTGGACCCGCCGGCATGGTGGTGTAGTGGTTAGCACTGTCGCCTTGAACCTTCAGGATCCGGGTTCGATTGCATGTTCTCCCCATGCTTGGTGGGTTTCCTCCGGGTACTCCGGTTTCCTCCCACTGTCCAAAGATATGCAGATTAGGTGGATTGGCGTTCGAAAATTGCCCGTAGTGTGTGAGTGAGCGTATGTGCCCTGCGATGGATTGGCACCCTGTCCTGGATGTACCCCGCCTCGTGCCCTAAGCCTCCTGGGATAGGGTCCTGTGACCCTGAATACAGGATGTTATAGAAGGTGAATGAAAGTGAAACTGGATCCTTCTCACCCAACATCAGTGCCTGATCTCACTATTGCTATTATGAATGATCACGAATCCCTGTAGCCACACTTCAAAATCTAGTGGAAAGCCTTTTCAGAAGAGTTTATTATGAAAGCAAATGGATTGGGATGTTCAACAATCATGAATAAGTCTAATGGTCATGTATTAACAACTTTTGGCGACAAAGTATGGTTGTATTGTGTTATAATCTCTGTGTGTTAGGAATTAATTGAGTCAAAGGTTTGGACTACATGTACAGGATCTAACAAACTCACCTTGACTTGATATAAAACATGGGAAAGTCAACAAGGGCATGCTTGATCATGTTAGATCAAAGGACAGATTATCACAATGGTGTTTTATAGAACTTTGGTTGGCTCTTTCTCAACAAGCTTAGAAACATGCCAAAATGATCTGGAAAAGAGTTCAATATAGTTCAAATCTCAAATTACAACTCGGTTAGCTCCCAGTTGACAAATGCGTGCGTGTACGTGGATTGGCTAGGCTAAAACCCCCTAGGTGTGAATATGTGTATGTGCGTGGTATACACCAGTGGATTACTATTCAGTTCTGCAAGTATTCCTGCATCCCACCCAATGGTCCCCAGATATGCTCTGGGTCCACCAATGCTGGGTGGGATTAACCCTATAGCTTTAGGACTATAACTATAGTACAAAATTGACGTTGAAATAGCACTGTTACCTAACTACATGGCAGAAATGTGAGAATCCAATTTATCCTGTACATTATCACAATCAACCCTATAATTTTATCAGCGAAATAAGCCGTTTCCAAGACTTGTTACCTAACAGCATGCGAGAAATGTGAAATCTCCATTCATCCTGTAATTTACCACAATCCGCCGTATAACTTTATCAGTGAAATAAACCATTTCCAAGACAATTATTCTTCGTTGCCTGCGATATCGCATATCCTCTTATATTTTTTCCTGAGGCAGACACGGTAATTGGAACATAGATGGACACAATTATACCAAGTCGTTTGAGGACAGGGAGTACTTTCAAACATCTGTGATTATTTAATATCTTTTAAAAGGAAATCTCTCTCACAGTCAGTCAGCCAGTTATTATGAGCAAAAAAAAAAACACAATCTGCCATTATTATAAAATCATAACCAGGTTGATTAACACGCCCAAAGTGTCTTGCCAGGAAACACATGCTGAGTCGCCGTGTTGGCCAAAACTCTCATGAAAAGATTTTAACCTCTATGAATCCATTAAGCCAACCAGAACCTTTACGTCTAGGTTTAATGAAGCACCAGGTGCAACCAAATGAGTCTCTTCCTGATCTGAATAGATGTTAATATACGTATATAAAAACATCTGGCACATTATACATACTGGGGGGAAAAAAATCCAAGAATGAAATAACAAATACCATATACCTGGTGAGTAAATATAGTGATCTCTTTCACTTTCCTTGGCTTTATTGCTTGGATAATGGAAATTAAAATACTTCACAGTGCCACAGCAGTTTTACCTCCATGAACAGGTTACTCTTGTTGCATTCCAGTGTAAGCATGATGATGGTAATAAGGACGAAGGCAGTCCAGAACAGCAATATGATCTCATATCACGAATTATGATGAATTTAACAGCCTTTAAGAAGAGTTTATAGGGTAGAGATGAGGTTACAGAGCGTCTGATTTCTTTCTCTGTAAGTTCAAAGAAATCGCTGCTGCTCGTGACAATTCCTACAAATTGTTTCGTGAGAGGAAGTGCACTGAAGAAGAAGGACGTGCTCTGGTGGATGTGCCAAATCCAGTTTTAAATAGATGGGGGAAGGTACAGGAGGGTGTAGGCGGTTGAAGGAGGTTGGGGTGGGGTGGGGTGCTGGGGGTGTTGTTACCTCCTAAATCACTTCAGCATGTGTCTAACTGCACCGCTAGCCAATTCTCTGAATGAAACACACATCAGAGCGGTTACCATGGAGAGAAATAGAGACAGGTATTTGAGCTGGCTGTCAGGCAGGTGTCTCTGTACCCAGGCACCCACTGGAGGAACACTTATTTAGCATTCGCTCCATTGTGTGAGAAGAGAAAACAAGTGCTGGTCATGCTGTTAGCACCAAAATACTGCTCTATGTTAATAATCCAGCGAACAAAAAATCAAAACACATTGATTGGTTTTTTCGCTGAAATAGTAGACGAAAAACATGGCTCAACAGGTGGTTTTCATTTCATATGCCTGGCTTTCTCCTTCTGTTCTTTTCTTCCTCCTAAATATGAGATCCTTGTATTAAGGCTTGACTTCTTGCCTGTTTGGTTGATGGATACTCAGCAGAGGTGCTGCCAAATAACTTCCCCTGCTATTCAAGGCTCTTTATGGGGTCAGAGGTGCTCCTGCAGGGCTCTTTGGCTCTCTTGTCTATTAATTTATTACCATTAACAGCCCCTCGATATGCCCGGGCACACAGGTACTGGGCTTTAATGGACATTAACAAGGGGTCAAATGAGGACATTCAATTAGTGGTTTTGTTTCGTAATCATCATGATAATTTCTTTATTACACATAATATAATTTTTGGAATATTTCTCTGATTTGTCATCATTCCCTAAGTATGTGTTTATGAATAACCTATTTTAATGTCTTTGTGTATTAGTGTCATGATTCCGAGTCAAGGGGCGGACGCAGATGCAGGCCTTGAACACACTCCTTTATTTTTTAGTTCACAAAACTCAAACAGAAATTTAAACAACAAAAAAACAAGACTTGGGAGTCTCTCTTTCTCTCAGCAGTTATTCCGTTTCCCACTTCTTCCTTCTCAGGGCGTTCATTCCTGGGAAACATGTGAACAGTTCTCTTTATTAGTTGGGTTGAGTGCGTACTGTGAACAAAACACGATGGTGGATGGACAAGAGACTATGGGGTCGGCTGTTATAAATAAGGAGACACAAAAGGATACGGTACACAGGTGATTCTGCTTAAGTGATAAAGTGCGAGACATACACATGCAGACACACTAGGGGGAGACAAAGTGACGACTCAGTAGTCCGGGGAGCTGGATCTTACTCTCCGAGGCTGCGGTGGACCAGATGTTACAGTACCCCCCCCTCCAGAACCGGCTTCCGGAGGAAGGCGAGGGCATCCCCTTCGTGCTGTCGGAGGGAGCGAGAACCCACCTGAGTGACGGATTTGTTGGTGGGCGGGGCGACCCGGTTGACGGGGCGCTGGGTGATCCGACCTTACCCGGTGGAATTCGGTGATGAGTTCTTGACTCAAAATGTCCCGTGCCGGGACCCAGCTCCGTTCCTCCGGGCCGTAGCCCTCCCACTCAACTAGATATTGTAGAGCCCCCGCTCTCCTCCTTGAGTCTAGCAGTTCTTTGACCAGAAACGCTGAGGCACCCTCTATCTACACAGCCCCGGGGAGTGAAGGTTCCGCTGCTCCTTAATCTAATGGCCCCCGGACCACCGGCCTGAGAAGAGAGATGTGAAAGACAGGATGAATACGTAAGTGCGCGGGGAGTTTCAATTTAAAGGACACTGGGTTTATTTGTGCGGTGATGGGGAAAGGGCCAATGAACCTGGGGGAGAGTTTTCTGCACGGGAGGTTAAGGTGGAGGCCCTGTGTCGAGAGCCATACCCGATCGCCTAACTGGAGCAAATGACTTTCCCTTCGCCGTCTATCGGCATGTTTTTTGAACCGTTGCACTGCTTTGGAGATTTTGGTGTGTGCGTCCTCCCATACTTTTTCCGCTCTTTTGAACCACTGGTCCACCATGGGCACATCGGTGGGAGTGGCATCCCAGGGACATAGCGGGGGTTGATACCCTAGCACACACTGGAAGAGGAGTGGCGCAGGGAGTTTTGTGCGTATTCCGCCCAGGTTAAACAATCTGCCCATTCGTGTTGTCGGCTGCTGCAGTATGCCCAAAGATATCTCCCGAGTTCTTGGACAGTCCGCTCTGCCTGCCCATTAGACTCGGGGTGATAGCCCGACGTTAGGCTAACTGTGGTCCCCAATTTCTGGAAGAAAGCTTTCCAGACCCTAGCGATGAATTGGGGACCACGATCGGAAACAATATCTTCATATGCCGTAGCACGTAGTGAATAGGGCTTCTGCTACCTGGAGGGCTGACGGGAGGGTGCGAAACGGGATGAACTTGCATCCTTTCGAAAATCTATCTACTGCCACTAGAATTGTGGTGTACCCTTTCGATACCGGCAGATCTGTGACAAAGTCCACTGCGATGTGGACTTAACTGACGTCGGTACTGGCCATTGTTGCACCGCCGCAACCTTGGTCGGTTCCATCTCGACCCCCAGTGGTCCTATGTGATAGCCGAGGAATGCCACCTCCCTCTGGTGAGAGACGCATTTCTCTGCCTTCACATAGAGCCCCGTGTTTGCGCAGACGCTGAAGGACGGCAGTTACATGAAGGACGTGTTCTGAATATGACCGTGAGTATACCAGGATATCATCCAGGTATATTATAACGAAACGGTTAAACATATCCCGAAACACGTCGTTCATGAACCCCTGAAACACCGCAGGTGCGTTTACCAGTCCATATGCCATCACATTATATTGGTAATGCCCAGATGTAGTGCTAAACGCCGTCTTCCATTCATCGCCTTTACGCACACGAACGAGGTTATATGCGCTGCGGAGGTCGAGTTTGGTGAAGATGAAAGCGCCTCGGAGTTGGTCGATAGCGGCCGGTACCAGGGGCAGTGGGTGCTTATATTTTACTGAAAAAAAAACCTGCCGAGGCGGGGGACGTGGACCTGCTGATGAGCCCCTGCTGGAGTGCCTCACTCACGTATTCCTCCATTGCCCTGGTTT
Source organism: Channallabes apus (assembly GCA_030522415.1). Taxonomy (NCBI): domain Eukaryota; kingdom Metazoa; phylum Chordata; class Actinopteri; order Siluriformes; family Clariidae; genus Channallabes; species Channallabes apus. Next base: position 27,409,628 of record CM060114.1, read on the forward strand.
CTGCCACTGACAATGGATAAACACGTGAGCAAGGAGGTGTTCTCCCCGGCAACAGCTCGATCGCGCAGTCCCACGGACGGTGAGGTGGAAGTCGTGCAGCTGCCCTAACACTAAACACATCTTTAAAATGCATGTATTCTGATGGTATGTTGAGGGTTACTTGGGCAGTCGGACTTTCAATTGTTGTAGTTTGGACGCGAGAATTGGTCCAATCAAAATTGCAATTGTGGGCGCTAAGCCATGGGAGACCTAGCACGATGGAATGATCCAACCTAGGTAGCACATAAAATTTCAGGTCCTCCGTGTGACCGGGGAATGTTAACCAGAGGGGTGCCGTAATTAATTTAACAGGTGAATGTTCCAAATCTCGACCATCTAGAGCTTTTATTGATCGGATATGGTAGCTTCGACACGGGAACTTGCAGCGAGGAAATTAGGGTAGCAGAGATGAAGTTTCCAGCCGCCCCGGAATCTATCAAAGGAAAAACAAACAACACACTATCATTCACTTTCAATTGTGCTCTTAAACAAAATGGGTGATGGGTACGTGGTGTGTGTAGTGTTACTTCTCGTAACTGGCAGACCATCCCAAATGTGATGGTCATTCCCCCCATAGTACAGGCATAACCCCGATGCTAGGCGTCTTCTCCTCTTGTCGGGGGAGAGATTGGAAGTACTCACGTCCATGGGCTCTGGCCGGTTCGTTTCAGGCGCCACGGGAGGAGGTCTGCGGGGCTGGTCATAATTCCGTGCCTGGGCCGGTCTGGTCCCCGGCCGGGATCGTTGGCTGCGGAGGTGCTGGTCCAGTCTGATCGCCATCAGGTGGATGGTTTCGTCCAGTGAGAGGCCGGTATCCCGGCACCCGAGCTCGAGCTGGACCTCAGGTTGGAGTCCATCTTGGAAGCGGGCGAGGAGGCTCTTCTCACACCAGCCACTCTCCGCAGTCATTACACGGAACTTTACGGCATATTCGGATATCGGGGCGTTTCCTTGTTGCAGCCTCATCAATTTTTCCTGAGCGCCCCTGATCTGGATGGTCGAACACAGCCTTCATTGCCTCGATGAAGCTGTTGTAACGGTACGTGAGCTCCCCGCCTGCGCTCCAGATGGCTGTCGCCCAGTCCAGGGCTGAACCGGTGAGCTGTTGGATGATGAAGCGGATCCGTTGTGGCTCCGTCATGTCCGGGTAGTCCATCAAGTACAGCTCACAGGCCATGATGAACCGCTTCCGCTTGCACCCCTCCGGATCACCTGCATATCTCTCCGGGGGGGTGCGAGCATGATGTGTGTGTATAAATATGCGCAATGTGTGCAAGTATGTGTATTTCCCCTGCCGTCCTGGGTTTTGGCGGGTGTTCATTAAGATGACATAAAGTTGTCAAATGTGTTTTCTTGCTGAAAATGCTTCCATGATTAATTTTCTATGTGGGTTTTGGCAGGCAGCTGCTGTCCTACTTTCAACCATTCTCAGACCAATAGTTAGTGTAATTAACGAATGTTAGAACATCTGTGGTTAAATATAGTGTCACGGCTAGCGTTCAGCGAGAGAGGTCGCCGTCATGGGAGCGTGCAGGAGCGCTATCTCCGTATGCTCCAAAGTCGCCGCTCTGCCCACCGTCAACACTCACCAGCCTGTGCCCGCATGCCAGCGGGGCAACTGCCAACCAGACCTGCACGTGCATCACCTTCCCTTACCTTCCCTTTTATTCCGTCCTCCCTCCTTTAGCCCTTTTCTTACCCCGTTTTTTTCTAAATAAATTACCCTTTTTCCTGTAACACCTCGCCTCTTGTCCGTGTTTCATGGTGTCTCCCGTGCACATAGGGTCGAACCCGTTACAATACTGTAGTTAAAGCTACCAGTGCTGTTACTTTCCATTATCACCACTCATGGACTGCCTCAGATTATTTAGTCGGAATAACTGTTGTGTAATTTTATATACCAGCAGCTTTAACAGAAGTGCCAGCTGCAAAATAAATTGCAGTTTATTTAACTTATGAAGGGCGTTTTTTCAGACACTCAGAGTAAACAGTTTTTTAAAAATTGGTGCTGTAAAGTTTCTATAAGGAAGCATATATTTAGAGTGATTCTGGCATTATGGATGTGACATTTTGTGTCATATTGATAAAAAAAAAAAGTCTCAGATCATGGACAAGCCTATTATCAGTGAATGAATTTTAAATCCACAAAATTCATATGATCAGTAACATCCTGAAAATAGCCAGCATTTTATCAGAATTATGGATTATGTCATTAAATGGACAAACATTTATGAGAGAGTACAGGTTTTCTACAAACACTGTGTATTTTAAAGAGCATTACACTTGTACCATGAAAGGGATGTGAATTAAATAATAATAATAAAAATGTAGATTTGAAAATGTTTGTCATTTTTTAAATAAATTATTTCAGATAAACAATTTCAGATGGAGTTTGGATGTGACATGGTTGGATGTGACATGGTTGTGACATGGTTGAACCCGTCCTGTACAAACTATATAAAGAATACACTGGAATATTGAATTTTACCATTAAAACATTTGAAACAGTAATTAATTAAACTATTAATTAAATAACCAATTACTGCTGACATTTATTTTCTGGACCTTTCCTCTAATTTTCATTTCCTCTCCTTTTCTTTGGAGTGCCTCTTTATGATTTATGATTCTATTAAATTACAAATTTAAGTTTAGTAAATATAAGTATATGTAGTATTTTAAGTATGTTTGGCTTATTTTAGCTTGATAGGAACCCTATAAATTATGCCTACTTTAGCATTTCATGGTAGGGTTAAATTGCCCTTTAATATTTTGGGAGGGAGTCTCCAGTGTGAGCACCTTGTAACACTCATTCACTCACTCTTATTCATCATTTATACCACTTGATCTGTATACAGGGTCGCGGAAGGGGGCTATCCCAGGAGACATATACACAAGGGCACCCTGGTCAGTAAATGTAAGAGATGAAAAAATATACTGTATGGTCTTGCATCACACAATAACATTATGTCCTGAAGTGTTTTATTCCTTATCTAATGAAAGCTTTGATACTATAATAAATACACAACTATAATCTAAACTTCCTCATTTCCAGCCTAAAACATAAAACACATGACTGTAAAAAAAGATTTCTGGACTGGAGAGGGGCTGCGTGAGTTCTTCAGTCCATTCAAATTATCTGTCTATCATTCTTTTATAGCTCTAATCTATATGCAAATGATGTCATGTCTGCAATCCTTCTGTTAAAAACCAGATATAATCTTGGAGGCAAGCAGCTGAGGTTGCAGTCAGACCCAATAGCGAACATATATTTTATATATGAAGGCCAGAATTTGGAACGGACAAGGTGCTGGTCTGTGCCATTTGTCAGATATTACAACATTTGACAGACCATAAGGATATGTCTGTTCTGTGCAATTACTGATGTAGGATTATTTCATGTTTGTCTGGATGGGTTACATGGGTTCATAATTTACAAGTATTTGATCATTGATATTAAATAAAAAGTATAATAATTCCCTTTGGATAATTGCACATGGTCCTATATTGCATCCTGTTCTAATTAACAAAAAAATTATTTAATATGATACTCCAAAGAAAGAAAGGGAAAAAAAGAAAGAAAAATTCCCACACCCACATATAAGACATGGGCTTGTATTTAACACTGAGTCGTACATTTTCCTTCCATTATTTAGTAAAAGACATCTGAAAAACATGTGCTCTGTGTATACAAGACAATCAGACTTACCATTTATTTTGGAAGTAAACCATACTCATCACATGTTGCACATTCATTTTAATATAGACTGAACACAGCAGACTGATTCGTCTAGGCCATTACATAATGCATGTTATGCATTTTATGATCTACCGAAGGGCTCAAATGCATGAGCTGTGATCTTTTATTTATTATATTCAGATTTCACTCACATATGTTCAAATGTGAAATCCTAAAAAATGCTTGTCTGTTACACATTATTTTGAAAGACTCCATATGATCAAAAGTATGTATCTCAAACATCTTTAATTTAACTTTCTTTATATTCTCTCTCTCTCTCTCTCTCTCTCTCTCTCTCTCTCTTAAACAGCTCTTTCAGCACACTTCAGAGTTTGCGAGCCCTACTCTGACCACAAAGGGCGGTATCACTTCGGCTTCCACTGCCCTCGCCTCTCTGACAACAAGACCTACATGTTCTGCTGTCACCACAATAACACAGCCTTCAAGTACTGCTGCAACGAGACTGAGTTCCAGGGCATCATGCAGCTTAACCTCACAACCACCTCTGATGGTTTTGCTCACAAGTGAGTTAAAAAAAAAAACTAAAGAAAAAGGATTATTGTACCAGTATCTCCCACAGTTATTCTTTTTATTTGATTTTAAACTGATGCAACATACTGTATGATGCAGCAAAAACAAGAAACTGAGTTATACTTAACAACATTATCTTACCTAAACTTATTTTTCATGTAGCGCTATAATGATACAAAATTTGTGATTCTATACAATACAATGATGCCTTAAAATGATGTATTGTTTATACACCCAACTTAAACACTGGTTGAATGTTTGAAAATGACTGAATGTCTGAAATTAGTTATATAAGTCTTTAACTTAATTTTTACACATTTCTCTAATTATCCTAATTTGATATTAAAACTAAGATTCTGCCAAAATAATCTTACTAAGGTGCTTTCTGTAGCTTTCTGTAGTTACAGTGTGTTTTAAAATGCTGGTTCTCCATTAAATCATTTAGATTTGTTCAACTTTGAAACTTTTGAATCACAGTATTGGTTGTTTTTGAATAATAATCAATTTAGACAAAAAATGACATATTGTATTAAATCAGTTTAAAGCAAAAGTGATGGACAGAGAGAGAGAGAGAGAGAGAGAGAGAGAGAGAGATGCTTTTATTAACATGATGTCAGTACAATATTATCACTAGCTTGTATGATATTATAGTATGGTAGCATCCCTTAAGATGTTTTACTATGTACTATAACTGTTGGCCTCACTTAGAAATTTTATTGTTTTCCAAGGAAACACACATGAAATTAGTCTAAATAGAAAATATAGCTAAAGAACAAGACATGCAGAAATAGTCAGAAAAATATTGATTTTGAGGAAATTTTTAATGTGTTCCTCAAACTTTGCCTTCATCAAAAAACACCTTTTGCACCAATTACAGCCTGGCAGGCCATAGGCATTCTAGCTGTTTGAAGGTAATCTGATGAGGTTTCACACCATGCTTCCTGGAGCGTCTACCACAAGATGGATTGGCTTGTTGAAGTCTTCCTCTGTACCATACGGTCAAGCTGCTCTGCTGGCCCGTTCATTACAGTTAGAATTCCGGTTAACTTTAATTGTTTGTGAAATGCATAAAATTGTTTGTGAATTAGAAGAAAATTTCTTTATCTTTGGAAAACAAAGAAATTTGCAAGTGATCCCAAATTTTTGAGTAGAAGTGTACAGTATGCACTATAGTGTGCTATTTTGAACTATAGCACATACCATAATGTATCATACTGTTACTGAGGAACTTCAAACATTACAATGGTAATGGTAATGGTAAATATGATTGCACTTTAGTGGGTACTGTCTTAGTACTATAGTAAGTACAACTGTATTTTGTTGAATACGATGGTATTTATTGGGTACCACAGTGGCTACCAAAGTTCAACAGATATCTAATATTGTAGTCACTCAATAAGTTCCTTCGTATTCACCAGAATATTGTGTATTAACCTCAGCATGGTAGTGACACCACATTTGGCAAAATAAAATAAAAAAATAACATGGGACAATGGTGCTATACTATATAAATACATACATGGTATGGTACATAAATACAGTACGTATAACATATTTTTTGACAATATCCTGGCACGTGTTCCATAGTACCATACTACAGCACTATGGTAAAACCATGTACCAAAATGTAGTACTATGTACTATTTTCAACAAATAGGAACCATGGTACTGTCAAAAATATCACGGTACTGCACACCATGGTACAGGCACCTATACCATGTTAAAATTTTTAAGCGATATTAGTTTGTGAAAGCTTGTATTTAAAATAAGAGTGTTCATTTTTTTTTAAACACGTATTGTTTAACTTTCTTCAAAAAAAAAAGAAGCTATTTTTTCAGGAATGAGCAAATGGGCATGATCAAGTTTATTTGTTCAAAACATCTCACATAATATTAGCCTTATTATATAATGAATTACCTACTATATTATGCATTCTATTGAAATTATTGTTGACATATCATATCTTAACACACTGATGAAGCAATGTTTTCCAGTGATATTATGTTAGAACATGCAGCTCTGTCTAGTTTGTGACCCCGCTTTGCTGTATTATAATGTGCATAATATGCTAATAGAGAAAGATTTCCCATTTCACAAGTTTAAAAAAAATAACTAAATGTTTGCCTGCAGGCCTGCATAGCAATAAAGCTTGTGTAGAGATCGATAGATGTTTCTCTCATGGATGCTGGATATAAATGTCTAGTCTGAAGACTGGACATTTATATGTATGCAAAGCATGATTTGTTTTCACATGAAACTAGTTTTCATCACATTTACTGACTTGTTTTTTTTTACTGTGACTATTCAGAATGTGCCAGCCTAATATTAACTCTGCTCATGCCTTTCCAAGTGACGTGCCCTTATTTTTGCTTTGTGGAGTTTAATTAACAAATTGTTTATTCTCTCCAGGGACAAAAGGCATCTTTTTTTTTTATTCATGATGGAAGTTCCACTCAGATTAATCTACTTTTAAATTTTACAGTACATTTTTATTTACATTTGCAGCATCCAGAGTGACTTAAATAAGTGCTTTTAAGTCTCCATCAATAAAATTGCTATAAAGTGAATAACCTGAACATTATACATAAATTGTATATACAGTACCATTTTTTTTTTTTCAGATTCCTCCAATATTTACTAAAAGTAATTTTTATGTTTGTGGTAGCGGTTGTTCTTCTTTAAAAGAATGATAATAATAAAATATAAATGTGAAATTTGGCGAGGGGTGCCCAAAATTCTGTATACAACTATTGATTCACATAATGCCATACTGAATAAATATAGGCCCATTGTAACAGTGACATTAATATTAATTCACCAGTGAAAGATGTGCATACTGTAGAGAGTATTAGCACGATTTTAATAGAATAATCATGTGCTGTATGTACCCATTATTTCATGATATCTGTTTGAGCCATGAGCAATCACATGTACTCGTTCCTGAAAATGAGATAAAAGACCTGTTCATTAAGCAAACATGTAATTCTGTCATGGCATTAAGCAGGTGTAGAAATGCCATTTCACACTTCAGGCTTCAAGCCTCCAGGGCATCCACAGTCACAGAACAGTGTGTGTGTGTACCCAAGCCAAGTGTATTACTCTGTGGAGCTTTCTTTGATGCTAAAGAATATGACCTCTATTTTAATTACATCACTTTGGAAATAAATTAAATTGTTGTTTTTCATTCTTGCAAGTACATGTCTGTTTTCTGCCTAGATGAATTAACCTCTCTACTGTTCTCTTTAGGGATTCACTGCCCATTCTGAAATAATTCATTATATTCCCTGAAAGCTATTTGAAACATCATTTATCGTTCTATTTATTATCTTCTTTCAAATAAATGTTATAAATAAATATCTACTAGTAGTAGGGCAGTAGTAGGGCTAAGTGGTTAGCACTGTCGCCTTGCATCCAGACTCGATTCCCGTCTCTGTCTGCATGGAGTTTGCATGTTCTCCTTGGGCTCCGGGTACTCTGGTTTCCTCCCACAGCCTAAAGACATGCAGGTTAGGCTAACTGGTCTTCCCAAATTTCCCATAGTTTATGAATGAATGTGTGAATGATTGTATGTGTGCGTGTGTGTGTGTGTGCCCTGCGATGGTTGGCACTTGTGTACCCTGGTACCCTGGACATACATTGGTGTACCCTGCCTTGTGCCCTAAGCCTCCTGGGATAAGCTCCAGGTCCCCGCGACCCTGAATACAGGATAAAGCGGTATAGATGATAAGTGAGTGAGTGAGTAGTAGTAGTGTGGCAGCTTAGTGGTTAGCACTGTCACAATGCACCTCCAGGATCTGGGTTCGATTCCCACCTCGGACTCCATGTCCATGGATTTTTACATGTCCTCCCCATGCTTGGTGGATTTCCTCCATGTGCTCTGGTTTCCTTGAGCAGTTCAAAGACATGAAGATTAGACTAATTGGCTTTGACAAATTGTCCTAGCATTCATGTATGAGTTTGTGTGTGTGCGCCCTGTGATGCGTTGCCAGGGTGTACCCCGTCTTGTGGGTCTTCTGTAAACAGGATAAAACACTATAGACGATGAGTGAGTGATAGTAGTAGTAATAGTAGTAGTTAGTTAGTTACCCTCAGAGTACCCCTATGATTGTTTTTGTTACTGTTATTTTTTTAGGTGCAAAAACTTAAATAATGGGTGGGTCATACTTGTGGAGGCAACGGCTCACTATTACAGTTGTTCTCAACAGGTACAAACTTCACATCATCTAGTGCACATCATAAAAGCAAATACTCATTCTTTTGACCAAATAGTGACTGCATTAGCACAGTCAAGTGTACTGATGCCTTTTATTATCTTACGTCATTGTTGATTACGCTGCTTCTCACCTCGAAAGAATAAAGCATTAGGTCATTGGATACACGCCGTGACGTGCGCCGTGATTGGCTGACGGTGGATCTGCGTGGCTTAAGCCGGCGAGTGGAAGCAGGAAGGGTGCAACTTATACCTTGTGTGTGACTTCCGTGCTCTGTTGAATTGTTGGATTGGTGGATTGTTGAACTGTGTTTGTGTGATTGTTGTTGGAGTGTTGGAGTGTGATTGTGTGATTGACTGGTGAGTGATTGACTGTGTGTTGGAGTGTTGGTGTGTTGGTGTGTGACTGTGTATTTGTTTGTTATTTTGTATTTGTTTTGAGTGATTGTGTGTGTGTGTGTTTTTGTTTGTTTGGTTGGAGAGAGAGCCTGTGTGTCGCGCCTTGCCTCTCTCCTTCCTGTTTGTTGTTTTGGGTTTTCTTTTTGTTTGTTTGTGTTAGCGTGGATGGTAGTGTTCCTCCCGCTATTGTATATAGTTTTCTTATTTGTAAATATTGTGTATATATATATATTGTTTTGTTCTTTTTTTGTTTGTATATAGTTGCAAGGAAGCAGTAGGGGTTGAGCGCCATTTTTGTTGTTTTCTCCTGTTTTTGCAAGTACTGTAGCTAGGTAGTTAGTTTAGTTTCTGTATTTTGATTTCTATTTCTTTTCTTTAGTAGTTTAGTTAGCTTGAGGGTGGAGATAGAGGGGGGTTTTGTTTCTTGTTTTGGCTTGGCTCAATCCTGAAGCCCAGAGCTTCCTGTATTTGTGTGTGCGTGTGGATTCAAATAAAAACCACGCACGAATTCTTGGTTGCAAGTTCCTTTATTTATAATAAATTTATTATTTTCTTTGTTGCGTCCCTTGACCCTAGACCGGGGGTCGTAACAAGTACATGCAAAATGGTTGAATCAGTTAGGCTACTCTGCCTGGCCTTTGAATGTGGGAGGAAACCAGAATACCCAGAGGAAACCCACAATGCAAAGTCCACACAGTTAGCCACCTATGCCACACTTACTGTTGAACAGTCTTCCATTTGTCTTTTCTGTATTGCAGTGGCAATCTGTAAATGCATAAGACATGAGTCCTGTCTAATCTCTTGCAATCAGTCTCTCACATACAGTAATGCCATACAGGTAAAGTGCAGCTTTGTACATTTTTAATTATTGCCATCAAAGCTTACGGTATCCATTGTTTTGATCAGTGAAAAAAAAGTATGTTAAGTATATTAAATCCAAGAATATTTAAGTATGCTTGCAGCAGACTAATGACTAGTATTCGTGAAGTTTGCTATTTTGGAACAACTAATTTTGTACTAAGTGTATTTAAGTTGTAATTAAATTGTACAAAAGCACAATTTTAAGTGTATTAAGTATACTTTTGTGTGCTAAAGTGGAACAACTTTAAGTATACTTAGTACACTTAAAGTACAGTATATGGCTGTGTGTTTACTAACGTACATACCTGATAGTAATTAATACATTTTAAGTATATGTTTAATGTATAATAAGTACATTACAGCTATTTTTACTGTGTTACAAATACATGATTAATATACAGTACCATGAGTATATTCTTATTGCAGCAGTAGCATGCTGTTATACTTCTGGCCAATTGCAAATACAAACCGGATTCCAAAAAAGTTGGGACACTAAACAATTTGTGAATAAAAACTGAATGCAATGATGTGGAGATGGCAAATGTCAATATTTTATTCAGAATAGAACATAAATCATGGAACAAAAGTTTAAACTGAGAAAATTTATAATTTTAAGGAAAAAATATGGTGAATCAAAATGTCATGGCGTCAACAAATCCCAAAAAAGTTGGGACAAGGCCATTTTCACCACTGTGTGGCATCTCCCCTTCTTCTTACAACACTCAACAGACGTCTGGGGACCGAGGAGACCAGTTTCTCAAGTTTAGAAATAGGAATGCTCTCCCCTTCTTGTCTAATACAGGCCTCTAACTGTTCAATCGTCTTGGGCCTTCTTTGTCGCACCTTCCTCTTTATGATGCGCCAAATGTTCTCTATAGGGGAAAGATCTGGACTGTAGACTGGCCATTTCAGTACCCGGATCCTTCTCCTACGCAGCCATGATGTTGTGATTGATGCAGAATGTGGTCTGGCATTATCTTGTTGAAAAATGCAGGGTCTTCCCTTAAAGAGATGACTAGATGTTGTTCTAGAACCTGAATATATTTTTCTGCATTGATGGTGCCTTTCCAGACATGCAAGCTGCCCATGCCACACGTACTCATGCAACCCCATACCATCAGAGATGCAGGCTTCTGAACTGAGCGTTGATAACAACTTGGGTTGTCCTTGTCCTCTTTGGTCCGGATGACATGGCGTCCCACATTTCCAACAAGAACTTCGAATCGTGACTCGTCTGACCACAGAACAGTCTTCCATTTTGCCACACTCCATTTTAAATGATCCCTGGCCCAATGAAAACGCCTGTGCTTGTGGATCTTGCTTAGAAATGGCTTCTTCTTTGCACTGTAGAGTTTCAGCTGGCGACGGTGGATGGCACAGTGGATTGTGTTCACTGACAATGGTTTCTGGAAGTATTCATGAGCCCATTCTGTGATTTCCTTTACAGTAGCATTCCTGTTTGTGGTGCAGTGTCGTTTAAGGGTCCGGAGATCACGGGCATCCAGTATGGTTTTACGCCCTTGACCCTTACGCACAGAGATTGTTCCAGATTCTCTGAATCGTCGGATGATATTATGCACAGTTGATTATGATAACTGTAAAGTCTTTGCAATTTTTCGCTGGGTAACACCTTTCTGATATTGCTCCACTATCTTTCTGCACAACATTGTGGGAATTGGTGATCCTCTACCCATCTTGGCTTCTGAGAGACACTGCCACTCTGAGAAGCTCTTTTTATACCCAATCATGTTGACAATTAACTTAATTACTGTTAATTGGTCTTCCAGCTCTTCATTATGCTCAAATGTACTTTTTCCAGCCTCTTATTGCTACTTGTCCCAACTTTTTTGGGATTTGTTGACACCGTGAAATTTGGAATCAACATATTTTTCCTTTAAAATGATACATTTTCTCGGATTAAACTTTTGATCTGTCATCTATGTTCTATTCTGAATAAAATATTGACATTTGCCATCTCCACATCATTGCATTCAGTTTTTATTCACAATTTGTTTAGTGTCCCAACTTTTTTGGAATCCGGTTTGTACTAAAAAAGTACACTTTATGGTTAATACAAATATACTTAATTATATCAGTACACACAACCTTCTATATTACAGTATTGCAAGTATATTACCAGTACACTAAAGGTGTGTAGGATAATTTACAAATGATAAATGTATTTTCTACACTATACCTGTAACATGTTTTTGAAACACATTACATCATTAATTATGAGGCAGATTTTATTAATGAGTTCAACAGATTTAATTTGAACAAAGTTACAAAAAAGCACTACTATAGTTTATTTGTGTTCAACAAAACGTGGTCACAAACACAGACAGACATTAGTATTAGAATCTACAGGTACAGTATTAGTTTAAACCTGGTGTGTTGATTCTGTTACACAGAGACTGAAAACAGGCCGAGAGCTACAGAGCCATTATACCACAAGCAAAGTACATAAGATTTAGAAACAACACATTAGGCAATACATTCTATAGTTTAAAGTATGTACCTAATTACTAATTACCTAACAAAAAACATACAATTTACCTTATAATAATAACGATACGAACTAATGCATACGATGATGCAGCTTCAGCCGTTAATTCAAACTAGAAAGTTTCTGATTGGCTGATGTGCCGCCGATTCTAGTCTCTGGTTGGCTGGAATAGTTCCAGAGTTCTAACGCTGCTGCAGTTTGTGTAAGTGTAGCTTCATTTAAATTCAATTTAATTTAATTCAATTCAATTTATTTGTATAGCGCTTTTAACAATTGACATTGTCTCAAAGCAGCTTTACACAATCAGAAAAATTATTTAAGTTTGTATGGAATGTGAATGTGAGCAAGCCGGGGGCGACAGTGGCAAGGAAAAACTCCCTGAGATGAAACCTTGAGAGGAACCAGACTCAACAGGGAACCCATCCTCATCTGGGTGAAACAGATAGCAGGAAATGATCTGCATTTATACAGTGTGTTAGGTGGCAGGCAGTTCAGCTATAATAGTTGATGTTAATTGATGTTAAAATGGAGTCCAGGTAGTTATTGTAGACTCAGATAGACTTGTAGAAAGTTCCAGTCCTGAACTATCGAATTGTCAAGTCCTCAGAGAAACAGCTGCCCAGTCGAGGCCAGAACCGTCTTCTAAGTAGAGAGAATCATCCCCAGACACCAGACGCTTCCCAAAGAGACACACGGGGCATCCATGCGATGAGACCTCCAACCAGAAGCGGGGCACCAGGATGGGTCAGATAGGTCCGGAGTGCAGAGGGAGTCTGGATCACTGGCAGCTGAGGAACAACATGTGTAGCTCGAAAGAGAGACGGAGAGAGAAAGAGTGAAAGGGGGAGAGAGGGAAGAGAAAGAGGGGGAGAAAGAGAAGAAGAGGAGAGATGGCAATTAGGTATGATCACATAATTTATAATGTGAATGTATATTTACTGTAGAGTGCAAGCAGAGAGTCTAATAACTAGCTTCAGGAATAACTAGCTTCATGACAGTGAGCGGACAGAAGAGTGTGAGAGAGTGCAAACATAAATTATCTTGAATGCGCAAAAATGATTTTCAGCGCACAAAAACGAGTTTGAGAATGCGCGCGAGGGAGAGAGATTCTGTTATACTGACAAGATGGCTTAGCACCTTGATTACCTTTTTGATACACTGTGACCGCTGACATGTTCATTGACATACAGTACTGTAAATATGTATTTTTGAGAGATAGACTTACTATTTTGAACAAGTTACAGGCTTTTGCAGGTAATCCATTGTGTTGGGTTGTTTGTACGAATTCTTTTGAGAAATGCACTTATAGTTCTTTTTAACAGATGTTAAGGACGATTCAAGAAATGCCTCAAAGTACTGTAACTGAAAAAAAGGATATTCAAGTTATGCTTATCTGTTTGAAACCGTTGCCACACCACTTTGTTCCTCTGACTCTAAGCTTACTTGTTTTTGGAGAACAGCATTTCGTCCTACTGTATAAATGTAAATAAAAATGCATTAATTTACCTAAATAATAATGCTCCTGCTTTCTACGTGTCCTGTTCTCTACTAATTGTTGCAGTAATTACACCGCACTGATCGGCGTGTGGGTTTACGGTTTCTTCGTCATGGTTCTGCTGGCTTTGGACTTCTTATACTATTCAGCCATGAACTATGAGGTGTGTCGTGTCTATCTGGAGAAGTGGGGATTGGGCGGTCGATGGCTGAAGCATGCCAGGAACCAGTGGCACAGTGTCGCCGTAGCGCAGGAGGGAGAGCCGAGCTCAGGGACGAGTCTGAGCCACGGCCCTCACCAACAACATCATCCCAGACAGAGTTTAAGAGAAGAGGTGGAGAGTCCTACCCTCTTGACCTTCCAGACCTCCACAGCATGGTGAGTCTGCAGAATTCACGTCAACCCAAGGAAGTGGTGCAAATTTTTATACAGTATATGTTCATATGAAATTATATGAATTAGAACATCATCCTATGGATTGGCACCCTGTCCAGGGTTTACCCTGCCCCGTGCCCTAAGTCTCCTGGGATAGGCTCCAATAATGCAACCTTGATTACAGAATAAATCATAATAGACGATGAGTGAGTGAGAACATCATCCTTAAAATGCTTATTTTTCTATAGAGATCTATCCATTTTAACAATGTTATAAATTTTTTTTCTTAATAGTATCTAGTTTATTGTTTTTTAAACCTGCAAGGTATTGGATCAGGTTTGCGTAGGCTAGGTGGTAGCAAGATAGCATAACTCACTTGGCAGCTATACTTAAAATTTCACTTCTTTCTGCTTAAGTTCATTTTTAGCCATGTTCACTTTTTGCCTTTTTAAAAATAAGTAGTTACAAAACACCTCTAGGCGGCACGGTGGTGTAGTGGTTAGCATTGTCGCCTTGCACCTCCAGGGTCCGGGTTCGATTCCCGGCCAGGCTCGATTCCCATCTCTGTGTGCATGGAGTTTGCATGTTCTCCCCGTGCTTGGTGGGTTTCCTCCGGGTACTCCGGTTTCCTCCCACAGTCCAAATACATGCAGATTAGGCTAATTGGCGTTCCCAAAATTGACCATAGTGTGTGAATGAGTGTGCTCTGCGATGGATTGGCACGCTGTCCAGGGTGTACCCTGCCTCGTGCCCTGAGTCTCCTGGGATAGGCTCCAGGCCCCCGCGACCCTAAATACAGGATAAAGCGGTATAGAAGATGAATGAATAAATGAAAACACCTCTACCTACTTTTTCTTTGGAACAGTAGTGAGTTCAGGGCAAATCAGTTTGACATTGTGGAAAAACAGTTTGTGTGAAATTTGTATTTTATTGTTCTGATAACACATACAATACAATACAGTGTAGTTTGTCCTAGTTTATGGAATAACTGACTCAATCCTGTTGTGGATGTGTAAGTCTTCTCGAATAGCTGTAGTTAAATGAACATTATTTCTTTAATCCAATTGAACTAATTTTGATTACTGATTTCAATGTCATTGTTTACATGGATGCTGATGCAAGATATGATGTGGGTTTCCATTCATCTATCTAGGAACCTCTGTTGTCCAATTAGGGACTGTGGAGGCTAATGGTGATTACCATTGTATTTATTCCCACTTTATGATTGTGGTAGGACCTCGAGTCAACATTTACACACCACAGAAAATTTGGGTTTGTCAATTCTACTAATCTGCAGGTTTTTGATCTGTTGGAGGAAACCAGATTACCCGGAGGAAACCCACCAAGCACGGACCCCATGCATGAGACCCCAAGGCAGGAATGCTAATCACTAAGCCACTGTGCCACCATTATATGGGTTTACCTGCTTAAATTTAATCAAAATCCAACTTTTTTGACATGTACAGAATAAAGTGGTTCTGTCCACTGTGAAGCTTATAATCAAGAAGAAGATATAAGAGATAATCAAATTCGTTCAGTAGAAGAAGAGGACCAAAATGAACCCATATCATGCCAGGGAACAATATTTGTGATTTTTTTCCCTCATCTTTTAAATTAAGCCACAGTCTTAGAAACACTTTCTGCTACTGCAATTTATAAATAGGAAAATCATGCAATAGGACGATTATAGCTCATGATCATGATGAATATTAAATGTGCTAATGCCCCTTTCTCTGCCAAAAACCAGGAGCCGGTCAATGAAAGTCCATCCAAACCAAAGACTGCTGAGGGAGAGTTGTTATTACGGACAAAATGGAAAATTTTCTATCGACACAATAATCGCTCATGCATGTTAATGGAGAGGTATAAGGCCCCAGAGGAGATGACTGTAAGAGCTCCAGTGGCTTTCATGTGAATTGCAATCAGACTGTACATGTCAAAAATAATATTTTATCCAACAAAGGAGAAAACAATCAGATCAAGCATTATCATGGCTATTATTTTTCTATTGAACGAATTACCAAAAGTTCCAATCTGCTCAGTTTGTTTTGTTTAAGTGATGCATTTGTACTCTAATTGGTATATCATGCACATTATTAGTGAAATATTAAGGTCCATGTAAACCAATCGTTTATACAGTTTATCCTTATACAGTCGTGGGGCCTATCCCAGGAGACTTAGGGAACGAGGTGGGGTACACCCTGGACAGGGTGCCAATCCATCGCAGGGCACGCATACACATTTATACAGTACACTCACACACTCATTCACACAATATGGGCAATTTGGGAACGTCAATTAGCCTAAGCTGCATGTCTTTGGACTGTGGGAGGAAAATGGAGTACACGGAGGAAACACAACAAGCACGGGGAGAACATGCAAACTCCATGCACACAGAGGCGGGAATCGAACCTCTGCCACCGTGGCGCCCCATGTAAACCACAGATGGAAAAAATCTATTTAAAAAATCTAATTTTAAACCTACTTGCTAGGTTTTGGAGAAATAACAACTATATCAGATTACACACCAAAAAAATGTATTATGATATTTATAAAATAATGATACATACAGACTTGTAGTATATCTATTTAACAGCGAGGTATCATAATATTGAATCAGATGATCCCTAGTGATTCCCAAATTTAATGTAAATGCAGCACCTGTCAGTTGGTCATTATGTCAGGTGGGTCAAATCAAAAAAAAAAAAAAAAAAAAAAAAAAATATATATATATATATATATATATATATATATATATATATATATATATATATATATATATATATATATATTATATTTGCTGTTAAATTGCTTTCTTTTAGACTTTATTCCTCAAAAGTGCTAAGCACACACTAAAGTTTGTATTGACTTTTGATACTGTATGAATGTAACATCTGGAAAGAATCAAAGCATTTAAGAGACTTTAACATTGAAACTTGAATATTGAGAAATTATTTTGTTAATAAATCTAATTCAGCTCAAGTCACATTGGGGAACCTAAACACATTTTACTCAAGTACTGCCTGTAGGCCATATGTTGCTGTACACAATTTGTCAGCCGACCTCCTACATGTCGATCAGTGAAAAAAAAAGACCACCACAGGACCCACTAACCAAATGCTATTTAAGTTGTGTATCATTCTCAGAACAGCAGTGACACCTATGCCTAGAGAATTTGCCAAGGCATTCTTGTCTGCTGTTGGAAGATAAAAGGTGTTACCATCTGGGACTCAGTCTGTGAACGAAACGTCTATTATTCTGTGCCATATGTTTCATATGTCTGATTTCACGAAGAACATTAATGATGTAAAATATAGATTACTCTGTAGGTACATTTTAAATGTTTTAATCACAGTGCATATTTGCATGTTATTGATGTTTTAAAATCCAGCCATAATTATTCTTGAACATGGGACTTCACACACAATATACGCTATAATAGAAACTTTGTAATCTGAAATCCTGTCACATGGCCACTGA
The DNA here is from genome assembly GCA_030522415.1 of Channallabes apus. Taxonomy (NCBI): domain Eukaryota; kingdom Metazoa; phylum Chordata; class Actinopteri; order Siluriformes; family Clariidae; genus Channallabes; species Channallabes apus. The sequence continues at coordinate 27,427,260 of CM060114.1, forward strand.
AAACTAAAAAAAACTGTCCACAGAACATAATTTACTTCCAAAAATGGCAATAAACCACTTGCTCCTCATTCCGAACGGGTCTGAAAAGTGATCTGAGGCAGGCGGGTGGAATCTAGCTTGAGATGTAATGATGTGTTTTGGCCTTTGAAGAGAGAGGGGGGAAAAAGTGCTCACAGTGTGGAAAGAGATAGATGCACTTCTGAGCTACATTTGTCAGGCTCTTTAAGAAGAAATGTGGAGCCAGTAATATGAGGCTAATATTAAAGACTTATACAGTACAGATCGAGGGAATATTACCATGCAACATTGAATCTTAAATATTCTTGTTAATAATGACTGCACATGGTGCAATTGTCATGACTTGAGACTTGGTCCAAACTATATGTATTAGACTACGGTAGAATTTTATATAATATATATAGCATGTACAGGTATAATATATACAGTATATTTCCACAAATACTGTGAGAACAATATTAAGAACCAGTGCTGAAAATACATCACCTCTGGTCTGCTGAGATTAAATCAGCTAGACGAGACAGTCTCCTAAGATGGACATTAGTGTGTAAATCCGTGTATTAGATAACATAGGATTTATCTGATTCGAAATAACTCTCTCAGTAATGGAGCATTACTGCTGAGGCCTGCTTTCCAGGACAGTTTTTTTCCAAACCTGAGGCGTTTGCTCAGTGCTCAGAGAGATGTGTATGTGTGGTCAAGTGTGAAACCTGTTTTAAAATTTGAGTGTATTCCAAAAAAAAAATAGTCCACCTCAAATCACTAATCTGTTGTTTACTTTAACTGAACACAGATGTGGTCAGAAACCTGTGTGTAAGACTGGGTGCGGAATGTGCAATGTTACGTATATTTAAGAAGCACTTAATTTTCCATACATAAAATATAAGGTTACAAGATTTTCATGCAAATATTAAGTCACATTTTATGGGAATCACATACTATTTATTATTGAAATAATTCCACTATATACATTCTAAGAGTTCCTTAATAGTCTAGTCTCATGCAGACTTATTGAGTTAATTTAAAATTAAGTTATTTAACCAATACACAATAACATTTTGGCTTTCCAGCATTAATTGTGTCTAGCCTGGGGATTTCTCTGAGAAGGCAGAGCTCCCACATCACCAAAGCTGGCTGACCCTCATTCCACTTCAGTATTGCTTAAAAGCTCTTTGCAATGCATTATAAATGAGGGCTGAATCATGTTTTAAACTAGGCCATAGAAGTACAGAAGGATGAAAATGTCACCAAGTCTAAAGCCAGGAGAATTGGACCATGTGCATGAGAGGGCAAAGACCAGTCTGCTACACTGGGTTAGACATTTATCATCCTTATAAGCACGAATATTTAAGATTTGATTAGGCATGATAATACTCTCTGGCTCATCGCTGTAAGCTCAATTGCTCATGCATACAGAGCCCTGTGGAACTGTGGAGAAATGTTTATATAAAATTATCATGCACACATTTTCATTTACAGGTTTTAGATTAAAATAAATTTTGAACACAAGAATTACAAATTTTACACTCAAATAACTGGAGAAAATTGTTTAAAAAACATTCTCACTGTAATGTAATAGAACAATATTATTAATAGATAAGACAAAATTATACGCACCATAAATGTAATATAATGTAATATGTTATCTATCATCTAGTCACACAGGTTAGTTGTGTGCTATGGCCAACAGCAGTAACTGAAATGTTTAAAATGTTCAATTCTGTCCAAACTTGGTCGAGTTTAATCTTAAACATTGTTTTATGAGGCATCGTAATTAAAATACTCTAGACAATGGGACTTTTACCTTTTTTCGGAGGCACTCCGAAAAAGAATCACACTGCCCATTACTGATAGAGTAATAAACTTGGCATCAAAATGATGCTTATTAAACCAGGAATCTACAAAATATTCATTTCCCAAATCTTGCAAAATGTGACTTATTACCTGATTCGATGTGACCGGTCCTATATTTTCTACATTCTCAACTGCTAATGTACAGTACTGTGCAAAAGTCTTAGACCCATGCAAATAACCACTGTAGTGCAATGATGTCATAAAATGTTTAATTAAAATCACACTTTTAAAAGCAGTAAACAGTAATTAAAGAAAACCAATGTCAATAATCAGTGTGATGACTCTTTACTGTAATATACAGTAGTCTCAGATACAATTTGTGCCATTTTATAAGAAAATTACCTTATTTTTTTGGTCAGAAAACTAGTTTTTTACATAATATACTGCTTTCTTTTCTGACCTACAGCATTTTTTTGCTGGGAATCTAATGTTTGGAAATCTGATTTATTTTTTATTTTTTTGTAAAGTCATCAAATAAACATGTATAGCAAAGTTTCTACCAAAAAACAAAGGTGCCCAAGGCTTTTGACCAGTATTGTATGTTGTGTGTAATTGTGTGTGTGTTTGTGTGTATATGACAAGCATTTAAGTTAATATGGCAAACAACTTAATGCAAACTTGCATGCTATGTTAATTGCTATCCAGATGTGAATATAGAATTTAATCCTGCCTAAAGATTATTAAGCAGCAAATAATCACATCACATCACATCACATTACACATCATAGAAAGTCGTATTTACTTAGTAGAGCGCTAAAAGTACTTTAAAAGTACTACTTTTAAAATATATTTCTGTATTTTAAAAAATCTAACCTAAACATACAAAAAATAAACTAATAAAGCTTTAGTACATCTTAAAGTATTAAAATTAATTGTAACATTTCAAATTATAACAATTTTTAAAAATTATATCTATAATAGTGTACTAGATCTCATATCGTAGAAAATCAGGTATAATTGCAATGAACTATGAGAATTAAATCTACAGGACATTATGTGAGTGTAACATTTAGTGTTGAGTTTAGCATCAAGATAATGTATAATACTAGTGCTGATGTCATGGCATATACAGCATATACAGTATATATATATATATATATATATATATATATATATATATATATATATATATATATATATATATATATATATATAGTAAATTTAAAGGAAAGTGTGAATTTTGTGTTTTGTTTTGTTTGTTTTTTTGACTGGCTCCATTTGCAAGAGTTAGAATGTCCTATATATATATATATATATATATATATATATATATATATACTGTATATATATATATATATATATATATATATATATATACTGTATATATATATATATATATATATATATATATATATATATATATATATATATATATATATATATATATATGTATTTTTTATTATAAAGGATGTAATTACAGACTATAATATCTTTTCAACTTAAACACAGTTCTGTGCTAATTAACTAACATCACTGGCTAACATTCGTGTTTCCCAAAGATGTGTCACTGTTGCAATAGCAAAGTCACAGTAGTGATGTCATATAAGCACTTATACAATATCTGTAGTACTCTAGTACTGTCAATAGGCAAATCAGATTTAACTTCAGGTCTGATCTTTTGCCAGGGACAGCTTTTTTCTTTGTGTTAAACATGTTTGTTGTAGTAGTGTCACATAGTAACATCCCACTGGGCAGACAACTCCGATCCGGATCTGACTCAGATCCACTTCGCCTCTGGCAGATCCGCATAGCATCCACCACAGACCTGGATCAGAGTCTTCTGCTACTTTGAATGGAAGAAATTAGCATGTGATTAGATATTAATAGGTTTAAATAAGGAACAAGAAACAGCAATAACACCTGTGTGAACCGCTCTGTGTTATAATTAGATTTATTTTTATATAACCTCAAACAGTAAAACTTTGGGGTTTTTTTTACCTTCTGGACCTAACAGATTCACTTAATGCTTACAGAGTGATTCATTTTCTTCATTTTATTAGTCAGAGCAAATCAAAATCGAATCAAAATTTATTTACAGTATATAACCAGTGGTGTCAAAAGTATTCACATTCATTACTTGAGTAGAAGTATAGATACTAGGGTTCAAAAATACTACAACCCAAGCTTTTTATTTAAGTAAAAGTTTAAAAGTACTGGTTTCAAAACTACTTAAAGTATAAAAGTAAAAGTACCGTGAGGGGCGACAAAAGCATTTTCTATGCTATGGGGGGGGGGGGGGGGCTGGCGTTGTGCGCGTTCTGATCATGTGACGAGGGGGGGCGTTGTGCGCGTTCTGATCATGTGACTGGAGGGGTTGCGCGTTCTGATCATAAAAATAGAGTAACGAGGCTATTTTTAAAAATTTATGACACCTCTGTATATAACATGGTTTAAAACAACACCTTAACAAAGTGTGCTTTACACAAAAAAAAAACATGATGACAGTACTAAAACAATAATAAGAGTGATGTAAACCTGGCTGTTGTTTTGTTCTGATCATCTGTGAGTCAAATGTACAGTACTCAGAGGTGGAAAGAGTAATAAAATTTTGTACTCAAGTACAAGTACTGTTACTTCAGTGAAATTTTACTTAAGTACAAGTAAAGTTACCCTTATAAAAATCTACTCAAATAAAAGTAAAAAGTAGCTCATTAAAAAATTTACTCAGAGTAAAAGTTTCCGAGTTACCTTTTAATTTTTTTAACAGCGGGGGGGATGAGGCATTCTAGCATAGTTCAAAAAAGATGAGCAGATATAAATCTCAAACTATTTGTTTTTAACTGAAGGAACACCTTTGCATAATAAAGCTGTTGTCTTTGGTGTGCTTGAAAATCAAAGTGGTCACTTAAATATGGTGTCTAGGGCCATACAGCAAAAGAATGGTTCAGGGTTCTATTTTAAACTGTATGGAAATGGTGGTATATGGCAGAAAGAACTAGATCCAATCATTAACTGATGAAATAATGAGGTTTGTATATACAAAACAATACACAGACACACACACACACAAGAGGAGGAGGAGGAGGATCAGATTCAGGATGGACCCAGGCCAAAATAATAAACAAAATGGTATTTATATTTAGTAGCTAGATTACCTGCAAAAAAAATAAATAATTCAGGTACCTTCCCGGACTCCCTAAACCAAAAACAGTGAAATTATCTACAAATATATGCAAAGACCAACCAAACCAAAGCGACAAAGCAATAATCAAAGTCAATTGGAGGCAAAAAGTCTAAACCGGAATACACAACCAAATATAAAAACGCCAAAATCACAAACTCTTTCCCGCGTCTCTCTCTGGTTTATATATGGTCGCGCTAGTCGATGACGTCACTCTCAGGGCGGAAGCGACCGTGTGGAAGGTCAGGAAGGTGCCAATGTCAGAAAACTTGGAGTGGAGTCTGGAGCGGCGCGCGACCAGGACATGATACACACATGCGGCGCAACGGAGCATTTATAAAAAGCATATTATTTTATAATTTTCATTCATTTATTTTTTACTCAGTAGCAAATATGATTTAAAATGTAGCGAATTACAATACTTCAAACAAAACGTACTTAAGTAAAAGTAAAATTACAGATTTTAAAAACTACTTTCAAAAGTAGAAATACACAAAAAAAAACTACTCAATTACAGTAACGCGAGTAAATGTAATTCGTTACTTTCCACCTCTGACAGTACTGTACTGTATACTATATACTGTAATTTACTGTAGTAAATTTCTGTCTTATTTTTATGACTACACATTGAATTTATAATAAATCTGTAAAGAAACCAGAAATTACAAAATGTGTTTTTTGTTTTTTCTCCATTTAGATACTTGAAGCTTGACGCATTAGGATGTACTTTGAGCAGCCGAAGCCAAGGAGAAGTAGCCACAGAAAGTTCACGGACTTTTCACTGGGTGACTCGCTCTGGGTTTATATTGTGATGTGGATTTTTTACATTTTATTTTACTTTTTTTTTTTTGCTCCACTGTGATGTTCAGTGAGGAAACCTACTTAAACTAGTCATCGGACCACCTGATCCCTATCTGCGCTACAGGAGAAATGCTACGTATCTCCAACCCTTCAGCTGCAAAGCATCTTGTTGTAAAATGGCTGCCTGGGTTAAAGGGATATGTGTGTTCTCACAACAAATGGTTACATGGATGTCGAGACTGCAGTAAACACAAGACTAACTCTAGATACTGAATGTTCCTTTATACTTCTCAGCAAAAATGTTTTTTTTTTTTATTTATTCAACGATTGTACTGGTTCCTGTAGTGTTTTTGATGTTCAAGGAATTTGGCTAGAAATGTGAAATCTGAGACATACCCAGACAAAACCAAAAAGAAGCATTTTGAGATTCTTTGAAAACTATCATACCACAGTTTGTATCCACGCATAAACATTACTCCTTGACAACGCTTCGTGTACTCTTGCAATACAGCGAAGTACTTCTGAACTACTGAAGTTGAGAATGTCAGATAAAGCAATATGTCGCGCTAGAAAAACCACGAAGACCTACAGTGGATGTCAAGTGTCTGATTGTTTCTATTGAATTACTTGATTATGTGGTAATATTGCCTCAGAGCTTTTTTCTTGTCGTTCTTTAAGCTGGCTTTAGGGTGCATTTACATTGTCGCGAAATGAGACCGTTGATTTGTAGCACTCGAGAGTTAATCTAGGGTGTCTTCTTCTGCGCTTTATTTTTTTTTTCAACACATATCCATAGACGTGGGTACAGAAAAAAGAACAGAAGTACTAAGAAAAGTGATTAGGAATACCTCTTGCCTCTCATTAACGCTAAGATTTTAACCCGACATGACATGACACAATCTCTTGCTTTAGCAGCAATGTGAATGCACCGTCTCTAGAAATCCTGCCGGTAGCTTTATTTCCCATGTGGAAAACATGCACTGACTTAAGGTGAGTTAATAGGAATAGTCAATGAGTAGTTAGTCGACTTGCAATAAAGCACAGTATTGTGTTGCATTACGTTGTGATAGAAAGAAGCTGTTTTGTGATATCGTTATCGGTGTTTTAGGTGACTCTAAAATATCCTCCTAACAGCTGGTAACATACTCAGTGGAACAGTAATGGATACTGTTGATGGTGGTAAGTTGCCTTACAGTAAAAAACTATCGTACACCTAGCACCAATTCCGTCGTAGTGGCACGTGTACTTCACTCCAGGTGTTGTGTGGCAGTGCACCTGTTCTTGATGTGGATTTTTACGACCGTATAAAGTGTTTGGATTCGGTTTTGTCGTTATTGCACTTGTTAACTTTTTACAGTCACGAGCTGAAACGAAATAAAGATCTATCTTTTGCAGTGTGTTCAACATCTGTGTTATCTTTCTTTGTGAACATAATGGAAAACTGAGTGTAAATTGAAAAGTAATAGTTATTTAAAAATATAATTGTACTCCAGCTTTGCTTAGAATGATAAATTAATCAAGATAAATAAAACAGCTGAATTATTACTGACTTTGGATTTATGCTTATCATATTTTGCCTGAATCTCTCAGAAACCTGTTCTAGTCATATCAACCTCAAACTGCAGCTCGCTTCCAGGCTCTTATCCCTTTTTTTTTTTCTCCCTGACACCCACACAACTGTCTGACGCAGGTTAAAGTGACCCAGCTCTCTCTGATTGTTAAAAGCTCCTCTATAGCAGCACAGGAATGGTGCTTATTTCTAGTGCAGAAGGGCAGTCACACCTGCTTCTATACTTCCCAGTAGGAGACGCCTCAGGGGGGGTTGAGATGTGAACAAGAGTCTGGCTTTAATTGGTACCAGGGTTGGCTTCTTCTTTCTTCTCTTTTTTTTTCCTGCCAGGAAGCCACCTCTACGACTCAACCCAGAGTGTCTGGCCCTTTCTCGCAAACTGGACAGCAGTAGATAAAGCTCTCAGTGGATGAGCTCAGTGACATCGTGTTTCTTCTGTCACATCGTTAAAACTGAGCAGCACAAGTGTTGGCGCTCAGACACTTTGTGGAGATGCAACAAAGAGTGAGAACAAATGATTGGTTCTTGAAGAAATGGTGGGCCATGTTTGCATGGCGATTTTATTTATCGTAGGGCGGAGACACAAGGACAAGACAAGTAAAGTGTGGAATTATACAGGATGTTAGGAAAGTCAGGAACTAATAAGAATATTTGGAGCAAAATTCACAGAAAAAATATACAGGAGGCAAGAAAATGCATGTATCATAAAATTTTGAAATTTTTAAAAATAAATATTGAATTAGGCATGTGTCAGTTCATTATTTTTGCAACCATTGGTGGCTTTATTGTGCAGCTAGGACAATATTTATTAGTCACTTTTGGGTCTGTATCATTCCACTTTGTGACTATCCATCCATCCATCCATCCATCCACCTGTCCCTCCATCTATGCATTATTTATTCTGCTTCTCCAGCATAGGGTTACGGGGGGCTGGAGCCGATCCCAGGGACCTTAGTGCACAAGACAGGGAACACCCTGAATATGGTGTCAAACACGCACACCTTTACAAACCCAGTCCTACACTACAGGCAATTTGGAAACACCATTCATCTTACACTTCATGTCTTTGGACTGTGGGAGGAAACTGGATTATTGTGGTTATCAGCACAGATTAAATCATTGGCACACAAAGCATCATGCAGTATATAATCACAGCTGGTGCTCTCCTGCTTGAGTGCAGTTGCTTTTATACAACAGTTCTATAAACAAGAAATTAATATTGACTAAGTGACATTTCTGACACCGCATGGCCAAACGTTCTGTTTATTTTTGCTCTGAAAAACAGAAATAGATCTCCAAAAAGCCATGCACACTTTATAATATGTCAGGTAGCTGAACTAGCAGGAGCTTTCATATTTCAGGTCAAAACCTGAGCCACCCCTCATTTCTTCGTATTTTGCTTTCATGTATTTTTATAGCAGTCTTAAGGATTAGTTCGCCAGGTTTCCAGAAGAACCTGATCAGTTTCAAAGAAACGTTTTTGTTTGTTAAGGCACGTAGTGACTTACAGTATGATTCAAGCATAAAAGAAAACTAACTTAATACACGAAACAGGTGTAGGTGATGACAGATGATCAGGCCGGTCGTTGATTATTATATTGGTGATGCTGAACGCTGAGTGGTTGGAACAGACGAGAGGGGAAATGAGGTTGCTGCTGAGTTACATAAACAACCAGGTTTTGATTCCAGTCTTCCCAGGTAGTCACAGTAAAAGATTTGTTCCCATTTCTATAATTTAATTAAATTTAATCTGAAGAAATTAGGGATGGCTCAAGACTTTTGCACGTTACTGTATATTTCCAATAATATGTTGCTGTGTCATTAACAGTGCTGTAGTAACATTGTGCAAACAGATGGGAGAAGTGATAATGTAACCCAATGTGGTTACAGGAAACTTTGTTTTAACCAATCAGATTAATTAAACCTGAACTACTGGTACTGAGTACTAAGTACTATTATTATTATTATTATTATTAGACATTACAAAAAAAACTAATACAATAATTTTTGACATTTTCCTGTATTTTATTATGAAATGAAAATATACAAAGTATCATATGATTACAACTTTTTCTAGGCATTGTTTTATTGATTTCAAGCTTTAAATTTAGTTTTTCTCTTGGTACATAAATTAGTTTTATGCTTAAAGACTTTAAAAAGGTGTAAAGCTTGAAATTAGTAAGCAATATTAAGAAATACTGGATCTACTGTATGTGACAATACTGATGTTGTCACTTGCTAGGGTATAATTTTTGCAGTGTACAGTGTATGTTAAATAATGAAAATATTCTGCGCTATTTAGAGGCTGACATTTCACTTTTTCAAATATCTCCTTATAATTGTCAAAAAAAACTGAGAAACCTGAAACACAAGTTATTATAGCAGTTTTTATAGCAGTCTTAAGGATTAGTTCGCCAGGTTTCCAGAAGAACCTGATCAGTTTCAAAGAAACGTTTTTGTTTGTTAAGGCACGTAGTGACTTACAGTATGATTCAAGCATAAAAGAAAACTAACTTAATACACGAAACAGGTGTAGGTGATGACAGATGATCAGGCCGGTCGTGCACAGTATTTTCTGTTACATCAGCTCATGTCACTCATGGGGACGTGCAAAAAATTTATAAATATATCATGATATTTCAAGATACATCAGAATTTTTCTGGCTTGTTTTGAGATTATTGATTGAATGTTTGTGTTATCTGTCTTCTACTGGGTTAAAAGTAAATTCAAAGAGTTTTTATAATTTTTTCTGAGCTGATAACATTAACGTGCTGGCTTTTGCATCGATCTTAATTCGTGCAAACCTGGTGTTACTGTATTAAATTGTGACGCAGTGGCCGTGGTATGATGAGTTGCCCACACTTAATGCCTTTACATTTATATAGGCAATATAGTTATATGTAGATATTTAGTTTACAGTCTTTTGTCATCTCTCCCTTGCCAAGCGGGTTGCTCCTTCTGTTCGCTAAGATTGTTGTGCAGCTACAGAAATTGCAGTTATTTGTCACTGCTTCAGGACGTCTTTCTTCCAGCTGTTGTGTCTGCTTCAAAACAGCAGAGCAACAAATCACGCAAACCTAATTAATCTATTAGGGCCCTATTTATATCTCCCTGCTGCGGTCCGCTGTCTCTAGAAAGGCATGAAGATGTTCTTTGGGTGACACAGAGTTAGCATTAAATAGATTAGCTCATTAAGCTCAAGCGGTACTCTTTATTCATGCATTACTGTTTATGTCCTACCCTCCCCATAGGAAACTCCAATTTTAGGAAGCATATAAAAGCATTACAGCACAGTTTCCCTCACGAGGGGACTTGACAAATCAATCTGACTAATATTTGTTTAGAATATACCAAACACACTGATGATGTTTTAATGGTAAAAGCCATTTCTGGCCTATTTGAGGTTTATACTGTAGTTTGTCTTCAGTGACTGGCCACATTTGTTACTTTTTCTATTTAAAGAAATCTTTTCTGAAACCATAAAAAGGTAGATTAATATTAAAAATTGCCCAAAAGGGGGGTCCTAAGTAATATTATATGCAGAGGTGAAAAGTAACGAATTACATTTACTCGCGTTACTGTAATTGAGTAGATTTTTTGTGTATTTCTACTTTTTAAAGTAGTTTTAAAAATCTGTAATTTTACTTTTACTTAAGTACGTTTTGTTTGAAGTATTGTAATTCGCTACATTTTAAATCATATTTGGTACTGAGTAAAAAATAAATGAATGAAAATGCTAAAATAATGAAAATATTATGCTTTGTATAAATGCTCCGTTGCGCCGCGTGTGTGTATCATGTCCTGGTCGCGCGCCGCGTGTGTGTATCATGTTCTGGTCGCGCGCCGCGTGTGTGTATCATGTCCTGGTCGCGCGCCGCTCCAGACTCCACTCCAGGTTTTCTGACATCGGCATCTACCTGACCTTCCACACGGTCGCTTCCGCCCTGAGAGTGACATCATCGACTAGCACGACCACATACAATATAAACCGGAGAGAGACGCGGGAAAGATGAAAGAGGTTGTGATTTTGACGTTTTGATATTTGGTTGTGTATTCTGGTTTTGACTTTTTGCCTCCAATTGACTTTGTTTATTGCTTTGTCCCTTTGGTTTGGTTGGTCTTTGTATATATTTGTAGATAATTTCATTGTTTTTGATTTAGGGAGTCTGGGAAGGTACCTGTATTTTTGTTTCTGGGTTTTTTTTTGTCTTTTTGCAGGTAATCTAGCTACTAAATATAAATACCATTTTGTTTATTATTTTGGCCTGGGTCCACCCTGAATCTGATCCTCCTCCTCCTGGTGTGTGTGTGTGTGTGTGTGTGTGTGTGTGTGTGTGTGTGTGTGTGTGTGTGTGTGTGTGTGTGTGTGTTTGTATATACAAACCTCATTATTTCATCAGTTAATGACTGGATCTAGTTCTTTCTGCCATATGCCACCATTTCCATACAGTTTAAAATAGAACCCTGAACCATTCTTTTGCTGTATGACCCTAGACTGGGACGTAACACCATATTTAAGTGACCACTTTGATTTTCGAGCACAACAAAGACAACAGCTTTATTATGTAAAGGTGTTCCTTCAGTTAAAAACAACTAGTTTGAGATTTATATCTGCTCATCTTTTTTGAACTATGCTAGAATGCCTCATCCCACCCCCGCTGTGTGTGTGGTTTTTTTTTTTTTGATATTTAACAAAAAAAAAAAAAAAGCAGAGCCAGATCAATATACAATCGACACCCACAGCAAACATTTAAACACAAACAATAATCTGTTAATATAAGAGTGAACATGGAAACACCCAAGGGCAAAACAATTCAGCAAAAGAATCACCCCCACTGTTAAAAAAATTTAAATAAAAAAGTAACTCGGTAACTTTTACTCTGAGTAAATTTTTTAATGAGCTACTTTTTACTTTTATTTGAGTAGATTTTTATAATTGTAACTTTACTTGTACTTAAGTAAAATTTCACTGAAGTAACAGTACTTGTACTTGAGTACAAAATTTTATTACTCTTTCCACCTCTGATTATATGACAACCAGTGATGAGTCATTGATTAAATAAAAAATGTATTTTTCTATTGTAACTCTGAGGGGTGTTCAAGTCAAACCAGGATGGAATTTATCATGAATGAATTCGTAAAAATGATTGGCATTTACAGAAGACTTGAAGAACAGTACAAAGAACTTTTAGCTGCAGTAAAACAATTGAATTGTGAAAACGTTTTAAAGAAGTATATAAGCCTGTGAATGCTGATTACGGCCGAGGTGGCTCTGAGCCCACTGCAGTCATTTCTGTGAACATTCAATGATCCTTGAGCATCGACAGATAACTTGTGATCAACTTGCAGAAGAGATGCATCAGTCCGGAAATTGTACACAAACATTCACAAACACCACTTGGATGTCACAGGAATATGGCTGCGAGTTTTTGACACATCACCATACAGTACTGACCTAGCTCCAAGCCATTGCCACATGTTTGGACCACTAAAGGCGTTCCTGGGAGGCCAGCGTTTCAAACGTGAAGCAGGGAGTCCAATCATGGCTCTGGCATATTGAGAAAACTTTGTACCATGACGGTATCTGAGCACAAGTGAAACACTGGGATAAGTGCATTACTGTAGCAGGGGATTATTTAGAGAAATAAAGGCAGTTTTTACTCTCAAAAAAAAAAATCAAATGATTAATATCTGTTTCTCTGATCAAATGATTAATATCTGAATGGGCCTAACCTCATGGTCTGGCTTTCACCATCATCGTTATTTATACACGATGGCTTTAATTTATTATAACAGACAGCTAATCATTTATTTACAGACACCCTGGCATAATTATCTAAGCCTGACTGACAGCTGAAGCAGTCTAAGAGCAGTTTGACCTCTTTACTCACCTTTAAATGAACAATATATTCATTTGTTTGAACATACTATATACAATACCATTTAAAAGTTTGGGGTCACTTACAAATTTCTTTGTTTTCGTTTAGTGATTTATTTTCTACATTCTACAACAATACTGGGGATTTCAAAACTATAAAATAACACATATGGGATTAGGTAATTACTGTACGTAACAACAACAAAAACAACAGTTATTTTAAGACACAGAGGTCGGCCTTTCTGTAATAGTTCTAGCAAGAACAGTATTGTCAAGTGCTTTTGCAAAATCCGTCAAGCACCAGGAGGGTGAGACCAAAACCTCCCTCTGCTGCAGACGAGAAGTTCATTTAGAGTTACCAGCCTGAAAAATGACCAATTAACAGCACCTCAGATTAGAGGCGTAATGAAGTCTTTACAGAGCAGAAGTAGCAGAAACATCTCAATATCAACTGTTCAAAGGAAATTAATGCATTTTTGGACGCCTTCAGCATTCCTTTATAATGTAGAAAGAAATTAAAATCAGGAACCATCATGGAGTTAGAAAGTGACCACAAACTTTTGAACGGTAGTGTACGTAATAATTAGTGGTAGTGGTATTATTCACCCTCTTTGAATCAATCTACCAAATACTACATAATAAAAGGCCAAATAGGACCTCAGGACCTCATTATAGTGTATAATAAATAAATAAAACACCAAGTGAAAATTGAGAGCAAAGCTGAGCCAAACAGTGACTTACAGTGACTTTGTGTCTTCAAGAGACCATTTGCCTTTGTTGACACTTAGATAACTGATTTTCAGTGTTTAAATCTTTTCAAAAGCAATCCCTATCTTTGGGTATTAAGGGATTTAAACGTGTTTGTGAAGCGGAGCTAGACAATGTGACGAGAGAACGAATCCTTTTCGTGTTGTTTATTATCTCCAATGCACATGAATTATTGTGATAACTTTGAGACGTACAATATGTTGAGCATCTGAAATAAAACTCTCTACAACTCTAAACTAGGGTTTGGAGCTGAAACACATTTTCTTCCATGTGATTCAAACTTGTGATTTTTCCCACCTCACTCTACACACAGGGAAAATGCAGACGCTAGCCAGGTACGAATAAAATCTTTTTTATGTGCTTTGCGAGGAGAGAATATGCCAGCTCTTAGCCAAAATGTTGGCCAACATCGAGATGCAAGATATATTAGAAACTATTCATAATAACTCGTTACACAGATTAACTCCTTCACTAAGAATTCATTTGCCCATTTATTTTCCCCTGGTCTGTTGTAATACACCTAACTTCAGTAGCTAATTATGCATTAATAAGTTACACTACCCACCACTTCTTTTAGGGATGGGTAACACACTGAGCATCTAATTGACCAGTTGGTTTGCTAATAAAGGTATCATTTTCCACCCCGTCAATGCATGAATAAATCCATGCCTGACATCTTGCTCACTCCAAGAATATGATATAGTATTTCACTTAATACTACAGCACACCATAATTGCATAATAAAATAAATCAAATGCTATGTTAGTTACTTTTAGAGTTAAACCAGATGCAAAAAAACTGAACTATATTGAAGTCATATGAAATATGAATCCATGACTAAGTTCCATGCATTTCCAAATGCTTAACATGCCTAAAATTAAGACCATAACCTTCAGAAATCAAGACCACTCTTAACTTTAGGCTGCCAAGATGAAATCCAGACCAAGACAATAAAGTAATAGACAGCGAGTAAATACAGACACAAACCTCCAAAGACCTCCAATGGTATACAGCATTCATGACAAAAAAAGGGGGGGGGGAGTCAAAGCCCGCATTTATATGGTTGATGAACATCAAGAAAGCTCGCACACCCACTGATGCTAGACGTCCTGTGTAATCGTGTCTACTGATTGCATCGTACTGTATGTTTGCACGCTACACTTTTTAATAACTTAGAATAAAAAAAAAAAAGTGATACTACTGTACATCAGTGGTTCTCAATCTTATTCCTGCAGGATCACTTCCCTGCATATTTTACTGTTTTTGTCCTTGCTATGCCACACCCACTTCAATTAAGAAAAGGTTGTTAATTAGTTGATTAGATAAATCAGGTGTGCTGGGAGCTGAGAAAGCATTAAAATGTGCACTGGTCTACTTGTGTCTGCTCACACTTTCCCTGATTAACAAATAACCAAAATGATTCTTTAATTATTCTCATTAGCTCATTTGTAAGTGTGATTTCCGAATCTTGCATGCAAGTCTTTAAATTGTCTCGTTCCATGCACTCCTCGTGTTTCTCATTGTCCTAATTTCTAGTTTAACAAATTCTTCCTTTATATACAGTATAAATGATCTATATGACTTTTCAGCCTGGTGAACCAATTATCGCTGATAACCTGGTAATGAACAGTTTCAACTGGTTTGAAGCTGGAGTTCCAAGCCACAGGAGACTCGTTTATTCCAGGCAGAAGTCAGGAAGCAGAAAGAACATTTTAATTACTCTGCTTTTTTAATTTATTGGAGTTCAAATCCATTCAGAAAGCTAATCATTCTAAAAATGGGAGAAGTATGGATCCCTGGTGATTTGTGACCACGTGAAGCCCTTTAAACCAATTGGATGTTGGTGTTTTATTGAAGGCTGTAAAACAGTGATGGATGATTTGAATCCTAAATACAAGTTGTTAAGTAGATGTTTCTGTCCGGCCCCTCTGTAGTCCAACATATTCACACACACACTGGTGCCCAAAAGTATTAAGACAACATATGCCATGTGTTATAGTTCTCCCTTCGCACAAAACAGATGATGTAACTAATAGTTCTTGCCCATCTGGCTAAAGAGTCGTGCTAATTAAATGAAAAAAATAAATATGACAATGTGACAATGGTATTCGCTTCTGGAGCGTTCATGGCCTGGGTTATCTCCAGACCTTAAACCAAAAGAAAACTATTGGACAATGTTTAAGCAGCCAAAAAGCCACCTTCTGTACATGACCTTCAGGAGGAGATCAAGCAGACATGGATTGAGCGAGCGACACCAGAATATTGCGAGAGTCTCCAGCCGGACCTAGCTGGTTTTGAAGAATAAATGCCATCATACTTAATATTCCATGTTGTAAAGCGATTTCACTGCATACAATTATTCATATTATGTTGTTTTTTATGAGAATGTCATTAAAACATAGAATTTCACTTTTGTCTCAATACTTTTGTCTCACCACTACAGTACAGTACAATGTGAATACAGTCAAGTCAGTATATGTAAATACATACATCTCTCTGGGCTCCAAAGTTTACAGACATGCAAGAAGTAAACAGACACCCACAGTCAGAGGCGCTGCTTATTAACAGGCAAGGCAGGCAACTTAAAGTTATTCATTATTTATAAGCTAATGGTGATGAATGCTGTTAAACAGGTCCCCTGCTTAAATCATTGCCCAGAGCCCCAACGGACCCAACAGTCTGTCCATGGTTTTATGATTAAACGTGTGAAGTAAAATTGGTTGCCATTATTTTTACTATTTGAATTATTCTTTTCAGATTAGACAATCTCCATCTTTAAGCCGGTGTAGATGTGATCATGTCAGAACCAGTTTCTGATTCCATAAAGAGCTGGGTTGTTGGTCAGTCTGAGGATGGGTTGTCCCGGATACAACTAGCTAGGAACTCTTCCATTAACAGGATTATTGTTAAATTTAAAGGAATAAAAAAAGAGTAAAAGATTAACCAAGTCACAACCTGGTCATCCTGGGCCTTGTGACCGACGGTTCATCTAAGAATAAAATCTCTCTTACTAAGCCTAGGCGAATGAAGGCTCAGAATTGCTAACTTATATTCTTTTTTTTTTTTTTTTTAAAGGAAAATGCATCAAGCTAACAAGGTTTACTTGGCCTTTAAAAAAGGCAATGGGGTTACCCCCAAGGGCAAATGCTGAGGAGAAATCAGTGGCGCTGGTCTTTTTTGTTGTTGTTGTTCTTTCATTATAAATCTTTCATTATATTTCATTCGTGCACTCTGTAAATCCCTAAAACTAAATCCTAATGAGTACCTTTACATTCAGACATAAGTATTGAAAGCTAATCATATATCACTGCAAATGGCAATTTCTATCTACAGCTCCACAGAAGTGTATAGAAGGTCAGTGCACAGCAGCAGGGCGCTTTACAGCCAATCTGCTCTTTCTGCTCGCACAGCTGGACTCCAAAGCTGAGAGTCAGGGAGGAGGAGCAGGGGAACTCAGTCCAGGCACCCACAGGCATCTGCCCTTTTTGTGCCTTTGTGTTTTGAGGATGTCGAATTGATTTTTCTCTTGACTGAACAAAAAAAAAAAAAACAGGAAAAGCTTCTTTTTCCCACCCAATCAACTGTTTGACCAAAAGCAACATATTAGATCAGGTACTAAAATCAAGTTACACTTTTTTAAGTGATGTTTTTGACTCTGATTATTCAGGTCAGATTTAGATTACTGTATAATATAGTAATAATGGCTGGGCTTGATGCAGTACAGCTGTAATACTGGCAGGTGGACCATTTGAATTATGCAGTGCTGACCTCTAGTGGACAGAAACATAATGACCGTTTTTTAAAAGCTTTATTGGAGGACTTAAGTTACTTATGGAAGAACATTGGGTTGTGCCATATGGAAGAACATTGCATTCACACAATAAAAAAAATCACAGGACTTATGTCATAATTATGACTTAATATCTCATAATTATGACATCCTGATCTCATAATTATGACTTAATATCACATATAATTATTAGGGTTCTGAGAAGACAGGGACAATGGAGCCAATATTGCCAAATTTAATTAGCTTTTATTTCTTTCTTGGATTGAGACACTGGGAGATAATGTCATTGAGTAATTTTCATGATATTATCATTAGTATGTCAACACTGCGCAGGTATCTAAATTGCTTAGGACTGTTCGGGAGGAAAGCACATTCTGTCCTTCTAGAAGTGGCTCTTCTAGATTTTTTTCTGTCATTTTTTTTATTGTGTGAATGAAATGCGCTTCCGTAGTGCCACACTCAAATTGCTGAAAAAATTGTCCCAATCTGAATAGCGCACATTACTTAGTAGGGCTAAAAAAAATGTCACTAATGGCCTACTGTTTTATTACACCAACATATTACAGGTATAAGGGCTTATTTAATGTTAAAACCAAAGGATTTTTTTAAGGGTTCCAGGGTTCCCAGTTCGATCGTGAGCTCAGGTTATTATTCCCGCCATGTCTTTTTGAGTTTCCTCCCGGTTCCTATAATAAACTATGCTAAAATGCCTGTAGGTGGGGATATGCGTGCTTCTTGCCCTATCCTGATGAATTATGATTAATATCTCGTGGTCCTGTCAAGCTCCTGGATTCATGATGACCCTGACCCGGATAAATGTGTTTAAAACTAAATGAGTATTATTTGTGACGTCAACCAAATCTGAAATTAATTTATAATTTACAGTACACAACGTAAGTTGTTTTTGGAAAATATAGTGGAAAGCCTTCTCAGAAGAGTGCAGGTTATTATAACAGCTATCACAGGAGGAATAAATCTGGAAAGGGATGTTCAACAGGAAGCAGAAATGAGTGTAATGGTCAGGTGTTTTATACTATACTTTTGGCTATATATTGTGTCCAAGTTATTTGAGATCAGGAGGTCAGACCCACAAGTCATCCGTGCAGAAAAGACTAAATTGTTCAGAAAAGAAACTGATGTCAACCTGCTGAAATGAACAAAACACACAAATTCGTGTCCACGTGCAATAACTGCTGTTGACCGAAAAGCAAATTTATTTACTGATTTGTACAGAAAGTGCGTCATTTCAAAACGAAAATGTAACAGAAGTTATTATTATTATTATTAATTACAAAAAAAACACTGTAAACAAAGCCTCTTCCATTAAACCCTCAGTTCTGTCTCTGAATGACTGCGCTGGTGCACTTTCAGCACATACGCTTGCCTGAACCTCTTGCCACACTCGGTGCACTCGTACGGCTTCTCGTCAGTGTGGACCTGCATGTGTCTCTTTAGGCGGCACGACGTGAAGAAGCTCTTGTCGCACTGGGTGCACGCGTACGGCCGCACTCCTGTGTGGTACCTGGTGTGCAGCTGCAGGTAGCAAGCCTGCGTGAAGCTCTTGTCGCAGTGTGAGCACTGGAACGGCTTGATCCCCGTGTGGTAGCGCTGGTGTTTCAGCAGCTCGCCGAATGAAAAGAAGGTTTTGCCGCAGTCCGAGCAGAGGAATGGCCTCTCTCCTGTGTGAGTCAGCTCGTGCCGGGTCAGACTCGCTTTATACGCGAACGTTTTGTTGCACGAGGTGCATTTGAAGATTTTGTCCTCGGTGTGGCCGGCTACGTGCGCGCGGAGGATCCTTTCTCTTTTGAAACTCTTCCCACAGTGCGGGCACAGATACGGTTTCTCATTCGAGTGCGTCCTTTCATGTTTTCTCAGCTCTCCGGGGTAAAGGAAGCACCTGTTGCAGTGGGAACACCTGTAGCGTCTCTCGGTTGTGTGAGTCCGCTGATGGGAGAGTAGTGCGCCTTTGTAGGTGAAGCCCTTGCCGCAGCTGCAGTTGTATGGCCTCTCGGGCCGATGCATAAGCATGTGGCGCTTGAAACTAGTCGTGCACACAAAGCTTGAGCCGCAGAGCAGACACTTGTGCTGCTGCTCATCCTCGTGGCCTTGTTTGTGCCTGATCAGCGCTGCCTGGCAGCTCAGTCTCTTTCCACAGTCGTTGCAGCGCTTCAAATCGTCCTCGGGATGCGTCTTGTGGTGCTCGCGCCGAGCGCTGAGCGAACTGAAGCTCTCGCTGCAGTACAGGCAGCTGTACATGCACGGTGCATCGTCCTGAGGTTCACCTTTTTTTAGCTCAGCTTCCTCATCGGATGGACTTCGGGGGCTGGTCCTGAGACCGTGTACGGTCCGATGGCGTCGCAGTGCTTGACTGTAGGAGAAGCGGCGGCCACAGTGGGAGGCGGTACACTGGAAGGGCTGCTCACCCGTGTGGCTGCGCTCGTGCGCCTTCAGCATGCCTGGGTAGCGATAGCCTTTGCCGCACACCTGGCACACATAAGGCTCTTTCCCGGGATCTGATGGAACAGGGTGGACCTTTTTCATGTGACTTTTCACATATCGCTCCTGAAGGTGTGTAAATGTGCACTGGGGGCAGGAGAACAGCTTTGAGGGGAGCTCTGCAAAAACACATAAGAAAACATTGTGTTAAACATCGTGGTGAGATCATATCAACCGAACTCGACTCACTTACACACTCTGAATAATTATGTCAGTGCTAAATGATGATCATGAGGAATTTTGGACTTTTGGGATTACTTACAATGGTACTACTATATGTACATTAGTTTTATGTTTGTATTATGTTTGTATTGGGGCCAGGGGTAGCTCAGTGGTTAAGGCATTGGACTACGGTTCGGAAGATCCCAGGTTCAAACCCCACAACCACCAAGTTGCCACTGTTGGGCCCTTGAGCAAGACCCTTAACCTCAACTGCTCAGATGTATAATGAGATAAAAATGGATAAGAGTGTCTGCCAAATGCCTAAATGTAAATGTATTACCTCTGCATTTCCTGTATAAAAAAAAAACAGGACTAAACTGAAGCTTACCAGCAGAAGCCACATTGATGGCAATGCTATTTTGCGTGTTTTTCAATGCACGTCTCCATTTGTAATAAAGCAATAAGTCTCTCCGGATATAAAAATTTGACTTATCCTGTACAGGGTCACAGGGGGCCTGGAGCCTATCCCAGGAGACTTACAACGTGGAGCCTGCGTGAAGCTCCACCGGGTGCCAATCCATCGCAGGGTGCACACACACTATAAGCCATTTGGGAACGCCAATTTTAACCTAATCTGCATCTCTTTGGACTGTGGGAGGACACTGGTATACCTGGAGGAAACCATCCAAGCACAGAACATGCACACAGACCCAAGGTGGGAATCACCTTGACCCTGGAGGTGCGAGGCCACAGCGCTAACCATTACGCCGCCTCATTAAATGCATGTTTTGTACAAATGCTAAACCAGGTTGTACAAAATCGACAGAGAACTACACGGTGCATGAATGAAGGTTACCAAAAATTTATGACTATAAAAGCATTTATTGATAATGAGGGAGAGATGCCTTGTAATTTATTATAATGCATAAATGCCAAGTACGAAGGTCATCACTGTCAGCTGGTGTTTGGTTTCTTCAATTTTTTTGTTTGTTTGTATTAGGGTTTATTGCCATATCAGCTTGGCAGGCTATTTCATGGCAGATACATATTAAACATTAAACCGATTTATTCGAACCAATATAATATTATGCTATAATGTAAGGAATTTAAAGAGTTGTGGAAAAAGTAAATAAAAATAAATAATAAATAAAAATAAATAAATATCACATTATAGAATGGCCTTAGAGAGAAGAAAAAGACTTTACATAAGGTTCTTCACTTTTGTTAAGAATTGTAGAAGTTTTCTGTGTTTGTCTTGAAGAATATGTTTTTTTTTTTTTTATCTTGTTCTGGTAGAAAAAGTTTTTTATGGTATTAAAACTTGGACATCAAGAGTAAATGCTTTATGGTTAGAGTAGTGCTACAGTGGTGACATTTTGGAGCTTCTTCATCCTTTAATAAATACGTAAATTTATATGGCCTATACGGCACCTTGTATATACGATTTGGTCGTGTTGGATTTCTCAAAGCAGCTTTAAACCATATTGTTTAAATTAGACTCCATTTTAGACTCAAGTCTGCATGTCTCTAAAAATGTGTCAGTTAATGTTCCAGGTAAAAAATAACTCATATCCTCGATTTTCTTTGTTTCACTCCTTTTTTCAAAACGCACCGTTTCAGTGTCTCTAACGTTGAATAAACTGCCCTTGAACAACCCTTTATGGAAGTGCATTTTCTTAGCCAATCAGAACTCAGGGATTGTAAACATCGATATTCAGGTATCGATATCGATATACCCTACTGTATATAGCATTTCCCACTAGTTTGTAGGCTTGGTGAACAATAGAGGGAAGATATTTGTAGAAGGATTCATTCACAATGGCATCCTTAATATTTATCTAAAGTAAAACCTCAGATTGCGAGTAACACGGTTTGCGAGTGTTCTGCAAGATGAGCAAAGATTTTTTTATAAATGTTGACTTGGAAAATAAACAAGTCTTGGTTTACGAGTACAGAGTATCATGTATCACGCATGAGCTTCTTATTTTGACGCCGAGCATCACGTGATCACAACTAAGTCAATGGTTTTTCTCTCTTTTGCGCTGCGGAATTGTGGGTAATCGTCCCCCCTGCTGGGTCTTAGTGCGCGTCTCTTACTGGTATAATCAACATCCGTGCACGCGTGTACTGTTTACTATAACACTGTGACCACGTGTGTGCGTGTAAAACATATTTTATTTTGTGTTTGTATGTGTGAGAATACAGCGCGCATGTAAAGCAAAAGCAAGTCTCATTAGAGAGGTTAAAAATCCATTTTAAGTTTCCATTATTTCTAATGGGAAAATTCTATTTGCATTACGAATTATGCTCGTAATCCAAGGTTCCACTGTATATAAAAGCTAAAACACAATGAAGACCTAAACAAACCTGCTCTTCCTATTAGCAGTTAGCCACTACACCTAGTCTAGCCTTATTTACTGTAACATTTACAGGGAATGTTTTTTTTCTCGTGTTTCTGTATGTTCATGCAGACTGAAAACCCATCTGAACTTCTAAAATGACTAAAAGGTGGTTTGTGAATAATAGGTTAGTTTTTTAAAATGTGCATGAGTAAGCAAAAACAAGTGATTAAGTTAATAAACACGCATATAACAGCAGAGGGACTAGACTTAACCTGTATTTCCGTCACTTGTGACACATCCAGGAGACAGAGACAGCACAGCAACATCCCTTTAAAAGAAACAAGACTTAGTTAGTCCACGATCAGTCCTATTGTATAAAACATTATAACAGATCTAAAATATATACACCTGCATTAGAGCCAAGTGTTAAACAGAAATCAAAAATTTTTGTCATTAATTAAAAACTGTATTCTGACCCGTTCTCTGAGGCGATACATTCTCCATCCATATCCATCACAGTTCCAGAGTTTCTCATAGGAGCGAGCGGTTTCCTCTCTCTCTTCTGCCTTCTGTCCACACCAGGTTTTCGTTTCTGCTTCTGGAGGTTGACCAAAACCTTCCATGTCTTCTTGGGTTTTCGAGCTGATCTCCGGGTGAAAACGGCATCAACGTCAGGAGCGCTCACAGGCACAGTGAGCTCAGACTCCAGAGGAGGTGTGACGCTACGGGACAAACTCTGCGTCTCCTTGACATCACAGTCCAGATGTTGTGAATCTGCAGTCCTGGGTTCAGTGCAACCTACGAATCCATCACGGTTATTATGCGATAAGGCAGATTCTCCTAAATAATTCTCATTCTGTATTTCACTTTCCGGCATGTTTCTGTTAGACTGTGACTCCCCCTTCTGATCGCAATTAGGAACTGAATTATCGCCATCGTCACTATTGTCCTCTTCGGTCTGGTTTGCACGTAATTCGATCTCGGTCCATTCGGATGTGACCACGACGGTCTCCACATCGGTTCCGTCCATTACACACATCTCACTGGGAGCAGGAGGATTGAGACTAGCAACTGAGTCTATTTCAGCCACTCGGTTTCTTTTGCCAGACAGAGCGGTCAGGATGGAGTCACCAACTGGAGGCAATGATGAGGAGGCTGAAAAGGAAAAAACGGAAGGTCCATGTTTATGACTAGCTGAGAGTTAGCATTGTGTTTTTTCCTTTCAGAAGTGGAGGATGCAATAAAAATAAATAAATAATAAAAATACAATCAAACATATGACATCAGAGTTCACCTTCATAGCCCTTAAATTTTGTGGGTTTATTCAATACTTACTGCTAAAAAACATACACACATACTCTGCTACCATACACTCACCAGACACTTTAAAGGTCCCATATTTTGTTATTTCTTTAACAAGTTATCACAGCTCTCATAGCTCTGCCTAATGCTCCAACTGAAATACCCCTCAGATAATGTTTGATTTTTAATTTAAACCTCAAACTACCTTCATTTCCCTCCTCCTCCAAACATGCCATTTCAGTTTCTATGTAAATGGGCTACGGCTGAGCCACGCCCACCAGAGAACAGCAGAGCTGAGTAACAAGCAAGGGGAGGGCATTTTCTTATATGAACACATTACATCACATTAGGAAAATATAATTCGCTTGTTTAACCCCGGGACAATAGAAAAATAAAAAACTTTTTTTTTTTTTGTTTGCACACATTTTATTTTATACACACATACCTCTAGTATCCCAACTGAAGGTCTGATAATGACTACAAGTGAAATTTGCATAATAGGTTCCCTCAGTTCACTTGTACACCTGGTCATTCATGGAATTATACCACTTAGCCATAACATGAGAAATATTAAAACCACCTAGAATTTTGTGTTTTGGCCCTGGCCCCTTGGGGCGTGGTTCCACGGGGTCTCTCCAGGGTGTGCTGTGCTGTCTGGCACCGGTATATTGTCAGTGGGTCCTCTGAGTGCTGTGGGTTGCGGGGTGGGCCCTAGTGAAGTTTGGGCCATGGGCTTTTTGCCTGCTAGTGAGCAGTGGGCTGTGGTGCACTAGCTGTTCTAATACCTTTCTATCATGGCCAGAATATACTATTTTCTTCTGCGTTTTTTTTTTTTTTTTTTGGGGGGGACCTTCCAGTCGGACTGCATGGGCTGGCTTTTAGTCCATGCGGGTATGATCCTGTAACCAGTTTGCAGGTGTATAATTGTGGATCAATGCTGTTCAGTTCACCTGGTGGTGAGTAATGGTATCACGGTTGCTGCCGAGTGGCTGGTTTGAATATTTTTGAAACTACTGATCTTTTTTTTCCTTATATAAATTATGGAAAAAATCTTTTCTTTTCTTTTTTTTAAGCTGCTAGGTGGTAACCTCATTTTTTTTAGAAATCCTCCCTATGTTGTAGGCGTCACATACATCTTTACATTATACAGTTTGGCAATCTGATTACTGAGGTTTTTGTTATTTGCCAGGTTTAGTAGATATAATGGTGCCATAACATAGAAATACGTTTGTGTGTAGTTAATTTGTGCTTAATTTTACCTACCACAAGTATCCAGGTGTCCAAGGCGTTTATGGTGATGGAGCAGTGATCTCAGGCTATCTGGGTTGCTGATGGATTCCTCGCAATCTTTTAAAGCAGAAGACTCAGATCTGAGCCAGGACACAGTCTGAACCCAAAAGAGTACAGAGACATTTTAAGGACACTGTACTTTATAAATTGTTGAATGTCTAATTGGTCAAAAGGTCCAAGATCGAAAAACAGACTTCTTTGGTATTACACTTAAAGAGTCACTGATCGATTGGCCAGTAAGCGTTCAGTCTAACGTATACATCTGATTTTGTGCTAGACAATTCAATATGCTCGTGCTCCTGAGTGAGAAATGTGTTCATCTTTTATTCACAGATCTTTTGTTGAATCCCAGCTGAGGGAGAAGGAGTTGCACACTTGCATTCTTCCATCAATATCGCTGTCCTTCGAGTCTGCTACACTGGCCACAAACAGTGTGTGAACAGCAATGCAAAAAGATGCAGCTAGCTAGCATCATGTGTCTTAATAGAAGCACATGACAGCCTTCGCCCCCTCTCTGGTTGGTAGCTGTCGCTTCATTTTCAATACAAAATAAGCTCTGTTTAGTAACCTAAAGCAAATGTTTAGATTAAGAGAACGTCCTGTAATCTTGCGGCATTTTCGAGAAAATAATAGTTCAGGTTGGATTATGAGCATGCAATAGAGTTTTCCATTAAAGCAATGTAACAAAAATGTTTGTGGATATTGTCTAGATATTAGAAGAAAAAAAAAGAAAACCTAAATCTAACCTGAACGGGCAAAGAAAATCGCAATAATCGCACGCAATGTTTCCCACCTGAAGGAGATCTGGCACTGGCAGGAAGTGCTCCAGTCGGGACAGGAAGTCCCACATCAGTGTCTGAAGGGCAGAGTCATAGCTGGGTCCGAATTCCACTGGAAAGACATTCTACAGAGAGCAGAAAAAGAAAGACAATCTTTGTATGGTACACAGGGTCTCTCCAGACCAGCTGTTCGAATCCAGGAACAATATTCGATTGGGACACAATTGTTGTTGTTTTTTTTTAAAGAATTTTTCTGTCCCGCATTAAATGCATTTTTTTCCTGTATACATTAAATGAGGGGAAAAAAGAAGAAAAAATATAATAAAGCAAATCTTTAGCACTCTCCTCCGAGTGTGTTACGCCGCCCCCAATGTGCGAGCAGTTCAAAAAGAGGTGGTCGGCTGGCGTCACGTGAGGAAATATGTGATAGTCTATGGCCCTCCCGACTGAGTGGTAGTAGTAGCCTTAATGTGGAGCCCCCTAGTGACGTGGAGGAATTGGACACACCTAAATTAGGGAAAAAATCAGGGCAAAATTTAAAAAAATGATCAATTAATTAATTTAATTGGAATTTGGTGCCACTGTACATGACATGGTGTGATACAGCACGCTTCAGGATGCAAGCCGCCAGTAAACACAGACGAAGAAGCGCTTAAATCACCCCCAAACCGGAAGGAGACGCAAACAGTTAGCTGTGTATTGATTTGAGGGAGCGTTCTTTTGCGGGCTGCAAAATGGAACGGAGCGATAAAATTATATTAAAATTTATTTTAATGTGTGCCTTGAAATACCTTTTTTTTTTTTTTTTGCATCTGAGAAAAGGCTTTAAAATAAGAATGTATGACACTGTAATGCACTTAATTCATCTCGGTCAACTTTAAGCTATTCCTTGTATTGTGAATAATGACAATGTTTATTTTTGATAAAATGCTGTATGCATTTAAAAAATTAAAGTTGATTTTTCTAAAAAGAAAACCAATTAATCTTTGTTTCTCTTATATATTTTACATTGCTGTTTAATTAAGCAAAAGTACATTTTATCCGATTACTTGATTAAATTATTACATTTTTGGAAAAATACTTGATTACTAAAATATTCAATAGCTACAGACCTAGTGATGATGATGCCCAGTTTTGCATTACTTTCTGTACGTGCCTCATACTAAAGTTTAGCCCTGGTGTACATTATTACTTTGAAACCGCACAAGGGAACACGATTCCAAGACCTTTACTTTAAAATCAACAAAAAGTGTCAAACCAATGATTTTTTTTTCTTTCTTTCTGATATTAACAAAACAAAAAGTATTTCTGACCTGGAAGAAGTGTTCTCTCTGCTCAGAGTCTTTGGTTAGTGTTTGCACTAGTTCCACAAAACGAACCCATGTCTCTTCTACCTCGGTGCTGTCCACCTGTACGACCGAAAAGCAGCCTGGTTACTAACACACTCACACTGCGAAATGAAAGGAGCGGTTATTCAGTATGCAGATGATAGGATGAAGGTAGTATTGTTAGGTTAAAGGCATTGACTTGCATGTTTGACTAGAGGGAGCACCAACTGAATGCTGCTGAGGTGAGGCTGGATTAGATGTGTGGCCGTTTCATCTCTGTAGCACAGCTCCAAAATTAGCTAGCGAGAAAAGAAAAGAGAAAAGAACAGAGCTTGTCAAGGAATGAAAGTGCTCAAAGTACAGGACAAGGTAGTTTTAGTAGTTTAGTAGCGTAGTATTAAGATAAATTGTATTGTAATGCATTGGACTTGCTTTAAATGGAACTGCTTTTATATCAAACACTCTACAAAATGTTAATATCTATTAAAAAGAACATGCATGTTAATGGTATCACCTTTGCTCGCAAACCCAGAGCAAGTTCAGCTGAATGCGTGGGACTGAAAAGCTCCGGTACAGCTTCAGTAACCAAGGAAACGAAGTCCGCGAGCAGCCCGTACCGCAGAACGTCCTGCTGCTGCATGATCCGCCACAGGACTGCGGACATGAGGCGAACGGGTGGGACAAGGAGGCGTAGAGACGGCAATGGAAGAGGATCTGAAAGAGAGAGCGCACAGGTGTAAGAACATTCAAGTCTCTTTAATTGAAGAGTCTCCACAACTTCAACACAACAGATTTTAAGTTAAAACTTTTGATGTCCTGGTCAACCTGGGACTTTTGGTTGTGCAGAATACCAGCACACAGTCATGAGTGTAAAAACTAGCTATTTTTCTCTCTACACTGCACTGCTCCCAGCGTTTCACTAGTGCTTGGACATCATTAAGGTAGAACATTTTCTAAGTACATCCGACTATCTGCTTCACATCAGAAATGCTGGCCTTCAATGTCCCAAACATGTGGAAATGGCTTAGATGAGGTCAGGACTGCATGGTGGATGTGGAAATAACTCGCAGCCAAGTTCCTGTAATGTGCCTGTCATTGTCTGTGCCATGTACCTGTAACCTTCAATATACAGCATATTCTGAGCTTTCCCATGGAACTAGGACTAATCCCAGGTCTCATACACAAACCTACTGAACCTGCAGCTAAAGCACTCGCATGCCTGGGTGTTCTCTAAATGACATGGAACATGTTTGTGACCTAAAACGCTGTACTGTCATTAAACTAGAAAAAAAACATTTCTTGCACACTTGTTCTTTGCAAAATAATCACCATATTTTTGAATTATTGTGGCTTTTTTTCTTGTATTATTCGTTTATTTTTTCTCAAAAAATAGTACACCCTTATTTTTTTTTTTTTACAAATATTGTGACTTGTTTCTTGTTGTATGACTTTCCTCAATATAATGTGACTTTTTTCCTCAAAATTTTGTGACTTTATTTTGAGAATATAAAGAATATTTTTTCTCTCAAAATATTAAATTTTTTTCTCTCACAATTTTTTCATTTTCAACATATTTAGATTTTTCTCAGAAAATATTGTGGGATGTTTTTTTCCAAAACTTTTTATGACTTTTATCTTAAAATACTGTGACATTTTTATTTTAATATCATTACTTTTTCTTCTTGCATTTTTATTTATTGTTGGATTCAAAATGTCACTTCAGATGTCTTGCATCACTTGTGTGTGTGTGTGTGTGTGTGTGTGTGTGTGTGTGTGTGTGTGTGTGTGTGTGTGTGTGTGTGTGTGTGTGTTAGTGATGGGTCGTTCATGAATGATTCCTTCTTTTTGAACGGATCTTTAGCATTCGTAGCCTCGGACAGTGATTCGTTCATTACCCTTCTAAATTGTCGATTTATCAAAATTTCACCAGCAGTGTCTTCTTGTCTGGAAACTATGTTTTTCTCACAACTTCTCTCCTCGCAAAATGCCCATTTGGAACAATGAACTAATTATGGTTCGTAACAAATCTCTTTTCTTCCCGAGATGGTTCGACAATAACATTTCTAACATTCTTTCTTTGTTTGACAAATCTGGCAATCTGTTGACATATGAGCAGTTCCTGACTCTCTATGGACTTCCAGTAACTACTAAAGAGTTTAATTTATTAATGAGAGCTATTCGCCCCGGTTTAATTATGCTCATTATGAGTCACCTAGCCTATGGTGCATATGAGCTCAGACAATTTAAATTAATGTTAGATGGTATTGATATAACTGATAAAAAAATGCAATAATAAACACATTCGCCAGATTTTTCAAACTCAAAGAAGAATTACTCCCCGAGGGAAATTCAATTGGTGATCCTACATTCAAGAAATTAAATAGCATAAAGCCTGGCTTTTGCCTAATAAACACTGCATCTCTAACAAAATAAAAGATGTTCATTTTAAGATTCTCCACAAAATTTACCCAGTAAACTCAGTTTTATCTAAATATTTGGAAGTAGAGGATAAATGTTCTTTCTGCGCTACATTAAATGAAACTCTGATTCATTTGTTTGTTGAGTGTGAGAAAACAAAATAATTCTTAATTCTTTTAAAAGACCACCACTTGAACCACCTTAATGTGCCTCACTTCTTTACTATTAAAGATATCATCTTTTAATGAGAATGTGGAAAATAAACCGCTTGAATTTGTTGTTAATTATTTTATTTTACATGCAAAATACTTTATACATAAACAGAGAATTAACAGTCCCTCTTTTCCTTCTAGAAATGACCTCAATTTGAAATTCTCTTAAATTAATTAAACTTAATAAGAAGAATAACAGACTTCTAGATTATTATGATATTGTTTTTAATTGAAGTGTCTCTTGCTACATCTTTTTCACGGTTTATACATTATTTCGATCCTCTCATGTATTTTATCCTTTCTTTGGACTTACAAATATATAGTTCTTTGTTATTTATATTTTATTTGTTCTAATTAATGTTTTTTTTGTTGTTATTGCTGCTGTTGTTATTCTTAAATATGTTTTGTATGATTTTTGTATTTTCTCAAAAAAAAGAGTGATTCGTTCATTTTCTATTGGGCGCATGCGCAAAGCATTGCAAAAACCGCCGTATGTTATATACAGGAAACAGAAATGAGTCGTTACTTTTGAGTATTTTCGGTCCCGAGTCGTTCATTCTTTAGTCACGTGACTCCCATAGACGCTATGGACTCCGACTGGAAGATATCAAAGTCAAAGTCAACTTTATTGTCAATTCTGCTACATGTACAGTGCATACATATAGAGAATCGAAATTACGTTACTCTCGCCCTAGTTACAAATAACACTGAAGAGGTTTAAAAAAAAAAAAAAAAAAAAAAAAAAAAGACTTAAATAACACAAACTTAGAAAGGCAACAGAGGTGAGGTAATTTAGTTACTATCCTGCAAAAAGGGACAGTTAACAACACAGAAGGCAGTTATGGAGAGAAACGGTACAGTGCAATTGGAATAGTGCAAGTGTGCTTATTTTAGTTGAAAAGAAAGTGACAAGTGACAACATAATGAGCTATATGAATCAGTAAACAAAATGGGAAATAAATCCAGTGAGAACAAGGAATGTTTTTTTTTTTTTTCTTTTTTTCCCCACCGGTTTGAGGTAGTGAAAGTACCAATGGTGCCTGGAGCACAAAGTGACAGGTGCAAGTGTATGTGTGAGTGAGTGAGTGTGTGAGTTATTGTGAGTGTTGTGTGTCTGAGAGCGCGTGTGTGTGTGTGTGTGTGTGTGTGTGTGTGTGTGTGTGTGTGTGTGTGTGTGTGTGAGGTTTTTGTGAGTGTTTGTCTGAGAGCGTGTGTGTGTGTGTGTGTGTGTGTGTGTGTGTGTGTGTGTGTGTGTGAGAGTGAGTGTGTGCGAGTGTGTGTGAAAAATGAAGGAGTCAGAGTATGACGGTTGGAGAGACCGAGGAGCACAGGGGAGGCAGAGCTGGAAGAGAGTTGAGCTTCCTGATCGCCTGATGGATGAAGCTGTTCTTCAGTCTGCTTGTCCTGGCTTGGAGACTCCTTAGTCTCCTCCCTGATGGTAGCAGACTAAAGAAGCTCTGAGACGGGTGGGTAGGGTCACGGGCAATGTTGATTGCTTTTCGTGTGAGGCGGGTGTTGTAAATGTCCAGGAGGGGGGGGAGAGAGACACCAACGATCTTCTCAGCTGCTCTCACTATGCGCTGGAGAGTTTTCTGGCAGGACGCATTGCAGGCGCCGTACCACACAGTGATGCAGCTGGTCAGGATGCTCTCAATGGTGCCTCTGTAGAAGGTGCGAATGATGGGTGTCGGGGCTCCGGTTCTTCTCAGCTTACGGAGAAAGTAGAGACGCTGTTGAGCTTTCTTAGCTAGTGCTGCAGTGTTGATGGACCAGGAGAGATCTTCCGTCATGTGCACACCCAGAAACTTGGTGCTCCTTACCCTCTCCACGATCGCACCATTGATGGACAGCGGAGAGTGTTGGGTGTAAGTTCTCCTGTAATCGACCACAATCTCTTTTGTCTTTTCCACGTTCAGGGAGAGATTGTTGTCTGTGCACCACCTGGCCAGGCAGCTCACCTCGTTCCTGTAGTTAGTCTCATCATTGTTGCTAATGAGACCCACCACAGTCGTGTCGTCCGCAAACTTGATGAAGAGGTTGGAGTTGTGTGATGGTATGCAGTCGTGGGTCAGCAGCGTGAAGAGGAGGGGGCTCAGCACACATCCTTGGGGGGCCCCAGTGTTCAGCATGATGGTACTGGAAGTGTTGTTGGCGACCCGCACTGCCTGAGGTCTGCCAGTCAGGAAGTCCAGCAGCCAGTTGCACAGAGGGGTGCTGATCCCCAGCTGTATCAGTTTATGAGTGAGCTGTTGTGGGATGATTGTGTTGAACGCTGAGCTGAAGTCGATGAACAGCATTCTAACATAGGAGTCTTTGTTTTCCAAGTGGGTGAGCGCTGAGTGGAGGGCCGTAGCAATGGCATCATCGGTTGAGCGATTGGACCGATAAGCCAACTGGAAGGGGTCCAGGGAGGGGGGGAGGGCAGTCTTGATCTGCTGCATGACTAGCCGTTCAAAGCACTTCATAATGATGGGAGTAAGTGCAACTGGGCGGAAGTCATTGAAACGATTGAAACCAATATGATGGTGAGCTACACATTCTGTTTATTATAACATGTCTTTAGCTGCATTGTAATATTTTCATAACTGGACATATAGCCCAAATTTGTGTATGTAGACGTATTGCGGGGTATTTTTTATTGAAACGCAACATTTTCATTTATTTCTGATCAAAAGAACGAATGACTCAAAAAGGGATTCGTTCATTTTAATGAACGAGATTCAAAGAACCGAGTCACTAAAATGATTCGAACTTCCCATCACTAGTGTGTGAGGGAGTGCTTGCATAAACTCAGCTTAGTTCCTGTCAGTAACCAGGTATGACAGACAGTCTGAACCCTGATATCAGACTTCTCTTCACAGCCGTCGCTAGCTTCTTAGTTACCTACTTAAAAACAACTAATATCTCAAATCATTTTGGAGAAAAAGTCACTTTTTTCTATAGGAAATAAATCTCTGCGCTGTTGTCTAACATCTGTTTCTTACCCTTAGTGTCCTCTTGCCCCAAGACGTCCATCACTACAGCCTTCTTCATCATCTCCTCTTCTCCTGATAAACGTGTGGCTTTACTTCAGAAACGAACAAACTTCATCACACGGCTCCAGTGTTCGCGATTAAACATGACATGACCAGGAATTTAGGTGTTCATGATAACCACGTTGAGCTGAAAACAGTATTTATATAATTTAAAAACAACAACACCGTAAATTCACGGAGCTGTTGAACACCCCCAAGAACATAACCGGAAGTTACGGCTCACAAGGGAACTTGCCTCAGTTTGTCTTACAGCGACACCAGGCGTCCAGATGACCAAACTGCAGTTTTTACTTCTACAGTACATTTGTTCAGTACTGTAATTCAATCCAAAAAGTGAAACTCATATATTATATAGTCATTACAAACTGACTGATGTATTTCAAGTGTTTATTTCTTTTCATTTGACTTACAGCTAATGAAAACCCAAAATTCAATATCTTAGAAAATTTACTTCAGACCAATATATTAAAAAAAAAAAAAAAAAAACTTCTAACTTAGAAATGGACTACTGAAAAATATGAACATGTACATCACTTAAGAATTACTGCAGCAATGCGACCAAAAGGACTGGAGTGTTGCTCATTGGGCCAAAGTCCTCTTTTCAGATAAAAGTAAATTTTTCATTTAGAAATCAAGGTCCCAGAGTCTGAAGGAAGAGGGGAGTGTCACAGGATCCAAGTTGCTTGAGGTCCATAGTAAAGTTTGCACAGTCAGTGGTGGTTTGGGGAGTGATGCCATCTACTGGTGTTGGTCCACTTTGTTTTATCAGGTCCAAGGTCAGCCGTCTACCAGGAGGTTTTAGAGCACTTCATGCTTCCCTCTGCTGACCAGCTTCATGTGGATGCTGATTTTATTTTCCAGCAGGACTTGGCACTTGCCCACACTGACAAGCATGCTAACCTGGTTTAAGGACCATTATATCCCCATGCTTGAATGGCCAGCAAACTCGCCCGGCCTAAACCTCATAAAGAAGCTATGGATTATTGTGAAGTGGAGGATGTGAGACAGGAGACCCAACAACGCAGAAGAGCTGAAGGCTGCTATAAGAGCAACGTTGGCTTCCATAACACCTCAGCAGTGCTGCAGACTGATCATATTGCTGCAGTAATTCATGCACAGGGAGCCCTGACCAAGTATTGAGTGCTGAACATGTTCATACTTTTCAGTAGTCAAACATTTCTGTTTAAAAAAAATATATTTAGTTGGTCTTAAGTAATAATTGAATTTGCTTAAATAATGAATTTTGGGTTTTTATAAGCTGTAAGCCATAATCATCAAAATTAAAAGAAATAAACACTCGACTTCAAATCTCTTTAAGTTTCACTTTTTGAATTGAATTAATGAAATAAATCGACTTTTTGATTATATTCTAATTTATTGAGAAGCACCTGTACTATATATGTTTTTATGAGTTTTTTTTAAGAATGATGAACATTATGAAGTTATTAACAACTTCAAAAAGGTTCTCATGTTTTTAGTTACACTGTACATGATGGTGCGAGAGTCAAGAATTTTAATAAACTTTTAGACAAGACAAACACATGACTTACATCAACATATTCTTATATTCTACTCTTCAATACACTTTATCCATCTGTTAACAGGTTTTCATACTCCCTCATTAAGCAGTGCTTTACACTGAGCTGTGAGCCACAAATTCACTGCTGTCTTCACTTCTTCATCAGAAGTGAGTCTTTGTCCGTGTAGAGCTACTTTCAGAGGACCACACAGATAAAAGTCAGATGGAGCGAGATCAGGACTATCAGGAGGATTCTCAGAGTGTTGGCAGAAGCGTGTGTACAGTACGTGCATGATCACATGCCCTTAGATAGCAGTCCTCTGTGTTTAATCCGAACTTTAGGCTTCAGCTCCTAAATAAGCATCTCACTATAACAAGCACTGTTGTTTCTTGAAGCTTTTTCCTGATAATGTTCCAATACTGACCCACTTGTTATAATGAAATTCCCTGATGTCTGTATAGCCGAGTCACTGGAAATCTTTAAGGGATCTGTTTCTTAATGTTTTTGGGTTAACTTCCAAAAAATAATAAAAATCTTCCCAACAGTGTACGAACAGTGGTACTTCTAGTTAATAACCCAAGTGAACCTGTATATATATTTAATGATAAAAAACTTCAAAGAATTCATGCAGATCATTCTGGTTAAGAAAGTCTACCAAATACCTAAGCGTAACTGTAAAGGTCTCAGCAGGATTTGATCTCTACTTTCCACCAAGCCACTCAAGGACTTGTCAAGACTATTTGTCTGATTTTCAAATAAACCCCTGTATGCAATCAGCTCCTTTAATCTGGATCCATAATGAGGCTACAGCCTTGTTTTTCTCTCACTTCATTAGTGCTTTGCCTCCACGTGGCTTCCTGTATCTGCTGTTGAAGTAAATCACTAATTACACCAGCTACCTGATCCCTGTGTGAGTGATCCCTTATCAGTGCACGTTGCTATAATGAAGGAGAAAAGTGTTCAATTATAAACCAGCATCGCACTCCTTAAATACCCATAATTATCTTTATTCAGAACTGTATAGCCCAAGCAAAAGAAAAAAAAATAATAAACCCTTATATATTCTGTTTCTGAATATAGCAAACCACACATGAAAACATTGTTGTTTTTTCAATTGTACATTCATACCCACCTCATAGGTTAGTTACTAAAGAAAAACAATTAAGAGCTTGAATAGACCGAACACATTACATTGCGAACGCTGTACACATCACTGCAGAAACAAGGGCTCAGAGTCTACTCAAGGTTCCATAATCATATAATTATGTCCACATTATTACATTTCATCCAGGTCTGTCACGAGAGTGTATCTACCACTTCACCCTCCGTCGGCGTGGACTCTTGGACTTCCTCTGTATGGCTGATGTCTTCAGGGCACTTTGTGTTGTCCTCCACTGTGTGCATTCGCATGTGGTTTTTTAATTTAGATGTGCTAGTGTATATTTTGTGACAGTAGCTGCAAGGGTATGCCTTCTTCTGGCTGTGCGTGCGCCTGTGGCGCGCCAACTCTGAGGAGCTCCGAAACTTCCAGGGGCAATCTGGGCAGACGTAGGGCCGCTCTCCAGTGTGTCCGCGCTTGTGCAGAGCCAACTCCGTTGATGTCAGGAAGGTTTTCTCGCAGTACGAGCATGCGAAGGGTCGCTCGCCTGTGTGCATCAAATGGTGCCGGTTCAAGGTGGAAGGCTTGGAGAACTTCTTGTTGCAGTAGCTGCAGGGATACGGGCGCGTTCCACTGTGGCTGAGGATGTGCTCTTGCAAGGACCGCTTGGACTTGAAGCTCTTCTGGCACTGGCTGCACAAGTGCGGCCTTGTGTCCGTGTGCGACTTGTCATGCTTGAGGAGCTCCCCAAGCGACAGGAAGCGCTTGCCACATTGCGAGCAGAGGAAAGGGCGCTCTCCGGTGTGCATGCGTTCGTGTCGACGCATGATAGAGAGCAGGTTGAACGCCTTGGGACAGTGAGGGCAGGGGAAAGGCCTTTCACTTCTGTGAGTGAGCTGGTGTTTCTGGAGGCCGGTTCGGAGCATGAAGCGCTTTCCACACAGGTTGCACTGATGCGGTCGCTCACCCGTATGACTCAGAAGATGACGCTTGACGTCGGCCTGCCGCGAATACGTATTGTCACACTGCGGGCATTTAAACTTCCGCAGCATTCGGTGGCTCTGTCTGTGGACCGAGCGCTGCAATAAAGTGTCGAAACCTTCACCGCACTGTTCGCAGAGATACTGCTGAATGGCGCTGTGCGTTTTCCGATGCTGCGCAAGAGCGGCCGCGTTGGGACTGGCCTGGCCGCAGATGGAGCAGTAGTGGGGAGGCTCGCAGGTGTGGCACTCCTTGTGGTGAGCAGTCAGGGCCCGATAATTGATGAACTGGCTCGAACAAAGGCTGCAGGAGAACGTGGCTTGGCCGTGAAACTTGCGGCAGTGCTTAGTCAGGTCCCAAGAATGCTGGAACGTCTTCTCACAGTGAGCACAACGGAACGGACGCTCGCCCGTGTGAGTCAACTGGTGCCGACGGACATCGGATGTGCGGGTGAACTTGCGGCCACACGTGTTACACACGTGACGAGCGCGAGGATTTCCCGATGTTTCGGCTTTGTGGGTTCCTGGTGCACTTAAATCGTCAGATGAGACCTCGGTGTCCGTACCATTGTGTGTGGTATCGGCTGACTTGGTCTTTTCATCTAAAAGAAATATTTATATTATAACTAAACCACACGGGACAATCTAGGATAGGTGGTCGTGTCAAACTGGGACTTGTCAATTTCGCATGAATGAAGGCGTAAACATGATTAACATTTATAGAGGATTTATAGATGAGACACTTAGCCGCAGTAAAACATTTGAATGGTGCACAAGAAGTGGACCGCCTTGAAAATCGATAACTAGACACCAAATTACAGAAGGCTGGGATTTAGTGCATTAGTGTAGCAGGAGATTATGTAGAGAAAAGTAAGTCCCGGTTTGACTTGAACACCCCTTATATATACATATACATTATGTTGTTAAAAATCAATTGCTCAATCAATAAGTTAATATATCATTATATAAACTAGACACTATATAAATTTGACTTGCAATATTTCATTACTTGCAAATGGCCAAAAGTTTGTATCCCTCATGGTATTTAAATGGGGGGGAACGTTTTTACCACATATTCACCCTGAAATGATATTTCTCACTATTAGTACAATGTTTCTATTTTTGCTCCGAATGATCATAACATTTGTGATGCCATACGTACTAAACATCATCAAATTCCATTTGTTAAATTTTGTCCTAAAGGGAAGCAAACTTTTGCACAGTGTATACACAGTACTCTGATAAAACGTGGAAAATTAACTAACCGTACAATAACTATAGCGTCAGGAGAATTACATTATATACCGTATATTTTAGGATGTACCTGCTATTTCTCCAATATCTTCATTTTTCCTGTAAAAAAAAGTGAACAATTTAAAAGTAAGACAATTGATGAATAAAAAAATATATAAAAACAATAAAATACAGTCTAAAGGATGAATGGTGGAAAAACTACAATACTATTGTGATATCTTTTCCTTACTTCTTTTCTGCGTCTTTTTCCGCTACGAGTTGTCTCCCTCCGTTCTGAACCACCTCAGACGACACTGCACTCTTCCTCGGTCTTCCCCGTCCCCTTCGCACCGGTACCGCTTGCTCCGTGCTCGTTAAAGCCGAGCTCGTATCCTTATCGTGTGTAATGTTATGTTGTTGGTCATCCACCTGACAAACAGAAGTCTGAGTTACATCCTGAAACTCTTTCTTTTGTCTTTCTCCATCAGCTTCAACTCTTTCAGCTTTTATGGATACTGAGCCGTCACTAACCGTGGTGCTGAGACCAGTCTCTCTTTCGCTGATCTCATATTGTGTGGATTTTTCACAAACGCGTCTCTCCTCCTCACTATTGCTCTCCGGGTCTTTGGGAAGTTCGACGTGTTCTTTCACAGTAATCATTTCCTCGTCCTTTGCAGCAGATTGGCCGCTGAGGACCGCCACCACGGAGGCGCTCTCGGTGTGCACCTCGATGCACTTGCCCGGAGATTCTTCAGCTACTTCATCATCGCCCAGCTCGACCTCAGTATAATCGGTCACGATGATGGCTTCGGAGCCCAACTGCCCGAGAGCGCTCTGGCTCAGGATGGTCACGGCGGTCGGCTGGATGTGATAGACCATGGGTTCAGTGGTGACCGCCATGTGTGTCGATGGAGGGATGGAAAGCGATGAAATTATACAGTCCCCTGAGGTAGCAGGAATAGTACCTGAAGGTTCAAGGAAAAATTATTATTAACAAGTATGTGAACATTATGCGTGGCAAGAATTTCATCATGTTTTTCTGAACTGAAACTTAAGTGTCAATCAC
The DNA here is from genome assembly GCA_030522415.1 of Channallabes apus. Classification (NCBI taxonomy): domain Eukaryota; kingdom Metazoa; phylum Chordata; class Actinopteri; order Siluriformes; family Clariidae; genus Channallabes; species Channallabes apus. The sequence goes on from CM060114.1 coordinate 27,466,323, forward strand.
GCTCACAATATCGGCAATTTTATAAAAGTATTGGCGCTGCACTAGTGGCAGACTGTTGCAGTGTAGCTCCAGAAGATCCTGTCCATCGTAGTCGTGTTTTTCCATCATTTTTAGTATTTGTTTTTTTTTTTATTTACTAGCTGTGCCTGCGATTTTGTTTTGGAATTGTATATTTGGAATAATATATTGTATAATTTTGGAACGAAGTAATGATTGATATAAGGGTGTTTTTCGTTTAAATTTCAAATTGGCATATCGTCTCCTCCCATAAGCCTATACGTTACCTCAAGCTCGGGCAAATACAGCTGTGAAAACCCCATTAACATACGTTCAGTAGTCTTCAGACGTAACAGATGTGTTCTATTACTCATCTTACCTCCCCCAAATTATATTTTTGCAAATATCTTCAACGTACAGACATGTCAACATATAAGTTAACTTCAAACTTAGAATGTTTTTCTTTGATTGAATAGTTTTTTTGTTGTTGTTTTTTTAAACTAATAACTTAATCCTTTTCTCATTGATTCTTAACTTTAACCTGACTTTAATATTCTTCTTCACCGTGTTGCTTGTATGTTGTTTAATCTGTGACCTGGCTGCTGTGACATTACAATCTCCCTTTGGGATTAATAAAGTCTCTCTCTCTCTCTCTCTCTTATTCGATGATAAAATTATTGTCCATGTTAATTAATAAAAGTACAAATTAAAAATTAATACAGTATAGGATTAAACAAACAAACAAACACACAAAAATAACAATGAAATATGCTTCTAATGTTACATGGCATTTGAGACATTGTAGTTCACGAATACATTTTAAACACAAGATTAAACACTTATACCCTATGGATGATGACATTTCAGTGTCCAAAGCACAGATATTTCTGCTGAGGTGCTTTGCTTATATGTAGAAACTTTATTCTAAGGTACACTTTACCTAATGTGGAACCTTTGGCCCAGTTTTGAGGCTCTGTGTTGCCGACGACTTTGGGATGCTGAAACAGTGCTTTCAGGTGTTTGGGTTCAGACTGCATGCACTCATCCAGACCAGCAGGAGCAGGAGTGAGCCAAGATAAAGTCTGGAACACATTCGATTTCATTCAGTTCATTTGATAGGTATGCTCTATTAATTAAAATTCTCGTACAAACACAAAGCTTTTAACTCAAAGTTTTTAGACTGTACTATCTAAATATGTAACCATCTGTTAATGCTCAACATGTAATACTCCTCAGATAAGGTATTTTCTAGTACTTCAATCTTATTTGAAAGCAAATTCCTAGCATGCACTGTTCAAAATGTTAGAACATAATTTGTCTCGGGTTCTTGAAAACCACCGCTGCACCTTTTTAAAGTCTGGAACAGGAAAGAGCTTCTCCAGACACAACAGCAGCTCCCACATCAGTTCCTTCAGCGCCGTGTCGTACCGTGAGCCGTACTCCACAGGAAACACCTCCTTCACCAGGAAATAGAAACAAAGAGATCAAGAAAAAAAGAAACATCATCTCAAATGCCTTTAACGTTACTGATAGTCAGTTGGTTTACAATAACAATAATCAGTTTAAGCACCTGAAAGAAATAGGCTTTTTCTACAGGATCCTTCAACAGTGCATGGACAAGTGCCTTGAAGTTAGAAACACAGAGCTCCAAATCTGAATCTATGTCCTGGAAAGATGATACAAGATCAGGACAAAGAAGTATATGCACACATTTCAGTAGATCTGGATTAAGCATGAACATTCAACACAATCATTCAGAACAGTGAACAAACAAAATCGAAGACATGGCTCATGATACGCATCATCAGCAGACATACAGTATACTCACAACAGGGCATCCAGGTGGAATGTCAGGAAGTCTCATTCTGTCCAAGTGGACCTGGACGAGTCTCTCATCCTCAGGCTTGTGTAGCATCTCGAAGATCATCTAAAAGAGAAATCGTTTTACAGCAGATATCAATTTGTGATTTTATTTTCCACATCAGAACAATTGAAATATTCTTTAAATATAAATGTACAGTGGAACCTTGGATTGCAAGCATAATTCGTTCTGGAAGTGGGCTCGTATTTCAAAACACTTGTAAACCAAATCTATTTTCCCATAAGAAATAATGGAAATTCAAATTATTCGTTCCACAGCCCAAAAAAGTAAATACATAAAAATAATTAACACAAAATAAAGTAAAATTAAACAAATTAACCTTAAAAATAAAAAGTTAAAATAAATCCAGATAGATAGGTGCTTCCGTTTGTGTGTGAAGCTAAAGTAAGGAGCCCCTTCCACTCTCCCCCTTCTCATCTTACACAGTTACCCTTATTCCACTCTTTTCACGTGCACACACAACGGAAACATAACAGAGGTCTCAGAGTGCCATGATAGGTTGGATCACTTTCCTGTCAATCAGAGTGACACTAACCCTCCCACTTGAGACAACGCTACCGATTAAAAATACACATCTGAGTGATGTTTTAAGACAATAAAACATATGAATGGTGCAAATGTTTTAAAGAAGGCTGTACGTTTGTGAATAATGATGCCAGCCAAGGTGGCTTGGAGCCCACTGCATTCATTCCAGTAAACATTTAGAAAGTAGAATGCCTGATCCTTGAATACTGACAGACAACTTGTCCCCAACTTGCAGAAGAGGCGTATCTGGCTGTGGGAACTGTACACACAACCATTCACCAACACCACTTGCACTTTACAGAAACCCTGTGCATCTCCTTTTTAGGAGATATTAACGTACAGATGACAACAAGGTAATATTGTTTATTTCTGTATATTTTGGAGCATAATGCATATACAGTACATACACGTACAAAATCAGAGAAAAGCACTAGTTGTGCTTATAGGACCCCACTTTGAGAACCGCTGCCTTTCTTATGAAAGAACGAGGGGAGAAAGTGATGATTTAAAAAATAAGTAGTGTTGAACGAGTGCAATCAGACTAAAGAAGGATATGGCTCAATTGTGTGAACGGTCAAGACAGATTGTCTGACCAAGCAAAAAGCATTGGACTGGCATTGGACTCCTGAAAACAGACTGCTGTGCCAACAACTTTTACACCAATACATTAATTAGATTGCTGACCAATCAGATTTCCTACGCTGCCTTCATCGATCATCGACAGAGATGAAGAGAATCACGACTCCCTTTACGCTTGGAAATGCACCAGTGCTTCCTGCAGCTTCTGACGTTTCAACGACGTCCAAAGATCAAGTCAAGCTGAAGATTCGGGCAGGTTATGCTCACTCACCCGCGCCCTGAGTCCCAGAATGAGCTGAACTCTTTGTCTGTAAGTCAGCAGGTGTGGCACTGTCTCCGTAACCATAGAGACGAACTCCTCCAGTTTTCCATAGTGCACTAGGTGTTTCTGCTGCAGGACCTGCCACATGAAGGCAGACATGAGGCGCAGAGGAGGAACCAGGAGGCGCACAGAGGAGAGAGGAATTCTGAATTCTGTGCAGGAAACACAATCAAAGCATTAATGCACAAGATTAAATACAAAAAAAGCACTTTTAAAAATATATTCACTCCCCCTTGAGTTGAGTGACTCAGCAAACACAATGAAATTACCTCAGAGTGCCAAAAATACACTTACTGCTTTTTTAAAATCCTAATCATCATGCCACATTCATATGGAAGTCTAAAACATTTGCTTTAGATTAATATTAACTCTAACTGAACAAGTCTCCTGGCTAATTCCTCAATCAGGGTCACAACACAGCTAGCATGATTAACAAGCCATAAACTACATCTGTACATATATACCTTCATCCTCCGATTGTGGTAACTGCAGTTTATCCATTGCAAACTCAGCCAATACGGTCAGATTCAGTTATAATATCTTATTGTTAGCCCATTAGCCTGCTAACACGGTTTACTGTAAATGTACTGAGAGAGAGAGAAAAAAACTTCCGGTCTCGACATTTCAAAACAAGAGCACGCTATTTTAACGATAAAAAAAATCCCCCCCAAATCCTTCTCTTAAATATATCCGTAATTGTATAGTGAAGGGCACCACTACTGAGTGTAAAATTAAATATTATTTCATATTGTAAAAAGTGTAAAGCGAACACAAGCTCGTTTATCACTGTTACGTTATAGGTTAGTCACAATGTCAAATTAAAAGTCTCACAAACGTCGCAGTTAATTATACGGGGGGGGGGGGGGGGGCAGTGTATAATTAGGGCCAAGCCCTATAGTTTGCGCAGGACACTCTTGTTTTCCTAAGGATTATTAGGGTCCAAGCACTATAGGGTTGGTTTCCTAGGGATTTTTGGTGTCTTAACATGCTCAAAAACTAAAAAAAATTGGCAAACAGGTTCAAATCTGCTGCCATTAGGATGCCTGAGAGTTGCATGGCCCGGGGCCCTCAGGGGCCCTCACACGAGACACTTTGCTGCATAGCTCACACACACTTGCATGTATGCACACGAAACTCGGTACACATTTAGAGCTCATTGAGCAGCAACTTTTGCACTATTTTGGGTAATTTGCAAAAATGCATCCAATGGAATTTGAAACACATAGGGAATTAATACAGTTACCACCACCCCAGGCCAATATGATCTCAACACATTCAAGATGCAAAATTGCGAAGGGATTTTTGATATCTCAAACTGTTCAGCCGTGGCGATGCTTTCAAATTATGGCACATAAAAAGGAAGAGGAAGTGGCTAATAACTTCTGTGTACATTAAGTTATGTACATGGAACCTTAGGATTATGTTAAGAGTAGAAAGCTGATCACATGATATTAAAACAATGACTCTAAGTCATAGCACCGCCATTCAAAATCAGACACAATTATTTGAAGACATGGCTGATGTGAAACTGTATAGGATTTTCTGATGTGTTTGTGTTGCTATGGCAAGGTATTAATATAAGGAGAACTTATGTTCTTATTTCTTACAAGTAGAAAGTCCTAATGTTTCAAAACATTTTACATAGAAAGAACAACTAGTTTGCTTAGTTTCATGATTTTGGTGATCAAATGGCTTACAACAATATTTTACATTTATGAGCCAATTGTAAAATATAGACATGGTTTTGGCCTGATTTCTGCAGTACTAAACTGTCTCCACTAGATGAAGGTATTTCCTCTTGTCTATCAAGAGAGAGCAGGGAACAGGTGGAAGAAAATTTGGAGAGGTGGAGGTATGCTCTGGAAAGCAGAGGAATGAAGGTTAGCCGCAGCAAGACGGAATACATGTGTGAATGAGAGGAACCCAAGAGGAACAGTGAGGATACAGGGAGCAGAGGTAAAGAAGGTGCAGGACATTAAGTACTTAGAGTCGGAGAGTGTGGAAAGGAGGTGAAGAGACGGGTACAGGCAGGTTGGAATGGGTGGAGAAAAGTTTCAGGTGTGTTGTGCGATAAAAGAGTATCAGCGAGAATGAAAGGAAAGGTGTACAGGACAGTGGTGAGACCAGCGATGCTCTACGGATTAGAGACAGTGGCACTGAAGAAAAGACAGGAGGCAGTGCTAGAGGTAGCAGAGCTGAAGATGTTGAAGTTCTCCTTGGGAGTGACAAGGATGGATAGGATCAAGAATGAGTTCATCAGAGGGACAACCCATGTTAGATGTTTTGGAGATAAAGTCAGAGAGGCCAGATTGAGGTGGTTTGGAAGTGTTCAGAGTTGAGACTGTGAATATATCGGTAGAAGGATGCTGAGGTTGGAATTGCCAGGCAGGAGGTCTAGAGGAAGACCAAAGAGGAGATTTATGGATGCAGTGAGAGAGTACATGAAGTTAGTTGGTGTGAGAGAAGAGGATGCAGAGGATGGGGTTAGATGGAGGCAGATGATTCGCTTTGGCGACCCCTGAAAGGGAACAGCCGAAAGACAAAGAAGAATTTGTGATATAAGTACTAAGAGTTTTGAAAATGTACCAAACCAATAAAAACAATGAATAATGACAAACAAGATAAGAATAATTCATTATTTGATGCAGTGAAATTTCTATACAACATTTAATATGTAGTATAAAGTTCTTTATTCTTTAAAACCTGCTGTATTCGGCTGGTCATAGAGTAAAAACAAGACATCTGCAGTTCTCTGGTGTCAATCACACAAATAATGTCTGTTTAATTTGCTTGCTGAAGATTATGCACAGAAATTTGCCACAGACCAAATTTTAGCTAGTCTTGTGCAGAGCTGCAGAACCAGCTTCAGAAAGTAAAATGGGCATAACTAATAATCAGTGACACCCAACCTGTATTGTGCACTGGGAGAACTACAGTATAATACATGGCATATATTGTATTCATATTTTTGGCCACTGCTGTATTATCTCTCTCACACATACACACACACGAGAGAGAAATTGCACGATCCCTGCTTATACCAAAATGGCACAGTTTACGTATATGCACTGCAATATGAGCATGGCTAAACTCTGAATCTGTCTCTTCTCTTTTTTCATCCCTATATAATTAAATCTATTGTTCCTGTTGTTTTTGTTCCAATTAGTTTTGCAATAATCTTTCTTACATTTAGTACTGTTTATGATGCACGTCCCAGTGAAGCCTACTGTAACTAACCTGACATGAGTAAGAAACAGAACCCTATCTTGATCAGCTGTTCAGTTTCCTTTGATTGTTCTTTTTGAAATAGACCAGAAAGCTTCCGGCTTTGCGTGCAATGCCTAATTCCTCCCCTCTCCCCTCCCTCAGTGCATGTAAAGTTCCGCTCCATAACTCTCTTAATCTATCTGATGCTTTGCTAAAAAAACACCTCTACCTCAAGGCGAAAATGTTAGAGTTAAGCTTAAATATGCAGACCCATACGATGTTCTTCCCCAACTTGTTGAACAACGCTGGAAGCATAAAATTGTCAAGAATGTTCGTTGAAGCGTTTTTCTTTCAATTGAATCAAGAGGTCCAAACCCGCTCCAGCATGACAATGTGCTCTACAGTGCACTCTATTTCCCTAGCCTTATATCCAAATGACTACAGCCCAGTTGACTCCCTCTGCCACTGATGAATGCCAGAAGTCTGACTAGAACCAGAAAATCTGAGCACATCACACCAGTCCTCAGGTCCTTACACTGGCTTCCTGTAACATTTAGGATAGATTTTAAAGTACTTTTACTCCTTTATAAATCAATCAATGGCCTAGGACCTAAATATATTGCAGATATGATCACTGAATATAAACCTAACAGACGACTCAGATCGGTAGGATCGAGTCAGGTAGAAATACCAAGGGTTCACATGAAACAAAGGGAGTCCACTTTTAGTCATTATGCTGCCCGCAGTTGGAACCAGCTTCCAGATGAGATCAGATGTACTAAAACATTAAAACTCATCTGATTAGCTCTGGATTTATTGAATGAGCGCTGTGCTACGTCCGAACCAACTGCACTGTATTTTGTTTCTTATATTTTCAACTGTTTTATTTTGATTCTAAATTAAATTTTAAGTAGTTTTAAAAGAGCTACAAACTGTTTTTTATTTTAAATCAAATTTAAATCATTTAAAAAGCTTTAATGCTATTATTTTCTATTTCTTTTTATGATTATTTTCTTCTCTTTTATGTAAAGCACTTTGAATTACCATTGTGTATGAAATGTGCTATACAAATAAACTTGCCTTACAAGCAAAGCGAGCTCTACAAAAGACATGGTGTGTTAAGGTTGGAGTGAAAAAACTCGAGTGTCCTGCACGGAGCCTTGACTGAACTTGACCCCACTGAATACCTTTGGAATGCACCGGAACACCGACTGCACTCCAGACATCCTTAATCAGCATCAGTTCCTGATCTCACTAATGCTCTTGTAGCTGAATGATCACAAATCCAAAATCTAATGGAAAGCCTTCTCAGAAGAAATGAGGATATTATAACATCAAACAGAGACTCAAGCTTCACCTATGAGTATGATGATTAGAGATCGAAAAATCTTTCAGCCAAACTGTATATGTATACAAAGTCTGATTGTTACTTTTCTCATGGGTCCAGCATGGGATGCTATTAATAATCAGGAAAGTATTGGTAAAAAGGCCCCTTGACAGGAACCTTCGCAGGGAACCTCGTATCCAGTTCACCACATATGAACCAATGCATGGAGCCTCGACTGCTCTGTTATACAACCCAATAAATGCAAAAATGTGTACAGTGCTGCATAGGAAATCTTTTGTGAGATTTAGATGTGTTCATCACACTCATGCTTAGACTGGAGGTTTGCTTATATAAGAGGGTGTCCAGGTTAAACTGGGACTTTATTTCTCTGTTTAACTGAAACCTGGATTAAACAGGACGAGTATGTAGCTCTAAATGAAGCTAGTCCACCTGGATACAGCTACATACAGCAGCCTCGGTTAACTGGTAGAGGAGGAGGCGTCGCAGTTATTCACAATGATAATTTGACTATTGTACAAAAACACGGACACACATTTAATTCGTTTGAAATTCTTTATAGTAACACAAGTGTGCTTAAGTATATTAAGTCAGCTCAGTCGATTACACTAATTGTCATTTACAGACCTCCAGGGCCGTATTCTGAATTTTTTTGTGAATTTGCAGATTTCCTCTCAAACCTAGTCGTTTCTGTAGACAAAGTGTTAATTGCTGGATATTTTAATATTAATTTTGAGAATCCAGAAGACCCTCTGAGAACAGCATTTATGTCCATACTGGACTCCGTAGGCGTAAATCAGTGTGTAGTAGGACCCACTCATAAAGCAGGTCACACTTTAGATTTAATAATATTCTTCGGATTAAGTATAAGAAATTTATTCACAATTCCACTGTCTGAAATTATCTCAGATCACTATCTTGTCTCCATTCAAGTGCGTCACAGTGATAATGTACGCACAGCACCGCGCTACCGTATTAAACGTACATTCACATCAACTACCACACAGAGTTTTATCAGTAATCTCCCAGAGTTACCAACTTCAGTTAGGTCACCGTCTGACCCCACAGAACTCGATCAGGCGACTGAATATTTAGAGTCGACATTTCGTTGTACCTTAGATAATGTAGCCCCAGTTAAAAAATTTTTATTAGAGATAAGAAACTCGCTCCCTGGTATAACGATCACACGCGCACTTTAAAACAGACCGTAATTAGAACGTAAATGGCATCAAACTAAATTGTTAGTATTTCAAATAGCATGGAAAGAGAGCATCCTGAACTATAGGATAGCTCTTAGTGTAGCTAGATCAACGTATCTCTCCACTCTTATAGAAGAAAATAAAAATAATCCTAGATTTTTATTTAATAAGTTGGCCAAATTAACCAGAAATGAGACCACTACAGAAATCTCCACAACAACATCATGCAGTAGTGAGGACTTCATGAACTTTTTTAATAATAAAATTGTAAATATCGGGCATAAAATTGAGGCTTTGAAACCGAACAATGTAATTGATGCAGATGTTAACCTAGCCATGTCAGATCGGAACCTAGAATACTTTACTCCCCTTGAAGAGAATGAACTAATTTCACTCATCTCTTCTGCAAATTCATCAACCTGTATATTAGATCCTATACCGACACATTTACTGGTACAACAGATAGTACCAGTAATAACAGAACCGCTGTTGAGAATAATTAATTCCTCACTCAGCATTGGTCATGTTCCAAAATCGTTTAAATTAGCAGTTATCAAACCAATAATTAAGAAACCTGACCTCGACCCCTGTCAGTTGTCCAATTACAGGCAAATATCAAACCTCCCCCTTTATCTCTAAGATCCTGGAAATGATAGTAGCGGAGCAGCTATGCTCATATCTACATAGAAATGGCATACATGAACTGTATCCGTCAGGATTTAGGCCTCATCACAGCACAGAAACAGCACTCGTTAAAGTAGTAAATGACCTCCTATTGGCCTCTGATCAGGGTTGTGTAACTATGCTTGTATTACTCGACCTCAGTGCAGCTTTTGACACCATTGATCATGCTATTCTTCTTCATAGAATAGAAAATGTAGTAGGAACTAAGGGTACAGCCCTCTCCTGGCTCAGATCCTATTTGACTGATCGTTATTAGTATTTAGACTTAAATGGTGATTATTCTCCATGTTCTCTAGTGGAGTTTGGCGTTCCGCAGGGTTCAGTTTTAGGCCCACTGCTTTTTTCCCTTTACATGCTTCCTATGGGCAACATAATCCGTAAGCATGGCTTTATTTTTCATTGTTATGCTGACGACACACAGCTATACGTCTCAACAAAACCTGATGAGAAAAACCAGCTTACTAAAGTTGAGCAATGTGTGCAGGACATAAGAAATTGAATGCTAATTAACTTCCTTCTGCTTAATCCGGATAAGACAGAAGTTCTAGTCATAGGACCGCATACAGCTAGGAGAAAAATTTTAGATCACACTGTAACTTTAGATGGCCTTTCTGTTCCATCAAGTGCAACAGTAAAAGACCTCGGCGTGATTATAGATTCCAGCCTTTCATTTGAAGCTCATGTAGATAATATTACCAGGATAGCATTCTTTCACCTCAGAAATATTGCCAAGATAAGAAATATATTGTCGCAGAACGATGCAGAAAAATTAGTTCATGCTTTTATCACTTCTAGGTTGGACTATTGTAATGCCTTACTGTCTGGTTGTTCAGCTAGGTGCATAAACAAGCTTCAGCTAGTCCGGAATGCAGCAGCGAGAATCCTCACTAGAACCAGGAGATATGAGCACATCACCCCTATCTTATCTTCACTGCATTGGCTCCCTGTGAAATTTCGTATTGATTTTAACCCTGGAGAACCCATGGGGTCATATTTGACCCAGACTTTTATTTCATCGTCATATTCAACCCACACACCAAAGTAAAGATTTCTTTTTGCATTACAACCCAGTGTGCCCTATGTGAACCCATAACACTGACATTTAGTGGTACCTGACTGAACTAACCTGATTTTTTTCACATCAAACATGGCTGCTACTGTGCTTTTTATTTGGTGATATAAAAGCTGATGCCAGTGTTTTTAGTTCCTGCCTTAGAACAAAATTTTATGTGCATAGTCATTGATGAAAAGTTAAAATCAATAAATATATTTTGAAATGAGACTCTGGTCTTTCCTTACTAAGAAAGAACTCCTGCCTTTATGTCATGAGTGAAAGTTACCAGTTGGTAAAACATACTGGATATCCCAAGGGGTCATATATGACCCATGTCATTACATGTAGTAGGAAAGGGTTAATTTTTAAAAAACACCTGTTTTAGGGTTCACTGGGTCTGTATCATCATTTCAGCCAAAGGAGATAAATTTCCTATTAGGATAAGGTGGTCTGGGTTTTCCAGGGTTAAAATACTACTTTTGACATATAAAGCATTAAATGGTCTCGTGCCGCAGTATCTGAGCGAACTGCTACTGCCTTACGATCCGCCACGCCTACCCCAATCAAAGGATACAGGCTGCTTGTCAGTACCGCGTATTATGAAAACTACAGCTGGGGGCAGACCTTTTTCTTACAAAGCCCCAAAATTATGGAATAGTCTTCCAAACAGTGTTCGGGACTCAGACACAGTCTCAGTGTTTAAGTCTAGGCTAAAAACTTATTTATTTAGTCAAGCATTTTTATAAATAGATTTGCCTTAGGTAAAGGAGCAGATCTAGGGGACGCATGGACGTAGAGTATTATGGTGAACTGATATGTTTAGATGCTGTCTTCCTCACTCTCATTTGATCACTCAGGTTTGTTGACGGTGAGGTGATTGTTTGCTTTACATTTCAGGGAGCCCTCATGTTTGTGTTTCCTTCTGGCTCTCCCTTTTAGTTGTGCTGTCATAGTTAGTCCTGCCGGAGTCCCTGCTTGCACTCTACAGTAAAAATACATTCACATTATACATTATGTGACTGTGACCATACCTAACTGCCATCTCTCCTCTTCTTCTCTTTCTCCCCCTCTTTCTCTTCCCTCTCTCCCCGTCTCCCCCTTTCACTCTTTCTCTCTCTCTCTCTGTCGAGCTACACGTCATTCCTGAGCTGCCAGTGATCCAGACTCCCTCTGCACTCCAGACCTGTCTGACTCATCCTGGTGCCCCGCTTCTGGTTGGAGATCTTGTCACATGGATGCCCCGTGTGTCTCTTTGGGATGCGTCAGGTGTCTGGGGATGATTCTCTCTACCTAGAAGACGGTTCTGGCCTCAACTGGTGGTGGCAGCTGTTTCACTAAGGACTTGACAATTCGATAATTCAGGACTGGAACTTTCTAGAAGTCTATCTGAGTCTCCAATAACTACCTGGACTCCATTTTAACATCAATTAACATCGTCTATTATATCTGAACTGCCTGTGACCTAACACACTGTATAAATGCAGATCATTTCCTGCTATCTGTTTCACGCAAATGAGGATGGGTTCCCTGTTGAGTCTGGTTCCTCTCAAGGTTTCTTCCTATTACCATCTCAGGGACTTTTTCCTTGCCACTGTCGCCCTCGGCTTGCTCACCAGGGACTATCTGACCATTTTGATTCATACACATTCACATTCCATACAAACTTAATTATTTTGATTGTGTAAAGCTGCTTTGAGATAATGTCAATTGTTAAAACGCTATACAAATAAAATTGAATTGAATTTCTCTATATACATAATCCCCTGCTATGCTAATGCACTTACAGTATCCAGGCGTTTCACTAGTGTTTAGATACCATCAAGGTAGAAATTTTTCTCAGTACGACGGAGCCATTATAAGATGCCCGCTTCCTATCTGAAACGCTGGCCTTCCAGGAACTCCTTCAATGAACCGAACATGTGGAAATGGCTTAGAATCAGGTCATGACCGTACAGGGAATATGGCAATAACTCCCAGCTGAGTTCCTGCAATGTGCAAATTGTGTGTACAGTTCCCCACAGACAGACGAGTGTTTTCGCAAGTTAGTGACAAGACAGCTGTTGATTTTCAACGATTAGGTGTTCCACTCGCCAAGCCACCTCAGCCGAGATTGCCATTCATGGACATACAGCCTTCTTTAAAATATTTTCATCAGTCTTTACTGCAGGCTGCAGTCTCATCAACTTACTGTACTTAAAGTCTTCTGCAAATGTAAATCCGTTGTATGACCTCATTCTTAAGAAATTTCATAAGGGTTTAACGTGAATAAAATAAAAACAGAAAGGTTTCTGTAGAAAGTTTTCACCACAATTGTTATTTGCCTCTCTTTTCTCTATTACTAACTAAGCAGTTTTTATTTTATTTATTTATTTTCATAGGGGTCGTGTGCAGGTAGTTTGCATGTCCTCCGCATGCTCGGTGCGTTTCCTTTGGATAATTCGGTTGCCTCTCATAGTATAAAGACTTGTAGGTGAATCAGTGTTTCCAAATGCCATATAGTGTATAGAGGGGGTGAATACATTCTAAAGGGCACTGTATATTTCTGCACATGTTTCCGAAACAAAATCAGATATTTCTGATTTCTTTATTGGAATGTTATCCTATCTTGTGTATAACATACGTACATGTATTTTCTATCCCCCATTGCTAAATGAGTAAAAGATCCCTCAGTGTAACCAGCTTCGAACAGTGTGCAGACTTTCAGACTTTTGAATCCATTACGCCACAGTGCAGTTATGATCCTCAAATATTATATCAAACATCCATTTACAAATATTGATGTCCAAGCTCAAAATGATAAAACCTCTCTTCACGGCAGTCACTGAGAAAATAAGTAGACATACAAAAAAAAAATCAGCTCATGTCCTTCTCCTCAGTATGGATACTCTGGTGAACTTTTAAGTACCACGATCTATAAAAGCTTTTGCCGCACTGCTCACACTGATGAGGCCTCTCTCCAGTATGCTTTCTCTGATGAATCTTTAAAGACCCTGGATGAGAAAAACACTTGTCGCATTCTGAACACCGGTAAGGTTTCTCTCCGGTGTGTATCCTCTGGTGAACCTTCAACGCGCTTGACTGCGTAAAATTCTTCCCACACTGCGTACAATGGTACGGCTTCTCCCCAGTATGTATCCTCTCGTGACCCTTTAACAAGCCCGCATGAGTGAAACCCTTTCCGCACTGCGAGCACTGGTACGGCTTCTCTCCAGTATGTCCACGCACATGAATTTTCAGCGATGTAAGATGGGAAAAATTCTTCCCGCATCTCGTGCAGTGGTACGGCTTCTCGCCACTGTGTATCCTCTCGTGAACTTTAAGCGAACTCGGGTGGGAAAACTGCCTCCCACATTCAGAGCACACGTAAGGCTTCAGTCCGGTGTGGGAGCCTTCGTGATCTTTTAGGGAGCTCGGATGTGAAAACCTTTTCCCACAGTCCAGGCAGCTGAAAGGCTTCTCTCCAGAATGCATGCGCTGGTGTTTTTTTAAAAAGGCACGTCTAGAAAAGCATTTCTCGCACTGAGGGCACTGGTACGGCTTCTCTCCCGTATGGATTCGCTCGTGCAGTTTCAACGAGCCCGAAAGAGCGAACCTCTTCCCGCACTGAAAGCACTGATACGGCTTCTCTCCCGTGTGCGTTCTCCTGTGACCTGTTAACGAGGCGAGATGAGAAAACCTCCTCCCGCATTGCAAGCACAAGTAAGGCTTCTCTCCCGTATGTACTCTTAGGTGGGTTTTTAAGAACCGCATTTTAGCAAAAGTCTTCTCACACTCAGGGCACTGGTACGGGTTACTGGCGCTGGTTTTCTCTTGGCCGCATTCCTCAGTTAAAACCAGGACCCTGTGAAAACCCCGATTATTGGTTTCTTCATTATACTCAGTGATTCCTGCCGTTCCCTCGGACACCTTTTGCTCTTCGTTTTCCTCTTTCAGCGCTATAGTAATGGCAAAAAAAAGAAGCAAGTGTGAATAAAAAGAATGGCTTTTAGTAAAATATAACATTTTGCACTTCCTTGTTGGGAATATGATTTATTAATCACGTGACTGAATCAGTCTCCTGGGGTCCGTTCTTCGTACGTCGCTTGACACATCCGAGATGAACTGACACATCTAAGATGGATACATCGTGCTAATTACGATCTGGCTAAGTTGGTTCTTCGAGCACATCTGTTGTTGATTAGTATAGCTGGATTGAGTTGTCTAGGATTATTGCGCGTTCGTGCGTTGGTTTAAAAGGCGATATGCATCGACAGTAGAAACACTGATCACAAGCCCTTTGATTGGTTGACGAAATGGCAGAAGAGTGAGTTTAATTTTTTTTGTAACACGTGTTATGCGCTGAAATGCCGCCCTGCCATGGATTGCCACCGCCCCCCCCCCCTATAAATTCATAGGTTAATGGTTTACAAATTACATGAGACAATAAAATAATCAACATGAAAATAAATATGTTGTATATGAAAAAATAGAAATATATATTTTTTCCAAATACAACAAGTATGGGTGGGCGATATAACCGCCCACCAGAAGCAATTTTCTACCTCGATAACGATATATATCACAATATAGCAATTTGTATCTGAAAATGCATAAATAAAAATTCTAACATTTTAAACACATTTCTTTTAAATGATGTACAAGAAACTGTTTTACATAATGTAATTTTATTTAAACTGTGAATTGCTGAGGTTTGCCGCATTTTTTTTACTTTGGCCATATTCGTTTGGATGCTTGGATTTCAGATGATAGAAAAGGTTTGACGTGGTTCCACCACTTGTTAAAACAGTGCACTTGCGTACCTTGCAAATCACGTTCATCTCATTCGTATCACTTTTCTTATACCCAAACCAATTCCACAACACAGACGATGCTCCTTTTTTCTTTACAATCTCCTCGTTGTCGGTTTTGTCACATGTAAGCAAACTCACTGCCGCTGCACCTTCTTCTTCCATTGTCGAAGTGTATGTGAAGCCAAACACATCAAAAGTGGGACGAAACCGTGGCACCCGATTGAACCAAATATCTGCACGGCCCAGTGGAAAGCGCAGCGCGACTATCTGAATAGCGCAAAGATGATCAGGAGCGCAGCCTAAATCCTGTTTACATGAAATAAACCTGCTACCGAGCAGGTTCAAGCTTACGGACATGTTGCTATGACAGCAAATGCGAGAAGCGCATCGAAGAACGAAACAATCCAAGATCAGGACAAATCTGCAACAATCAAATCCAGCTAACTGAGTTAGCGACGTACGAAGAACGGACCCCTGAATCATGATGTAAACAAATCAACAACAACAACCACACATCAACAACCATCACATACTATCAACTTCTTATTCAGACAGATTCAGAATTGTTGGCACCCTTCATAAAGAGAAATAGGTTGTTGTTAATTTCACGCTGTGATGTTGGTGCAACGTTTTAAAGGTGACATATGGCAAGAACAGGGTTTGACATTGGCACCCGCCCACCTGCCAAATGCGGGTAAAATTCGGCTGTGGCGGGTAATTTTAGTCTCACTAGCCACTTTGGCGGGTAGTTTATTCTTTGGAATGACAAGATGTTTTTGCTGTAGTTTTCTCTAAAGTCATCCGACATAATAAACGCATTGCAACGTAATATTACGCGCATAAAAGTAATGATGACATTTAATACCTCTATCTACACATATTCACACATATATACACACACACACACACTTTTACTTCCTGTTTGGTGTGTGTGTGTATCATTTCCTTAAAAGGGCTATTGCTTCTCAACAGGATGAGAATGTTTGCCCCTTTCGCATAGGTTATTTACTGATTATATAAAAAAGTAATCACTATTAAAATCTATTTAGATTTCATGTTGAATGATAGAAAATTCATAAATTGATTGAATTACCTCACACTATAAAGAGTCAACACAACAAGATAGACCAGAGTCCATTGTACTAACTCAGAATTCTGACATAATAATACATAATGAATAATAATACCTGATAATAGTACACAACACATTAAAATGATAAATGTTCTGAGTTGCTGTATTTTTAATATCAGAATGAGTTCAGTTGTACTGAATCTGTTATTTTTCAATTTCATGTGGTAAGAGGCTTCAATTTAAGTTCAATAAGCAGAATATACTGTTCATGTTTGCATGTTTTTATATTGGGAGCTATCTTAACAGTACTGAATACTTGACTACTACTATAGTGATACAGTGTATGCTGTCATTTATAAGTAAATCTAGATCTAACAAACATTAACGTATCATGGTGAAGAAGAAAGATGCGATTTTCTGGTAACAAAAATGTGGCTAGTAAAAAGGCTGAATGGCGAGTGACTCCGGAAATCCACTAGCCACATTGGCCAGTGAGCAAAAAAGTTCATGTCAAGTCCTGGACAAGAACCCAGTACAGAACTTTTTTTTGTCACATTTTTTTGATGATTAATTGGACACCTATAAGGTTAGGATTCATTTCCTACACAGCAAAGACATGCATTCTGATGAATTGGAATAAACAACATCTGCAGACATTTTTACTTTTTAAGCTATTAAAGGAAATAACTGGAACACTTAACATACAGTTAAACAGTAAAACAAATACAAAAATTTAAGACTTTAAGAGCCCATTCTGAAAATGCTATAGTCTTTTACACAGTAATATTGCATATTTGTATTGTGAACTTGTATATCTCATATTGAGTCACTTATTATATTTATTTTAACGCTTTAAATTGCAGTATATAACTAATTATCGTACTATTCGGTATTCCAATTAATTTTTATAACCTAAAAGCAGAAAATTGCACTAGACATAGTTTCATGAAGGCTTATGAATTTGTATCTTATAAGCCTCATGTATGGAGCGATATCGCGGACAATATTCAAATGCAATTGCAAATTGCATTTGCAATTGCGTTTCCCATATGTGGACGCACAAACTGTGCCATAATTCAAATGCAATTGCAAACTTTGTATTACCGTTTGCTGATTCGCCTTTGCGAGCGCACACTGACTGCCAAATTTCAAATGAAAAAGAAAAGTCCATTTGCATTTGTATTTCCCAGGTCTTACACGTCATGAACCCGTCATATTTAAATATCAAAATCAATTACCACATTTGCTTTTTCACTTTCTCTGCGCCGCGCGTCAAGCCGGCCAAAATTCAAACGCAATCGCTAATCCATTTGCAATTGCATTTCCAACACGTTACACAGAAACCTGTCAATCAGCGTCAGGGGCGGGTTTATACTGTGGGGTGGGATTGTATGGGGAGTGACGTCACCCGCAGTCGCCGACCAAGAGGGGGATATTTGAGCAATGGAGGTGAACCGAGATTACCTCATTTGTTTATCAAGAAATAAACACACAAAAATCACAAATCGCATATTTTCTTGCTCTGGAGTGGACAGAGAAGTTTTTACAAATAAAAAGATTTTTAGATCTTCTCCTGTTACAGCCTGCTGGAGCTAAATCTTTCAGAAACGCTGCGTACCGGCGCTTTATACCGATGGAGTCACTAAGGGATCGTCTAAAAAGTGCATGACCAAGACCCAACCGTTTATTTACAGAAGAATACACAAGATTACAGAGAAATACCTCACAGGACATCAAATATATTACACTGTTAGGCTACATTATGGATTATTTGTTTATTTATTTGTTTGTTCAATTGATTATTAAATATTTCAATGTACATTTTAAAATAAATGATTACACAGACAATTCTTGTGGCAATAAAACAGAATTTGTTAAATGAGAGTTGGGGTGATTTATTATTATTAAAATAATAATTATTATTATTGTAACTGTAAAGATATGTATGAAAATGACTGCACTTTGGTACAGCCTATTATGAGTTGCAAAAAAATGACAAATCAACAGAATTCAATAACTTTTTTGCTATAGAAACTTAGCATTTAAAAAATGTAAAACCAACTGTACCACAATGCACTCTATCCTTGCTAATAACTACAACCCTTCCCTTTGCAATATTCAGTTTGATATTAATTCAGTTCATTTTTTATTATGAACTTTTAACATTTATTCTTCTGTAAATAAACGGTTGGGTCTTGGTCATGCACTTTTTAGACGGTCCCTTAGTGACTCCATCAGTATAAAGCGCCGGTACGCAGCGTTTCTGAAAGATTTAGCTCCAGCAGGCTGTAACAGGAGAAGATCTAAAAATATTTTTATTTGTAAAAACTTCTCTGTCCACTCCAGAGCAAGAAAATATGCGATTTGTGATTTTTGTGTGTTTATTTCTTGATAAACAAATGAGGTAATCTCGGTTCACCTCCATTGCTCAAATATTTGCAATTGCATTTGAATATTGTCCGCGATATCGCTCCATACTCATGTTTATTCTTTCTGAAATCCATCTTGCACAACATGGCAACCAAGAGATCCGCTAAGTAACATGTGACAGCATCTGTGGTTTTCTTGTCTCTTGGGTGTTTTCTCATTCGGCATGGTGCCTGCCACTCCTTCATATCATTTATTTATATTGATAATCAAAAAGCTCCAAATTAGCCTTTGCTGGTCACCAAAATCACACATTAGTTTAAAACAATCAATGCACTGATAAATAAGACTTTTGACTGGACAGTTTTAGCATGAGTCTCTGTGTCCATACGTAATGTGCGGTACACTTTAGGCACAAATCTACATGAATTGCTTGAATTGAATGAATTAGTACTTATGCATTCATTCCCTAAAATAAACTGCAGGTAGATAATTGTACAGGTTCATACTGCTTACTTCATTTTGCGATCAATTTTGGAACACTAGTGAGAACCTGTTCGACGAGAAGTTCTGGCTCGGAATTAACGTACCAATTTATCCCAAAGTTGTTCTCTCCATGAGGTTAAGGCACTGTGCATTCTGATGTTCTCAAGGAACCCACCAAACCCAGACTTCTCCAACAGACTGACAGATTGTGAAATATGATTCATTGGGGTCCAGAGAGCATCATCAGAGGTGGAAAGAGTAATAAAATGTTGTACTCAAGTACAAGTACTGTTACTTCAGTGAAATTTTACTTAAGTACAAGTAAAGTTACCCTTATAAAAATCTACTCAAATAAAAGTAAAAAGTAGCTCATTAAAAATTTACTCAGAGTAAAAGTTACCGAGTTACTTTTTTATTTTAATTTTTTTAACAGCGGGGGTGATTCTTTTGCTGAATTGTTTTGCCCTTGGGTGTTTCCATGTTCACTCTTATATTAACAGATTATTGTATATTGATCTGGCTCTGCTTTTTTTTTTTTAATATCAAAAAAAAAAAAAAACACACACAGCGGGGGTGGGATGAGGCATTCTAGCGTAGTTCAAAAAAGATGAGCAGATATAAATCTCAAACTAGTTGTTTTTAACTGAAGGAACACCTTTGCATAATAAAGCTGTTGTCTTTCTTGTGCTTGAAAATCAAAGTGGTCACTTAAATATGGTGTTACGTCCCAGTCTAGGGCCATACAGCAAAAGAATGGTTCAGGGTTCTATTTTAAACTGTATGGAAATGGTGGTATATGGCAGAAAGAACTAGATCCAATCATTAACTGATGAAATAATGAGGTTTGTATATACAAACACACACACACACACACACACACACACACACACACACACACACACACACACACACACACACACACACACACACCAGGAGGAGGATCAGATTCAGGATGGACCCAGGCCAAAATAACAAACAAAATGGTATTTATATTTAGTAGCTAGATTACCTGCAAAAAGAAACAACAACAAAAAAAAACCCAGAAACAAAAATACAGGTACCTTCCCGGACTCCCTAAACCAAAAACAATGAAATTATCTACAAATATATACAAAGACCAACCAAACCAATGGGACAAAGCAATAATCAAAGTCAATTGGAGGCAAAAAGTCAAAACCGGAATACACAACCAAATATCAAAACACCAAAATCACAACAACCTCTTTCCTCTTTCCCGCGTCTCTCTCCGGTTTATATTGTATGTGGGCGTGCTAGTCGATGACGTCACTCAGGGCGGAAGCGACCGTGTGGAAGGTCAGGTAGCTGCCGATGTCAGAAAACCTGGAGTGGAGTCTGGATCGGCACGCAACCAGGACATGATACACACACGTCGCGCAACGGAGCATTTATAAAGCATAATATTTTTATTATTTTATCATTTTTCATTTATTTTTTACTCAGTAGCGAATATGATTTAAAATGTAGTGAATTACAATACTTCAAACAAAACGTACTTAAGTAAAAGTAAAATTACAGATTTTTAAAACTACTTTAAAAAGTAGAAATACACAAAAAAGCTACTCAATTACAGTAACGCGAGTAAATGTAATTCGTTACTTTCCACCTCTGAGCATCATTATAACTGCTCCTGAGTCTGCATAGGTTTTAGGCTTGTGTGTGACTGCTCATTTACATGTATGGTCTTATTCAGGCTGACTTATATTATTCTTATTACGCCAACGAGCAGATGAGGGTCCAGGGCCTTGCCCGTTGGCAGCTTGGTTGTTCTGGAATCGTTTCCAATCAGTAGTCCACACCTTATCCCCTGATCTACCCCTGCCCCTCAGAAACCCTTTTCATAACCCTCAGTACCGATGTGGCCTCCAGAGGCAGTTTAAACCTCTCAACCAAATGATACAACAGAGTATGGGCTATGCTCTACAGCTTCATTTTTGAAATGCGGTTGCTTTGAAACGCTCCCAATTCACCTTATCAGCACTTAAAAAATTGACTGAGGCAGATCTAACAGCGCAGAAATTTCACTTGCGGGAAAAGTCCATCCATCCATCAGTCCATCCATCCATCCATCAATCAATCATCAACCGCTCCAAAGTCAGGTCGCGAGGATAGCGATTTTAGCAGTGAACCCCAAACTTCCTTTTCCCTGGCCACTCTGACTGGGGGATCCTGAGACATTCATAGGCCAGTGTGGAGATACAGTATAATCTTTCCACCAAGTCCTCGGTCTGCCACATGGCCTCCTCCTTCCACCTGGACATGCCAAGAACACCTTCATAGAGAGGTGCCCTGGTGGCATTCTTACCAGACGCCTGAATCCCCTCGACTGACTCCTTTCCACACAAAGGAGCAGCAGTTCTACTGTACAAACTGTAAGAGTTGCTCACGGATGACGGAGCTTCTCATTGTATCTCTCCAAGGGAGAGACCAAGCGACCCTCCTGTGGGGAAAAGTGTTTACAGCCACTGAGCTCGTCGGCATGATGGTGTCTTCAGCTTTTGATCCCAAATAACTAATTAATTTATCTATTAATTAATCTCCATTAATTGCTTTATCAATGAGGCCCATGAAGACTAACAGAGCTCATTATCGGACCACAGATTTCTTTATTTGATTGTTTATTAACATTATTATTAGTTTACTCACCATGGTTTCTTGTATCTATGCTGGTTTCACACTCCTCGACTTTCACCATGCACTCAGTGATATCATCATCATCATCATCTCCACCTTCCTCTTTTACACAACACTGCTCCTGGACCAAATCCGGGATCCACACTGCAGAGCGCAACATCGTAGCACGAGCTTCAACATCAAACACTTGAACACAAATAAACCCTGTGAGCGGTTTAGGAGGGGCACGAGAAAGCTTTCTTCTGCACGAGACCTGCAACATGCAAGTATGAATAGGACTATACTGCCCCCTGCTGGAAACAAATAATACAAGCGCCAAGGACGGGCAGTGTGAAGACTTTTTTTTTTTTCTTGCACAGGTATAATAAGTACCTAATCCTACTTTAATTATTCTACATTTTTTAGCAGTGCTACAAATTGGAACAAACGTGATCTTATGTTATTTTTCTCAAATATAATATAAATAATAATATAAAATAATATAACACATAGCAAAGTAGGTGACAGTAGCATAGCGGTTAGCACTACCTGAAGGATAGAAGCTTCAATGCAAATCTTGGGTCTGCATGCCTACAGGGTAGACGAATTTGTGTTTCCAAATTGTCCGTAGTGCATGAGTGAGTGTGTGCGTGATTGTGTCCTGTGATGGACTGGCACCCCATTCAGGGTGTACCCCACCTAGTGCCTGGGATAGGCTAACATGTAAAAGGCCACTGGAGGCAGGTCATCCTTTGCCCCTGTCCCTACCGTGGATGTGGCAACCCCTTAACAGTAGAAGGTGAAAAAAGGTATAAAAGGTTTAAAGAAACGTTTTTGCGATGACTTGCAAAACTATTCATATCCATTTAACACTTTTTGTAACCTTATAAATCACAAACGTAAATGTAATTTATTGGGATTATAAGTGATTGACCAACACAAAGTGGCACATTATTGTGAAGTGAAAGGAAAATGATATATGATTTTCAAAATCTTTTGCAAAAAAAAAAAAAAAAAAAAACATCTAAAAAGTGTGGTGTGCATTTGTATTCAACCCACTTTACTGTGTTACCCCTAACTTTCTTTATTACTAACTAAGCAGTTTTTATTTTATTTATTTTCATAGGGGTCGTGTGCAGGTAGTTTGCATGTCCTCCGCATGCTCGGTGCGTTTCCTTTGGATAATTCGGTTGCCTCTCATAGTATAAAGACTTGTAGGTGAATCAGTGTTTCCAAATGCCATATAGTGTATAGAGGGGGTGAATACATTCTAAAGGGCACTGTATATTTCTGCACATGTTTCCGAAACAAAATCAGATATTTCTGATTTCTTTATCGGAAAGTTATCCTATCTTGTGTATAACATACGTACATGTATTTTCTATCCCCCATTGCTAAATGAGTAAAAGATCCCTCAGTGTAACTAAACCAGCTTCGAACAGTGTGTAGACTTTCAGACTTTTGAATCCATTACGCCACAGTGCAGTTATGATCCTCAAATATTATATCAAACATCCATTAACAAATATTGATAATGTCCAAGCTCAAAATAAAACCTCTCTTCACGGCAGTCACTGAGAAAATAAGTAGACATACAAAAAAATCAGCTCGGACTAATTTCCTTCTCCTCAGTATGGATCCTCTGGTGTACTGTTAAGTCGCACGATCTATAAAAGCTTTTGCCGCACTGCTCACACTGATGAGGCCTCTCTCCAGTATGCTTTCTCTGATGAATCTTTAAAGACCATGGACGAGAAAAACACTTGTCGCATTCTGAACACCGGTAAGGTTTCTCTCCGGTGTGTATCCTCTGGTGAACCTTCAACGCGCTTGACTGCGTAAAATTCTTCCCACACTGCGTACAATGGTACGGCTTCTCCCCAGTATGTATCCTCTCGTGACCCTTTAACAAGCCCGCATGAGTGAAACCCTTTCCGCACTGCGAGCACTGGTACGGCTTCTCTCCAGTATGTCCACGCACATGAATTTTCAGCGAAGAAAGATGGGAAAAATTCTTCCCGCATCTCGTGCAGTGGTACGGCTTCTCGCCACTGTGTATCCTCTCGTGATCTTTGAGCGAACTCGGGTGGGAAAACTGCCTCCCGCATTCAGAACACACGTAAGGCTTCACTCCGGTGTGGGAGCCTTTGTGATCTTTTAGGGAGCTCGGATTTGAAAACCTTTTCCCACAGTCCAGGCAGCTGAAAGGCTTCTCTCCAGAATGCATGCGCTGGTGTTTTTTTAAAGAGGCACGGCTAGAAAAGCATTTCTCGCACTGAGGGCACTGGTACGGCTTCTCTCCCGTATGGATTCGCTCGTGCAGTTTCAACGAACCTGAAAAAGCAAACCTCTTCCCGCACTGAAAGCACTGATACGGCTTCTCTCCCGTGTGCATTCTCCTGTGACCTGTTAACGAGGCGAGGTGAGAAAACCTCCTCCCGCATTGCAAGCACAAGTAAGGCTTCTCTCCCGTATGTACTCTTAGGTGGGTTTTTAAGAACCGCATTTTAGCAAAAGTCTTCTCACACTCAGGGCACTGGTACGGGTTACTGCCGCTGGTTTTCTCTTGGCCGCATTCCTCAGTTAAAACCAGGACCCTGTGAAAACCCCGATTATTGGTTTCTTCATTATACTCAGTGATTCCTGCCGTTCCCTCGGACACCTTTTGCTCTTCGTTTTCCTCTTTCAGCGCTATAGTAATGGCAAAAAAAAGAAGCAAGTGTGAAGAAAAAGAATGGCTTTTAGTAAAATATAACATTAGTTCCTTGTTGGGAATATGATTTATTAATCACGTCATGTCTCCTGAATCATGATGTAAACAAATCATTTTAAGATCATCCTTAACAACCACCATACAATAAAATAAAGCGTCAACTGCACAAAATGTCTGGAAAAGCAGGTTGTTGTTAATTTCACGCTGTGATGTTGGTGCAAAGTTTTAAAGGTGACATATGACAAGAACCCAGTACAGAACTTTTTTTTTCACATTTTATGATGATTAATTGGACACTACCTACTGTATAAGGTTAGGATTCATTTCATACACACCAAAGAAATGCATTTTGATGCATTGAAATAAACAACATCTGCAGACATTTTTTTTCCCAGACTTTCTCCCTAGTTTAGTCGTGTCCAATTCCTCCCCGTCACAAGGGGGCTCCCACATTAAGGCTACTACTACCACTCAGTCGGGAGGGCCGAAGACTATCACGTGTTTCCTCCAAACCATGTGACGCCAGCCGACCGCAACTTTTCGAACTGCTCACTCACGCACCATTGGGGGTGGCGTAACACACTCGGAGGACAGCGCTATCCGCTCCTTCCGCTTGCATGAGCTCACAGACACCCCTAATAGAGCCGTGACTAATGTGGGAGCACAAAGTCCCTCTCATCCCTCCCCTCTGAGAGAGCTCGGCCAATCAGCTCTCTCTAGAGCTCCTGCTGTGACAGGTTACAGCATCACCCGGGAATCGAACCAGCAATTTCCGGATGATTGGGCGAGCGCTTTACCACTGCGCCACTTGGAGGCTCTCTGCAGACATCTTTACTTTTTAAGCTGTTAATGGAAATAAAATACAGTTTAAACAGTAAAACAAATACAAGACTTTAAGAGCCCATTCTGAAAATGCTGTAGTTCTTTATACATTAATATTTCATATTTGTATTGTGAACTTGTATCTCATATTGACAGTCACTTATTTTTTTATTATTATTTTGACACATATTGCGATTTAAACTGCAGTATATAACTAATTATTGTACCATTCAGTATTCCAACTAATTTTTATAACGTAAAGCAAAAAATGGCACTAGACATAGTTGCATGAAGGCTTATGAATTTGTATCTCATAAGCCTCATGTATAGTTTTTCTGAAATCCATCTTACACAACATGGCAACCAAGAGATCCGCTAAGTAACATGTGACAGCATCTGTGGTTTTCTTGTCTCTTGGGTGTTTTCTCATTCGGCACGGTGCCTGCCACTCCTTCATATCATTTATTTATATTGATATTCAAAAAGCTCCAAATTAGCCTTTGCTGGTCACCAAAATCACACATTAGTTTAAAACAATCAATGCACTGATAAATAAGACTTTTGACTGGACAGTTTTAGCATGAGTCTCTGAGACCATACGTAATGTGTACTGCACAATAAACTGCACCTTTTTGATAATTGTACAGGTTCATACTGCGATTTTGCAATCAATTTCGGAGCACTAGTGAGAACCTGTTCAACGAGAAGTTCTGGCTCGGAATTAACGTACCAATTTATCCCAAAATTGTTCTCTCCATGATGTTAAGGCACTGTGCTTCTGATGTTCTCAGGGAATCCACCAAACCCAGACTTGTCCAACAGACTGAGAGATTGTGAAATATGATTCATTGGGGTCCAGAGAGCATCATTATAACTGCTCCTGAGTCTGCATAGTGATTTTAGGTTTATGTGCGACTGTTCATTTACATGTACGGCCTTATTCAGGCTGACATATTATTCTTATTACGCCAACGAGCAGATGAGGGTCCAGGGCCTTGCTCAAGGGCCCAGCATTGGCAGCTTGGTTGTTCTGAAACCATTTCCAATCAGTAGTCCACACCGTATCCCCTGATCTAACCCTGCCCCTCAGAAACCCTTTTCATAACCCTCAGTACCGATGTGGCCTCCAGAGGCAGTTTAAACCTCTCAACCAAATGATACAACAGCTAGGAGTAAAATCTTAGATCACACCGTAACTTTAGATGGCCTTTCTGTTCCATCAAGTACAACAGTAAAAGACCTCGGCGTGATTATAGATTCCAGCCTTTCATTTGAAGCTCATGTAGATAATATCACCAGGATAGCATTCTTTCACCTCAGAAATATTGCCAAGATAAGAAATATACTGTCGCTAAACGATGCAGAAAAACTAGTTCATGCTTTTATCACCCCTAGGTTGGACTATTGTAAAGCCTTACTGTCTGGTTGTTCAGCTACAGTGGGTGCACAAGCAGTATGCGACTTCTACCGTCACGGCCTACGGCGATAGCATTCGGGTTTGTGCGTTTGCTGGCTTTTACCGCTGAGTGGCGCTATATAACTATAGACTGACGCCTCAGGCATCAGTTCGTTCTCTCCAGGCTTAATGAGGCGCAGGTCGTCCACAGCTGCACGTCGTTGCAGATAAAATAAAGTGAAACATTGTAATTAAACGAATTCATAATCACAGTAGTAACATTACAGTACAAATTTATAATTAAAATTAAATTCAGTTTTTTTAGGATCAAATTTAAGCAACGTAAACGTTAACACACTGAACCTTTTTATTATGTGTAATTAGAAAAGCTACACGTGTAGGGTAATGTGTCATCTTATATTTTGTGTTCTTTAAATTTGTAGCTTTTATAAGACTCTACTTTTATTTAGGTGCACTCACAATGACGAAAAAACTTTATGATTTTGTTAAATAAATAAAGTAAACGGGGTTCTGTATTGATTTTGGTGAACTTGAGCGCGTCAGAAAATGAACCCAAACTCCGTGTATACTTGCCTCACAGATGTGAAAAATATATACTTATAGAAAGAGAAATATCTGCTTTAATATAAACTAATGAAAAAAAATTATTAGATTATGTAATTCGTATGAGAAGTGAATTATAGGCGCGCTCACTGCTGCGGAGACGACGAGATGACATGATCACCTTCAGCAGCACAGCCGAAACCAAAGGAATCACTAATTTATCAATGAATTATTAAAATGGTCAGAGTGAGTTTCCTGGCTGTTTTAACAAATATTTGAAGTAGATAACAGTAGCCCACATTTATAAAAGCATTTTTATTTATATAAAACTATAAAAAAAAATAATCCTGCATTTATTTTTAGGTGTGTCCGCTGCCACAGTTCTTCAGTAACAAACCTATAAAACATGTACATCTGTATGAATAAATTGTTTAAATGTGATCAGTGATTTATGTAAATGACTCAGTTTAGATGCAAGTAAATGCTCCTTGCTAGGGACGCGCTAAAGACGATTTGGTCTGCTGTGTGGAGACTCGCCCGTGAGAGGTAGAGTTATATCATGACTGAAATACAGCGGCTCACATCGGCGTGCGTTTCTCACAGCGCCGCATAGACAGCGCTTATTTAACACCTATAATACGTGTTTGCTGAAAGGGAAATCTTATCTCTCATATCGGCGCGCGCGTTCATCTGACTTTAGATCAAAACTCGGCAAAGTTAAAGAGCGCACAAGCGCTGCGGGATCACGCAAACGTTTTAAATTCATTAAAAGGTTTATTCACAACCACGTTTCAGCCATTCACACACATGCATTGTGCTGTTGTTTGTACACACTTTCAGTTTTCCCCTTCTACTCTCCTCTTTGATCAAAAATGCTCCCGATATGAGCCGACACGAGCAGATTTGTTTCAGTCAGAATATTTATCAATCATAAAGAGAGGCGACATATACTTGCTGATTAAACACTGCATTTTTTAAAGTGAAAGCGCGCGATGTGAGCAGCTTTAATTATTGATAATTAAATCATTATTAAATGGTGGACATAAACAGCAAAAAGAATAATATTATTATTTTGATTATTATTATCATGTTCTTTTGCTGTTTGAGCATCTGTGGATTCCAAAATTGACATTTTTACCGTTTTTTAATCACTGGAATGGAAGAGATAGAAAGTTTCCTCGTCATAACGTGCCTTGTATTGTTTTTAACGACCCATCATTTTTTATGCTATTTTACAAAGGGTAAATACGCAAGGGATAATTTTATTTGGTTTGTTTATTTATAAATAAAATCTAAAATTAAAAGTAATTAAAAACAGCGTAGAGTGATTAATAACACTACATGTTATGGTAAGAAAAATCTCATTCCAGGGATTACAAACTGTAACAATGTCAATTTTAGAATTCAGAAGATTTTAAATTTACACAAATTTAAGAAGAGGCCTGAAGCAAGATCCAAGATCCTCCCCAGTTTGCTGAAACCATGAACAGTGGTGATTTTAGTTTCTCCGAGTGTATACTGTAGGTGAGAACAGCTATTCACTTGGGGAGGTGTATTATTTGCATTTGTATGTGTCTGACTTTGCAAAGCACACCTGTAAAACCTGTTTAAATGTAAATGCTCCTCGCTGCGCTGTTTGGGGGAGGGACACGCTAATGACGATTTGGTCTGCTGTGTGAAGGCTCGCCCGTGAGTTGTTGCGCGCGCACTACACGGCAAAAATATGTTAGTATATCATGACTGAAATACAGATACAGAAAGCGAAATGTCTGCTTTTATATGAATTAATGGGGGGAAAATCAGTTTATGTAATTTGTATAAAACGTGGATTACTACAGCGCATCCACTCACAGCCGAAACCAAAGACATCAACGCATCCATGAATTATTAAAATGGCCAGTCAGTTTCCCTGCTGTTTTCTTATCCCCACCCCCGTTAAAACGGCACACTGTATTCAGAGGCTCTGCCTATTCAGTAAAGAAAAACACTATTGTTATTATTTCAATACATACTGTGCAGCTGTGAGAATTGTGGCAGGAATATAATGCCCTACGATTCACATTCATTTACAATATGTGCGTCAATGTCCAACTTAAACCAAGCATGCGTTGCCACGCTTGGATGCTCAGTAGTGTGCAATGCAGCAAGTGCAAGCCAAATGCGAACAAATAACAAAATAAGAGAGCTTGATTATACTGCACAAACATCATTCAGTACAACTGAATCGCAGAAAAAAATCTATGGTTAACGAATTAAGATGGTTATACAGCAAAAATATTATTTAGTACAACGAAATCTCTGGATCCTTTATGAGACGGCATAAATATTTAATACAACAAATTAAATATTTTGGTTTATATTCTGGTTTATATTATATGGTTAATGTATTTTGGTTTATATTGCAAACGAATAACGAATCCAGAGCCTGTAATTATATTGCATAAATATTATTTTGCACAAATAAATCTCTGAAAAAAACAATTATATTTTATGCACAAATGTATGACAATATATTTTGGTTCAGTGCCAGACGAAGTGCGAGCAAATAATGTAATGAGATTATACTGCATACATCTTTTTTATTGATTTATTTTTTATTATCTATTCTGGAAGTTTGCTCTATTTTAGTTATTTCTATATTTAAATCTTGATGTCTTAAACTCTAACAACTGTAAGTATTGTTGAAATAAAAATTTTTAAAAAGCCCTAGTGCTGTTGTTTGTGCTGTTTTCTTTAATAATAACACTAAACAGATAAAAACAGAGAGTCTGTCTAAACAAAATAAAACCAATGTTTTCTAACTCATATTTTTTTATATTTATAGTTTTTCATGTTTGTTGGATGTGTAAATTATCATAATTGTAGTATTTCTTCGCTACGACATATTGTTTTGACTTTATTATGACTTAAGCTCTGAATATATTTAAAAACCGAGACGACGGAAAATGTCAATTTGCGCCACCTGGCGGTCATTTCACGAATTATTTTGAAATGCTCCTGGTTTATTTTGGCCGCTGCCGCGTTTCCACGGCGGTGAGCACGACGGTAATGAGCAGTCTGGTTGTCCACCTACTGTAGGTGCATAAACAAGCTTCAGCTAGTCCAGAATGCAGCAGCGAGAGTCCTCACTAAAACCAGACGATATGAGCACATCACCCCTATCCTATCTTCACTGCATTGGCTCCCTGTGAAATTTCGCATTGATTTTAAAATACTACTCTTGACATAAAGCATCAAATGGTCTCGCGCCGCAGTATCTGAGCGAACTGCTACTGTCTTACGATCCGCCACGCCTACTTCGGTCAAAGGATGCAGGCTGCTTGTCAGTACCGCGCATTATGAAAACTACAGCTGAGGGCAGAGCTTTTTCTTACAAAGCCCCAAAATTATGGAATAGTATTCCAAATAGTGTTCGGGACTCAGACACAGTCTCAGTGTTTAAGTCTAGGCTAAAAACCTATTTATTTAGCCAAGCATTTTTATAAACAGATTTGCCTTAGGTAAAGGAGCAGATCTGGGGGACTCATGGACGTAGAGTATTATGGTGAACTGGTATGTTTAGATGCTGTCTTCCTCACTCTCATTTGATCACTCAGGTTTGTTGATGGTGAGGTGATTGTTTGCTTTACATCTCAGGGGAGCCCTCATGTTTGTGTTTCCTTCTGGCTCTCCCTTTTAGTTATGCGGTCATAGTTAGTCCTGCCGGAGTCCCTGCTTGCACTCTACAGTAAATATACATTCACATTATACATTGTGACTGTGACCATACCTAATTGCAATCTCTCCTCCTCTTCCCTTTCTCCCCCTCTTTCTCTTCCCTCTGGGGATCATCCTGGGGATGATTTTCTCTACTTAGAAGACGGTTCTGGCCTCGACTGGTGTTGGCAGCTGTTTCTCTGAGGACTTGACAATTCGATAGTTCAGGACTGGAACTTTCTACGAGTCTCCAATAACTACCTGGACTCCATTTTAACATCATCAATTAACATCGACTATTATAGCTGAACTGCCTGCCACCTAACACACTGTATAATTGCAGATAATTTCCTGCTATCTGTTTCACCCAGATGAGGATGGGTTCCCTGTTGAGTCTGGTTCCTCTCAAGGTTTCTTCCTATTACCATCTCAGGGAGTTTTTCCTTGCCACTGTCGCCCGCGGCTTGCTCACCAGGGACTATCCGACCATTTTGATTCATACACATTCAAATTCCATACAAACTTAAATAATTCTTCTGATTGTGTAAAGCTGTTTTGAGACAATGTCAATTCTTAAAAACGCTATACAAATAAAATCGAATTATAGGGCGTGTTTTCATGCTATGCTCTACAGCTTCATTTTTTAAATGCGGTTGCTTTAAAGCGCTCCCAATTCACCTTAACAGCACTTAAAAAGTTGACTGAGGCAGATCTAACAGCACAGAAATTTCACAAACTGACTTGCGGGAAAAGTCCATCCATCCATCCATCATCAACCGCTCCAAAGTCAGGTCGCGGGGATAGCGATTTCAAAGGAGCAGCAGTTCTACTGTACAAACTGTAAGAGTTGCTCACAGATGACGGAGCTTCTCATTGTATCTCTCCAAGGGAGAGACCAAGCGACCCTCCTGTGGGGAAGTGTTTACAGCCACTGAGCTTGTCGGCATGATGGTGTTTAACACCAGCGTTAGTCATGCAGTCTCCATAGGCAATGTGGTTGATCTCGTGAGCAGTGGGTGAGGCAGGAGCATCTGAGCTCCAGCATAAGTATGGGTCTCCATGTACATTTGGAATTTGGAAAGCTCATGTTATGTGGATTGTATCATAGTGTATTGTATTGAATTGGGTACACTAACTACAGATGTAGCTGAAGTTGATGATGGTGGACTGGGAGACATGGCACAATGCTGGGTAGATGGACTGTGGCTTCAGCTTTTGATCCCAAATAACTAATTAATTTATCTATTAATTAATCTCCATTAATTGCTTTATCAATGAGGCCCATGAAGACTAACAGAGCTCATTATCGGACCACAGATTTCTTTATTTGATTGTTTATTAACATTATTATTAGTTTACTCACCTTGGTTTCTTGTATCTATGCTGGTTTCACACTCCTCGACTTTCACCATGCACTCAGTGATATCATCATCATCATCTCCACCTTCCTCTTTTACACAACACTGCTCCTGGACCAAATCCGGGATCCACACTGCAGAGCGCAACATCGTAGCACGAGCTTCAACATCAAACACTTGAACACAAATAAACCCTGTGAGCGGTTTAGGAGGGGCACGAGAAAGCTTTCTTCTGCACGAGACCTGCAACATGCAAGTATGAATAGGACTATACTGCCCCCTGCTGGATACAAATAATAAAAGCACCCAGAACCGGTGTTATGCTAAATGGCCCCCTGCCACGGCTTTCCCCCCTACATAATCTCGTTCAAATATTATATTAGAACATAAATTCATAGGTTTATGGTTTATAAATTACACGAAACGAGTTTGATTATAAGCAATATAAAAAAAAACATGTTGTATAGGGTAAAAAATATAAATTATATATATTTTTTACATATACATGTTTATTTTTATATTGGTTGTTTTATAATAAAAATTGCTTCGTGTAATTTTTCATCATAAACAATAATTATTTAGTGTAATTTGTAATAAATAAAAGTGTTAGTTTTGTATTACATGACAAACCCTTGCAAAATAAATGTGCCATAAAATATACATTATATGAGAATTTGTATTAATGGTCTCTACGGCTTTTTATTAGATTTTTATTTCAAACAAACATATATATATATATATATATATATATATATATATATATATATATATATATATATATATATCTTATTCTTTACATACATCATCATTCTTACATTTAAAGTTTGAAAAGCATTACATCTGTTTGAAAAGGAGTAGGTTGAAGTGTAAACTTATAGAACCCAACCCCTTTCATACATTATATCACTTACATGTTATACTTACTTTATAATAACAAACCTATGAATTTATGTCCTAATATAATATATGATAGAGATTATGTAGGGGGGGGGATCCGTGGCAGGGGGGCATTTTAGAGCATAACAAGAACTACCTCAAGGGTAGAATGTTCAATGCCAATCTTGGGTCTGCATGCCTACAAGGTAGACGAATTTCACTCACTCACTCATCTTCTATACCGCTTTATCCTGTATTTAGGGTCGCGGGAACATGGAGCCCATCCCAGGAGGCTTAGGGCATGAGGAAGGGTACACCCTGGACAGGGTGCCAATCCATCGCAGGACACACAGAAATTTTCATATCCATTTAACACATCTTGTAAACTTCCATACTGTAAGTCACACATACACCTTTATACAGTACTGTATATAGTTTAAACACAAATAGGCAATAGTAGTAATGGGTGTGTGAGTGCTTGTGCCCTGCAATGGGTTGACATCCCATTATCTTTTATATTATTTGTACAACTAGGCGCATGTGAATCGTTTTCCTGGAAAAGGGATTTTATTAGAATGTGCTATGGGAGGAAGAGAAGATAAAGTTGGTGGAGTAATGCAATGTTCTCTCCTGGTTCCTAAACATTACTGCAGACCTTGTATATGGAACAGTACTCTGTTGTTTAGAGTTCCTTGCAAATGAAACAGGTGTCCTGTTTTATAAATTATGAATTGTACAGTGGTACAAAAAACAAACAAAACATAATATCCGTTAGTCTACCCAAAAGGTTTAGCAACACCTCATCTGGTGGCATATATGTACAGTATATACAGTTTTATTCAAATGTTTAGGCACCCCTTGATAAATAACAGATTTTGGTGATTTGTTAATTGAAAAGATGTTAACACAGTCTTTCTTTGAAATGGAAAAAGCATAATATTTTCAGCAAACTTTGTTGCATAGTTACTTTTTATGTCATAAATTGAACAAAGGTAAAAAAAAATAAAAACATTATTGTGGCAATGTGCAAAAGTGACTGCCCGTGAAAAAGGTTACAATAAAAAATAAATTATGGACTAAAATAAGAAATAGTATTTAGATAAATTTAGCTATAGAAAGACATACAGTACGTAGCTATTGAGAACATAACAAAAAAATATAAAAATATAAAATATAGAAAACCTTAGCTATACAATATACGTAGTAATTTGAAATATAGAAAAACTATCTACCTTCGATACTACTATACCTATACTTTCTAACTATAGAAAAACTTGATAAATTAATCAGATAAATCAGTACACGCGTTTTTGAGTCTCTTATGTTTCTGACCATGCAGGACATTTCCTAAACAACTCAGTCAACAACTCAGTCAATTCCTAACTTGTTCCTACAGTTACTAGCTAACAACTATTGTACTGAGAACAACTGAATGGTGTAATTGTCAGTTTGTATTTCTCTATGGTAGGTGTTTCGCCTGCCATGCGGAAGGCCTGGGTTCGATTCCCAGCCAGTGCCCAAAACCCCAGCCACTGGATGGAGTGCCGGTCCCTAGCCCAGATAAAATGGGAGGGTTGCGTCAAGAAGGGCATCCGGCGTAAAAACTGTGCCAAGTTGGAGTGCGGACTGGATAGTCCGCTGTGGCGACCCCTAGTCGGGAGCAGCCGAAAGACTAACAACAACATTTCTCTATGTTGTTGTTAGCAACAAAGATATTGTAGGACTTAGCTGATCCGAGTAAATGAAGAGAAGGCTTCTTGAATCCTGATTCATTAAAAAGATCTGGTTATTTAACCTGGAAGAATCTGGTCATCTCTAGTCTCCGCTGAATATACTGTAACAACAGGCAGTGTGATTTATGGCAAAATTGTGGGGCCCTGTGGCAGTTGATTGTGTCTGCACAGGTAGTTATGTCACGTAAGCGTGTCACGGACGCGTTCCTCAATGAATTTAAGGATAGGCAGCATGTTCATTGGCTTCTATTTCATACTGTGATGTAACAGTAGGCAGTGTCATCATGAACTTCAATGTGTGTGATTGTGTCAGAGACATTGTAACAGTGGCGAAATCAGGTACATCAGGCTAAGCTTATAGATCTCTGCAGCAGAGGTAAGTTTTGGTCATGCTTTCCTGGAAGATCTTCATGAGAGCCAGGTTCATCATGGTGTTTGATGGGTTTTGCAAATGCACTTGACAATCCTGTTCTTGGGAAAACTGTTCCAGAACAGCTGATCTTTGTGTTTTGAAATAACAACTGACTGTTATTGTTGTTACTTACTTATCTGATTACTTATGTGTTATTTCATAGTTTTTAAATAAATAGAAAATCCAGTATTGTTCTACAGTATAAAAAAATAATCCAAACTGTTTGACTGGCACTGTATGTATATATAGTTCTCATGAACCCTCTCTGACAGAGCAAAACTCTGCATTTGCGTTCTCACCCCTCGACATGCAGCACAGGGAGACCCCTGATCACGTGACCGCTGCATTTCCCGCCCCTCTTCGCGCCTCCAAATGCGGAAGTCGCTCTAAACTGCTTCCACCCGGTCGGAGTGAGAGAGAGTCAGCCTCCACGCCAAACAACACAGCAACAAATAATCCTCTTAACGCAGTTAATCAGCCGGAGATTCAACCAATCGACATGCACATTAAAACAGGTGAGACCTTAATTTCAGTATACACGCCTTAACCTGCTTCAGATAGTTTGTGTTTTTTTAACAATAACCACCAAATTGTTGGAAAGTTTTCGAATCAACAACGCCCGAAATGAGCCGAGGCTTAGGAAACTTTCTTACGAAAGCGTGTGAGTTTTCTACATAAACTTGTACATGTGTATCCTGTCACTTTATACTCTTAATTACGGAATTCAATTTATTTTCAGTAGTCTGTGACTGTTTATCT
The DNA here is from genome assembly GCA_030522415.1 of Channallabes apus. NCBI lineage: Eukaryota > Metazoa > Chordata > Actinopteri > Siluriformes > Clariidae > Channallabes > Channallabes apus. Next base: position 27,502,792 of record CM060114.1, read on the forward strand.
GTATATTTATATACACATCCGCCATGATGGCTAAGCTTCTCGAACTTTGGTTGCCATGCTAGCTAGCTGGGAGCTAGTTAACTATTGTAAATACTTCGCATATGGAGACTTATTTAATATCACACGACGTCCCAGAACACAATAATATTTTGCTTTATTTTATATATATATTTTTTATTATTTATACACGTCAAGTAACCGACAGAGACAAAATGTCGGGCGAACTTTCTTCAGCTCGCGCGTCCGCCCTGAACGCTACTACTAGGAAATTTCTAGTTGGAGCTCCGCGCATGCGCAGAGCTCCAGCGCGCCCTAATACGACTTGTGTTAAACAGGTCGTGCTTTAAAGCAAATTATCTTTATTTTGTATATACACGTGCAAACTAGTTTACTAATGAGCATTGCTTAAAATAATTATTTTTAAAAATCACGATGTCAAAAAAGGCAGTTTCCCCATAATTATATGTGGTGATACTGATTTTAAGTTAATCTTGGGTTGTGTTTGTTAACTAAAGACTAGCTACTCAGAAACGCCATTTTAACTCGTGCAAAGAGGGTAGGTGCAGTTAGTCGACTTGAGATTACAGCTGACCTCAAGGTAACAAACCCAATCAAACAGTATCTTGAAATCAATAAGGCATCAGTGTAGTCTATGCTGCGTTCAATAACAGCTTGTGTATTAGAGATTTAAAGAACGAACAAAAGAAAAGATATGAGATGAGAGCACTGGTGGAGTCGACAAAACAGTTAGCAGACCCATTTATATGTTTAGGTTATATCTGGAAATCTGGACAACACACCAAAATTACATGCACATTTAATACACAGATGTCATTGCCCCATCGTAGTGTCCTTTTATTCCCTCAACATGCTTGAGATCAGCTGTAATGCTGAAACGCACAACCTGGACTTTAGCTGCATCATGAATAACTCCGCCGTGCATCATGCTGGAGCCTCACTTCCTCTTCATATATAGCCCGCCCTTATATGGGCTGCCCGTCACATGCCAAATGATTGACAGGCAGGAAGAACTTGCTGCAGAGCTTCCTTATTGGCTAATACTTGTGTATTATGTTGAAACTTTATTGGTGATTATGCACCCATAGTCAGTAACAACTGTATATAAAGATAGTTGAGCCATATAGAGTTCATGGTGTCAAAAAAATGCATCGTTAAATCTGGGTGTGAGGGTAGATACGTCTTCTTGTTTGGCAGTTTATTACATTGTAAGGTTTTGTTTTCCTGTTTCATCTTTCTCATACGCATGATCGAGGTGTATGTTACATCATGTAGGAAACTGTGGATTTAAATTTAAAATGTAAAAGAAATTAAATTTTTATTATTAGGTACCTGGGAATCAAATAATGCTGTGTGCGAATCAGATACGCTGTGCGACCCCGCTGTGCTCGTCTCTCCTCCCCAAACTGAGCCGCACATCCGGAACCGGCGGCTCTCCCCTGGCTCTGGCAGTTGTGGCGGAGGTGGAGGTGGTTGCGCCGCCAGAATGGACACACTTCCTCCCCGTCAGACATCAAACAGCCCTCATCATCATGAAGGACCTTCAAATGGACCTGCTCACACACAATCCCTGAACAGGGATCACAGAGCGCAGAACAGAGGCAGAGGCCCTCGGCGTGAAGGAGCCGGTCAAAAACTCCAGAAATCCTCTCAGGCACAGAAGGAGCGGTGGATGGGTGAGACGCTGTCGTCGCTCAGACCTCCTCCCGCTTTCCCAGTGAAGGACAGCCCTGCGAAGCTGCAGCCGGCAGTCAGTTATGCTTCCAAGGTGAAGGCGGGCGGGTTCTCTGGGGGAGTGGTTGAAGAGCCACCTGGCATCGGGGCGCTTCTGCAGAACCAGTGGGGACTCAGCTTCATCACCGATGGTCCAGCGATGGAGAGCTCCGCTTCAGCCCCAGAAGACATTACAGAGCAGAGTTCACCCGAGAGCATCGATCACATTATTGGAGAAATGATTTTCGAAAACTCGGCTGCTTCACCTAGCCAGTGCTCAAAGGAGCCTGAGGATTCTGCGCAGCTGCTGCTCACCTGTCGTCACCTAATGGAAGCTGCACAGTATCACACACAAGGTATTTTATTTTACTCCCTCAATCAATTAAAATCCTGTTCAGCTTCACTTTATAATGAATATTAAGGAACGGGTGACGTTTCAGTCAGTTTGCTTCAGTTTGAACACAGACAACTCAACTTTATTTTGTAGCTGATTTCTCCCAAATGTGAGCTTTTAGTATTTCAAAACAGTCTGAAACAGACTGAAGTTGTAAAAATTGTTCAGTCATAAAACACATTTTTTTCTTTGTCTTTCTCTGTAGAATGGCGTGCAATCGTCAGGAAACAAAAAGAAGGTAAATTTCTCTTTCGTTTAAAGGTCACTCCTTTATACTACATTTAAACAAGTTTGCATAAATTCTTTAAGATCTCCAAAAGTACATGGGATGAGGGAACTAGTACGTTTGCTCTATTTATACAGTTCACTTGAAATTCTCCAAAAAGTGGTCATGGGCTTTGGAAGTTGATGGGGCCAAAATAACAAACAGAAATTCCCTTTTAACTCGTCCCCCTTAAAAATCCTCATGTTTTGCAGTTGTTCTAGGGGAGACTCATCTGAATGTCTAAAAATGATTAAAATGTGAATTTTGCATAAAAAGTTCCCTTTAAAAAGATAAACTTGTCTGAGAGCCAAGAGAAAGATGCTACGGCTCCACCAAAATAAAACTTAATGACATTATTTTTAGTACAAACATTTACCCTACTGTGTGGCAGATCTGAGCCACATTCAGTCCTAAGATTTAATCTCCAAACAAAGTCTACATGAATTTGGAGGTCGATGGGTATTTAAGTTCATACCCTGCTTATGTAATATTTACTCACTCGGTCATCATATATACCACTTCATCCTGTATTCAGGGTCGCGGGGACCTGGAACCTATCCCAGGAGACTTGGGGCATGAGTCAGGGCACACACACTCTCATTCACATACTACGGGCAATTTGGGAACAGCAATTAGCCTAAGCTGCATATCTTTGGTCTGTGGGAGGAAACCGGATCACTCGTAGGAAACCGTGCCGCCTAGTAATATTTATACATTATTTATATATTAAAAACATTTGCATATTTATGTTAATTTAACTATGATAAACTAATTATTCATCCAGAATTAACAGAAAAAAACACTTTCAAAGACATCCTTTTTTTTCCTTTGGCAATTTTAAATGCAGTTTAATCTTGGATTGCGAGCGTAATTCGTTCAGGAAGTGCGCTTGTATATCAAAGCGAATTTCCCCAATACGAAATAATGGAAAGTTAGATGATTCAGTCCACAACCCAAAAATATTTATATAAAAATAATTAATACAAAATAAAGTACAAATAAAAAATAACCTCGACCTTATCTTTGAAAAGAATCCTGACTGAGTAGTTTGTTAGTGTGTGTGAAGTTGAAGAAAGATGGCAGAGGAGGAGGGGGTTTGTCTACTGTGTAGGACAACGTCCATGCACGCCCACAAATACTAACGAAATCACTGCTTTCTTAGAGTCCGAGACACACTGGCTCAGTTGTGATCATGTGACGCTCGGCAGACAAAGCACATGTATACTGCTCATATGTCAAGACCTCGCTCTGCTCGTTTAAATTAAATAAAAAAAATTATTCAATAGTCTTCGCTTGCAGACCAAGTAACTCACAATCCAAGATTTCACTTTTTTTTTTTTTTTTTTTTTTTTTTCGTCATCTGTACTGTGCAATTTGGCTTTTAATATGAATGTTGCCAAAATGTGGGATCAAGACATCCCTGTTAAAAAAAACAAACCTGGGTTTAGTTCTGCGTCGGTCCACATTTCATTTTTAACCCTTTTGAATAACCTATGTTTTGTGTTTTCAGATCCCGTGAAGGTTGTCTGGTACACGGACTCATCATAGCAGTTTGCACGACACATGCTACTCCTCCCTCACACACTCTGTACTCCATACATCCACACACACGGCATACTCTTTCTAGCACACTTAACAGTTAAACGCACCCTCTAATCCTCTTTGCACTCTTCACCCCAAACTCCCCCTCCCCATGTAACGCAAGAAATGTCTCCGATGCATGGATGCCTTAAAACTTGTCATGTGGCGTGGAGACCTTTCCGCACATCCTCTATTTTATCATGGTGGAGAACACTGATTACTTTTTTCCTTTTATAAAATATCTTTCTAAAGATCTGGCCATTTTATTGTAAGGGGCAAAACTTTACTTTGCCGTAGTGTTTTAGCCCCACTGTATTCCTCCTTCTCTCCCCCATTCTAAAGTGCTCCTCTACTCACACTGAAAATCTCCATCCCTCTGTAATTTTAGTCCTTTTTCCCCTTTCTTTTGCATTCATGTCCCATCTTCTTATCGTGTGTGTACTTTACATGGGTGCAGCGGGCACGCTTCGTCGGTGCACAAATTTCCGTTCTTAGTGCTGTTTTTAAAATATTTCCTCCCTTGAATGTAAAATGTACAATAGAAATCTTTTTAAAGGCGCACTGGAAGAGATTTAAGTAAAGTGTTGCAGAATAAAAGCAAAGTATAAAACTATTGTGTATTTTTATTATTACTACATACAGAGAAATGTATTTACTGGAAAAAAAAATGGGGGGGGGGGGGACACTCAGGATGGTTTTGAACATTGTTTACTAAAACTAAGATTGTTGACAGTTAATTCAATTTTAGAATTCACATTTTTTTTCTGTTTCCCCTCAGTTGTGTTAATGTGGGTAATCACAGCAAAAACAATTATTTAAAACTTTAATTAAAATGTTTAATGTGTTCTGAACATGGCTCTGTAATCTTTAAGGTGTTACAGCTACTGGATGAAATCAGCATTTCTAGAAAAGCTAGAACCTGGTCCTTGGGCTTGTCTTGGCCCCTTTTTTTTTCTTTTTTTTCTTTTTCCCCCTTCCAGCTTAGCTTCTCCAGTGCCGCTTGACATTTTTAAACATACTTTCATTAAATCACAGGTTCCAGCCTGTCGTGTGATGTTAAAGTATGATGCCAGACAGAAGACTGTTTGCTTTGTTTTATGTAGATCTGCAAGATGTTCTCAAATGTATCTGTTTAGGTACTAAATCTAAATATTGTTTAACAATCTTCAAAGCAAAAAGGTTCAGTAATGTCTGAAGTTGAATACGGTATATGAACCACAGCTCTAAAGTGTTTTGATTTGCTTATTTGTTGACATTAGAGGGAAGAAAATAAACTCAGGAACTACACCAGTGTTGTCTTGATGTTCATGATGCCTCCTTGTAGCGTTACATGTTCTGAGATGCTTTTCTGCTCACAATGGTTGTAAAGCGTGATTATTTTCAATCTCATTAAGTGTTTTCACCACAGAACTGCTAATTTGTACTTGTGATTTTTGTGGATTGTTTCTTTAAAAATCTGGAGTGTTGACAACAATCGCGTCACGGTTAGAATCACAGGATCAAATTTTGTGCACTTAAAAAAAAAAAAAAAAAGGGCAAACCTCCACATGATCTACTCTTATGCTTCAAGATATGCATAATCTCATTCAGATACTCAAATCCTCTCTTGTGGAATCTTTTCTTCATGGGGACTAGGTCTGGGGACTCAGATGGCTGTTAGAATTGGACACATTTTGGACCACTGTCCTTCTGGAACATAACCAACAGTCATGACCCAGTTTTAGTCTTGGCATTTGATTAAACATCATCTGGTGCCTCATGGAATCCATGTATATTTCTTCTGCTTTCATAGAAGAAAATTTGTATGGAAGTATAATAGTGCCAAAATTCCTGAAAGCAAAATAGCAGGTTGAATTACATGAACTGAAAACGTGTTGAAATAAAAATTAATTTTTCTGCATTGCAATTTGATCTGAATAGAAAAAAATTCTTACAGCATTTACAATGTTTGAAATTTTTGCCACTGCAATTTATTGTGGTTGTATATTTCATGTGAAAATGTAATTCAAGCATTTCAAAGTCAATGCAAAAATATTAAAGTTAATAAATTGCTGTTCAAAATTCAGGTCACTAAAATGCTGGTCTTCACATCCGGGATATCACCGGAAGAGCAGTGGAGTGCCGCGTGCTGCTGTCCGTGCTGCAGTGTACTTTAAAGTGTGCTTCCTGATCCCTGTGCAGTCTACTTCTCAGAAACTACTTACCGATCGGAACACAGCACTCTTAACTAACAGGCTGGGTTGCCAGTTGCACAATAAACGGTTAAAATTACTCACCTTCCGTAAACGCTATATTCAAAGCAATAGTGATGGGAAGTTCGTATCATTTCAGTGATTCGGTTCTTTGAATCTCGTTCATCAAAATGAACGAATCTTTTTTTCGAGTCATTTCGTTCTTTTGATCAGAAATAAATTAAAATGTTGCGTTTTCAATAAAAAAATACCCCCAATACGTCTAATACACAAATTTTGGCTATAGTTCCAGTTATGAAAATATTACAGTGTACAGGTCTGTTGTGTATTCGTAATAAGGACTTTGTACTCTCGTAGTAAATTTAACAGTTTTTCTTTTTACTCGCATGTCACATTCTACATCTCTTCTTCTCCTTCTCCACACCACATTGTAACAGCGACACCTGCTGATACGTATGTATATGGAACGATATCGCGGACAATATTCAAATGCAATTGCAAATAGCATTTGCAATTGCGTTTCCCATATGTAGACGCACAAAGTGTGCCATAATTCAAATGCAATTGCAAACTTTGCATTACCGTTTGCTGATTCGCCTTTGCGAGCGCACACTGACTGCCAAATTTCAAATGAAAAAACAAAGTCCGTTTGCATTTGTATTTCCCAGGTCTTACACGTCATGAACCTGTCATATTTAAATATCAAAATCAATCACCACGTTTGCTTTTTCACTTTCTCTGCGCCGCGCGTCAAGCCGGCCAAAATTCAAACCCAATCGCTAATCCATTTGCAATTGCATTTCCAACACGTTACACAGAAACCTGTCAATCAGCGTCAGGGGCGGGTCTATACTGTGGGGCGGGATTGTATGGGGAGTGACGTCACTCGCACTCGCCGACCAAGAGGGGGATATTTGAGCACTGGAGGTGAACCGAGATTCTCATTTGTTTATCAAGAAATAAACACACAAAAATGACAAATCGCATATTTTCTTGCTCCGGAGTGGACAGAGAAGTTTTTACAAATAAAAATATTTTTAGATCTTCTCCTGTTACAGCCTGCTGGAGCTAAATCTTTCAGAAACGCTGCGTACTGGTGTTATGCGCTAAAATGCCTCCCTGCCACTGATTGCCCCCCCCCCAACATAACCTCTATCAAATATTATATTACAACATTAATTAATAGGTTTATGATTTACAAATTGCACCAAACGAATTTGATTATAAAATAATCTATATAAAAAAAAAACACGTAGTATAGGGGGAAAATATATTAATTATATATTATTTTCACATACAACCCCTGGCAAAAATTCTGGAATCACCCCTCTCAGAAGATGTTCATTCAAATGTTTAATTGTGTAGAAAAAAAAACAAGCACATACTGTACATGCCACAAAACTATTTTCACTCAACAATCCAAACTTCTGGCTGTATAAAACACTAAAAAAAAACAAAGAAAGATAACTATAGTCAACGACAACTGTTTTAACAACTCAAACAGAGGAAAAAAATATGGAATCACCAAATAAAAACACTACTTGTACTTTGTTGCAGCACCTCTGGCTTTTATAACAGCTTGAATTCTCTGAGGCCTGGATTTAACTAATGTCCAACAGTATACTTCATCAGTCTGTCTCCAGCTTTGTCTTATTGCAGTTGCCAGATCAGCTTTGCAGGTTGGAGCCTCGTCCTGGACCATTTTCTTTCATTTCCACCACAGATTTTCAATTGGATTAAGGTCCGGACTATTTGCAGGCCATGCCATTGACATTATATGTCTTTCCTGTAGGAATGTTTTCACAGATTTTGCCCTATGGCACGATGCATTATCATCCTGAAAAATGATGCTACCATCACCAAACATCCTTTCAATTGATGGAATAAGAAAAGTGTCCAAAATCTCAACATAAACTTGTGCATTGATAGAAGATGTAATAACTGTCATGTCTCCCATACCTTTACCTGACATACAACCCCATATCAATAATGATTGTTGAAATTTGCATGTTTTCTTCAGGCAGTTGTCTTTATAAATTTCATTGGAACGGCACCAAACAAAAGTTCCAGCATCATCACCCTGCGCAATGCAGATTCGTGATTCATCACTGAATCTAACTCTCATCCAGTCATCCGCAGTCCAAGATTGTCTTTCTTTAGCCCACTGAACCCTTGTTTTTTCTGTTTAGATGTTAATGATGGTTTTCTTTTGGCTTTTCTGTATGTAAATCCCATTTCTTTTAGGCGGTTTCTTACTGTCCGGTCACAGACATTGACTCCACTTTCTGCCCATTTGTTCCTCATTTGTTTTGTTGTGTATTTTCTGTTTTCAAGGCATATTGCTTTAAGTTTTCTGTCTTGGCGCTTTGATGTCTTTCTTGGTCTACCAGTACGCTTCCCTTTTACAACCTTTCCATTTGATTTGTACTTGGTCCAGATTTTAGACACAGCTGACTGGGAACAACCAACATCTTTTGCAACATTCCATGAAGATTTACCTTCTTCAAGAAGTTTGATAATTCTCTCCTTTGTCAACTGACATCTCTCGTGTTGGAGCTATGAGTTATGTCAATCATCTTGGTTCAACACATCCCTAATGTGTGCAAGCACTCTTTTTTAACTGTAGACTAATTAGCAGTTGTAGAAATGCAAAGTGCATGGTGATTCCATATTTTTTCCCTCAGATTTGTGATTCCATATTTTTTTCCTCTGTTTGAGTTGTTAAAACAGTTGTCATTGACTATATTTATATCTTTCGTTGTTTTTTTTTTTTAAGTGTTTTATACAGCCAGAAGTTTGGATTGTTGAGTAAAAATAGTTTTGTGGCATGTATGTGCTTGTTTTTTTTTTATACACAATTAAACATTTGAATGAACATCTTCTGAGAGGGTGATTCCAGAATTTTTGCCAGGGGTTGTACATGTATATTTTTATATTTCTTATTTATAATAAAAATCGCTTCGTGATAATACTCATATATTATATTTGATAATAATAATATGAATATTTGACAGAGATTTTGTGGGGGTGCAATCAGTGGCAGGGAGGCATTTTAGCCCATAACACCGGTACGCAGCGTTTCTGAAAGATTTAGCTCCAGCAGGCTGTAACAGGAGAAGATCTAAAAATATTTTTATTTGTAAAAACTTCTCTGTCCACTCCGGAGCAAGAAAATATGCGATTTGTCATTTTTGTGTGTTTATTTCTTGATAAACAAATGAGGTAATCTCGGTTCACCTCCAGTGCTCAAATATCCCCCTCTTGGTCGGCGAGTGCGAGTGACGTCACTCCCCATACAATCCCGCCCCACAGTATAGACCCGCCCCTGACGCTGATTGACAGGTTTCTGTGTAACGTGTTGGAAATGCAATTGCAAATGGATTAGCGATTGCGTTTGAATTTTGGCCGGCTTGACGCGCGGCGCAGAGAAAGTGAAAAAGCAAACGTGGTGATTGATTTTGCTATTTAAATATGACAGGTTCATGACGTGTAAGACCTGGGAAATACAAATGCAAACGGACTTTGTTTTTTCATTTGAAATTTGGCAGTCAGTGTGCGCTCGCAAAGGCGAATCAGCAAACGGTAATGCAAAGTTTGCAATTGCATTTGAATTATGGCACACTTTGTGCGTCTACATATGGGAAACGCAATTGCAAATGCTATTTGCAATTGCATTTGAATATTGTCCGCGATATCGTTCCATATATGTATTTCAAAACACCACATATTCCCTTTTTGTGGAAGAAAGGAAACTTGCCTTACAGCTAAATTAAACAAAGCACAGAACACCAGAAAACAACAGTTCTGAATATTGCAACGTCAAGTCTTCACACATAAAATTTTCCACAATACATTGTTTTGTAACTGACATTTTTACTTGTATATGTATTTATCTTTACATGTACAATATCATGTACAAAATCTATATTTATCTCACATATCCCAAACACTTTTATTGACCATTTTTCAAAAGTACTTATATCTCCCTCCCTTGTTAAATTAAAGAGCATATTTTTAAGTAACATAGTCCTTAGACCACACTGGAGCACGATGCACTCTACGAGTACGTGGGGCTTGAGGAAGAGAAATTGCCATTTGAGGTGTTTGAGATGCTACAGGAGGTATGAAGGAGTCTTCTGCTACAGAAGTTGTAACAGGTGTGTTGACAGGATACAGCCGGAGCCAGATGCATAGCATTCCAAACTTTCCCGTCTGAGAGGAGGTAAGTTGCTGAGCCTCTCTGAGCGACAACCTTAAGAGGCTGTGTAAACTTGCAGTGTCCTGTTTTGAAGATCCCTGGCTTTCTAACACGCACAAATGTTCCCACTTTAATCTTTGGAGGTGTTGCACTGCGTCGCAGATCTGTATACTCTTTCATCTTGTTTTGTGACTGCTGGATGATTTGTTGTAAATTCTTTTTATTCTTTGCTGGGGTCACGCCTGGAAGACCACTCACATGTAGTTTTGTCCTAATTTGTCGGCCATGCAAAAGTAACATCAGGTGCGAACGCAATCTCTGGTCATTTACTGTAGTAATCAATGAGTGTTATCGCAAAGCGACATCCTTGAGGAGCATTATTCAAGGGCCCAACTACATCAATAGCCAATTTTTCCCAAGCGGTCGTTGGAGTAGGCACAGGACAGAGCGGAGCTATGTGTGTAGTAGCGGTTTTATCATGCTGAAGGCAGGTAGCACAAGATTTGATGGCATTTCAAATCCAATCCACCAATACAAGTCTCTCAGTCTTTGCTTTGTACGCACCATTCCTTGATGTGTGGCATGAGCCAGTTGTATAAACTTTGGTTGTAATGTTTCTGGAATGATCACTCGATGTGTGCCTCGAATTATGAACCCATCGTATACAGACAGCTCATTTCGAAGGCGGTGATAAGGAGCAATAGCTGAGCGTTTAGCACTACAAGGCCATCCTTTTTCGATACAAGCCTTTACCTGCTGAAGAACAGAACAGGCATCACATGCCGACTTAAGCTCATCCACAGTAACAGCTGCAAACTCAGGAGACAGCACTGCAACCATCTCAGGTTCTTGCTCCTGGCTATAATCAGGGACTGGAAGCGGAAGCCTGGATAAACAATCAGCTGTTACATTGTCTTGTCCAGGTTTGTACTTTATGCTGTAGTTAAAATTCAATTCAATTCAGTTTTATTTGTATAGCGCTTTTAACAATTGACATTGTCTCAAAACAGCTTTACACAATCAAAAGAATTATTTAAGTTTGTATGGAATGTGAATGTGTATGAATCAAAATGTTCAGATAGTCCCTGGTGAGCAAGCCCGAGGGCGACAGTGGCAAGGAAAAACTCCCTGAGATGGTACAGTAATAGGAAGAAACCTTGAGAGCAACCAGACTCAACAGGGAACCCGTCCTCAGCTGGGTGAAACAGATAGCAGGAAATTATCTGCATTTATACAGTGTTAAGTGTTAGGTTCAGCTATAATAGTTGATGTTAATTGATGTTATAATAGTTGATGTAAAATGGAGTCCAGTAGTTATTGGAGACTCAGATAGACTTGTAGAAAGTTCCAGTCCTGAACTATCGAATTGTCAAGTCCTCAGAGAAACAGCTGCTAACACCAGTCGAGGCCAGAACCGTCTTCTAAGTAGATAGAATCATCCCCAGACACCAGGCGCATCCCAAAGAGACACACGGGGCATCCATGCGACGAGACCTCCAACCAGAAACGGGGCACCAGGATGGATCAGACAGGTCCGGAGGGCAGAGGGAGTCTGGATCACTGGCAGCTCAGGAACGAAATGTGTAGCTCGACAGAGAGAGAGAGAGAGAGAGAAAGAGTGAAAGGGGGAGACGGGGAGAGAGGAAAGAGAAAGAGGGGGAGGAAGAGAAGAGGAGGAGAGATTGCAATTAGGTATGGTCACAGTCACAATGTCTAATGTGAATGTATATTTACTGTAGAGTGCAAGCAGGGACTCCGGCAGGACTAACTATGACAGCATAACTAAAAGGGAGAGCCAGAAGGAAACACAAACATGAGGGCTCCCTGAGATGTAAAGCAAACAATCACCTCACCGTCAACAAACCTGAGTGATCAAATGAGACTGAGGAAGACAGCATCTAAACATACCAGTTCACCGTAATACTCTACGGCCATGAGTCCCCCAGATCTGCTCCTTTACCTTATGGCAAATCTATTTATAAAAATGCTTGGCTAAATAAATTAGTTTTTAGCCTAGACTTAAACACTGAGACTGTGTCTGAGTCCCGAACACTATTTGGAAGACTATTCCATAATTTTGAGCCTTTGTAAGAAAAAGCTCTGCCCCCAGCTGTAGTTTTCATAATACGCGGTACTGACAAGCAGCCTGCATCCTTTGACCGAAGTAGGCGTGGCGGATCATAAGACACTAGCAGTTCGCTCAGATACTGCGGCGCGAGACCATTTAATGCTTTATATGTCAAGAGTAGTATTTTAAAATCAATGCGAAATTTCACAGGGAGCCAATGTAGTGAAGATAGGATAGGGGTGATGTGCTCATATCTTCTGGTTCTAGTGAGGACTCTCGCTGCTGAAGCATCTGTAGTAACTGTTGTTGGTAAAGAAGGATCGAACAATGCCAGTGTTGAGCTAGCAGTGATTAGATGTTTCAACCGATCGAAATACTCCTGTGCTGCCTTTGTCCAGGAAAAGCTAGTAGACGTTCTGAGCACTGCACGGAGAGGTTCCACCAATGTTGCAATGTTGGGAATGAATTTGGAATACCATCCAACAAGTCCAAGAAAAGAACGCAAGGACTGTGCATCATGAGGAGGAGGCGCTTGCTGTATAGCTAAAACATGATTTGGATTTGGATGTAAGCCTGAAGCCGAAATAACATGGCCCAAAAATGGCAGCTCTGTTTTCCTGAAGTGGCATTTTTCTACATTAAGCTTTAAACCACTGTCTTGCGGATTTAAGTCGCTTCTCATGTACCTCTGGATTATCACCATAGACAATGATATCATCTAAATAACATTGCACACCATCCTGACCTGCCAAAATCTGAGACATCATCCTTTGAAATGCACTAGGTGCTGAGGCCAGGGACCCTCGTAAAACGGTACAGTCCGTCATGTGTAATAAAAGCTGTCAGATCTCTACTATCCTGATGCAAAGTTACTTGGTGGTAAGCATGCTGGAGATCTATTGTAGAAAACATAGAAGCACCACGCAATTCTGTAAAGACTTCCTCAATGTGTGGCAATGGGGGCCTGTCTATCATCACAGCTTTGTTTGGCTCTCTTAAATCAACACAAAGTCGAATTCCACCAGATTTCTTTTGAATGACAACTACTGGTGACACCTAAGGAGAGGAATCGCATTTTTCTATGATCCCGTCAGATTCCAGTCTCTTTAACTCTTGCGAGACTGCATCTCTCACTGCAAATGGCAGCCTACGCAGTTTCTGCTGGACCGGTGGCACATCTGAACGCAACTTTATTTTATGTACAAAGCCAGCAGCCAAACCCAAAGGCTTAGTGCAATTTACAGCAGCTTTGCTGTTTTCTGTGGAAGATGCAACAGAGCCATTCTTTATGTCAAGATGTAAAGCAGTGAAGAGATCCATACCAAGTAATGGTGTTCCGCCAGATACAATGTAGAATGAAGCCTGCACACAGTGACACTTAAAGGTAACATCAAGGGACAAGCACCCTAAAACTGGAATAGTCTTTTTCAAATATGTCACTAAATTAATATTAGGTGCATTAAGGGAAATATCTGCAAAGTGCTGGCGGTACAGGTTCTCTGGGAGAATGGAAACAGCTGACCCAGTATCTACAAGTAGTTCAGTGTCAACTGATTGACCACTGTCCGTGTGCAAGGAAACAGTGCATGTAAGACATTGTTTCGGTTTTATTTGCAAAGGCGTATCAATGCTTAAGACTGTTAACTCAGGCACAGTAACTTCTTGAACATTGCAGGTGGGAGTTGAACTATGACAGACTCTTGCAAAATGTCCAACTTTACCACACTGTCTGCATTTTGACTGTTTAGCGGGACATTTAGGGTAATTTGCTAAGTGAGATGTAGTGCCACAACGGAAGCATGTTCTTGCATCCATTTTTCTCTGTGAGTCATGTGATGGCATCTGATGAGAAGCTGTGGACTTATGTGGTACAGATTTCTGACGCCACCGCTGTTTTGTTCCTTCACGTGAGCCAGTATGCACCACTTTAACTGAAGTTTCAGTCCGCTCCATAGCTTTAGCCTCTGCTACTGCAGACTCAATTTGTCCCGCGATAGTAATCGCTTTTTGCAGAGTGAGGTCTGTTTCCAACAGCAGACGTTCCCGTATACGTGAAGTGCATGTCTTCTCTACAATTTGATCTCTAATCATATCGTCCGCAAGTGCGCCAAAGTCACAGTTCACAAGCAGCTCGCGCAGTGCAGCCACATACTGCACGAGAGGTTCACCAAGTCTCTGAGCACGTTGGCGAAATTTATTTCTCTCAGCAACCACGTTTACTTTTTGCACAAAAAATGCTCGCAAAGCAGTCAGCGCAGTCTCATATTTGTCATCAGACACTGTAAGCGTGTAAAAAATCCTCTGTCCCTCTGTACCTAAGCAATAAATTAGCAAAGCACGCTTTCTCTTCTCCGGAATTTCCACTTCCGACAACGCCGTCACATAGTTATCAAACATACGAATCCATGAATTAAACTGTATGGTCGGCTCACCGGGAGTTTCCAAAAAAGCAGGAGGGGGTGAGAGGGCAAGAAGAGCCATCCTCGTCGCCAATATGCTGTGTATTCGTAATAATGACTTTGTACTCTCGTAGTAAATTTAACAGTGTTTCTTTTTACTCGCATGTCACATTCTACATCTCTTCTTCTCCTTCTCCACACCACATTGTAACAGCGACACCTGCTGCTATGCATGTATTTCAAAACACCACAAGGTCCTTCTCAAAAAATTAGCATATTGTGATGGAGCACTTCATGCTTCCATCTGCTGAAAAGCTTTATGGAGATGAAGATTTCATTTTTCAGCACGACCTGGCACCTGCTCACAGTGCCAAAACCACTGGTAAATGGTTTACTGACCATGGTATTACTGTGCTCAATTGGCCTGCCAACTCTCCTGACCTGAACCCCATAGAGAATCTGTGGGATATTGTGAAGAGAAAGTTGAGAGACACAAGACACAAGAATCTGCAAAAGGATTCCCGACCAAGTATTGAGTGCATAACTGAACATAATTATTTGAAGGTTGACTTTTTTTGTATTAAAAACACTTTTCTTTTATTGGTCGGATGAAATATGCTAATTTTTTGAGATAGGGATTTTGGGTTTTCATGAGCTGTATGCCACAATCATCAATATTAAAACAATAAAAGGCTTGAACTACTTCAGTTGTGTGTAATGAATGTAAAATATATGGAAGTCTAATGTTTATCAGTACATTACAGAAAATAATGAACTTTATCACAATATGCTAATTTTTGGAGAAGGACCTGTAACTAAGGACATATTATAATAAACAGGGCCCGGTTTCTCGATAACGCACACTATCCGCGCGCTAAGAATACTAAGATATATCTTACGTTAAGTGATAACTTTTCTAAGTGTATTTCTCGAACTGTCTCTTAGGAGTCTTCTTAAGTCGCTGCCTCTTACGTCCGACGTTACGCGGCGCTGTCTACAGTGAAGGTCCTGAATTAGCGGACAACGGTGGCTCAGGAATCGATTTTTGACTCCTTTTTCATGACAGCGCTAAGAAAGACGGCACTTTCTATGCAAATTAAACATTGCACTTAATTCTTTTAATAGCGTTTATTTCAACATGGGTTAACTTATCAATAACATGCCATAATAGACAAATATATAAATTAAATCACCAATCTGTCGCTAATATTTTCATGTAAGCTGTGGCGGTGAAACGAACCGGGTATACAATCATAGTTGATGGACAAACAGCTGATAACACTCTTCACCAGCTTCAGAAACAATGTGAAGTGTCAGTGGTTGGGGTTGTATAGCGCACTTATGGAATGAATACGATGAGATGACAGAGTGGAGATTTAATACCCCTATCTCACCTACGCGGTTTCGCGCAGGGGCTGTAAGTGCGGTTCATCATGATTCTAGTTTTGGTGCTGTTATTACGTTTCCATTTTACCACGCCAAAAAATTAAACATGTTTAACATGCGGAAGCTCGCGGACCTTGCAGATCTTTGCAGACAGTTGGGTGGTCACTCGACTCGGCTCACGATGCCTAATACCCCTCTCTCACCTGTGTGGTGCCTAATACCCCTCTCTCACCTGTGTGGCCGGACTCATCTCCGTGAGCTGCCGCGATTGCCCGCGACGTTCCTTTAACGTTCCGCGAAGTTCTGCAAAGTCTGCAAGCTTCCGCGAGGACCAGCAAAAAATTAAAGTTTAATTTTTCACGCGGAAAGATGGAAATGGAATCACAGCGCAAAAACTCGGGGTGAATCATGATCAAGCCTACTTACGGCCACAGCGCGAGACCGCACATGCAGGTGAGATAGAGGTATAACACACCGCATCCCACAGCGACTCAAACCGCATAAGTGAATACTGTAGGGGTATTAAACATTACAATCACCCAGAAAAATTAATGGATGCGGGGTTTGAAACTCCCAAGGCTATTTTCTCATTTAACTAAATCAAATTTCATAAAAATAAAACGAGTCAAAAGAAAAGCCCATAAAGTCATGGATAATGGCTAATGATCAATGAAACATATTTTAAACAGAAAGCAGCGAGCAGCTGGACATCGGGACGGGGAGTGTAAGTACGATGCGTTGGTCTGGCACGCGCAGGTCTGAGCAGCTCAAGAAGCTCCATAATCTGTTGCCTTGGAAAGCAAAACTTTTATTTAAATATTTTTTAAATAACGACCACGGGGAAAATATGAAAAGGGCTGAAGTTTTCTCTAAAGGAAAAATGTACATGACCCACACGGCTCCACGGACCGAGCCGTCTTCAGTTTAACACAACACCACGCTGTATCGCTGCCAAATTGTTCGCCATCTGTTTAATATTAAAAGTGATTGCCAATTTTAATGCGTTAGTCACATTATGAAATAGGCTAATTAAAAATCACTCTATTAGTTCTGATATCAAATAAAATAACATTCTTAAACAGGTCTACAGTATATTCCATCATTAATACGACTTTGATACCGTGCCATAATGTGTTTGCATACACCGCTGGTTTATAAAGACTGCTGCTCATTGGCGGCGACTAGCGTCTTGAGCTGAAACTACGCTAAGTATGAGTTAAGGTTGGTCCAGACCAACCTTACGCATGTGTGACTTAGCTAAGAGATACTTAGCGTAAGAACGTTTCGGGAAATGCGCCATAACGTTAAGAGAGAGGTTAAGGTACAACTTAAGAACTACTTAGCGATAAGAAGCTTTCGAGAAACCGGGCCCAGAATAAGTAGCTCACCTTCTCAGCTCAGTCTTTCTTTTGAATCTATTGCACCGCATAACGTCTATGGAAGTCACGTGTCAAAAGAACGAACGACTTGGGACGGGGCTCGAAGACCAACTAGCCCAGTCGTTCAATACTGTTTCCTGTACTGCATTCATAGCGTCTATGGGAGTCACGTGTTAAAAGAACGAACGACTCGAGAATTGAAGACTTATTGCTGAGAATCGTTCAATACTGTTTCCTGTATATAACATACGGAGGTTTTGCGATGCTTTGCGCATGCAAAGCATTCAATAGAAAATGAACGAATCACTCTCCGAGACGACTCGTTCATCTGAATCATGTTAAAGATTCGTTCAGAAAGAACGAATCATTCATGAACGACCCATCACTACAAAGCAAAGCCGGCGCTGTTTCATTCACACGCGAGAGCGATGGGTTTCCCGCCCCTGCACTCAGTAATGTTACAGTCTGTGGAGAAATTCTGTATAGCAGAAGAAACTAATTCAGGAAGCAGTCAAACAGTTCAGCGAGTGACATCAGAGTAAGTGCAGATGAAAAGAAACTGATAGGGACAAATCAAGACAAAGAATAAAGATAGATAGATAGATAGATACTTTATTGATTCCGAAGGAAATTCCAGATATCCAGCAGCTATATAGACAATAAAAGTGATCTGCATGATCTGACCGCGTGCGCAACCCCCCCCCCCCCCCACCCAGACCAGGATACCCCCTTAGAATTTGACTGCCCCCCATATGGTCTGGTCTAGAACCGGCCCTGCAGTATACACAGGGTAATGTGGGAACTGACCAGAGGTACTAGCGCAATGATGTACAAAAACTACAAGATATATAAAAAGGGTATAAATAAAAAATATAAATTACAAGAAAAAAAGAGAAATGGGATTAATTGCAGTGAAGCCATTGATGTCCAATTTTATATGTGACAAAGTCACAGTGCGACAGATATTGTTTAAAGACTTATGACTTCATACTAAATATTAAACTGAAATGTAATTGCGGTGCATAAAATAATTTGTGATAAAAATGTGTTTATTTTATTTTAATCAGACTGACATTAAACCGTACTATCCACACGTTTTTCTTAATTACAAAATTTTTATGGTTACCTTTATTTATAAGCAATATAAATTTAACAAAGTGTAAACAGCATGTATGTTGTCGCTGCTGCTGTTGAGGAAATTTATCCATCTAATCTTCTTACTGAATGTGACTCTACATTACCGAGCGCAGGGGCGGGAAACCCATCGCTCTCGCGTGTGAATGAAACAGCGCCGGCTTTGCTTTAAATATAGCGTTTATGGCAGAGGGGAAATTTTTAACAATTTACATCCTTTATTGTGCAACTGGCAACCCATCCTGTTAGTTAAGAGTGCTGTGTTCCGATCGGTAAGTAGTTTCTGAGAAGTAGACTGCACAGGGATCAGGAAGCACACTTTAAAGTACACTGCAGCACGGACAGCAGCACGCGGCACTCCACTGCTCTTCCGGTCATATCCCGGATGTGAAGACCAGCATTTTAGCGACCTGAACTTTATTACCTGAATTTTAGCGACTGAATTTATAAGAAAAATAATGAAGATTGTATTTTTAACACCTGAATTTTTTTTGAACAGCAATTTATTAACTTGAATATTTTTTGCATTGAATTTTAAATGCTTGAATTACATTTTCACTTGAAATATACAACCACAATAAATTGCAGTGGCAAAAATGTAAAATTTTGTAAATGCTGTAAGGATTTTTTTCAATTCAGATCAAATTGCAATGCAGAAAAATTAAAACATTTTTATTTCAACACGTTTTTTTCAGTTCATGTAATTTAACCTGCTACTTTGCTTTCAGGAATTTTGGCACTATTATACTTCCATAAACTTGTTCCATGATTTTCAAGTTTCAACAATTAAGATTTTTTGACTCTCTTTTTGCTTCTAATTAAATGACTAATTTTATTTGTCTTAATTTATGGGCTTGAGTTGGCTCGCTTTCTCTCTTTTCCATAATCTTTAATTAGTCCTAATATGAAACAACTTACCTTTCATAAAACATTCAGGATGGTACTCTTACGCCTTGTTTCCACTGCAGGCAAATCTCTGTCCACAGTTATTTGAAAGTGATCAAAACACGTATGGCTCTGTTCAGCCTAGCAGCCCAAATCCAAAACATGGTCGACTTACCTTCAGTTTGTTGCTATGGTAATGTCACATTCTGGCAACTTGTAATAGCAAGCAGATAAGATTTGTTAAGAATGGAGATATCACATCTTTAGGTCACATTGGTTTCTAGGCTTGGACATGACTATGTGGACTTGAACTCCTACACCGTGGTCTACGTGACGTTATGGACAGTTTGGAACACCGAAGTGAACACAGCCCAAAAACCCATGTAGATGAATGGCTAAGGACATCCGGGCTCATATGTGAAAGTATGGCTGCTTTATAGTCTTGAAAACAAAATGTAAAAATTAAAATATAAGTTCACGTTAAAAAACAAAAAAAAAAGCATTAGCATCAGATAAAGGTTTTCAGGATTCATGCTAATATAAACAGAAATGTAAATATTTCATATCCAAAACCCAATAAGCGTATTTACTATGTATACATTAATAAGTGCTTTTCTCACAACCTGATCAAAACATTTAAGCGTTGCAGGTGAAAAACAGTCAAATTCGGACTCTACACGTGCATTTTTACAGCTGCTGATTTAAACAGATATAAAAACCATAAAAAATCTTGTGACATGGTGATGTGTAGAGATTTGCTATAATATTTATTAGCGTTTATGTGATGCTTTATGAAAACTCCGCATCTGTGAGGTGGAAAAAAAAGCACTGTATTTATACCAAAATTTTGTTTATTTAACATAAAAAACCCTGCTTTCTTTGAAGCCAAAATAGATAAATATGACTCAGTCTCTCCAGGTAACTTCTACTTCATCGGTCCTGTACCTGATAAAAAGGACACAACAGAAATATACCTTTAACTGAACAATTTTCAATAACACAATGCCTTAAGAATGAAACTCCATCCACTATGGCTTATACAATATGTTTAATCATCTGTAGTTGAAATTAAGTCCTTCACTTTTTGGTCAAGTGAATGTAAAAACCGAATACCTACCTTTGTGTGATCCAGGAATCACACAGCTCTGTTACCTGACCCATGCGGAACATCTCCCAGCCCGCCTGTGCGATCATCGCTCCATTGTCGATGCAGAACCTTACAACAGAGTAGAAGGTTTAAGCCTTGCGTTAAGTGCTAAAAATATGCAGGTTTGGCATTTGAAAGCCATAAGAATGTAAAAAAAAAATATTCTAACCGTTCATCCGTGGCGAACAGATGGGCTCCTCTCTCCTCACACATGATCCCCATCATCTCCTGCAGACGGAGGTTACCTATATGAAGAAGTACAGAGCGAATTGGATCAATAAGAGCATGTGATCTCAGAGCTGAAATGTGCAGACTTTAACTCACAGCCTACTCCTCCAACAATGAGCACCTCCTGGGAACCACAGTGAGCCATGGCACGTTCTGTGATCTCCACCAGCATCGTGAAGAGCGTCTCCTGCAGATCAGACAGAGTTCTGCCAGGTCAAATGAACACATTCAGAAATATTATAGTGTCACGCATTTATGTCAGGAAGAGGAATTCCTTTAGTCCTTGCCTGAAGAGAAAAACACAGGTCCTCTGGTGTGCACTGCCCAGAACTCAACATCTTGTGTGCCGTCTCCTAGATTTGAATGGAAGAATCAGTGGTCAGAAAAATTATTTAGCAAATCTGAGAACGTACATGTACTTTACTTCATTAAATTAAGTAAATAAAATCATACATGACCTGCACAATTACAGGTAGTCCCCGACTTACAAACAAGTTCCGAATACCCCCCCCCCCCAACACACAGACGTACAAAAAAAGGATTTTAAACATTTTATACATTCACTTACACACTGAAAATATTGTATAGGATTGTAAATATGGGTATCTGGTGCACTGCAGTGTCTAATTTTTGTACAATATATGGGTGAGGTCCGTTCATACCTGCGGAAAGTCGTAATTCAAATGTTACTAAGCACAGTGAAACCTTGGATTACGAGCATAATTCGTTCCAGAAGCCGGCTGGTATTTCAAAACACTTGTTAATGAAAACGAATTCCCCCATAAGGAATAATGGAAACTCAAATTATTTGTTCCACATCCCAAAAACATAAATACATAAAAATAATTAATACAAAATATAAAGTAAAAATAAAACAAATTAACCTGCACTTATAAGTAAAAATAAATCCAGACATAAGTGTTTCCGTTTATGCACACAGGCGCTGTGTGTGTTTGTGTGTGAAGCTAAGGTAAGAGGAGAGGACGAATCAGACCCCCCCCCCTTCTCATCTTACACAGTAACCCCTCCTCCTCTCTTATTTGAGTTTCATACTCGCACACACACATTAACGTAAAGACTGTTTTATCGGAAAAATTAACAAGGAACATTGCTAATAACACTCACGTGAGCGCATACTAATAGCACTGCTGTAAAGTAAAAATAAAACAAATAAACTTGCACTTTGGAAAGAATGGCAGCAGAGCAGTGTTTCCATTAGAGAGAGAGAGTGTGTGTGTGTGTGTGTGTGTGTGAGAAAGCGAGGGGGGGAGGGGTGTGTGTGTGTATATGAGAGAGAAGGGGCAACGTGTCCAATGACAAAGTGCAGGCTCATACAGAGAAGGAGCGATAAAAGGGATCTTTAACCTCTCTAATGAGACTTCTTTGGCTTTACACGCGCGCACATGTGTGTTATAATAAACACTACACGCGCTGTACACACACGCATACAAACACAAAATAAAATGTGTTTTACGCGCACACACGTGGTCACAGTGTTAAAGTAAACAGTGCTCTGATGTTGATTATACCAGTAAGAGACGAGCACTAAGAGAGAGAGAGAAAAACTGTTGGCTCATTTGTGATCATGCGACGCTCGGCGTCAAAACAAATATCAAGTGTGATACATCAGAATCAGAATCAGAAAGAGTTTTATTGCCAAGTACTCTTGCACGTACAAGGAATTTGTTTTAGTGACGGAGCTTCCAGAACAAAAAATACAAATGACAAGACAAAAACAGCATGACGCAAAAAAAAAAAATTTTTAAATGGTTGACATCAAATGGAGTACGATGTGAGATACTTTTAAATAAGTTACATAAATACATGATACTCGGTACTCCTAAACCAAGACTTGATCATTTGGAACTGGATTAAGAACTGTTCAACACACTTTATAAAACTGAAAAGATAGTGGTGATCCATTCTAGTGAATTTTTTTCTTTTTTTTGTGGTCCAAAAAATTATGAATGGAGATAACTTGACACACTTAGTGAAGTTGCATTGTAAAAAGATTCAACAGTTAAAAACCATAGCCATATTTAATAGTGAAAGAAAGAGCATTTCCATACACACATACACAAGGTGGTGAGAACTCACAGTATTTAAACTAAACAGCTGTATTTCCATAAGAAAACCACTAGTTAGTAAGCAGAATTGGCAAGGGATTATAAAGATTTGAAGCGATGGAAAAAGGTCATGTGCTCTGATGAGTTCAGATTGACACTATTCGCTCCTACCAATGCTGCCTGCCAACATGTAAGTAGTTTAGACTGGCATTTTACCATCTCAAATTCAAACGTAAATGTAACATTTATATAAAAAAATATAAAAATCTGGGAGTCACAAACAAATCATACTGAATCAATTCTGAGTAAAGCTCAAATAAGCTTTTATTGCATTTTCTATACCATCAAATACAGATGAAGTTACCTCAATGCATGATAAAATCCCAGAGAAAGAAACGTCCATTCCCTTTACTGTGTATGGAAGCTCTATGAACTGCTTGCCCCTTGAAAAAGAAAAACAAACTGGTTGATAAAAATCAAAACATTGAAACAACCACTAATCGTGATGCTACTATAAGCAATATCGCTTTACCACGGAATTATGAGGTAAAGCCAAAATGGTTGATTGTGCACAGTTATTAGAATAAGGACCCTTTATTTCTCTAGATAATCCCCTGCTACACTACTGCACTTACCTAAGGGTTTCACCTTGGATATCATCAAAATTGAAAAGTTTTCTCAGTGGAAAGTTTTCTCAGGGCAGTGATCGGGCTGACTGCTTTACATCCAAAGCTCTGGACTCCCAGGAACCCATTTAATAACTCAGATCCACTCGCTGACAAATGCCAGCCATTTGCACCATTCAATGATTTACTAAGCTTGATTCCTGGGTGACACAAATTTATTAAAAGTGCTGCAGTACTTTTGGCTGGTGCGGCAGGCATCTGCAGTTGAGAAGGTGATTGAAGTGCAACACTAGTCAATCCAGGGCCAATGTGAGCTCACAAGTGGATAGGGCAGATAGAGTCAGCAGGAAGCCTTTCCTGTTTCATGGGAGATTGCCCTAACAATGTCTCGCAATCTCTATAACTAAATTAGGAAGAACATTGGGGGTGAACAGTTATTATTGCCCTAGGGATACGAAATCTCACCCAGGAAGACTGTGCATGATGTGGGAAAACATGTAGGCATGAAAAACTGATGTGCCACACCTTGAGTTAATTCAGAGTTAATTAATTGAGTTAATTCAGTGTAGCCAGTCCAGGAGACAGGGAGATGATGGAAAACTCCACATAAATCCTACAAATCCTAACCCCAAGATCAAACCTTGGACCCTGGTGCTTTGAGGGAGTAATACTGTACCACTATGCACAAATGTGTACTAGTCAGTACAAACTGCACAAAATATATTGTTACCTGCTGGTTTATCAGCTACGAAATGACTAAAAGACGCTTTCAATATAGTGAAAATACTTCAAACACAAGAGCCCTTTGGTAAAACCTTTTACATTATAAAACACCGAATTGTGATTACGATACGGTTCTTTAAATATACACTTACTTCTTTGCCATTTGTTCAATGTTGTAGCCAGGACTGGGGTCGTTCGATATCTGTGTATTTAGGATACAGGAAAAAAAAATAATGTAGCGATCATGGGTAAAAATTTTTTTTAATACATCCTCAAGACATACCAGCATGTGAAGGGAAAAAAAATTATAATAAAAATGCTGACCTTGATGACTCTGGCAAAACGATCCAAGCAGTTTCCTACAGCAATGTCTATAGTTTCCCCAAAAATTCTGTATCGTCTTTCAGAGTAAGCAATCACCTACAAGACATCAAGGTAAATTAATTTAAGTAATGAAAAAGCCAGTATTTATGACACGCTTTGTATATAAATGCCACAGTGCAATTGACTCCCACCTGAGTATTACCACCACTGACATACAGCACGGTGGGGTTGTTGGCACCCGTGATTAGTCGTCCCATCTCAATGTGCCCAATGCAGTGATTGACTCCCACTAATGGCTTTCCCCAAAGCTGTGCAACTGTCCTGGCCACCAGAGCCACAGTGAGCAGTGGGGCGCCCATCCCCGGCCCTGGGACATGAAGCAAAGTACCATAAATCAATATAGGTGTTCTGTATTTTTATTTCATTGTGAAATTTTAGACGGTTACCTTTGGTGTACGCTACACAGTCAATATCCGCAGGTTTTAATCCAGCTTCATCGAGTGCTTCTCGGAGAACAGTCAGGATAACGTTACGATGATGTTTGGCTGTTTCTCTTGGAAGGAAACCTAAAAGGACATGAGTTCACAATTACAATCAATGACTTCTTAATTAAAAACACAGAATAAATATTATTACAATATATAATTATATTCATTATACACTACAGTGTTAACATTGAAAACGCCATTGCTTCTAACGACAATTTTATAACCGACAAATGAAAATGTTGTACACTCACTTGTAATAAAAAAATAAATAAATGTGCATGTCATATGTGTACTGACTTTGGTGAGAACCATGTCTAGTTATCTACCTTGGCCAGGTGGAGTAATATAGGTACGCCTAGGGTTTGAGAGCACTTTACCATCCCTTATAATCCCTATGCCGATCTTATTGGCACTGCCCTCGAAGCCGATAACCACCGTCATGGCTCCTGTTGAAATAGAATTTTAGATTTAAGATTCCACATATAACACCAATTATGAAAAATCCTACCTATGTTATAACAGTTCGTACAGAACGGCAGATTACTACTAAATAATATCAGGAAAGAATTAATGAATGAATAAAAGAAATGTTCTACTTAACAACAGTGAGATCAGGGTCATATTCGCACAACCCATCTTATATACCCATATATGTATGCATATCCTGTGTACAGAGTCACAGGGGCTTGGAACCAATCTCAAGAAACTTAGAACACAAGGAATGGGACACCGTTATTGGACAGGGTGCCAATCCATCACAGGGATTAACCATTTTGGCACAAGTTGCCAAATGGTTTTAATGTTTTCAGCGGTTGAGCTCGTTGAAGATCTTCCAGTGATGTTCCGCATTTAAAGTACCCGTGCCACTCAAAACACCTTGAAAAACTTTTTGCCGTAAACTTGCCGAATCATGTCATTCATCTCTGTGGAAGATTTACCCAGTTTCATGCAGAACTTCACGTTGGTTCTTTGTTCTAACTTGCTTTTCATGATAAAATAGCAGACATGGTCAGAATAGCACCAGCTGCACTGCTGCTAACTTACAAAGGATGATGTCTTTTGGCACACTGACTTATGAATTTAAGTGGTGACTCCATGTGACTGTGTGATTACGAAAATATCAAAACTGAACGTAACCACACAGGTCGCATGGATTTAATGGGCGGGACGCTAAAGCGAGAGATTGACGGCTAGGACGAATTAATAGAAGCTCAGGAGTCGACTCAAATGTTCGATTCAGTTCAGTTTTAAGCCTCCCATATTTTAGTGTGAGATTTCGCTCTCTGACTAGACAAGTGCACCTTTATACACCACAGAAATGCATTTAACTGCAGTTAATAAATGATTTATTGGAAATTTGTGTTGAAAAGATTGAAGAGAGTCACAACACCAGGATTCAGAATCGGAGTCGTTTGTAGGATCCAGGAGTCAATCAGAAATTTGCAGCCATATGAACAGGTTGAAGGTTGTTGTCCTCAAACGCGACAACATTTTAACATTTCATACATAATATTTATCTGGTATAAAACATATCCACGGCGTGTAGTGATGTTTTATAATCTAAATTGTCTGTATTTACCAGAGTTTCTGTCCACACTACAGCACTGGGAGCTTCTCTGGCCCTAACCGCTTCCTCTAGGACCATAACAATATCTATAGGTGTCCGTCTTACTGCCGGTCCAAAATACATTTTTACACAAGTTTAAAAAGTGCTCCAGGTAGTTAATAATCGCTATTTTATTTATTTATAACGCAACTATTTTGGTGTTTTAAATCGCAGATTAATAAATTGATGTGTGTATATTTTCCTTTTGTTTTTCGTCAGGCACTATTTAGGTCAGCAGTGTGCCGGGGAACATGTGCAGCGCTCAGTCTGAGCACAAAGCAGCGCATTGACTCCTAAAAGGTCTTAGGGTTTAATAAGTGTGGCTGGTTTTGGTAAGCTTTTCTAACACACTGCATATGATAATTATTTCATATAGTAATATTATGCTTCATTTATGAAAAATAAACACTAGTTGCTGTTGTTTTCCTGCAGTCCCCGTTATTAGTTCATACAGGGCCGCTGGTTTAGCTACCGCTTGTTGTTGCACAAATCTATCGAAGTGTTTCCTCGATTTTAAGGTTCACGCACGAAGCCAGTCCACATCTATGATCAGCAATCTAAATTATTTACAAAAAAACATGCATTACTGTGTTGCTTGGTTTGGGAGGTGCAGGTTTGCACCGGTATATCGTTTCCCTCTCGTGATCGATATCGCACAGGATTGCATTAAGCGAGTCAGAAATCATGTTTTCATGATGCATCATGTCTGTCCACGTGTTTGTTTTTCCCGCAGGTGTGCCCGTGCGTTGGTTTGCGCGTGCTGTGTGGAGTCTCAGAACCATGCCGAAAAGAGCCAAGAAGAACGAGGAAGCTTCTGCAGAAGCAGGTGTTCATTCAGTTCACCTCAGTCTTGAGCTGTTCTCGTTCATGCAGTTCACTTGGAGTTGTTTAAATAGTTTAACACTTTATTAAAGGAGCTTCGCTCTTTTGCACAGTAATGTATGCACCATGGCATATCATGTATATCACAGCCATAAATATTATAAATTATATGCATGTATTGTATAATATAAATTAGGGCTGTAGCTATCGAATATTTTAGTAATCGAGTATTCTACCAAAAATTTAATCGAGTAATCGGATAAAATGTACTTTTGCCTTAATTAAACAGCAATGTAAAAAATAGTAAAAATGAGAGAAACAAAGATTAATTGGTTTTCTTTTTAGAAAAATCTACTTTTCTTTTTTAAATGCATACAGCATTTTATCAAAAATAAACATTGTCATTATTCGCAATACAAGGAATAGCTTATACCCCTATCTCACCTACGCGGTATCGAGCTGTGACCATAAGTACGGTTCATCATGATTCACCGCGAGTTTTTGGCGCTGTGAGTACGTTTCCATCTTTCCGCCCGAACAATTAACCATATTTAATTTTTTTGCCCGCCCTCGCGGAAACTTGCGGTCCTTACAGAACTTCGCGGAACGTCGGCGGGCAATTGCGGCGACTCACAGTGCCTAACACTGCATCTCACATGAGTTCATGGTGCCTCTCACCGCGAGTCAAACCACAAAGGTGAGTCCCCTATCTCACCTATGTGGTTTGACTCGCGGTGAGATGCGGTGTTAGGCACTGTGAGCCGCCGCGAATGCCCACCGATGTTCCGCAAAGTCCTGCAGGTCCACGAGGACCGCCAAAAAAATTAAACGTTTAATTTTTCGGGCGGAAAGATGGAAATGGAAACGTAATCGCAGCAGCAAAACTTGCGGTGAATCATGACGAACCATACTTTCGGCCACCGCACGAAACGACGTAGGTGAGATAGGGGTATTAAAGTTGCCTAAGATAAATTAAGTGCATTACAGTGCCATACATTCTTATTTTAAAGCATTTTCTCAGATGCAAAAACCAAAAAAAGGTATTTTAAATGACTAAGTTTCAAAAAACTAAGGCACACATTAAAATAAATAATTATACAAAAATACTAAGTTGTGAAACTTAACTTTCAGAACTAAAAGTTCAGGCTTAACATATAAGCCTTTACTGACAATTTCTGTCATTTTTTTTCTTGCTGGTTTCTTCATCTCTTGGCTGGCTGATAATTTTATCGCTCCTTTCCATTTTGTAGCCCGACCCAGAACGCTCCTTACACAGCTAACTGTTTGTGTCTCCTTCCACTTTTTGGGTGACGTAAGCGCTTCTTCTTCTTCTGTGTTTACTGGCGACTTGCATCTGGAAGTGCGCTGTGTCACGGCAAACAAATAATTGTGCAAAAACATAAGCTTTTAAAATGAATTAAAAGAATCTTCGAGGCAGAAGATTTTGCCTCAGTCATTTTTTATAATCGAATTACTCGAGGAATCGTTTCAGCTCTAATATAAATTATATTACCTGAAGATTTTACTTGATAAATTACATTAGCAAGGAATATATGATGATGTTTCTTACAGAAAGTGGGTAGTTTTAGTGGTGTGAAACAGTGGTGATCACTGGCGAGACCGGGCGTCAGAGGTTAATTTTTATTCCTTTTTCTAAATGACAGAAACAGAAACAAAGAAAGGGAAGAAGGCAAAGGAGCCTGAAGCCCCAGTTTTGTATGAAGATCCCCCAGATAAACTGACCAGCAAGGATGGCCATGCAGCCAACATGAAGATAACCTCATGGAATGTGGACGGCCTTCGTGCCTGGGTTAAGAAGCAGGGGCTCGAAGTAAGTGTAAAGTGGCAATGGCAGATTATATATGTAGATGCCTTTTTTTTCCTTTACTGTACAGTACATTCTTTAAATTCCTTCTGCATAATAGATGCCAGCTCATGATGGCTTCTTTTTCTTAAATTTTTTTGTTGGTCTCGACCTACAGTGGGTGCGTCAGGAGGCTCCGGATGTGCTTTGTCTCCAGGAGACTAAGTGTGCTGAGAAAGCTTTACCAGCAGATATCACCTCCATGCCTGAATATCCACATAAGTACTGGGCAGGCTCTGAAGATAAAGAGGGTTACAGCGGAGTGGCCATGCTGTGCAAGACCGAGCCTCTTAAAGTTACTTATGGCATTGGTGAGAACTTCAGTTTTGTTGATGCTTCCATACCAGGCTCCAGATGGCTTTTGTTGCCACAAAGTAGCCAGGCTTTTCTGGGAGTAAAAGAACTTTAGATGTATCAATACGTTTAGGTATATTGTAATGTAAATTGTTTTATTTTAATTACTTTGGTAGTTTAGTAGTGCACATACCCTGAAAGCTTTTTTTCCCTCCTGCAGGAAAAGAGGAGCATGACAAAGAAGGCCGTGTGATCACTGCCGAGTTCCCCTCCTTCTTCCTGGTTACTGCATACGTGCCCAATGCTAGCCGTGGCCTGGTTCGCCTAGACTACCGCAAAACATGGGACGTAGACTTCCGTGCGTACCTGAGCGACCTAGACAGCCGTAAGCCCCTGGTGCTGTGCGGTGACCTCAACGTGGCCCACCAGGAGATTGACCTGAAGAACCCCAAAGGCAACCGTAAGAACGCAGGCTTCACTCCTGAAGAGCGTGAGGGTTTCAGCCAGCTCCTGGCAGCTGGTTTTATCGATAGCTTCCGCGAGCTGTATCCCGAGCAGACCAACGCCTACACCTTCTGGACGTACATGATGAACTCGCGGGCCAAGAACGTCGGCTGGCGCCTGGACTACTTCGTGCTCTCGGCCACGCTGCTCCCAAAGTTGTGTGACAGCAAGATCCGTAACGCAGCCATGGGGAGCGACCACTGCCCCATCACCCTGCACCTGGCCATCTAATCACATGAGTTCTTCCGTCAACATGTGTTCGCATTCATTACTTCCTAAGCGCAGGGGTGTTTCGCTTTGTTTTGTTTTTTTTGTTACCTTTTTTTCTAACTTGTGTAGATTGAGGCAAACGCTTCCAATATCTGTATGTCTTTCCTGAAATATTTTACATATTAAAATAGTGTGAAAAGAAAATGCAATGTAGTTTTGTTTCAGATAACATTTTCCTTTGTAGTGTTGTCCTGTTAGTTTAAATGAAATCTCCAAAAGCAACCTGACCTCAGACGACAAATGTATGATGGAGACTTGGATCTTGTGCATTTTTCTGTCACTTCTGTTTTGTACTGTTCCCTAAAGCAGATGTAATGACTCCATGTACTACTCAGTGTCATGTGAAATGAGCAGACAACACAAGCAGACTCCTAGTACTTCAGATCAATAAGAAAGCCATAGTTTATGTTCGTTTTCACAAAAGTAATAAGTCATAACCACTGAATGTTGAATTTCTGAACATTTTAAAGTCACATTTTTTTTAAACACTAGTGATACTATAGCTGTGTATGTCTTAAAGCGTGAAATAATTCCTAAAGACTTATTATAATACACTCATCCACAGTACAAAGTGATGGATGAACTTGGAATTCAGTTTAAGATATAAACTAGTTAATGTTTGTTTGGTTCCTTTACCTTCAACTGATAGTAGCTTAGTAACGTTGTTTACTTTCCTTCCTAGTTTTACTGCAAAATGGTAATTTTGTTTAATTAATTTCTGTCGAAGCAAAAAAAATAAATAGCTGAACAAAAGTATTTCTGGTTTTCATGTCTTTTTTTACTATCTCACTTAAGTTTAAGACTAAGTAAAAGTTGATTTCTTTAATTTTTCCTATTTTATGCTCAGCATCTTTAAGTGCAGCGGTATGTCTGATCTATTCTATATAAGATATCAGGTGCATTTCTTATCTATATGACCTGCAGTGTGAATGGGGCTTATAAACGCTCCAAAGTTTTAATGGACTGTGATTTTTATAGGGTGATGAAAAAAGATTTTCAGCAAGTTTTAAAAGTAAGATTTTATCATAAAATGTTCCCACACTAAAACTTCATTTTAATCTTTATATGTGCATGGTTGAAGGAGATTTTGATACCTTTGCACTCGTATTTATTGAACAAGTGGTCTAATTTACTTTATAGGGTTTAATATATTATATAAAATTGTATTAACTTAGAATCTTTGAAGACCTGTTACTCTAGTAAAAGTTTGCATCTAAACTCCTTTATTAAAATCTACAAGTATCCTGTTGCATCCAAAGAACAATGAGCACAAGGGGTGTAACGCTACCTGCATTTGCACGGTTCGGTTTGATAAATAGATTTGCAGAAAAGTGTCTTTATGTGCATTTTAATGTGGCACCATTTATAAGTCTGCACAAGTTGAGTTCATTATAAATGAAAAGAGATTTCATGCCTTTTTTTCCCCCCCTTACTTCACTGTACCCAAAAAGTATACCGGACCATGACTTCAAAAACAAGGTACACACTAAACCATGACTTTTGTGTACCGTTACACCCGTACTTGGCATAAAACTCGCACACATTCTTTCACACCTAAAGGCACCGAGTGTAGTCAGTTCATTTACCTGCATGATTTTTTTTTTGAGGTGGGAAATCAAACAAGAACCCACATGGACGTGAGCAGAATCTACAGTATGAAACCACACAGATGGTATCCTGAGCTCGAGGGGGCAGAGACCCTGGAACTGTAAGGCAGGAATACTACAGGGGTATTGGAGATCGAAATCCATTTGGTGATTCGTACAATTACTGTAGGTGGAGGTTTTTACACTGTTAAAAGCCCAGCATGGTCTGGACGGTCAAAACACCAGTTGAACTGGTAAGTACTGAATAATAAAAATCTTGATTTAGACCTGAACAGTATTTTCCTTTATTTATTTTCCAATAACTGCTTTTTATGGTACTTAAAGACAGAGGTGGGAAACAACTGAGTACAGTTATTTCATTACTGTACTTAAGTACATATTTCTACTTTATTTGTAAATTAGTAATTTTATTATAGGATACTTTTTACATTTCGATCAAAAGAGCAGCAAACACCTGTACTTTTACTAAACTATATTTCTACATAGACTTGCATTAACTGACATTAGTACAGTAGTTGTAAGTATCTAAAAGGGTGTTTGAAATTAAAATGTTTAATATGGAAAAGGCTACTGTGAGCTAATTAAAGCCCTGTACTGTACTTTTAATAATTAAGTAAATTTGAGTACTTTTACAGGGAATCTACTCTTTCTAGGATTCGTGTTTTTTTTCCCCCTTTCATAGAAAACCTTTGATTTTGTACACCACCTTTCCTCATATACCTGCAGGGGTCCAATATGGTACTGAAATATGGGGGGAAATATAGGTTGATAAACTGCACATAGAAAAACAACACTCATAATGAGGAAAATTATAATAGTAAAAAAAATACAAATCTTAAACCACAATCTTTATTTTATTATCTGTATCCTGGTGAGGTTTCCCACAATAACCTCCATATCTGATTCAAATAAAGACTTTGGACGAGGACTTAATATTGCCTTTCACAATTCATTTTAGCCGTATTATCAGTACAATGCAAGCAGCATCGTATAAACACTATTCGGTTTGGGACCATCTAACTTATCACTGTTCTTCATACTGAATATCCTCCACATTGTTTAATGCAGTCTGTTGGTTCATTACAAAAATAACTTTAGCATAAAGACAGGGTCCTAGTTAAACAAACAAAAAAACTGAAAATATTCTTTCTATATGAAATTCATCATCTCACACTGAAGATCTGTCTATTATACACACAATCCGTGTGCTTATTTCTCTGTAGTCTCCACCAGACTTCACAGCATGTTCCATCTTCCTTTTGATCTTCCACTTCCATTGATCAGTGCTGATTTCCTTTGAACCAGTAGCCACTATTCTGTGACTTTTCCTATGTTCTCACAAGTTCGCGTGATCTTTCTGGAAGTCGATCCAGGTTCTGGATATTTATAGTTCAATCTGGAATTCCAGATTGAATTCCACCAACACGGCAACAGGTCGAAACCGTTCTCACCCCATTTAAGGACTTTTGGTTTCGTGCCTTTTGCGTCCGCGTGTTTGTTCGGCCAAGTGCGTTTGCTCGTGCTTCTTCAGCGGCCCTTGGAACTTGAAGCTTTTGCCGCAATGCGAGCACCTCCACGGCCGCTCGCCCGTGTGGTTCAGCATGTGGTTCTTTAGGTGCGACGAGTGCTTGTAGGTCTTCCCGCATTCCGTACAGACGTACGGTCTCTCTCCCGTGTGTACCCGCTCGTGCCTTTTCATGTTTCCGATCTGCGAGAAGGTTTTGCCGCAGACCTTGCATCCGAAGGGTCGCTCTCCTGTATGGATGCGGAGATGGCAGCGCAGCATCTCAGGCCCTGCGAACGTCTTGTCGCACAACCTGCACGGTATGCGCACGCGTGGCTTCTCGTGGTTCCGCTGGTGCTTTTTCAGGTCGAACATGTACACGAAGGATTTGCCACACATCGTGCACAGGTACTTGCGCTCGCCCATGTGATAGCCCTTGTGTCTCCTGAGGAGGCTGGCGTAGATGAAGCTCTTGCCACACACGTTGCACGTGTAAGAGCGCGCCATCGAGTGGTAGCGGATGTGTACGGCCAGCTTGAACGCAGTAGGGAAGACTTTCTCGCAGTGTGGACACTGGTGCAGGTTTTCCGAGGTGTGACACTCGCGGTGGATCTTCAGGTAGGAGCCTTGAGAGAAGCTCTTACTGCAGATGTTGCACTTGTACGGCTTCTCCCCCGTGTGCACGCGCACGTGCTTGATGAGGTCTGCTTTCTTGCGGAAGGTCTTGGCACACTGCGTGCATTTGAACGGTCTGGATCGCGAGTGCGTTTTGATGTGGCTGGACAGGAAACTGAGGCAACGGAAGCTTTTGCCGCAGTCCGAGCACTGGAACGGTCTTTCTCCGGTGTGTGTGCGCATGTGATTCTTCAGCTGGCATTCATAACGAAACTCCTTCTTACACAAATAGCACGCGTGAGTCTTCTCGCCCGCGTCTTGGTCCGCATGCGCCTCGGCAGGCAACGCGAACACCTTCCTGCTGGCTGCTGCTTGAGTAGGGGAGCTCTTTCTGTTTATGATGGACTTTATAGATGGCGGTCTTTCAACAATAATAGGAATGAAGGCCGTTTCCTCTGCAACAACGTCTACGTTAGAGGAAGGGGGTACAACTGACAGGGGCAGAACTTTGCCGGCTATTTCCGAGATCCACTCCTCCATGCTGATTTCCCTCACCTCAGGAGTCTCCGCATCATCAGACTGTTCTAAAAACTGCAGTTGAGAGGCGTCCTCTCCGCCACCGTCCAATTCTGAAACGATAACGGTAGAGCCGTCTGCAGTGAGGTAGATCTGCTGGAATTCACACATCCCTGTACTGTTCTCTTGGTAAACCGTCTCTTCCTGCAGTTCTGTCTTGACCTCTGTTACCACGCTGTCCAGAGGCTCCGTCTCCTCCGTGTCGCTATGGACGGGGCTCATTATGGTGGCTGCAGCACGGTCGGATTCAGACTGACTTTCGGCAAGTGCTTGTGCGATCATGATGGTTTCTTGTGTGATGGATGAGGGAGGCAAGATTTTCTCTTGTGCAATAGAACTGGCAGGCAACGCCATCTCTTGTTGAATGGAAGCGGATGAAAAAATTGCCTCTGTTTTCAATGAGAGCGAGAAAGAAAATAATTATAAATGGTTAATGCTGCCAGAGTATATATATTTTTGATCAAAGGTATACTGAAAATTAGACTAAAATTAATGGAGGATACCACATTAACTCACTATAATTAAAATGATTTTTTTGCTTAAGAAAATTAGCTATAAATGTGCTACACATTGTCCTAAAAATGTCTATGAATAGTTGTCTGGATTTTAGCTTCATTCCAAAGATGAAAAACCTTCCAGTGGGAGCAATATTTAATACAATCAACAATAAAGCACAAAAAAAATGTCAATTATATGTTAAATCTATGGATGCAAATTAAATGATGCACTGGGACAAGACATTTAATTAAAAAATTTTTACAAAATTTTCCCTTTTAGGGAGGGCGTAAAAATCCTTCTAACGCCCTACCTATTCGCTCAGTAATGAGAAAAAAAAAAAATCTGTCATCACTTCCAGCATCGCATATAATGCAACCGATTACACGTACGTCAAGGTATTTAGCGTATGTTTTTTGGCGTCATTATAGCGAGAGTTATAAACAATTAAATAATGATTGTATGAAGCACAGGATGATACTAAATAAATTTATTTATTTATTTACTAAAGCAAGTCAAGACACTAACATGCAGTAAAGCTGGACTGATGTTACTACGAGATGCTTACCATGTATCTTTTTATGCCTCTTGGTTTTGAAATGCTGCAGCACGTCCCTGATCTCTACTGGGTCCGAGAGCGGTTGGACGATGTCATCCATGGCAGACAGACCACCACAGAGCCACGAGGCTGTCTGAAAAAAAAAATCCAGACATTACATTAGTGTGATAGAGAAAGTTATAAATGTCTATCGAATCATATAAAATGAGTATTAACATTTGTGATGTGTATGTTTTGTAGGTGTGTGTTTATGCGTGCGTGTCTGTGCAAGAGAGACATGAGTGTGTATGTGTGTTTGATATGAATGTCCGTGTTTGTACGTGTGTAGAATAGGCCGCAGATGCTGGGGGAAAAAAAAGCATCACACTATGATGTCACTGAACGCTCAGTATAATGGCACTCGATATAAGGCCACACAGAAAGTTAACTTCTCGGCGCCAGTTTAAGGCATCGTCATGGCTGACCCGTTTGAGATATCAAACATCCCTCTACAATTTTGTATCCTCGATGTCCTTAGATCACATCGGCACGGATTGGAGGAGATCGTATAAATAGTTATATATAGTATATGTATGTAGTCCTGTGGGAGCCTCTGATTGCACTCTGCACTAAATATTCATTGACTTTATACATTATGTGACTGTGACCATACCTAACTGTTATCTCTCCTGTTCTCGCTCTCCCCCTGTCCCTCTCTCTTTCGAGCTACACATGTCGTTCCTGAGCTGCCAGTGATCCAGACTCCCTCTGCCCTCCGGACCTGTCTGACCCATCCTGGTACCCCGCTTCTGGTTGGAGATCTTGTAGCATGGATGCCCCGTGTGTTTCTTTGGGATGCGTCTGGTGTCGGGACGGTTTCACTCTACCTTGAAGATGGTTCTGGCCTCGACAGCCGTTTCTCTGAGGACTTGACTTGGCTGCAGTTGCTCGATAGCTCAGGACTGGAATTTCCTACGAGTCTACCCGAGTCTCCAATAACTACCTGGACTCCATATCAACACCAATTAACATCAACTGTTATAGCTGAACTGCCTGCCACCTAACACACAGTATGAATGCAGATCAATTCCTGCTCTCTGTTTCACCCAGATGAGGATGGGTTCCCTGTTGAGTCCAGTTCCTATCAAGGTTTCTTCCTATTACCATCTCAGAGTTTTTTCCACTGTCGCCCTTGGCTTGCTCATCAGACCATTTTGATTCATTCACATTCCATACAAACGTAATTCTTTTGATTGTGCAAAGCTGCTTTGCGACAGTGACAACTGTTAAAAGCACTATACAAATAAAATTGTATTGAATAAATTCCCCAGGAGGAGAATATCAAAATCCATCGGGTGCATTTTGGCAAACGCCACAAAATAACCGACTTCCTGTTGAGTTGAGCCCAACTGCATGCAGTGGAAAAGTTGTTTGACTCAATGAGCTCTAAATGTGTACTGAGTTTCGTGTGCATATGTGCAAGTTTATACAGCAAAATCTCATGTAAGGGCCCCTGAGTTTCCTTAGGGAAAAAAAAAAAAAAAAAAAAAAAAAAAAAAAGAGGATCATGGTCCCTAATTAATGTATATTAATGTAAACTTTTATTATAGATTTTTTTTAAATCTACAGTATGTCCACAAATATTTAATAAAAACAATGTACTATATTTAAATTTTCTAAATTAGCCACCATCAAGCATCAGAAAAACAACAAGGCGTGTTCAAGTCAACCCGGTACTTTGATTGTGTAGAATAACAGAAACAGTTATGAGAAGAAAACCTCCCTTTATTCCTCGATATAATCTCCTGCTACACTAATGCACTTACCACAGTGTTACACTAGTGCTTGGATACCATCAAGGTATAAAGCTTTCTCAAAGCCATGATAAGACTGCCTGCTTCACATTTGAAACACTGGCCTCCCAGGAACTCCTTTAATGTCCCCAACATGTGGAAATGGCTCGGAGCGAGGTCAGGACTGTGCAGGGGATGTGATGATAACGCCCAGCTGTGTTCTGTATTTTCCTAGAAGCATTCCACTCGCTGAATGTTCATGGGAACGACTGCAGCGGGCTTCGTGCAAATGTTTTCCGGAAACATCATTCATAAACGTACAGCCTCCTTTAAGATGTCTGCACAATTAAAATGTTTTACCCCCACTAAAAGTCTCATCAATCCTATTTCTTGAAGACTTTGTAAAGGTCAACCAATTTTATGCCTTAATTCATGAGGAATTTCCGGGTTTGAATTGAACGCCCCTCTTGGTTCGCACTTTAAGGCACTGAGGCATCTGTATATGATATTATAACTACATGTACTAATGATACGTCATTAATTTAATTGTAAATCAATGAGTTTTAATGACCAACCTCTTTGAGGTTCGGCACAGGCAGGAGTTCATCCACTCTGGTCAGGAACTCCCAGGCTAAACTCTGCAGGATAGCATCATATCCAGTTCCATACTCTTGTGGAAGAACATTCTGTGGAGAAAACAAGAGCACAACATAAGACTAAATAGACTAACAAATGTACAGACCAACAAGAGACAAGATCTGCATCTAACCTGACGGAAGATCTCCCTTTTATCGGTGTCCTCCAAGATGTTTTGGATCATCTTTATGAATTTGTTGTTCATGACTTCACTTTCTATGTCCTTGCTCTGAAAAAATTTCAAACCAAAAAAGCCATTAGGAAAACAGACGGAATCACACGGAGACAACTACAGCTGTAACTATAGTGAGCAGAGTGACATTAACAATGTCTTTACACAGAATGATGCATAAAAGCGAGAACATCCATTGCGTGACAGTTCTAAAGATGGAAACGCCTCGTTGGTGATTGAGATCAGAGGTGAATGACCAGACTGGTTCAAGCTGTGGTGACCAGGACAAGCTTGTGGTGACAGGCCTGCTCACCAGGGACAATCTGACCGTTAATATTTATATCCAAATCCTTATACTTTTTAAACTTATTTATCTTTTATTCTGTAAAGCTTCTTCGCGACAATGACGACTAAAAGATTTCTTTAAATAAAACTGGATTAAATATGATACATGTGCTTTTGACATGTAATACATACAAAAAAATATATATACAGTAATACATATAATAAAAAATATATGCACAAAAAAATGCAGTCACATGATGGCATCGACGATGGTGCAACTACTGACATCTTTAGAGGAGACTAAATACTATACATTGAGTGGTAGTAGTAGCCTTAATGTGGGAGCCCCCTAGTGACGGGGAGAAATTGGACACGACTAAATTAGGGAGAAAATCAGGAAAAAATAAAAATAAAAAAAGGTTTCGATTCTCGCCCTCAGGATCTGTGTTCACAGTTTTCATGTTCTCCTCATGCTTGGTGGGTTTCCTCCCACAGTCCAAAAACATGCAGGTTAAGTAAATTGTTATTAGTCTTTCGGACGCACCCATTGATCGGACCGTCTGATCCGCCCACAAATTGGCACCTGTTTTACTGCAGCAAACTACCACTGTTATTAAGATTAGGTTAATAACCTGTACTAATTAGTGTCCCAAAAGCGCCTGTATTGTTTGTGTGCACCTGTCCATGGTGTCCCCCGCCTCCTCGACAATAGATAAAACGGTGTATACGATGAACGAATGAATGAATAAACAAATATATCGCCACACCTACTCTGTTAGTCAGGTTGCGGAGTGTGTCCAGATGAGCTTGAATGATCCACACATCAGGAGTGTCGTCTTTAAAACAGAGCTCTAATATGACCTGGAAGAAAACACAAAAACACAGATAAATCAGATGAACGTCTGGAATGGAGTAGGGCTGAAATGATTCCTCGAGTAACTCGATTACAAAAAAATTATTGAGGCAAAATCTACATCGAAGCTTCTTTTAATTAATTTTAAACGCTTGCGTTATGTTTTGCACAATAATTTGTTTGGTTGTGACACAGTGCGTTTCTGGATGCAAGCTGCCAGTAAACACAGATGAAGAAGAAGCGCTTACGTCACCCAAAAAGCGGAAGGAGACACAAACAGTTAGCTGTGTACTGATTTGAGGGAGCCAAAGAAGAGAGAGTTGCACAACTTGGTGCTTTTGTATAATTATTTATTTTAATGTGTGCCTTATTATTATTATTATTTTTTTTTTAATATTAAAAGTCATTTGCAATACCTTTTTTTAGCTATACCTTTTTAGTTTTGGCATCTGAGAAAAGGCTTAATAAGAATGTATGACACTGTAACGCACTTAATTCATCTCAGTCCACTTTAAGTTATTCCTTGTATTGTAAATAATGATGTTCATTTCTGATAAAATGTTGTATGCATTTAAAAAAAAGTAATTTTTTCTAATAAGAAAACCAATTAACCTTTGTTTCTCTTGTATAATTTACATTGCCGTTTAATTAAGCAAAAGTAAATGTTTATCCGATTATTCGATTAAATTTGTTAGAATACTCGATTACTAAAATATTCGACAGCCCAGGTATGGAGCTGCAGGTGTGTCCCGATGTGCTCAGTACCCTTTTCCTCAGATGAAACACGAGCTTGTTGAGGAGATGTCGGCTCATGATGTCCGGGACGGTTTCCGACACCAGCATGACGAACTGCTCGAGCTTGCCGTACTGAGTGACGTTGCGGCGCTGCACCACCTGCCACAGGAACGCGGACATGAGGCGCAGCGGCGGCACCACGAGGCGCAGGGCGGAGGGAGGCAGGGCTCCAGCTGCAGCACAGCACACAAAACACACGCGTGTGGCACTTAAAAAAAATATATCCTCAATCCTTAAATCATTATAAATGTGTTTATTATTAATCTTAAAGCAGGAGGCATCTCAAAACTGATCCAAACAACATTATCAAAACAAATGAGAATGCACTTTGCTAGCCAGCTTCACTCTGGCCGAATCACAAACAGCTCCTCACTCCCTACACTAGTGCACTACTCAGGGTGTAAACTAACAGCTCACGTAGTACACTACACACCCAGACGGATGCATTTTAGCATCCACACCCCCAAAACCCCGCCACGCTACAGCGTTTAGCTCACCCGCTATGCCTGTTTAAGCTTTCGTTATTGTATACTTACTTCTCTGCTGGAGCTCCGTAGTGGCCATTTCCGTTTTCTCCGTGTAAAGGAAACGAAACGACTTCTGTAAAAGTCACATAAGAGCCGATTATTAACTAACTACTAATGATCGTGAAGCTGACCAAAGCAGCGAACAGCAAAGAAACACAGCAATCAGACGAGTCAGAAAACACTGTTTGTTATGTCTTATCACGCGCTTGCGCCCTCTTCAGGACTGGAGGTGAAGTGAAAATAAAGTCTACACTCATCACCCATAACATTTTACTCAGCCTTGCAGATCCATGTTGCCAGTTCACCGTTCCTCCTTCCTCGGTAAACTTTTGCTATGTCCTGACTACTGCACACCCGGATCATCCCACAAGAGCTGCAGTTTTGGAGTTGGTCGGACCCAGTCCTCTAGCCATCACAATTTGGCTCTTGTCAAAGTCACTTAAATGCTTATACTTGACCTTTTTTGTACGCGTTGTGCGCGTTCTTATCATGCGACCGGGGGGGGGTTGCGCGTTCTGATAATAAAAATAGAGTAACAAGGCTATTTTTAAAATGGAAGGAGTAGAAAGTACAGATAATTGCTTAAAAATGTAAGGAGTAGAAGTAAAAACTCGGCTGAAAAATAATTACTCCAGTAAAGAATAGATACCCAAAATTTCTACTTAAGTAAGGTAACGAAGTATTTGTACTTCGTTACTTGACAACTCTGTGAACAGTTATAGTTAGCCATGCATCATTTTACTTACAACCGAGTATAACAAACAAGTTGAACATGTCATTCCTTGATGGTGACACGAAATGTTTTGATTAAATTTACATTTAAATTCAGCACAGAATGCAAGTTAAAACTAAAACTAGAACATCAGGACTTTTTAAACACTGGCACTCCTTCCATTACACCTACTGTAGCGACTAGTGCTGACACCTAATGGTCTTTCTATGTATTGACAGAGAACTGTCCCAAGTGTAGACTTCACGCTTCGGGTAATGAAGAACCCATTTACAACACACTTGGGTGGATCATTATTAAATGTTGTTTTAAACTTTTATTTTTGTTCTTAACATCATTAAAACTTTTGAGTGTTTGGTAATTAGTAAACATTTTTAGTAATTACTTTTGGAGTAATAACGACAGTTTCTTTCTGATGTTTATCCTGCCACTAGAGGGTGACATGATCATTATTCATTCATTCATTCATTCATTTTCTATACCGCTTAATCCTGTGTTCAGGGTCGCGGGGGACCTGGAGCCTATCCCAGGAGACTTCGGGCACTAGGCGGGGTACACCCTGGACAGGGTCAGGGTGCCAATCCATCGCAGGGCACACACACATACACACACTCACACACCCAATCACACACTACGGGCAATTTGGGAACGCCAATTAGCCTAACCTGCATATCTTTGGACTGTGGGAGGAAAGTACCCGGAGGAAACCCACCAAGCACGCATGCAAACATGCAAACTCCATGCACATAGAGACGGGAATCGAGCCTGGCCGGGAATCGAACCCAGACCCTGGAGGTGCAAGGCGACAGTGCTAACCACTACACCACCGCGCCGCCGACACAATCATTAGAAGAGTGTAATCTATACAGTCTGTTTGAACTTTAAATTGATCAAAGTTGTATATAGCACATATGTATGTACAGTGGTGTGAAAAACTATTTGCCCCCCTCCTGATTTCTTATTCTTTTGCATGTTTGTCACACAAAATGTTTCTGATCATCAAACACATTTAACTATTAGTCAAAGATAACACAAGTAAACACAAAATGAAGTTTTTAAATGAGGGGTTTTATCATTTAGGGAGAAAAAAAATCCAAACCTACATGGCCCTGTGTGAAAAAGTAATTGCCCCCTGAACCTAATAA
The DNA here is from genome assembly GCA_030522415.1 of Channallabes apus. Lineage (NCBI taxonomy): Eukaryota > Metazoa > Chordata > Actinopteri > Siluriformes > Clariidae > Channallabes > Channallabes apus. The sequence continues at coordinate 27,545,637 of CM060114.1, forward strand.
CTGGTTGGGCCACCCTTAGCAGCAATAACTGCAATCAAGCGTTTGCGATAACTTGCAACGAGTCTTTTACAGCGCTCTGGAGGAATTTTGGCCCACTCATCTTCGCAAAATTGTTGTAATTCAGCTTTATTTGAGAGTTTTCTAGCATGAACCGCCTTTTTAAGGTCATGCCACAACATCTCAATAGGATTCAGGTCAGGACTTTGAGTAGGCCACTCCAAAGTCTTCATGTTGATTTTCTTCAGCCATTCAGAAGTGGATTTGCTGGTGTGTTTTGGGTCATTGTCCTGCTGCAGCACCCAAGATTGCTTCAGCTTGAGTTGACGAACAGATGGCCGGACATTCTCCTTCAGGATTTTTTGGTAGACAGTAGAATTCATGGTTCCATCTATCACAGCAAGCCTTCCAGGTCCTGAAGCAGCAAAACAACCCCAGACCATCACACTACCAGCACCATATTTTACTGTTGGTATGATGTTCTTTTTCTGAAATTCTGTGTTACTTTTACGCCAGATGTAACGGGACACGCACCTTCCAAAAAGTTCAACTTTTGCCTCGTCGGTCCAGAAGGTATTTTCCCAAAAGTCTTGGCAATCATTGAGATGTTTTTTTGCAAAACTGAGACGAGCCTTAATGTTCTTTTTGCTTAAAAGTGGTTTGCACCTTGGAAATCTGCCATGCAGGCCGTTTTTGCCCAGTCTCTTTCTTATGGTGGAGTCGTGAACACTGACCTTAATTGAGGCAAGTGAGGCCTGCAGTTCTGTAGATGTTGTCCTGGGGTCTTTTGTGGCCTCTCGGATGAGTTGTCTCTGCGCTCTTGGGTTAATTTTGGTCGGCCAGCCACTCCTGGGAAGGTTCACCACTGTTCCATGTTTTTGCCATTTGTGGATAATGGCTCTCACTGTGGTTCGCTGGAGTCCCAAAGCTTTAGAAATGGCTTTATAACCTTTACCAGACTGATAGATCTCAATTACTTTTGTTCTCATTTGTTCCTGAATTTCTTTGGATCTTGGCATGATGTCTAGCTTTTGAGGTGCTTTTGGTCTACTTCTCTGTGGCAGGTAGCTCCTATTTAAGTGATTTCTTGATTGAAACTGGTGTGGCAGTAATCAGGCCTGGGGGTGACTACAGAAATTGAACTCAGGTGTGATAAACCACAGTTACGTTATTTTTTAACAAGGGGGGCAATCACTTTTTCACACAGGGCCATGTAGATTTGGAGTTTTTTTTCTCCCTTAATAACGTAAACCTTCATTTAAAAACTGCATTTTGTGTTCAATTATGTTATCTTTGACTAATAGTTAACTGTTTTTGATGAGCAGAAACATTTAAGTGTGACAAACATGCAAAAGAATAAGAAATCAGGAAGGGGGCAAATAGTTTTTCACACCACTGTATATACACTACCGTTCAAAAGTTTGGGGTCACTTTCTAACTCCATGATCGTTCATGATTTTTTATTTCTTTCTACATTGTAAAGGAATGCTGAAGGCGTCCAAAAATGCATGAATCTCCTTTGAACAGTTGATATTGAGATGTTTCTGCTACTTCTGCTCTGTAAAGACTTCATAACGCCTCTAATCTGAGCTGCTGTTAATTGGTAATTTTTCAGGCTGATAACTCTAAATGAACTTCTCGTCTGCAGCAGAGGTAGGTTTTGGTCTCGCCCTCCTGGGACGGCCTTCATGAGAGACAGTTTCATTATGGTGCTTGACGGATTTTGCAAATGCACTTGACAATACTGTTCTTACAAGAACTATTACAGAAAGGCCGACCTCTGTGACTTAAAATAACAACTAACTGTTGTTTTTGTTGTTGTTACGTAATTACCTAATTCCATATGTGTTATTTTATATTTTTGAAATCGCCAGTATTGTTGTAGAATGTAGAAAATAAATCACTAAACAAAAACAAAGAAATTGTTGCCCTGGGTGAACTCCTCTTCAGTGTCCCGAAAAAAGAAAAAAGAAAAATCCTAACGTTATGTCATGTAATACTGAATATGAAATTAAATACTGTACAGTGTTCCGTAAGCTTGAGACACAGCAAGGCAGGTTAAACATTCAAATATTTAAACATTTAAGTTACACTATATATTATACCAATTTAACCAAGTACATAATATTATGAAGAGATAACAGCTACATTTCTTTATCTTTTTCAATATTACCCCCCTTTTTTCTAAATAGGTATGGTAAAAAAGTAATCCAGGTACTTTAACGTGTCAATACTGAGTTTCAGATATATTTACCTTTTATTTTAGGATATTGTACAAGTTTATTTTTAGCCATTTTTTTGCATTACAATGTTTTAATAAATATACAGTATATAGATTCAGAATTGTGTAGTACAGTACATAATTACATATGCTTTTTTTTTTTTTTCATTTTAACCAACTATACAAACATGACTGAGCAAAAAAGATTGTTTTAATGGTTGTTATAAGTTGTTTCTGTGTCAGTAATAATAATAATAATAATAATAATAATAATAATGTTCCTTTTGTGAGTTCTGTATTTTTACGACTTTGTTCTCATATTCCGGCAGTTGTACACTTTACATGTTTTAAAAGTAAGGATAACTTTGGTTGTACATGACGTATGAGAAAACCCATAGTGTGATGACTGAAGCCTCCTGTGTCTACACACACCGACAGGACTTCAGGACAATCATTGACCAATGCTGCGTTGCCAGTTTTAAGGGTTTTAATCCTCTTGTTTTTTTTAAAGAGGTCTGCAGAGCATGTTTGAATGTCAGTCTGACCTTTTATTCTTTTTTACGGCATTTGGCATCCACTGCCAACTGAAACTCTTAGATATGACTGCGCTTTTAGCATACAGTAGTACAGTACAATTGTTAATTCAGCAGTACATGCTGGTAAACTTCATAAATTTAAAGCAAAAATGTTTGTAATATAAAGAGACTGAAGAAAACATATTGAATATTATTAGTCATCTAGTATTTATTACTATAGTTTATTTATTACAGTGATTTTCCAGTTTGTGCTGAGATGTTCTCTTACAGCTTAGAGAACAAAATATGTTACGTACATTACTATCGAAGTATAATAGTGCCAAAATTCCCTATACTATACTTCCATACGTTACATTTTCTTATTTTGTCTTTCCTTCAGGATATTGTTGCTGAATTATCTGGCACGTAAAGGGGGTGACTCGAGAATGATCGCTCACCCCATCCGTGATCTGGAACTGAATCCGCCAAATTCTGGAGCAGCCGACATGCTTTTCAATTGCCACCTCACTATTGACCTGTGCCAAACCACGATCAGGCTTCTGTTCTTTATCTACATTCTTAATTTATTTTATTGATTCAAGATATGTTTTTACTGCTTTTATGATGCGAGTGAAAAATTATAGTAAATTAAATTAAATTATATAAAAAGTGTAATGATAATAGTAGTGGTTCAACTGTTGGCCTACTGGTCAGAAAATCACAGGTTCAAACTTCAAAGCTGCCACTGAGGGCTCTTGAGCAAGGCCTTAACCATAAACTTTACATAAACTCACTCTGGAGAACATCTGCCAAATTCCTTAAATGTAAATGTAAAAATATTGTACAGACATACTGATTGAAAATTCTCCCTAAGCTTTGTTCTGTTGGTGTTGTATGTTCAGTCTAGAGTAATTATTTCTTTCTCACAGAAGAATAATCTGGCTGCCCTGGGGACATGCTGATTTTAAACTCAAAAGGGCATTCAGAACCGTTTATATATATTAATGCACAATATATAAGGTTTTTATATTTTATCTAAAAGTTACACAGATGTGTACACAGATTTGCAAATATTAGTGTTAATTCTTGTCACTTCAGATTTAAGAATTCAACAGAGTTATTGTAAGAGCCATACTTGTTATGAATTTGTTGTTGTGTTTATTTTATTTGTTGTTATTTCATTTATTCTATCTTGTTCTATTCATTAGTAAAGCATTAAACATTAAGTTTGTTACATAAGCCATAAGCTTTAAATTTCTTAGTTATGCATCCATTTTGACAATCGTAAGTTGGTCTGTGATGTCATTCCACTATTACATGCATTTGTATGACTGTCGTATGATAGAGAGTCTGTTTAGAGGCGGAAGGCTACGGAAACACAAGCTTGTAACCGTAAGCTCTCGTAAGTAGGTGTATACAGCAAGAGTGTTGTTATATACGTAAGCTAAGACTGTAATTTATAAGATGCAGCAAATAGGTTGTTGTAAAAGTCAGAGATTTGCAAGATGCAGCAACTGGTGTCTGTAATCACAGTGGATTTACTCAAAACGACTGTATGAAATGTTGATTCTTTGATGCTGACAAAATAAACTACAAGAGACAAAGCGATCGGACTTCTGTTGTGTGAGTGAAACTTTAAACCAAAGCTACGCGTCAAAACTAGGGTTGTGTACCAAACACCGGTGCCAAGACGGCACCGGTACCTATAGAACCGGTATGTACTGGACCGAAACAGAACGCGAATTTTGGTGCCACTTAAATGCCTGAACTGTCGATTGAAATATTTGTTCTCTAGATTCATATATTTTTGTAGATTAATAGTTTATTAGATTAAATTAAAGAAATTAAAAGCACAAATCATCCGGAAATGAGAGACCATCCGAGATGTGCTTGAATGCAGCAACTAACGTTACACTCGCTCTGACGGCAGCAGGCGGTCTACCGATAGCTTAGCATGCTAAATTAAACAACTTTCGTTAAAATGCCTAAAACTAAACGGTCGAAAGTGTGGCTGTATTTCACAAGAAAGGATTCCGACACTGCGACGTGCAGCAAATGTTTCACAGCAGTTGCGTAAAGGCGGAAACACGTCAAATCTAATGAAACAGGGCAGACGGAATAAAGTTAAAAGCAGAGGGAGGCACCGTGTTTAACAGCTTGTGGACAACAGCTGGCGCTATCAGTGTGGACGACCCTCAGTCCCAGTCACACCAACTGTAGCAAAAAGGAGTCACTGATTATGATGCCGACAGCAGACTTTCCGCAGGTTAGTAGTAGGATAATATAACGTTAATAGCAAAATGGAAATCTTGCATTCATGCTAAAAAATAGTCAAAGATTTGTAAAAAACTAATGTAACATGGATTGGTCTCTTGTTTGTTTGTTAAAAAGTTTATCAGAGATGATGTTCTAGGTGTTTAAAAATCTTATACTGTATATGTGTAGAAGAAAGTCTGTGCTGATAGCTGCGCGACCTCATACGTATGCGCAACCGCGACGCAGCCTGACGCGCTCTAACACAACCAGAGCGCACGCGATAAGTGACGAGCCACACGCTGCTATGCACATGCGCCATGTGAGAAAGTTTAGCGAGTGCGGTATGTGAGAGTGTGTTTATGAGTATTCCGGCTGTCCAGGGATGTAATATAGCAGTCTGTGTGCGTTAATGCCATATAAACCACACACACACACGCACACTCACACACGCACATTAAGTACATAACATACAACCAACTATAAGACTGTTTGCCCATGCCTAATTGAACTGTTTATTAAACATTGGTCTGGTTCCTGTGTCCTGGCCGACACCCAAGGGTGATTACCACAAAATGATGACCCAGTTTTAGAACTAGAATACAGTCCTTCTAAGTCTCACCAACAATTTGGTCCTTCGAGTCGGATGTGGTAATTTCTCTCTAGAAGATGGATGAAAGAGCTTCAACCAGACCTAGAAGTCAGACATACCCCCCACATCATTATGATGATTACGAGATGGATTTTGTGCTGCCACGAAGACAGTTACTTGAACCAACAACCAGTAGGCATGGGCAAGAAGAGGAGTTATGTGCTCAGGAGGAAGGAGCTCTTAGTATGGCACCCCCCACCGTCAGCCGGCGTCAGTCATTTATGGATGCTGACACTATAGACAGAGCACAGCCTGAAAAAGGCGGATTACCCACCCCAAGTAGCTGGTCATCAGTACAGTATAGCTTCCCAGAAAGACCTTCAGCGAAATAGAGATGAGCACCTGAACGCCACATTAGCTGAAATCCGAGAAACCAGGTCTGAGTTAAGACTTCTTGCAGAGACCGTGCGCAGCCTAACCACTCCACCAGCCACAACGTGTTATCAGCCTAAAACGCTGGACCCACTTAAGTCTTATCGATCACCTGCAGTCCCTTTAGACCATGGGTTTAGACCGCCTCCACCCTGTGACGAGCTGATCCCTGACATGCAGGCTGATGAGTATGATGACGCGGACTGGCCTGATCCCCCTCCATGGCCAGAGACAGGGGACCACCAACCCCAGTCTGGCAATAATGAGCCCATTGTCGACCTTCTGGATAAGATGATGAGTGAGCTTCAAGTTCTTAAACAAGCAGCTATTAGCAAGAATAAACCTATTACTGCACATACGCAAAGCCTTCCTATCCTTGAACATATCCACCCGACAGCAAAGACAAGCAAGATGCTTCCTGATCATTCGAGTCATCAACAATGCTCACGTCCTCAGCCACCTCTTCACGCTAGTTCAGCATATACCTCAGATCAGTACAAGGGTTACATCCAAGGTGATCCTGTCACACTCCCACAGCCATACATGCCGATGAGAGCCCAAACAAGAACTGTAATCGATTGGCAGGTCTTACCTTTTGTAGCCATGCTGTGCCACTTACGCCATGCAGCACCATGTCATTAGTCACAGCCAGCTAGAGGACGATGTAAGGTTTTCCATTGAGAGATGTTTCTAAGTCGATAATTGCCTGCAAAGCCTCTCCTCACCAGACCAAGCTAGAACTCTAATCGATAAGCTAAGGGAGACTTTAGCCTCTGGTGGATTTGAACTCTGACAGTGTGCCAGCAACAAGCCTGAGGTCATCAGTCATCTACACGAAGAGGGACGATCAGATAATCTGGAACTCTGGCTTACTCATGATCGAATTGACAACCCTGAATCCGCTCTAGGCCTCAGTTGGCACTGTTCAACCGATATGATGCGATTCAAGCATCTCCCTGTGAACTAAGATGTTCTTACCATGCGGAACATCTACAAAGTCTTAACCAGCCAATACAACCCACTTGGCTTTAACCTGCCATACACTACCCGTGCCAAAATACTAGTGAGACAACTTTGGGACAAACACAGAGACTGGGACGTCCCCCAACTGCCACGTGATCTGCTACAGGCCTGGAGAGATTGGGAAGGAGAGTTAGAATTCCTACCGAAAATTAAATTTCCCAAATCGTATATACCTTCTGCTATTGAGAAGCAAAGTAATACCCACGAAATACACGTGTTCTGTGATGCCTCAGAACAATCCTATGGGGCTGTTGCTTACCTGAGGACAGTTTACACTCATAACCAGCCTTACCTCTCCTTCATTGTAGCACGTTCCAGAATTGCATCTAAACGACAGCACTCAATTCCCTGACTAGAGCTTTGTGCTGCCCTAACAGGAGCCCAACTCAGTAGATTGCTGGAGCGAGAGCTTACCTTGCCAATCAGCTGAACTACCCTCTGGACAGACTCAACCACGGTCTTGTCCTGGTTACACTCTGAATCCTGTCGGTTCAAAGTTTTTGTTGGCACACGGGTAGCTGAAATCCAGGATGTTACGGATCGACTTTCATGGCGATATGTTGACTCAGTAACAAACCCTCAGTAACAGACGACCTCACCAGAGGAAAAAGGCTAGACAAACTGGCAGAGCGCAACTGGTGGAGGCATGGGCCACCTTTTCTTCTTCAAAGCCCAGACAAATGGCCGACCCCACCAACAACAGTAGTCGAAGAATGTCACACGGAACTACGCAAGTCTATATTCTGTGGAGTCACTACGACCATACCTCACAAGGAACCTTACCTACCAGATGTGCATCAATACAACACTTGGAAGGAACTTGTAGAGGCAACCGTACAGAAGCATCAAGGGGCGGCAGGAAACAGCAAAGCTCTTAGTGCCGACGACTAACGAACAGCTGAGCTTCTTATCCTGAGAAGGGCACAACAGGATACCTTTACAGAGGAGTTCCGTCTACTGAAAATGGGAAACCAATCCAACAAAATATCCGCTTACTTACGCTGTCTCCAGAGCTGGATGAGACAGATTAACTTATTAAGGTCGGTGGCAGACTGCGCAGATCTGAAGACTTAGACCCAGCTGCTGTGCATCCCATCATCTTGGATCACCGCCATCCCACCACTAAACTGTTAATCCAAGACTATGATTCCAGACTCTGCCACTCTGGCCCTGAGAGAGTGTTCGCAGAGATCCGATCTTACGAGGTCGAGAGGCAATTCGACGATATCAGCATACCTGTACTGATTGGCGAGGATGGAAATCGAGCCCTCACGTTCAGAAGATGGCAGATTTACCTATAGCACGTCTACACCTTTATAAGCCAGCCTTTTATTCAACAGGGATGGACTGTTTCGGGCCCTTGGTAATCAAAGTGGGCAGGCACACAGAGAAAAGGTGGGGAATCATATTCAAATGCCTTACAACCAGATGCGTACACTTAGAGATCCTGACCAATATGAATGCCGACTCCTTCTTAATGGCACTGAGAAGGTTCATCGCCAGGAGAGGGACGCCAGCCGAGTTGTTCTCTGACCAAGGAACAAACTTCCGGGGAGGAGAAAGAGAGATATGAGAGGCTCTTGCAGAACTGTCCCCAGAACTCCAATTCCAGTTTGCCAAACATAAAATACAGTTCCATTTCAACCCACCTGGAGCACCCCACTTCGGCGGAACGTGGGAAAGGGAGATTCACTCTGTGAAAACAGCACTTTACAGAGTAGTAGGAAGTCAAACCATCACAGAGGAAGTACTCCATACTGTTCTCCTGGAAGTAGAAGGCATGTTGAATGCTAAACCCTTAGGATATGTATCCTCTGATCCTAAGGACCTTGATCCGGTGACTCCAAACATTCTTTTGATGGGGCGGCGTGACGGGTCCCTACCCCAAGTAGTGTACCCCAAATCCGAACTCCTGAGCAGGCGCCAATGGATACATTCCCAAATTCTGGCTGACCAGTTCTGGTCTAGTTTTATCAAGAATTATCTCCCAAGTCTACAGCCCCGCCAGAAATGGCATTCCACCTCTACAGATATAACTTCAGGATCTGTGGTACTGATGGTTGACCCTCAACTGCCAAGAGCATGCTGGCCTATCGGACGAGTCACCAAAGTTTACCCCAGTGCTGATGGACACATAAGGACGGTGGAAGTAAAGATCAACGACAGAACCTACACTAGACCTGTAGCCAGACTGATTATTCTCTCAGAGGTCCCAGATGAAGATGAGAACTGTTCCCAGGGACTGAACCAAGCACTGGTTCATGGACAAATGTGCTCCACACATTTGGGGACCGCTGTAAGAAAGTCTGTGCCGATATCTGCGTGACCTCATATGCGCAACCGCGACACAACCAGAGCGCACGAGTTAAGTAACGAGCTGCACGCTGCTATGCACAGAAAGTTTAGCGAGTGCAGTACGTGAGAGTGTGTTTATGAGTATTCCGGCTGTCCAGGGATGTAATATAGCAGTTTGTGTGCGTTAGTGCCATATAGACCACACACACACACACACACGCACACTAAGTACATAACATACAACCAACTATAAGACTGTTTGCCCATGCCTACTTGAACTGTTTATTAAACATTGTCAATTCAGCAATTGGTCTGGTTCCTGTGTCCTGACCGACACCCAAGTGTGATTACCACAAAATGACGACCCAGCTTTAGAACTAGAATACAGTCCTTCTAAGTCTCACCAACAATATGGGATATGCGGTTTAAGCTGTAATCCCACCTGGGCATGTTTGACATGTGCAGTAAACTGGAATAAAAACCTTCATGAAAGCATCTTTGGTTTGGTTTGCCAAAGAACATAAAGCTAACTGTTTAACTAAGCAGCCATTGATTTTGTTTTCCTGTAGTAAATGTCAAACATTTAGTCAACATTCTGGACTGAAATTGCAGTACATCATCAATAGTGGACAATAGCAAGTAGCTTAGCAACAAGTAAGTCAGTAGACAAGACTGAGTAGTGCTAACAATAAACTAGCCGCTAAGGTTGTGAAACTCTAATGTTGCTGATTACGTTTACTAATAGTGATTAGTATATTCAGTGTTGTAGATATAACCATCACTTGGGCTGTATATCACTCCTTATATAAACACAAAAAAATAACAAAGCGCCACTTTACATTGCTCCCAGTGTAAATAGCCGTGTTAATTCGATAGCCCTTTGTGAATGGGAAATGGGAAAGGAACTGGTCTTTGAAATTTCCAGTTGAGGGCACATTTTCTGTCACTTTTACCTATTTTAAGCATGAAATTATAAATTGTGACTTTTCCTCAAACACAATATAATACTAGTTAGCATGCTAGCTCAAATTGAACCAAATTTTTTTTTCAAGACCTGTAAGTCGTACAAGATAATTAAAAAATGTCTATGTATTTTTATTAATTATTTCAATTAATTAATGCATGATTAATAATACAGTGTACTGTGTTGATTTTTGTGGGAGTTCATTGGCCACCCTTTGCACCGTATGCCATGGTTGAGAATCACTGGTCTAGATGACGTTCCTTAGATTCTACTTACATTGACCTATTAGGTGGTGTAGTTGAGGCAGGTGGAACCCTTAGGTAGTGGCCGCTCAGATGGTTGAGACTCTACAATAGGTTACTTTAGGTTGGCGGTTTAGTTGGCCTGTCTGAAATTTATTCAAATCACTGCTCCTACACTTTAACACTTCACTGAGACTAATACTAAGTCAAAAACTACACTAATAATCCTATTCACATTGGAGTATTTTCCAGTAAGTGCAATGACCACTTTTCCATTGGATGTGTTTACAGATTTATTCTCAAGTAGACCCTTAAGTAGTTTAATAGACAAGTATTTCTTCATGGTAACTCATATGACTTAGTGTGTTTATCCTAATTCAGAATATTTTGTATTTTTGTTGTATGGTCGTTACAACTGAAATATATGCTGTCCCCTTGTTTACTGCTGACTTGCCTGAGTAAATTTATTGAAGGATTAAAACAAAGGCGACTCTGGGATTTATTGTTTTGCAGTGGAAAGCTTTCAGGGTCCTCAGTGCCAGTAAAAAGGAAACGTCTGATAATTTCTTTAGTAAAATAAATGCTAGTGGTGGCAGTCCTTCTATTTTGGGAAAATAGATGAAATCCTTAAAGAAACATGCAGCTTTGTTCACCATAACACACTAATTCACCACAACACATTATAATAACTAATATATTTTTTTTCTTAAGGTGATTTTAATAATAATCTATTATGGTAGTCATTTTTGAAGTCATGTGTCTCATCACAGTTCCTCTCAGCCTACATTAAATTCTTAGTGTGATTAACAGACTTTGCTAAATTCCCAGTTCTTATTCTTCAACAATATTTTCCCTACTTACAGTATCAGTCCGAGTTCATATCTAATCATGCTGAAGTCACAGCTATAACTTTAGCTCTATTCGTTCCATGTAAAATAAACAACATTGCGCAGTCATGCTGAAAAAACAGACCTCAGTGTCATTAGGTCTGTGTGTTTTTAATAACCTGCTCATTAGACTTTCATTAAGAACTCAAACACACTAGTAGTGTTTTGAATCATTTTGCCAAAATAATAGAAAAAAAAATCTACTGCGAGACTGAACACATTTTTGTAAAGTGTACAATGTTGATCTCTTTATTGTCATACAAAAAAATGGTTGTGTACCATGTCACTGTCTCATGTCTTGTAAAATACCTAGATTTATTTCAAGACAGATTTATTTGTTATGTTATTGCACAAATGAACATATTGGACCAGATTAAATATTTGGCCATAACAGAGAAACACCTGACCTGGGATGCCCCGTAGGCAGTTTTTCTTATAGCCCATTGTGAATTTCTGAATACATCCAAACTGCTCTCTAGCAATATGTATAAGTTTTTGAGACAAATCCAGATGGGCTAACATGGGCTATGCATGCCAGTGTATGTGTACTCTATAAAACATTATTGTAACATTGCTTGTGTCCTGTAAAGTAACACACTCTCTCTTACTGCTTTTGTAATTCTTGCTGAGCCATAATGCCTCTATATACTGTATTTACTGATTTTGCTTTCTTGAAGATTTTATACTTGCATGAACTAAATATTGTATAATATGTTTTACACAATAGTTAGTTTTGACTGAGCAATCTGATTGGATGAGAGACTTTCCAAGTGGAGTGATGATAATAGATGATAACATCATAGGTATTCTTATAATTATTAATTAGACTCACTTTTGGTTGCCAGTGTGGGTGAAAGTAGGTTGGTACAGTCTGCAGTACTGAGTAAAGCAAAACTGTCTGCCACTTTCAAAGCCAGCAAGAAAACACATGTGGCACTGTTGCAGTATGTTTTAAAAAAAACCCACTTTGTCTTGCATTTAAAATGTCCAAATCACCCTCTAACTCCTGATCAAGTACACTACTTGTTGTGTTGAACAAGTGATTGTACACCCTACATTTAACCCTGGAACCTGGATGTTAATGTACAGTAGCTGATATTCTAAAGCGAAATATGTATAAATATAAAGAGAAAATTTTTTTACAGAACATTCCACCACTTCCATGGTTTATTCTCATCACCTTTTGACTGCATAGAATAAGTAATAATTCAAAACTATTTTCACCCCTGTTAATTAACTAATTATGGTTACAGTTGCTCTGCCACTCGCGGTTAGTGGAAGGATATGTGTTAGCGGAGGAAAATAACTGGTAAATAAACAAATAAATTATAATCTGTTACACATACATAATAATAACAGGTGTTTGTGGAACTGTTGTATAAAAGCAATATCACACTTGAGGTGCCTACGACCACATCACATTATACTTGCTGATATTCATCACAACAGCACTCCCTCGCCTATGACATTGCTTAATTAAAAATGTCCAAAGATACAGAAGCAACTCACACAGACATAGCCCATAGACCCCTCACTTTTGAACTAACTGAATAGTTAAAATGACTTAAGTAGCTCAGTAGTTTAGTTGAGAATGAGTAATAATTAACCTGTTATTCTCATGATCTTACACTAAGAGTTTTTATCTGAAATATTCTGTTAATTCAGTGTTCAGAAAACAAAAAAAAGCAAGCTTGGTTTAAAAAATCCATTGTACCTTGTTAAATCAACTAAATTAAGCTATAAATTATTATAGCCACCAAAGTCTCATTTGTCATTTAGAGCCTGTGCTGGCTTAGTGAAAAAGCTGTAAGGAATAAGAAATGTTTGAAGGCATATGATGATTCACTCGTTGACCTTGGGGGAAGATTTCAGCATGTTGGCAGAGGTGAAATAAGAGAAAATGAGTAATGGATGATGAGATCAGTCTGTTTATTCTTTTAGCAGAAGGAACAACAAGAATAAATCTTGCTTCATTATGGAGTCTAAGGAAAGTGCACATGAGGAGTACCTTTGAGCAAAGTGCACATGCATATTTGCATGTGTTAGTTTAAAGATAAATCAGTCATCAACTATTTACATAACAATGACTCATAAATAATAAATACACAGTGTATTAAATAAATAAAGACATATCAGTATGGAATTGTCTGTGAAATTCATAGTTACAGTATGGAAAATAATGCTGCATTCGGCCAAAACAAAATTACTACTGTAGATCTCTGTGACTTTGATCGAGATATGGATGCTGGTCCCAGATGGACTGATTTAACTATTTCAGAAGCTGCCCATCTCCTAGGGTTTTCATACACTGCAGTTTCTGGACTTTACAAAGAGTGGTGCAAAAAAACCTTAAGTAAGATATTTTTGTGCATGGAAACGTCTTGCTGATAAGAGAGATCAGAAAATGGTCAGAATGGTTCAAGTCATACTTACCTGAAAGATTATGAGCGGATCCTTTAAGTGCTGTAAGTTGCAGGGAAGGGCCTCCGTAGATCAGACTTGTTCGTCCAGTGCATTCCCTGGATGCTCAATCTAATTGAGATTTTAAGGGAGAGTTGAAGGGGGTGGCCTGTCATGCACTGGGTGTTCTGACACCTTTTTTTTTTATTATGACCAGCATTGACTTTTCCAGCAATACAGTATGTGCTACATTATCATTTTTGTGGGATCGGACTGGATGGGTTTGTCTTTTGATTCCCACAGGCACAAAATGAGCCTTGAATACCCGTGATCCTGTCACCAGTTTACCGGTGTGTAGTTGGAGATCAATGTTATTCACATCACCTGTCAGTGTTCATAATGTTGTGGTTGACTGCTGTATGGAAACATACTGTATGAAATATTCTCACCCACTCACTTATTCATTTATGCCACTTTATATATATATATATATATATATATATATATATATATATATATATATATATCAATCAACCTGGACCCTATCCCAGGAGACTTAACGCATTAGCCGGTAATTGGGAGCACCAATTATTCTAATCTGCATATCTTTGGCCACCCTTGTGAAATGATATTACCTGGATGGTATTTCAGAAAGTGGGTTTAGTAACAAGCCCTAATCTAATCGCTAACCTGTTTTTCTTTGAAGAACCTAAAATCAACTCTAGGAAATTGATTTGATGCCTACAGTGATGCACAGAATACACTGGGAGAACAGGGCACACACAACATTTACGGCATATTATTTGCCTACTTATGCAGGGTGTAGTATTGGATACACCTTATCACTGATTCTCCTGATGCAGTTTTGAAACTTGATAAATAAGACATTAATAAATGACACATTTTAGATCACATTTGAGTGAAATGTATAGCTGTTTATTTTGTAAATTTAAGTCTTACAAGTAAATTTAAGTTTACATAGACTTTCACTGTATTAGGAACATCTGTACACCTCCACATTCATACAGTTATCTAATAGGCCTAATTATCTAATGTATTGCAGCACAATACATACAAGCTTGCAAATATGGGTCAAGTGTTTCAGTCAATTGTTTCAGTTAATGTGAGATAAATAGTCACTAATGTCTTAGCACTGATTTAAATTGTATAATTCAGATGTAGAAAGGGGTGTCACGGTGGCTTTGTAGTTAGCACTGTCACGTTGCACCTACCGGGTCGGGTTTGATTCCTGCCTCGGGTCTGTGTGTGTGGAGTTTGCATGCTTGGTGGGTTTCGTATGGGTACTCCAGTTTCCTCCCACAGTCCAGAATGCATGCAGATTAGTTTAATTGGCGTTCCCTGAATAGGAGTGTCATGTCATTGACAAATAATAAACTGAACAAGGTGCCAATCCATCGCATGTCACATAATTCGGACCAGGGTGTCCTGTACACAGGATACGTGGAATAGAAAATTTTAGAAGAAATTTTTTTTAATCATGCATGTTGTTCCTAATATTATCGCACTTCATTGTCGCACATAATATGCTGCTTGGTTGAATTGACTATTGGCTTTAATTACATTTATATGTGGCAGACTCCCCTATCCAGAGCGACGTACAGTACATTTTTATCTCATTATACATCTGAGCAATTGAGGGTTAAAGGCCTTGCTCAAGGGACAACTAAGTGGTCATGGGATTTGAACCTGGGACCTACCTACCTCTGACCCTGTTAATTAGTTAGCTGTCAATAGACCAGGTTTCATTGTGGGTGGTGTAGTGGTCAGCACTATGGCCTAGTGCGTGGAGTTGCATGCTTGCTTGGTTTCCTCTGGGCACTCTGCTTGCCTCCCACATTACTCTTGTTCAAAAACATGCAGAGTAGTTTCCAAATGCCCATAGTACGTGTGCTTGTGTGCTCTGTCATGGATTGGCACCCTGTCCGCTGTGTTCCTTGCCTTGTGTCCTGAGTCCCCTGTTATACAGTAGGCTCCAGGCTTCCTGTCAAGGATAAGCAGAATAGAGAATGAGTGAGTAAGAATAATGTGGTATTTTCTTCCCCAGCATCCCCCCCTTCTTATCAGTTTATTGCCATTTACTGGCCATGGAAGCCTATCCTGCTTCCCTTGCCATGTCAGGTTTATTGATGTTCGCCCTTTCCTAATACCATCCTCCATTTCATGTGGGCATTTAATTAATGGAAAAGACAGTAATGACTTTCCTGGGGATGAGAGAGTTATGGTGATAAATGGCACGTTGAATTACAGAGACAGAGAGATTGAGAGAAACAGAGAGAGAGAGAGAGAGAGAGAGATAGAGAGATTTATATTGCTTGCTGAGGAATGCCATTTGAGCTTGTATGTATGACTCTTTTTACATTCTATATGCTGTAGGGATTTTCTTAGTTTTTTTTATGTCATGCGCATGCCTTGTAAAAAAAAAAGAAAAAGAAAAGAAAAAACGTTTTCAGCTTCCAGGGATTTAATAGAACATTGTCAATGTAACATATATTATGTATCTTTATACAGTATATCTGCTGTGAAATGGAAAAGCATTCACAGTGTTACAGAGGATAATGCAAAGATGTACTTGGTTATTGTCTATCCATGCTTTGCAATTACAGATATCATTTCCGTTCCTTGCAGTGCAGTGATGTATATTGTATTTTGGATGCTAAGGGTATCAAATCCTAATGTCACAAAATCGAACATCTTCACACATGCCCTTGACTGGTATTGATTCCAGATAACACGTCAGTCAGCTTGATGGTACACAAGTATGTAGTATAAACTATTATGAAAGCCAACTATTAAATACATTGTAGCAATTTTATATTTTTGTTGGGAAAATTAAATCACAAATTACATGCTCTGGCACACTAATCCTGCGTAATCCTTTTTTGTGGTACTTTTTTATATGCGGTGCCTCAGTGACATCCCAGTGATATCCCTGCTATGCTCCCCCGCCCCTAAGGTTTGTGTTAAAGAAGCAGAGTATAGCAGCAACAGCATCACATGCTATATTCACTGCAGCAGAATTCAGACCAAGCAAGTGGAAGGAATGTCGGAAATAAACCTCCAAATGCCGCAGAGCTGCAAACAAAGATAAGCCAGCTGACTGTGACCTCATTGTGGACAATTTATGGAAGGGGTGTGAGGAGAGGGCTAGCTGTTGATGACTAGCTATAAAGAATCGGTGGACGACGGGTGACGGATCAGGCTGGGAAACAAAAAAAGGCAGTCAAAAAAGGGAGGGGTAAATGAGAGAGAGGGAGCGGGCTGGAGATAAAGCTGCAGCCAGGACCATGAGCTGCACCCTTGTGACTGCATCTTATGATTCGCTGCCTGCTCAGCTGAGTCCACATCGTGTAAAAGATCCACACTTCGCTCGAAGGCTATCATCTCCACACGGTTTGGGAGCCTGCAATTCGACATCGGTGCCGCGGCGTCCCTCAGCTCTGCCTGGATATCCACGTTCTTCCTTCCAAGATCCAATCAACCTCCACAATCATCACCTACAGCAGCGCCTCTCCCTGTCACAAAGTTCTAAAGCCTCGCTGGCGCCCCCTGTGCCTCAGGCAGTCCGTGACCCACCATGCTGCCAAGCGGTGGGCATTGTGCCACTGCTACGCCTGGCACTACTTATCTTCAGCTGCCTGTTCTGGGCAGCCGGGTTGGGGATCTTCACCCTAGGCGTCTGGGCACAAGCTTCCCTGGCTAACTACATGCTGCTTTCATCTAACCACTACCCCAACACGCCTCTGATACTTCTAGCTACAGGGGCTGCGATTACCTCTTGGGGTTTCCTGGGATGCTTGGGTGTGGCAGCCAACTTGCCCTGCCTTCTTCGCACCTTCGGCTTCTTCCAGTTGGCCGTGCTGTTGGGGGGATTCGCCGCTGGACTTTCAGGACTCTTTTACAGGGAAGATATTGCTGGAGGTTTCCGCAGTGGGCTACAAAGGGCAGTGGAGGGGTATGGAGAAGACGAAGGACGTGCTGATGCACTGGACAGCCTTCAGAGGGCACTGAAATGCTGTGGGGCAGCAGGCTGGCAGGACTGGCTCCTGTCTGACTGGGCTGTACAAGATGCTGTTTCGCTGACAAGTGTCTCAGGCAATGACACGTATTATGTTTCTGTACCGGACAGTTGCTGCATACGGCGTAAAGGCTGTCATAACAGGCCGCTGCCAGATGGTAATATGGAAGGTGTGGGGATTCATTCACATGGTTGTTTCAAGAAAGTCTTTAGCTATGTCAATGATAATGTCTTTCATATTGCTGCTTCTGTTCTAGCTCTTGCTTTTACCCAGGTAGCGGGTATAATTCTATCATGCCTGCTCGCCAACCGCTTACTTTCTCAGCCTAATAGACGCATTCGTTAAGAAATTCCAGGTTAGAGTCAGTTGTTCAATGAAATGCCCTGTTTAGAAGTACTTAGACTGTACTTAGATATATTTTAATCCTAGAGCAAAATGAACGTTTAATTTTCAGCGTTGTCCAAACCGTGACACGTCGTTTACTATAATTAATACTGGCAAAGTATTTTCCACTTTCTTTGGAGATTGTTGAGTGGTGATGATTTTGGAGTGGTGGAATTTAAAAAATATTGTGAAATAATATTGACATCCCAAATGTCTTTATACACTATGCGTGTGAGTAATAAGTAGGCAGTTCAGCTCCACTGTTATATCTGTATAGAAAGTGTACCAGGTGTAAAGAAAACTATTCGGGATGTGCCATCACAGATGTAAAATAGAGATAAATTGATAAAAACAACATTAGAGTGGGTGCTGCAGTGGTTTTTAAAAGAGTAAGAATTTTTATTTTTAAAGTTTAGTTTAAGAATTAAGATGTAAGAGTTTAATCATAAGCATACTTTGTCGATAGTATTATTTAATAGTCAATATACTATTTTTTATTTCTACTCTTTATGTCTTGGCTTAGGTTGCATCACATCTGGACAAAACAGGCAATTAATTTCAGAGCTCAGGCATTCTGCCCCATCTGTTAGAAAGGCACTATATAATTTTAACTTAAACCATAGTAAAAGTAAATGGTGTGGAAAATGATCCCATGCCTGGAGTGAAGATGCAAGGTGCTTTCAGCATTTGCACAATCAGTGGGTTCTGAAACACTCTTGGAAAATTACTGTTAACTATAATGCATCAGATTTTTGTTATACTAACTGTTTTATATTTTGAGAAGAATTATGATGTAGCCTACTATATGAACATGTCTGATTTACAAGTTAAACCATGACATTTTTATGTGTTTTTCTTTTGGGGACATTTTAACCAGCCATATTATAAATTATTTGTGAAGTAATATAAGAAGGAAATATACTGTATATAATATGTGAAAGGTGTTTGTTGTGTAAAAAACAATATGGTAACTATTTATAGAAAAAAACAACCTGAAAGTAGGTATACACATTTTAAAATGTTAGATAATTCCTCTGTATATATTTATTCATTATTGACTGAAGATTACCAACACAATATACTCTGCTTTGACTTGTTTTAGATCTATCTATCTATCTATCTATCTATCTATCTATCTATCTATCTATCTATCTATCTATCTAT
Source organism: Channallabes apus (assembly GCA_030522415.1). Classification (NCBI taxonomy): domain Eukaryota; kingdom Metazoa; phylum Chordata; class Actinopteri; order Siluriformes; family Clariidae; genus Channallabes; species Channallabes apus. The sequence continues at coordinate 27,565,043 of CM060114.1, forward strand.
CTATCTATCTATCTATCTATCTATCTATAGCGCTTTAGCGCTTGTCTAATACTTACTAATGATACTAGGGATGCCAATAATTCTTCTTAGTGTTAAAGTTAATTAATTTTTGTTGATCTGGAGATCTGCTACTTTGGATGTTTAGCAGCCAGTTCAAATTATTGGAGAGATGGACTGTTTCATATATTATGACTATATTATACTGTATATTGTGTCTGTTGATAAATGAGCAACTGTGATGAGTGCTTTGTTTGGCAAATGATAATGAACAAGTAGCTTTTTGCTTTTATTATTTTTATAAACCCTAAAATTAGTCGTAATGTAAGACAATAAATTGAAGTGATTAAACTTCAAACAATGTTGAATATTTTCTATTAAACATTTTCACAGCATTTGAGATATAGGATTTATGATTGAGCTGTAAGCTATATCCATTGAAATGAAAACAAACAGGGCTTTACATGTAATATGTATAAATGTATAATAAAACTGGAATATATATATATATATATATTTATACAGTACAGACCTTCTCATCTATCTGTCAATGTGTTTTCTTTATTTTCATGAACATTTACATTGTAGATTCTCACTGAAGGCATCAAAACTATGAATGAACACATGTGGAGTTATGTACTGTACTTAACAAAAAAAGGTGAAATAACTGAAAACCCAGAGGCGTTTAGCACTTGTTGGCCCCTTTGCCTTCACTCTGCGGTCCAGCTCACCCCAAACCATCTCGATTGGGTTCAGGTCCGGTGACTGTGGAGACCTTTTTTGTTAAGTACAAAACATAGTTTTGATGCCTTCAGTGAGAATCTACCAATGTAAATGGTCATGAAAATAAAGAAAACACATTGACAGATAGATGAGAAGTTGTGTCCAAACATTTGACCTGTACTATATATATATATATTACTATGTACATGCTATACATTTGGAATTAATCTCAGGAGAGTGAGTTGTCCATGGCTCTCATTCCAGTAACCATTCCCGTGCTCATTGAAGTAGTAAAAATCACTACGACATCATTTCTGTACTACATTCAGTGATCTGTTGAATCATCCTTGTGTTGCCCCATAAATGTGCACTGGATTCATATTCAATAGCAAGCTATCTTCAACCTACACTGTTATGGTTCATGGGTACACAGTCCATAGTGAATACATAGTCCATGTTGAATTTCTCTTTAAACAGCCTAATAGATACCAGAAATTTATGTAATGACATTTCAAAGCTTCTAATTGGCTAACTGTCATATCTGTTAAAGCCAGTGTATTTTAGGCCCTAAATACCAAAACCTAATCATTTCAGTCTTCATAAAAGTAGTTGGGTGGCCTATTTACAATAAACAATAAATAACAATGTGTTATAACAAACAGAAGATGCAGAAAGTAATAAAGATATGGTATACTAAATGAAGGGGTACGGCGTTAAACGGCATGATGGCTGTCTGGCGCCTACCTTATCGATCCGTCTCAGGGGCAACACGATGTGTTCAAAGCTCCATATACTGAAGAGTACATTTTACATTGTCTCATTCAGATTACTTCATCCTAGCAAGTGTCCTCTTTCGAGTGTATATACTGCATATAGTAATATTATAGTTATAATATATAACTATTATATATATATATATATATATATATATATATATATATATATATATATATATATATATATATATTATATAAATATTACTATTATAATATAACTGTGCAACATTGTTCACTGAACGTGTCATAACAAACAGAAGGTGCAGTAGGTAATAAAGATAATGACATTATATACATATGTACAACTTTAGGAATTCTGAATGATACAATATATACAGCATAAATATGGGTGGAATATACAGTAGTGCAATGATAGACATAAGTTATGGATGGTGGAAAGATGCATACTGGATGAAGCAGTGCAATATAGACAAAAGGCAATCATGCATTAATATACAGTAACATTCCATGATCAGCTGTTCAGTGTCGTAACAGCCAGGAAAAAAAAGCTATTATTTAGTGCAGGGTCTAAGGCACCTGTAGCGCCTGCCCGATGGAATTAGAGTAAATAATCCAAAATAGGGGTGCGAAATAGCTTGGATAATGCCTCCTTCCCTTTGCAGACAGCATTTCTTATAAATGTCCCCTAGGTGGGTAGCTGGGTGCACATGATTCTTATAGGCTCTTTTCACCACCATCTGTAGGGTTTTATGGTTCTGAGCAGTGCAGTTGCTGTACCACACTGAGATGCAGCTTGTGATTAAATAAGAGATGACTTATTTAATGTCCTGAAAGACTGTCATATGAAGAAAAAGCATCTACTCCAAGACCAGCTTATACAACCAGAATAAAGTTTGCAGGTGAAGCATGGTAGTGACAGTATACTGTTTTGAGAGTGTTTTGCTTGAAAAGGGACTGCTGCACTTACTGTAAGAAAATAGGTAGAAAAGTGTATTATTTAGTATGATTATATGATTTATAAGGCCATACAGGCTGTAGTAGCCTAGGTGTATGTACTGTACATTTTACCTCATATAAATATAAAGGTTCTTTATATAATCTTAGCTCTAGGCATCAGGTTTATATAAGAATGTCATAATCAGTCACTATAGTGATTTCACTTGCAGTGAATCAATTAGAACTAATCAACATCTAATTCGAACTAAAATGTTTATTTATTTATTTTTAAAGTGATGTACAGTAGGAGTGTACATGAACTATGGTATATACTAAAATACTACTTTTGACATATAAAGCATTAAATGGTCTCGAGCTGCAGTATCTGAGTGAACTGCCTAGCATTATGTGCCACGTATTATGAAAACGACAGCAGGGGGCAAAGCTTTTTCTTACAAAGCCCCAAAATTATGGAATAGCCTTCCAAATAGTGGTTGGGCTCAGACACAGTCTCAGTGTTTAAGTCTAGGCTAAAAACCTATTTATTTAATCAAGCATTTTTATAAATAAATTTGTCATGGGTAAAGACGCAGATCTGGGGGACTCATGGACGTAGAGTATTATGGTGAACTGGTATGTTTAGATGCTGTCTTCCCCACTCTCATTGATCATCACCTCATGTTGACGAGGTGATTGTTTGCTTTACATCTCAGGGAGCCCTCATGTTTGTGTTTCCTTCTGGCTCTCCCTTTTAGTTATGCTGTCATAGTTGGTCCTGCCGGAGTCTCTGCTTGTACTCTACACTAAATATACAGTACATTTACATTATACATTATGTGACTGTGACCATAACTAACTGTTATCTTTCCTCTTCTGCTCTTCCCTCTCCTGTTCTCTCTCCCCCTTTCACTCTTTCTCTCTCTCTGTCGAGCTACACATGTCGTTCCTGAGCTGCCAGTGATCCAGACTCCCTCTGCCTGTCTGACTCATCCTGGCGACCCGCTTCTGGTTGGAGATCTCGTCGCATGGATGCCCCGTGTGTCTCTTTGGGAATGCGTTCAGTGTCTGGGGACGGTTTCACTCTACCATGAAGACGGTTCTGGCCTTGACTGATGTTGACAGCTGTTTCTCTGAGGACTTGACTTGGCTGCAGTTGCTCAATAGTTCAGGACTGGAATTTCCTACAAGTCTACCTGAGTCTCCAATAACTACCTGGACTCCATAATAACATCAGTTAACATCAACTGTTATAGCTGAACTGCCTGCCACCTAACACACAGTATGAATGCAGATCATTTCCTGCTCTCTGCTTCACCCAGATGAGGATGGGTTCCCTGTTGAGTCTGGTTCCTCTCAAGGTTTCTTCCTATTACTGTACCATCTCAGGGAGTTTTTCCTTGCCACTGTCGCCCTCGGGCTTGCTCATCAGGGACTATCTGATCATTCTGATTCATACACGTTCACATTCCATACAAACTTAAATAATTCTTTTGATTGTGTAAAGGAGCTTTATAAAATAAAATAAAATAAAATAAAATTGAATTAGTAACATCATACTTCCCCCCTAAATCATATTTCAAATGTCCAGTCATTCTTGACACTGTTGTAATCCTCTTTGACGTTAAAACATTACGTACCAGTTACACAAAAGCAAAGTTTAAGACGATTTTTATATAGCTTAATATTTTTTTTTTAATACTTTTGAGGTGTAAGCCATAAAAAAATTTACTACTTACAATCAAGGAACCAAATTGTGTTGCATAGTGTAATCAAGGTTGTGTTTATACCTGCATAGCTTGATTGGTTATTTATAACTATTCAAAATTCAAAACTATTAAATTATATAAAACTATTAAAATTCCTCAGATACACAGCGTGAAATAAAGGGATAGCTCTGTCAGTTGTCAACTGTGTAAACTGAAGAAAGTACATATTTAATTTTACTTCTTACATTTACTACTTATTACTACGATGGTAGTTTCGGTGTGTTTTTGTTCTTTTTGGAAGAAAAAGGGCATTGAAAAATTTGATTCATATAGGGTGATATTATCAAGAGTGAATCATCCAGGGTTGCTAAACAGTTCATGGACAAACGAATTTTTTTGCATCGTTATCAGATAAACACTATAAACAGGGTCAAAAGGGCTTGCTTTAATTGTACGCCACTGAACTTTGGAACAAAACTTTATAAACTTACCAAAACTGACTATTACAGAGCAAGTTCTAACAGGTCAGGCATTTAGAGAGCTGTTTGCTCTGGTTTATAATAAGTGGGTGGGTCAACTATTTGGACTGCTCCTGCTAAAAAAGTGTCACTTCTGTCTACTCCAACACAAGTCTTATATATAGTGAGTATAAGTTTTTGTACTTTTAAGAGCAAATATTTCGAACTTAAAAAATAATTTGCCCCTTTCAGATTTTTTTAAATTATTTAGTATATTAGTCACAGTTGCATGATTGAGATCATCAAACAAATTTTTATATTATACAAAGATAACCAGAGTAAATACACAATACAGTTTTTAAATGATGATTTCATTAATTAAGGGGAATAAGCTGACCAAACAAACAAGCTGAATTAAATTTCACTTCCCACATCTGGGCCTGATTACTGACTACTACTCCTATTTTTATTTTTTTACTGTTGAATCAAGAAATTATTTAAATAGAACTTGTTTGACAAAGAAAAGAATGCTAAATATCTCAAAAAGCAACACAACCTAAATGAATTCAAGAACAGATGAAAAACTAATTGACATGTATCAGTCTGGAAAGGGTTACCAAGCCATTTCAAGGCTTTGGGACTCCAGGGAACCATGGTGAAAGCCATCATCCACAAATGGATAAAACTTGAAACAGTCATGAACCTTCCCAGTAGTGGACAACCTACCAAAATGACTCCAAGATCACTACAAAGGTTCATTGCTGACTGAAAAGAACGCAAAAGCTTATTTCACATTTGCCAAAACCAATCTTCGTTATCCCCAAGAGTTTTGGGCAAATATTCTGTGGATTGATAAGACAAAAGTCCCATTTCACCTTATTAAGAACATCATACCAATAGTCAAACATGATGGTGGAAGTGTCTTGGTCTCCCTTCAGCTTGCCATAATTGATGGAACCACATATTCTGCTCTATTAGAAAATCATGAATGGAATGTCCAGCCATCAGTCCGTGAACAATTATCTGAAACACACCAGACTCTGAATGGAAAATAACAAATTAAGGTTTTGGAGTGGACTGGAGTTTGTACTTCCGATTAAGGTCCTTAAACAGTCATTCATGCTTGAAAACCCTCCAATGTGGCTGAATTAAAACAATTCTGCCTAGAAGAATGGGCCAAAATGCCTCCACTCATTGTTATTGCATTCGCTTGATTGTTGCTATCAAGAGGGCACAACCAGTTATTAGGTTTAGGCACAACTACCTTTTCCATAGGGTCAGGCAGGTTTGGATAGCTTTTTTTCCTTAATATGGGAAATTATCATTTAAAAACTGCATTTGTGTGTGACTGATGTCAGCTCATTCTTGCATAATCAGGTTTTTGTTTATTCATCTGGCTCTTGAGGATTGACCACAAGTTATCAATGAACAAAGAACAGTTTTGTGCAATGGCCATAAGTACTGTTCATCTTGACTCACCGCGAGTTTTGGTGTGATTAGGTTTCCATCTTTCCGTGCGTCGGTCCTCACATAGTCAAATCGCATAGGTGAGATAGGGGTATAACACCAGGGATAACTGGGAGGGGGGGGGGTTATCGGGGGCAGGGCTTGTAGGATGACTTTCACACACACACACACACACACACACACACACACACACACACACACACACACACACACACACACACACACACACACACACAAGGGATTGGGAAAAAGTAATCCAAGTACTCTAACATGTTACACCCAACGCGGGTTACATCTGACAAAAAGATCTAAAAACACTGAAGCAGCAGACTTTGTGAAAATGAATATTGGTGTCATTCTCAAAAATTACGACTATGGCTCTCCTTTCTACTACGGCTTTAATTATTACCAGTAAGTGCTGTGCTTTTATTCAGTTTCAGTGTGTCAGTGTGTCACTGCTGAATTGGCTGATAGACTGGTTAAATAATCAAATTTAGGGGAAGAAAAAGTGCATTGAAACAGATGAGTCACATAGAGAGAATAATTTTCATGGAAATCCAGAGTCGTTAAAGAGTTCATGGCAGAAGAAGTCCTCACAGGCCAGGCATTTAGAGCTGTTTGCGCTTGCTTGTAATAAGTGGGCGGGTCAAAACTACTTAGTAGCAGTACAAAACTATTTGTACTGCTACTAAGAAAACAGTGTCACACCTTCTGTCTACTCAAAAACAAGTCTTATACATGGTGAGTATAACCATGTTTTTGTACTTACTTCTTTTGAGAGCAGATAGAGCTGCTATATAAACTCCTATTTTTTACTATAATGTAGGGTACAATTCAAATGTGTTGCTTGCCTTGTACAATGCATAGAGTGTGTGTTTTTAAAGGAACACTTCTGCTTTATCTAGATGAAATGTTGAACATAAACTATGTGGTAGACTATTTTTAATGATTCTGTTACTTTGAGTTTACAGACTACTAAAAAAATTTTAGTTTAAAAAAAGTAGTTTTAAAGTATCCTTAAGTTATACATTTTTGTACACTTACAAGGAACTCATGTCTCTGTCATTTTGTTCACTGAATGTACAGTGGTCATTTTGTGAGCAATACTGAATAGGACCTAGAATGCATATTTGTGCTTTGTGACCACTGGTTATGGTTTTTAAAAAAACATACAAAGGCACTCTTAAAAAAGCAGCACTTCCATCTGATTTGTTCAACATCAAAATTTTATTTTACTATAACTTTATCTTTCACAATATAAAAGGTTATGATAGTAATATGGACTGAAGTGTTCCTTTTAAGCCTAAGTACTAGAAGCCAAAATCTGGATGAAACAAGGTCACTCATTCCATCTGATGGAAATATAGAAGAGCTATCAGAAAAAAAGAGTGCTGAATTTAGTGCCATAAACACTGGAATTTTTCGCCATCAACAGTGTTATATTCATCCATTTGCGACAACACAAATATATAAAATTTATTATACACTGAATCTTGAAAAATTTGAGTATTTGTAAGGGACCACCACTAGAGGTCACTGTTTAATTAGTGTAGTTTTGTTTTGCAGACTCAGTGTCCCAGAAGGCACCTCGGTCAGGGATGCTCACCTGAACCGAGGTAGTTGATTAGATCGCCTATAGATTACTGTTTATGCTGGGAAACTAGGTCGAGCATTGTTTATGTTTACTGTCACTGTGTGGGCATTTAATTTAGTTTAATTTGTATTTTCATTTAAGTTCTGTGTTTACGAGAAGTCTCTAGTGTTGTTTATGTTTTAGGTTTGTTGTGTTTCAGTGTGTATGGTATGGAGCTGATTCGGTATCGTGAAATGTTGTGTTAGTGTAAGAATTAAGGTAAGCATTGTTGATTGTCCCCCAGTTGAGATATTCCGTGTGTTCAATTAGTGGTAAGTTTAGCTAATTGTATGGTTAGTTAATTGCCATTTTTAGCTAATTGCCGTGCTTAGCTGATTGCCATGTAGCTAGCCCTAGTCTCCCTGTGTCACTGATCTTGTCTTGTCCCGTTTCAGATCCATGCTTAGTTTGTGTGTAATGTCATAGAGCCTGTGTTTCGCCAATGAGCCTGTGGCTCGCCCTATGCTTTTGTTATAGTTTGTTATAGTTTGTTGTCTGTTTCTTTGTTTGTTTTGGTTTCTTCATTGTTCATTTTGTTATTTAATAAAGACTTTTGTTTATAAAACTCCTCTGCGCCTACAGATGGTAGTCACGCGGTATTCTGGTTTTACCGCCATGTCTCACGGTGGCAGCATTTGGGTTTGTGCATTTGCTGGCTTTTACCGCTGAGTGGCGCTATATAACTATAGACTGACGCCTCGGGCATCAGTTTATTCTCTCAAGGATTAATGAGACTCGATAATTTAGAGCTGCACGTAGTAGCGGATAAAATCAAGTGAAATGAATTCATAATCACAATACTAAAATTACAGTACCATGCTTAATTTAAATAAAAGTAAATCTTATTGGGATTGAATTTAAGAAAAGTAAACGTTAACACAGGAGCCCTTAGATTTTATCATGTGTAATTAGAAAAGCTACGCGTGTAGGGTTGTCATCTTATATTTTGTGTTCTTTGTACTGTAGTAGATTTATTAACTAAAATAAACAAAACTAAATGACCAGAAAAATTTCAAACATTGTCAGGATGTGCTACTGCATCAACAGATGTCTGTGTTTTTGCTTTATTATAAGAAGTAAATGCAGTAGGCTGTTATGATCATTATAATGTTCTTTAATAAATCTTTTTAACAAATTACATTTGTGCTGTACCACCGCTGGCAAAAACCTTATAAAATGCAAGTGAAACAAGTGAATTTACAATCACAGTGCTAAAATTACAGTACAAATTTAGAACTTAAATATAGGTGTTTCTTAGTTCCATTGAATTTAAGCAAAGTAAATGTTAACATAGTGAGCCTTCATATTTTATCATGTGTAACACTTGCGAAGCCAGAAAACTCTGGCTGTGTGTATCAGAAAAAGTGGGTGAGCCTCAGGTGTTGTCAGATTAATGGGAAAAAACGATATAAGAAGAATATTCAATTATTGTCACATGTACTTTTTACAGCACAGCGAAATTTCTTCTTCGCATATCCCAATTAGGAAACTGGGGTCAGAGCGCAGGGTCAGCCAGCTTACAGCGCCCCTGGAGCAGATAGGGTTAAGGGCCTTGCTCAAGGGCTCAACAGTGGAAACTTGCCGATGCTGGGGTTCGAACCCCCGACCTTCAGATCAGTAACCCAGAAACCCACAGCCTTAACCGATTGAGCCACCACTGCCCTGTATATATAATAAACCTATATACTGTAAGCTACGTAGCCTTTATAAGACTTTACTTTTACTCAAGTGCACGCACAATAAAACGTTATTTTGTAAAATAATGAAAGCAAACAGGGATACAGCGCTATTCTGTATCGGTTTCTGTGAACTTGAGCACTCAAATAAATCGAAACTCAGTGTATACTCGCCTCACAGACGTGAAAAATATATACTTACAGAAAATTTAATGTCTGCTTTTATATAAACCAGCTTTTATACGAATTACGTAAGCTGAATAAAATCAGCTTATGTAATACGTATAAAACGTGGATTACTGGCGCATCCACTTCTGCGGAGATGACGTGATGACATTATCACCCTCATCACAGCCGAAACCAAAGCCATCAACTTATCAATGAATTATTAAAATGGACAGTCAGACTTTAGATCAAAACTCGGCAAAGTGAAGGAGCACACGCGCGCCGCGGGTTCACGCGGACATTTTACATTCACTAAAAGGGCTTATTCACACACATTCATTGTGCTACTGTATGTTGTTGGTACACACTTTCACTTTTCCTAACACCCAGTTCGTTACAGTATTATGAAAGGTTATTTTTCTTTTGTATTTTAATAGTAAAAAATTAACTCTTTATTAGATTATTCCCAAAGACCAATCAAAAAAGATTTACACTATAGAAATTAAAAAATATATATGTTTGTTTATGCACACAATACTTGGTCATGGCTTATTTAGCCAGAATTTGTGCATCAATGTAGCATGGGATGGAGGCAATCAGCTTTGACACTGCTGGGTGTCAAGAGTCAGCCAGATCAACCCAACTTCCAGGTCATACTGTAACTTCACTCCAGAGTTTCTCTCGCACGCTCAGCAAGCTCAAGCTCTCTTGGCCTTATAAGCATGCAGAAAAGATCAGTCACTGCTGAAATATTTCTCTGGTGTGCCTCGCATTTTCTTTCCTAGTGATGGCCAAGATGACCAAAATGTGCAACTTGTGACAGATTCATTAGATGAACAGATGCATCTGTTCATCTACAGTAACTGGTTATTAATGGTTATACTATGCTTTTTAAATAAAGTAAACCATCAGCACTTACATTCCCTTCTCATCCCTCATTTCACGGCATTCAGCAATTTTGCACAAATTAGAACATTGGTCCATCCCCCTCCTGAGAGACAATATTAGTCATTAAAAGCAAACAATTTGCTCTCTTGCAAATTTTGCTGAGGTGATGAAAAGATGCCAAATGGTGTGGGTAGCTATAGTAAGACAAAAATATATTAACTTTATATTAAACATCATTCACCAGTGAATGAGAGCATGCCCTCTGTTCTCACTCACTCATTCTCTATACCACTTATACTGTACAGGGGTAAAGGGAGGCCTGGGACATGGTAACGGTAAACCGTGGACCTATCGCAGAGCACAAGAACACACACTATGGGCAATTTGGAAATGCGTTGGAAGTGTTTTGGCTGTGGGAGGAAACTCACCAAGAGCAGGCAGAATATGCAAACTCCACGCACACAGACCTAAGTCGGGAATTAAACCTCTGACCCTGGAGATGCAAGACCGCCGTGCCGTGCCGCCCCAATTTTTCTCATTTACTTTTAAACTTGATTAAAATCTCCTACAGTATATCCTTATTGTGTTTTGTGTGTTTCCCTTTATCATAATGTTGTAAAGCACTTTGGTTGCTATGGTTATTGGTTTGGACCTATCTTGGAACTTCTGGATGATATCGTTTACTACTACTTACAAAAACATACATACATAAATTGTACTTTTTTTGATCCTTCCTGATGATTAGATGATGGGCTCAGTAAGGATGAAGATGATTGGCTGTGCTGGACTGCTCTTAATAACATTCAGCATGGTCACTTCCACTATCGTGAGAGAGGTATCGGGGGATGTGCAAGGTGAGTCAATATGAAATTACAGAATTTGCTGAAAAATGACAGACTGTGTCATTTGTGCACTAAGGCACTAAGTGGCACGTAGGTCACACACACAAGAATAATGACCTTTTACCTTAACATCTGATTGGGGCAATCACCAGTGGGACAGACCTATTTTACTATAAATTGTAAATCACTTAATCAAATTAACCCGAATCTACAGTATAAAGATTCGATTAATTTCTGACAAGAGATGCCTCTGGCACCTCAGACAAAAGTGCCACACCCCTAAGAAACCGTGGCTTAGAGCCAGCACCTCTCCGATTCCAGCCACTTCAGCCTGCTCCACAAAGCTCCACCCGTGGATATTTGTATTCTCTCTCCCAACACACTTCTGAGTCGTTAGCTGCCGGAATCATAAGGCTGTCATCATCACCCGCTGGGGTCGGCTTCTTTGTCGTGGCTAAGCATGACGGGATCCTACGTCTTTGTATTGATTACTTGGTACTATTATTAATATTTGTACTATTAGTTACTATTACTGGGTACTACTATTAAGTGACATTACCATCAAAAACTACCATACCTGTCTACAGGCTGTAGGGAGCCCAAGTCTTTATGAAACTGGACCTCCTCAGTGCTTATCATCTGGTCACAATCAGAGAGGGGGATGAGTGGAAAACCACCTTTAACACACCATCCGGTCACTACGAATATTTGGTCATGCCATTTAGATTGGCCAATGTTCTGGCGGTACTCCAAGTCCTGGTCAACGATGTCCTCAGGGACGTCATCAATCTCTTGGCTTTTGTCTATCTGGATGATATCATCCTCTTCACATGTTCCTTAACGGAACGCAAGATACACATTCACCAGGTATTTCAGAGACTCCTTGAGAACCAGTTATTCATCAAAGCTGAGATGTGGGAGTTCCACTGCAACACAGTTTCTTTTCTGGGTTTCATTGTCGCCCCATGAAAGATTTAAATGGACCATGCCAAGCTGAAGGCAGTTACTAGAGATAAAGAAGCGATTCACCTAGTCTCCTATTCTTCTACAGCTAGTCCCATCCCTTCAGTTCATGGTTGAGGTGGATGCCTCAGATTCTGGAGTTAAGGCAGTACTATCACAAAGGTCATCAAAAGGCAAGTTGAACCCACTCTGTTTGTTCTCCCACAGACTCTCCCCGGCAGAGAGGAACTACAATATCATTCATTCAAAATCAAACATCCCATACCTTGCATACTCATTAATACCTTCATCTACAGAAAGGGGTTGTAAAACCTGGATGGCTCCATTAGGGACCTGAATACCACCTGGCAAATTCTTTGTTCCATAGGCAGAATGACCCCATGTTCTGACATGGGGACATAGCTCAAGACTGGCCTGCCACCCTGGTGAGCCACACACTCTTGCCCTTGTTCAACATCATTTCTCACAGACCCTGGTCTCACATTGCTCTTGATTTTGTTACTTGACTCTTCTGAGGCTCACACGTGTCCTCATGGTAGTGAAACACTTTTCTATGGCTGGTCTCCCCACAGCCAAAGAAACTGCTGAGCTTTTAATCATGCATGTTTTCTGGCTGACATCACATCAGACCATGGAGCCCAATTCGCTGCTAAGTTCTGGTCGGCCTTCTGCAAGTTAGCAAAAACTCCCAGCTTATATTCAGGGTATTATCCACAGACCATCGGCTAGATGTAGAGAACCAACCAGGACCTATAAATGGGCATTGACCCCAATGAACCACAACTCCTTGAGGCGGATGCTCCCATGGATAAAAAAAAGTCCATAATTTCTTGCCTAGTCAGCCACTGGCATCTCTTCTTGTCAAGGAACATGGCTGTGGCTGAACGCTAGGTTGAAGATCTGCCAAGCTGTCTCATCCTTCAAACAACAGGTGGACTGGTGCCGCTCCAGGACACCATTGTACCTGAGTGAGCCAAATGATCATGCTATCATCCTGCAACATTCCCCTCAAGACAACCTCTCTCAAGTTGTCTCCCAGATTAGCCATTCACTATAATCAAAGTCATCAATCCCTGTACCATCAGACTTCTTCTATCTTCCACCATGCGCCGGATAAACCCTCCTTCCACATGCCCCAGATCAAATCTTTGATCTCATGACCACTGAATCCTCCTGCCCGTCCAGCGCTTCCTCTCTAACTTATCAATGGTGGTGAAGCATTCAACGTGCGCAATCTTTTAAAGGTTCAACGTCAAAGCAGAGGCTTCCACCTATGTGAGTACTGTACTTCCTTAGTCATTGCTTCACCTCCTCTGATATCACAGGAGATTCCCTCATTCATCTCAGTCACACACTGACACAAAGCTTTTTCTGTGCTGCTCCTCCTGCACCAGCACGCTCGATTCCTCTGTATATCTGTGGGATCAGACTGAGTCGGCTGGCCTTTGGCCCCTTTGATAGTGGCAGTTTACCATAGTAAATAATAGTTGGCCATGGTTAGACCACCATTGCATGCAAGAGAACAGAAGAACAGAAGTGGACCTAGTACTGAGTCTTGTGGATCAATTAAACTATTTTCTCTCTCTCTCTTTCTCTCTCTCTGTCCTTCCCTCCCTCTCTCTTAGGGACTGACTGCACACAAATAAAAACAACTTCCCCACATGCAAAAAGTGGCATCTATACCATTCATCCATCTGGATTGAAAACCCCTATCAAGGTACCAACATTTTTCCAACAGTCTAAGCAATGAGTCAGTCTAAACAACAGCTAAATAACTATATAAGTATAGAATATATTCTATAAATATAGAATATAAGTATAGTATACTGTATATTAATAATCAACTAGCCAAGGATAAATGTTCTCGGCTATTGTACAGTACATATTTACTTTAATCAATCATCTAGCATAGCACTTTACTCATTTGTACCTACATGTTTCGAATATTTTGAGTCTGTTTTGTAGGTTTACTGTGAGATGCAGAAGGATGGGGGATGGACTGTTATCCAGAGGAGATCTGGTAAAAAGGTTTCTTTCAACAGGAACTGGAAAAAGTATAAGTGGGGATTTGGAAATATTCAGAGTAGGTGTTTTCTATTAGACATAACCCACTTTGTTGTTGTTGTTTGTCTCTCGGCTGCTCCCGCAACAGGGACCATTCGATAATCTGGTCATTCAGTAGATTTAGGTCGTCCGCTGACTTCATTTTATTGCTACATAATGTTGCTGAGCCTAGACCTGAACAACTGAAGCAATCATAAAAATCTCAAAACTTAAACTTAGATATTAAATCTCAACTACATCACTGAGATTTAAAATATATAATATATAAAATACTATGTGCCACATACTTCTATGCTTTTCATGTTAAATGAAACATTAAATATTTTCTATAAAAACTATGTACAGTATTCCTTCACAGACTATTAACCCTGAAACTTTCCCTTAGATCGGCGAGCATGTTATACCCTCACTAATTCAAAGACTGTATAATTTTTGCATCTTTTTATTAGAAGATCACTGGCTGGGCCTGACCAAGATATGGGCTCTAACCAAAAGCAAGGATCATAAGTCAACACTCAGAGTAGACTTGTGGGACTTTGAAGGAGGTTCTGCCTATGCTAATTATGGAGATTTTAGGATTGGTGGTGAGAAAACAGCCTATAAGCTGCATGTTGGAAAATACAGTGGCACTGCAGGTAAAGTATCTAAAGTGTATAACTATATTCAAATAAAACATTTTGTGGTCACCTAGGCAGATTCGCAACATTCACCCCAGTATAAGAATAGCATGTTTTCGGCTGTTTATCCATGATGAAAAATGATTGTAAGCATAGTAATTTGTAATATGTAGATTTGTGTCTGTAGAGGATTGTATAGACATGGACTTAAATTTCTATTTTGTTTCATCTGCACGAAAATAAAAATGCTCAGGTCAAAATAACCTTTACAGTACATAAATAATATGAATGTATATACTCGTGTATATGCACGTATATACTCTCTAAGGAAATACTTTAAGCTAAATAAAACAATTTAAGGTGATTCAAATTAGCAATGAGTGGACAAAATTACTTGGCACTGGATGCTTGAAAACAAGAAGGTTAATTTTCCCCCCTAATCCTTTCACCAATTAAGTAAAAACCTCTTTCTTTTATTCCCAGGTGACGCTATCCGTGGGGCATACGCTGGCATTGACCAAAATGGGTATGGTTTCAGTACACATGACCGTGACAATGATGGCTGCTCCCCGTGTATTTTTGGGGATATTGCGGTTAATGAATGTACTCGTGAAAAAGGTGGAGGATGGTGGTTCAGCCGCTGTGGCTCAGCTGAACTGAATGGAGAATGGCACTCTGGGGAAAATAATCGTGGATGGGCTTCTGGCCTCCACTGGCTCACCTGGAGAGGCCCTGGGCCCTACTCAGCTAAAGCAACACGCATGATGGTCAAGACCATTAAGCAATCATAGGTTTGTGCATCTTAAAAAAGCAGCCGATTTTAAACAGCCAATAAACATATTCCAATTTCACTAGTCTGCATATTTTCAGTTTGTTTAAGTGTTCTTCAGTTTTCTCACCCTGTCTATTAATATGTAACAGGCTACGCAAAATTGCCCTGTGATCTCAGATAATGACCGTGGCATGATTGTTTGTGCCAGTCTGGCCAGTTCATGTAGTGGAGAATGACCAGGGGATGGGGGGGATGTTTTCGGATTTATTCATTTGGTTTTTAATTTGTTAATCTGTTTTCTGTTTTGCTAATTTGTATTGCACTTCTCGGCCAGTCAGATATTAGTTATTTTGTTTTCCGTTTTGTTAATTTGGTTTTTAATTTGTTGTTTTGTTTTGCGATTTGTTAGTTTGTTTTCCGTTTTGTTTATTAGTTTTGCACTTCACTGCCACCGTAAAATGGGCTACAACAGCAGAACACTACATAAGCAAAGAACAGAAAACTGAAGATGATATAAAGGTAGCCTGGTCTGATACAGTAAGTTTCTACTTTTGCTTAGGGACACAGTTGATAGGGTCAGAATTTGAAACTGAATCCATGAACCCAACCTGCCTTGTGTGAACAGTCCAGGCTGTTTTGGACTGTTAATCCCAATCAACCATTGTTTTATTGACACAGTATTTTTTTTCTATTGTTGCTGATTATGTGCATTACCTTATGGCAAGATGACATGGCAAAGGCATCTCCTAACAACTTCCGCATAATAATTAATCATGTCACGAAACAAAAGTTATGTCAAGCTAGTTCATGAACATGACAATTGCTCTTGAGTGGCCCAGTCATCTGCATCCAGTAGAATATCTTTAACATGTGGTAGAACAGTTGATTTGTAGCATGTAAATGCACCTAAAATTTTTTTAAACATGTCAACATGTACCAGAATCTCAAAGGAACTGGCTGCTGATTCCATACAACAATAAAACTGAGAGCAAAGATCCAGTATTAGTATAGTATTCCTAGTAATGTGATCTATAAGCATACATTTTCACAATTAACACTGTTATCACACAGTACTATTTAACCTACAATGAACAACACTGGTTATATTCAACACACTTCAGGGCTTGGGAACGTAATTCTGTTTTCTGTTTTAAATGTGTTAATGTTAATTAAATGTTTATAGAATGAAATCATATTTCTCCAGCAGAATATTGAACACATTAATTTTTAGTCTTGGGTTATATATTGTTTGTGCATGCCAAAGCAAGCAACCCAAACATAAACAGTTATTTATTCCACAGCTTTAAAGCCTCTTTTATGCCTTCTACCTCTATTTATACCTGCTAAATACACTTCTGTTGCCTGCAGAGCTTACTGTCCTTCAGACTAAAGGATACATCTATTATTTTGTGCTCATTTAAAAGGAACTATGAGGTGCTATGAAGTAAAGTAAAATTTCAAATGTACTGTTTTAATGAAAATAATAAAATGCTGTTTCAAAGTTTGTTTTCATTATTGATAGACAAAAATTACAGCTGCATCTCTAAGAAAGTGACATTAAATAGAGAAAATTTAGGGACTAGTTTTTAATTCTTTAAAACATCTGAAAATATCCTGAAAACAATCCATATCGACATGTAAATGTTTAACTGTATTTAAATCCGTGACTGTTTAACCTATATATAGCTTGAACCTCTATGCTGTGTTGATGGTATACAGTGTAAGGTATGTTGTATAATATTGAACACATTAATTTTTATGTGCCCTCTTCTGGCACTTATTGCCAATGTGCAGATTGTAAACAGTATTGTCAGCAGAGGTGTTACTTCAGTGAAATTTAACTTAAGTACAAGTAAAGTTACCATTATAAAAATCTACTCAAGTAAAAGTAAAAAGTAGCTCATTAAAAAATTTACTCAGAGTAAAAGTTACCGAGTTAATTTTTTATTTTTATTTTTTTTTAACAGCGGGGGTGGGATGAGGCATTCTAGCATAGTTCAAAAAAGATGAACAGATATAAATCTCAAACTAGTTGTTTTTAACTGAAGGAACACCTTTGCATAATAAAGCTGTTGTCTTTCTTGTGCTTGAAAATCAAAGTGGTCACTTAAATATGGTGTTAAGTCCCAGTCTAGGGCCAAACAGCAAAAGAATGGTTCAGGTTTCTATTTTAAACTGTATGGAAATGGTGGTATATGGCAGAAAGAACTAGATCCAATCATTAACTGATGAAATAATGATGTTTGTATACACACACACACACACAACAGGAGGAGGATCAGATTCAGAATGGACCCAGGCCAAAATAATAAACAAAATGGTATTTATATTTAGTAACTAGATTACCTGCAAAAAAAAAAAAAAAAAAAAACACACAAACAAAAATACAGGTATCTTCCCGGACTCCCTAAACCAAAAACAATGAAATACCAACCAAACCAAACCAAAGGGACAAAGCAATAATCAAAGTCAATTGGAGGCAAAAAGTAAAAACCGGAATACACAACCTAATGTCAAAATGCCAAAATCACAACCTCTTTCATCTTTCTCGCGTCTCTCTCCGGTTTATAGATGGTCGCCCTAGTCGATGACGTCACTCTCAAGGCGGAAGCGACCGTGTGGAAGGTCAGGTAGATGCCGATGTCAGAAAACCTGGAGTGGAGTCTGGAGCGGCGCACGACCAGGACATGATACACACAAGCGGCGCTACGGAGCATTTATAAAGCATAATATTTTTATTATTTTATCATTTTTATTCATTTATTTTTTACTCAGTAGCGAATATGATTTAAAATGTAGCGAATTACAATACTTCAAACAAAACGTACTTAAGTAAAAGTAAAATTACAGATTTTTAAAACTACTTTAAAAAGTAGAAATACACAAAAAAGCTACTCAATTACAGTAACGCGAGTAAATGTAATTCGTTACTTTCCACCTCTGATTGTCAGTAAACCATTATTGTCAAAATAGCTTGCAACAAAAGTGAGTACACCCTACATGATAACAGCTCTACATCTGTAACCAGGCAAAGTCACATGTCCTATTCATCATGTTCTTGTTTTTGTCAGCTTGATAGGACCATACAAATTTGTTCATCTTATATTAGAGCATTTCAAATTTGATGCTTTGTGTACAATTCACTCAAACTGACCACAGGATGATCAACATGGCAACTCATGGCAAAGAACTCTCAGAGGATTTTCTTTCTCCCACAAGAGTCAATCAAAGAAGTTGAGTCCTTAAGTGATGTGCGTCAGGTGCAGAAGCTGGCTTTAAAAAACAGACTTATGCGTTCTGCCAGCATTGCTTCAGAGGATGCAAAAGCAGGAGGTCAGCTTGTCAATGCTGGGACCATATGCCACACACTGCAACATGTTGGTTTGCAAGGCCGTCATCCCAGATTGAAGCTTTTCCTGGCTCACAAGAAAGCCCACAGTTTGCTGAAGACAACCTGCGCAAGTGCATAAATTTCTGGAACCATGTCCTGTGGATTGATGAGACTAAGATCAATTTGTTTGGGTCAGATGAATACTAGGATGTGTGGTGACGCCCTCATGAGGAGTACCAAGTAAATTGCAGAGGTGGAAAGTAATGAATTACATTTACTCGCATTACTGTAATTGAGTAGATTTTTTGTGTACTTCTACTTTTTAAAGTAGTTTTTAAAATCTGTAATTTTACTTTTACTTAAGTATGTTTTGTTTAAAGTATTGTACTTCACTACATTTTAAATCATATTATTAAATATATATTTAAACATATTAAACATATATATTAAATCATACTGAGTAACACATAAATGAATGAAAATGAAAAATAATACAAATAATACAACGGGGAAGGTAAAAAATTGCACCCTGGAAACCACTGCACTGATTGATTGATGGGCGTGGAGAACAAACATGCTAAATTCACAAGACGGACAAAACAGATGCCAGTGCAGACATAGCTGAAAGTGAAATGGCAACAAATTCTTATGAAGCAAACCCCTGGTCATATTTAAGTGACCACTTTGATTTCAAGCACAACAAAGGGAACCGATTTATTATGCAAGGGTGTTCCATCCCCCATTCCACCCTCGCTGTAAAAAAAAAAAAAAAAACTTTTACTTTGAGTAAGTTTTTAATGAGTTACTTTTACTTGAGTAGATTTTTACAAGGGTAACTTTACTTGTACTTCAGTAAAAGTTCACTAAAGTAACAGTACTTTTACTTAAGTACAAAATTTTATTACTCTTTCCACCTCTGGTAAATTGTCTCTTGCCTACAGTTAGGTGTGGAGGTGGTAGCATCATAATCTGGGGCTGCATGATTGCTGCTGGTACTGGGAGGCTGTGGTTCCTTCAGGGAAACATGGATTCCAGCATGTACAGTACTGTGATATTCTGAAATAGAACAAAATGCCCTCCCTTAAAAAACTGGGCCAAACGGCCTGTAAGGCATCCTTAAGCGGAAGGGTGGTGAAGAGCCATGTGTCCAACATCCAGCAGCTCAGTGATATCGTTATGTAGGAATGGAAGAGGATCCCACCAATTTGTATGGTCCTATCAAGCTGACAAACACATGAAGATGATAAATAGGATATGTGACTTTGCATGGTTAAACAACGTACAGCTGTTATCATGTGGGGTGTATTCACTTTTGCAGTGGTGTCAAAAGTATTCACATTCATTACTTGAGTAGAAGTATAGATACTAGGGTTCAAAAATACGTCTTTAGAAGTTGAAGTATCAACCCAAGCTTTTTACTTAAGTAAAAGTTTAAAAGTACTGGCTTCAAAACTACATAAAGTATAAAAGTAAAAGTACCCTGAGGGGGGAAAAAAGCATTAAGGTCTCGCTTTCTGATCATGCAACGGGGGTGGGGGGGGGGGGTGTTTTCAAGAAAACTAGTCTTCCTGTCTTTCCTCCCATTCGATTGTCTTTTGTATTTTCATGTCAAATGTCAACTTTTTTTGGAGATGCAACTGCAATTTTTATTGTCAGCCAATAACGAAAACAAACATTGGTGCTTTCACAGCATTTTATTATTTGCCTTTTCACAAAACAGTACATTTTAAAGCATTTAAAGTTTTAAAGCAAGATTAAACCCAAGGCTAAAGATTACATATGCGTTCTTTTTTCTGATGTATTCTGAAATATGATTTAATTCCATAAACATTTAAACAACATTAACACATTTAAAACAGAACTACGTTCCCAAGCCCTGAGGAGTGTTGAATAAAGCCAGTGTTCATTATAAATGGGAGAGTGTAATAATAGTGTACGTTTACTCAGTGCATCTTATTCTGGTTATGGTGGATCTGAAGTCCATCCTGGTAAAACTACACATACTGTAAGGTGGGAGATTGCTGGATAGAATTCTGGTCCATTTACACTTTTGTGTGGCCTGTTAGCCTACGTGTGTATTAATGGACAGGATAAGGAAACTGGAGAACACTTAAGCAAACTGAAAATATACAGAGTAGTGAAACTGGAATATATGTATTGTGTGTCATTTTGCTGCTTGTTTAAGATGCGCAAACCTATGATTGCTTAATGGTCTTGACTATCATGCGTGTTGCTTTAGCTGAGTAGGGCCCAGGGCCTCTCCAGGTGAGCCAGTGGAGGCCAGAAGCCCATCCACGATTATTTTCCCCAGAGTGCCATTCTCCATTCAGTTCAGCTGAGCCACAGCTGCTGAACCACCATCCTCCACCATTTTCACGAGTACATTCATTAACCGCAATATCCCCAAAAATACACGGGGAGCAGCCATCATTGTCACGGTCATGTGTACTGAAACCATACCCATTTTGGTCAATGCCAGCATATGCCCCACGGATAGCGTCACCTTAGGACAAGAAAAAGAGGTTTTTACTAAATTGCTCTTTGGGGGTAAACAATTAACCGTCTTTTCAAAAAGTAAATTCTGTCTACACACTGCTGATTTGAATCACCTTAAATTTTTTTATTTAGCTTAAAGTATTGTTTTATTTAGGTTACTGAAACGACTGCTTGTAAAAATCCATCTTAAATAATATTTATATTATTTATGTTGTCATTTTAACCTGAGCAATTTGGTTTTATTTGTATATGAAACGAAATTAAGGTGAATGTCTACTCTTATTCACACTGGAAAATGTACACACACAAAATATTACAAATTATTGTGCTTTCAAAATATTCGCCACCATACTGCAACATTGACATGAAATTAAAAAGAGATGGCCTCTAAGTAAGATCCCCAGCATGGATAAACAGCAGAAACCAAGTAATTCTTACAGTATGCTGGGGTGAATGTTGCGAATCTGCCTGGGTGACCACAAAATGTTTTATTTGAATACAGATACTTTAGATACTTTACCTGCAGTGCCACTGTATTTTCCAACATGCAGCTTATAGGCTGTTTTCTCACCACCAATCCTAAAATCTTCATAATTAGCATAGGCAGAACCTCCTTCAAAGTCCCACAAGTCTACCCTGAGTGTTGACTTATGATCCTTGCTTTTGGTTAGAGCCCATATCTTGGCGAGCCCCAGCCAGTGGTCTTCTAATAAAAGAATGAAAAAATTAAATAGTCTGTGAATTCCCGTAGGCTTAACATGCTCTCAGATCTTTCTGGGATAATCGTCTGTGAATGAATACTGTACATACAGTAGTTTTCATAGAAAAAGATGGGAGTCTGTGGCTTAGAATACAGTACAAAGTATTGTATTTATTCTTATATTAGTTCTCTGTCATGTAGTTGAGATTTAAAAAATTCCAATGCCCTTTCTAAACTATAATATAAGAATATATAAAGTCAAATCCATAAATACACTCCCTGGTCAAATTTTTTTTCCCCATTTCAGAACGGTCAGATTATTGGTCTGCATCAAGCAAAGAAAACAAATACACTGGAACCTCGGAACGGAAGTGGGCTCGTATTCCAAAACACTCATAAACCAAATTAAATTTTCCCATAAGAAATAATGGAAACTCAAATTTTTCATTCTACAGCCCCAAAAAATAAATACATAAAAATAATTAATACAAAATAGAAAGTAAAAATAAAACAAATTAACCTGCACTTTTCAAAAAAAGTAAAACATAAATCCAGACAGACAAGTGTCTCCATTCGTGCGTACAGGCGCTGTGTATGTATGTGTGTGTGTGCGTGAGGCTAGAGTAAGTGGAGACTCTTCCTTTTAGCCCCTCCTGTCTCCCCCTCCTCATCTTACACAATAAAACTTTCTCCTTTCGTCTGAATTAAACACACATTAACGGAAAGACTGTTGTTCTCGTCTAAATTATAAAAGCTTCTCCACTTTATTTTAATGTTGCTCGCGACAGTGTAACAGCCCGTTAATTCATGCTCGTTTAATGATGAGATGGACAAACTGGTCGATGCCGGTCTTTTATTTGCTACATCGTCAGGTTATAGGACAAACTAACCAAACTCAGACTCTATATCATAGTTTACATCACGCATTCGCGATCACACACACCGGACTGCATTACCCACAATGCATCTCCCACACTGGACTACACTTCCGTAAACAGCGGTCATAAATCAACGTCTCTCTCCAGCTACACTGTTTTATCTGAAAATTAGCAATAAACATCGCTAATGACACTCGTGTGAGTGCAAACTAACAATCACTGCTGTACAGTAAAACAAACAAACAAACAAACAAATGAACCCGCACCCTACCTTAATCGTGACAGAGCAGAGTTTGTGTGGAGAGCAGAGTGAGTGTATGTCTCTAGTTTTAATGTCTGTGCATATGTGTGTGTGTTTGTGAAGGGAGGCTTCACACATACACACACACACACACACACACACACATAGCCAGCACAGTGTCAAATTATGC
Organism: Channallabes apus; assembly: GCA_030522415.1. NCBI lineage: Eukaryota > Metazoa > Chordata > Actinopteri > Siluriformes > Clariidae > Channallabes > Channallabes apus. The sequence goes on from CM060114.1 coordinate 27,588,523, forward strand.
TCGCGCACACATACACCGCGATTAGCTGGGGAATAAAATGGATTTGAGAATTTCTTTTGCTTTACTCTCGCACACGTGTGTTATAAGAAACGGTACACACAATAAAATGTTTTACACAGCCACACATGGTGTCACATTGCTATAGGAAACAGTACACGAGTGCACGTACAGTATGTTAATTATACCAGTAAGAGACGAGCACTAAGACCCAGCAGGGGAGACGATTACCCACAATTCTGCAGCGCAAGCGTGATGCTCGGCATGAAAACAAGAAGCGCATGCGTGATACATGATACTCGGTGCTCATAAACCAAGACAATGCTCGTTTTCCAAGTCAAATTTTATTAAAAATCTTTGCTCGTCTTGCGGAACACTCGTAAACCGTGTTATTCGTAATCCGAGGTTCGACTGTAAGAAGATTTGAAATTCCTGAAACTGGGTTAAGAACCCTTCAACACATTATCAACACCTGGAAGGACGGTGCTGAACTGTTGATTTTGTGAAAGAAATTTGGTCCAAATAATCATGAATGGAGATCACTTAAACACTTGGTGGAGTTCCATGGTATGAAATCAACAGTAAAAACGAGAGCTATGTTTAATAATGAAAATAAGAGCATTTCCATACACATGCAAAGTGATGAGTGCTCACAGGATTTGAATAAAACTGCTGTGTGGCCATAAGAAACAAATTTTTAGGGAGACTAATCAGGATTGCAAGGTTTGCATTTGCTAGGGAGCATAAAGATTAGACTTTGGACCAATGGACAAAGGTAATGTGGTCTGATTCAGTTCAATTCAATTTTATTTGTATAGTGCTTTTAACAATTGTCATTGTCGCAAAGCAGTTTTACACAATCAAAAGAATTATTTAAGTTTGTATGGAATGTGAATATGTATGAATCAAAATGGTCAGATAGTCCCTGGTGAGCAAGCTGAGGGCGACAGTGGCAAGGAAAAACTCCCTGAGATGGTAATAGGAAGAAACCTGATGAGTTCAGATGAGACACCTATTGCAGAGTAGTGGGCATATTTGCTTAAAAATGGAAGCACATGAATCGATGACCCCATCATGCATATCATCCACTGTACAAGCCTCTGGAGGCAGTGTTATGATCTGGTGTGGCTTCAGTTCTTCAGGTCTAGGCTCAGCAATATTATCTGACAATTAAAAGTCAGTTGATGACCTGAATATACTGAATGACCAGAGTTTTTTCCCCCCTGATGGCACAGGGATATTCCATGACTTAATGTAAAAGAGTGGTTCTGGGAACATGAGGAATTATTTTCACATACTGTATGAACTGACCACCACATTGTATAATCAAATCTAAGGGGATTTAATGATATTGGAGTGTATTGGCCTGGCAGTGTATTCAGTCAATGACAAAGTTAATATTATTGTAGACAATAATGTGTTGGATAATTTATAGTTCTTACAAAATGTACAGTAAACTTTGGTAAATGATAATATTTTAAAATGTTTTCATACATAAATCCAATAGTATTGATTGATTGCTTGGCTGGTCAAGTATTTTACTTATACGTGAAATAAGTGGCCCTCGTTATTTTACTTTTAAATAAGAAGATAAAAAATGTTTTTCATGTGTGGTAATTGGATTTGGAATGTGTTGGTAAGTCAAATTGTTGAATTCAAATTTGAAGTCCAAAGTGCTGTCACTAACAGCCAAACTGCCAAAAATCAAACCAAACACATCTGTGAGATACAGTAGCTAAACATTAGGTGTGGCCAAATCAACAATTAGGTATTTTTAATAAAGTTTATTTAAAACAAAAATACAATTTAATTGACCAGTACATTTGTTTCTCCAAATAAAATTGTAATTCCTGTAATTCCTGTACTATTTATCCAAATTGGGGCATACCTTGTATTGTAGTAGAATAAAATTACAATAACTATCAATGACCAAGATATTTACGTCCACTATCTAGTGTACGTAAATATCTTGGTCATTGATAGATGATAGATTCTAGGGTTTATAACATTATTGTTCAGTCTTCATGACTGCTATAAAAAGGTCTGCCGTAATATTTGAGGAATCACAGTGAGTTATGTTAAGGCCACTGGTGGCTCAGTGGTAGGTTTTTCGTCTGCCACGCATAAGGCCCAGGTTCAATTTCCATCCAATGCCCAAACCCCAGTCACTGAATGGAGTGATGGTCCTAAGCCTGGATAGAATGAGAAGGTGTAAAACCTGTGCCAAATTGTGTGTGGATCGAATGAAATGGTCCGCTGTGGCTGGAGCAGCCGAAAGACCAACAACAACACAGGTTATGTCTAATAGAGAACACACGTACTCTGAATATTTCCAAATCCCCACTTATATTTTTCCCAGTTCCGGTTGAAGGAAACCTTTCCACCAGACCTACTCTGGATAACCGTCCATCCTCCATCGTCTCGCATCTCACAGTAAGCCTACAAAACACAGTCAAAATATTCATAACACATAGGTACAATGAGTAAAGTGCTATGCTGCATGAGTGATTAAAGTAAACATGTATTGCACAATAGCCCAGGACATTTATCCTTGGATAGTTGATGATTTATACTGTATCGGCACTCATAGTGTGTTATGTAATAGTAGTCATTCAGCTGTTATTATTGTTTATAGGGAAAATTTTGGTACCTTGATAGGGCCTTTTAATCCAGATGGATGAATGGTATAGATGCCACTCGTTGCATTTGGGAAGTTTGTTTTTATCTGTGTGCAGTCTGTCCCTGTGAGAGAGGGTGGGAGGAACATAGAGAGAGAGAGAGAGAGAGAGAGAGAGAGAGAGAGAGAGAGAGAGAGAGAGAGAAAATTGTTTTATTGATCCACAAGGCTCAGCACTGGGTCCAGTTCTCTTGTTCTGTTCTCTTACTTGCAGTGGTGGTCTATCCATGACCAACCATTATTCTCACCTCACATTGGTAAACAGACACTACCAAGGGGCCAATATGACAAATATTCTTTTCCAGCAGGGCTTAGCACCTGCCCACAGTGCCAAAACACTAAGTCGTTTGCTGACTATGACATTATTATGCTTGATTGGCCAGCCAACTTGCCTGAACAGAAACAGAGAATCTACGGGATATTGTCAAGAGGAAGATGAGAAACACCTGAAATAATACAAATGACCTGAAGGCTGCAATCAAAGCAACCTGGTCTTAAATAACACCTCAGCAGTGCCACAGACTGATTGCCTCCATCCTATGCTGCAGTGATACAATAATTCTTGCTAAATGAGCCCTGTACCAAGTATTGAGTGTATAGATACAGATAATCATATTTTTTAGAATCTTCATTATAAATCCTTTTTGATTGATCTTAGTGAATATTTTAATATTTACAGATATGACATGTAAGTTATAATCATTGAAATGGAAAAAAAAAGCATATTGCACAGTGACAGTGATGAATGAAAACATTCAGTACTTGGACTAACCCCCCAAAAAAACCCTCCCCACCCGCAAAAAAAATAAATAAAAATAAGATATTAACCTAGTTAACCCAGTGTAAGTATGTATCCAGTGATGTAAACTTTAAATAACTTTTTGTAAGTCGCTCTGGATAAGAACGTCTGCTAAATGCCTAAATCTAGATGTAAATGTAAATAAGCATGCAAAATCGTTGACGAAAAAAGACGAGACTAAAATGTGTTAAAAAAATTATAATAATACATCCGTCTATTTTCCTGTTCATTCATTATGGCACGAGCAGCAGTGTTTCTCAGATCACGGCGCAGCATATCAACAGTAGTACTGTAGGGTTAATTAATAATAATCTTGTTGATAAAATGTTATGTTTTCATTGACTCAAATTACACTGAAATACTTAAAGGTTTCTTTGGGGTCCCTTGACTAAAACTAGACTAAAATGTCCAGACTTTTAGTTGACTAAAACTTGACTAAACAAAAATAGGATAAGACTGACTTAATATGATAAAAACCAATAGGGACATTTATCCCGGGACATGTTTGAATGTTATGTCTGAATAAACAGTCTGTAATTTTTTTCGCAAATTCTTTAATTTCATAATGACTCACCTTGCACAACCCCTGGTACTTCGGTCACAACAGTAGAAGTGACCATGCTGAATGTTATTAAAAGCACACCAGCACAGCCAATCATCTTCATCCTTACTGAGCTAAGCATCTAATATGGAGGAGGAAAAAGAGAAACACACAAAGCACAATAAGAATGCAATAGATAGGGGAAGTAAAGAGGGAAAAAAATCTTAATCTTAAGAGTCAATGAGAAAAAGTGGGGCGGCACGGGGGCCTTGCACATCTAGGTTCAGGGGTTCAATTCCCACCTCAGGTCTGTGTATGTGAAGTTTGTATGCTCTCCATGTTCTTGGTGGGCTTCCTGCCACAGCCCAAAGACATGAAAATTACCCCAGTGAAAAAAAAAAGCACTTTAGTGTATTACAAATATATTGAAATCCTCGATAATACACTGCAAATATACTAACAAAAAGTTGTACCATCAGTTAATATATAAAAAGTAAACTAACATCATGCTCTTGCCAAATTTTGGAATTAAACTTTAAATATACTTAAAAATAATTGTATTATAGTACATGTTCCAAAGATATATTATTGGAAAATATACTTTAAGCGAAAGGCTGGTCTAATTTGAAAAGTATACTTATTTAAACTTGTTTTTCAATATATTTTTGTTATATTTTTTAAAAAATATGCTCCAAATAATCTAAGCGGTAGGTGTTTCGCCTGCCATGCGGACGGCCCGGGTTCGATTCCAGCCAGTGCCCACACCCCAGCCACTGGATACAGTGCAGGTCCCAAGCCCGGATAAAAAAAAAAAATGGGAGGGTTGCGTCAGGAAGGGCATCCGGCGTAAAACCTGTGCCAAGTTGTAGTGCGGACTGGATATTCCTCTGTGGCGACCCCTTGCCGGGAGCAGCCGAAAGACCAACAACAACAACATGCTCGAAATAATCATTGTACAAATGTACAGAAAGTATATATTAGAATACAAATTTTAATATACAGTAGTCTCAGTATATTATCAGTTAAATGTAAATGTACTTATATTGAGTGCACTACTCTCTCGTGCGCGCGTTCTTTTAGACTCGTTTTTGCACGCTGAATCTCTCCCTCGCGCGTGCGCGATCTCAAACTCGTTCCTGCGCGCTCAAAATCACTTTTGCCGTTCAAGATAATTTATGTTTTTAATCCTCACTCTTCTGTCCGCTCACTGTCATAAAGCGACACACAAACTGCAGCAGGGTTGTAAACTTTGCGACTATTCCAGCCAACCGGAGACTAGACAGCGCCCCACCAGCCAATCAGAGGCTGGAGGCGGGCAGATTCGGACTGTCCGTTCTCTGATTGGCTCCCCAGTTCTCCACTTCTAGTTTGAATTAACGGCTGAAGCTGCATCATCGCGTGCGTTAGTTCGTATCGTTATTATTTTATTTTCATCGGCATAAGGTAAATTTAACGGTTTTAAATTAAGTACATACTTTAATCTATAGTGTGTATTGTCTAATGTGTTGTTGTTAATGTGTTGTGTACTTTGCTTGTGGTATAATGGCTCTGTAGCTCTCGGCCTGTTTTCAGTTTCTGTGTAACAGAATCAACACACCAGGTTTAAACTAATACTGTACCTGTAGATTCTAATACTAATGTCTGTCTGTGTTCACACACCAGGTTTAAACTAATACTGTACCTGTAAATTCTAATACTAATGTCTGTCTGTGTTCACACACCAGTTTATATTTTAGTTTGTGTGTTTGTAAAACAACCTGACTTTTGTTGAGCACAAATAAACTATAGTAGTGCTTTTTTGCAACCTTGTGCAAATTAAATCTGTTGAACTCATGAATAAAATCTGCCTCATAATTACTGATGTAATGCTTTTCAAAAACATGTTATAGTGTAGAAAATGCATTTAGCATTTGTAAATTATCCTAAACACTTAATGTACTGGTATCACATTTGCAATACAGTATTGTGGGCGAGGCGGCGGCTTGCGACCGTCGTGCCTTGCGGCAGGTGTTCTTTTTGTGTTCACCCTGTTTGGAACATGTGTGATATCTCTATGTGTGTATGTGCTGCATTCTGCTACCGGTCTCCCGTTCTAGCTAATAGCTGAATAGGTGTGTTATTACAGTACATTGTGTAGCCACCAAACTCACTCGTCCTCCAAGTTCCCTGCTAGCGTCAAAAAAACGCTACAGTAGTATAGAAGTTTGTGTGTACTGTATGATGCAATAAAGTATATTTGTATTAACCACAAAGTGTACTTTTTTTAGTATTTGTAAAATACACTTCATAGTTAACACAAATATACTTTATTGTATCATACAGTACACACAACCTTCTACACTACTGTAGCGTTTTTCGACGCTAGCAGGGAACTTGGAGGACGAGTGAGTTTGGTGGCTACACAATGTAATGACTGGGAGTAGTTTATTTAACCAGCGCGCGCGACACACACACACACACACACACACACACACATTCAGTTATTAGCTGGAACTGGAGACCGTTAGCAGAATGTATGGAATAAAATCACTGTCAAAAATATTCGTGCGTAAAAAAAAGATGTGTGTGTAATCTACGGCCACGACAGCGTACAGATACGAAATTTTGTGTGTTTGTTACAATACAACTCTGAAATATACGACTCTGACCGCTTACAGATACGAATCTCATTGTTACAACTCCTCTGTTTCACGGACGAATTGTGAAATTACGGGTACGAATGCTGTGCGTGAAACCACTGTCCAAAATACGTCATCAAGATCACAGGCATTACTATCAGAGGGAAGATTAATCGATTCCACGATATGCACATGATTCTGAGTGCTTACTTACTATAGTTAAACTATCTTCTTAATATTAATCCTTTCTGTAATTAGTGATAACTACCCTTGGAAATTTGGGTGGAATTGTGCACTTACCTGAGACGATGAGTGAGCTATTGGCTGCTGATCCGCCATTTTGGCGCCTGTGGTTTAAACCGCTAAAGGGCTCATGCGCATATCGTGGAATTGATTAATCTTCCCTCTGATAGTAATGCCTGTGATCTTGATGACGTATTTTGGACAGTGGTTTCACGCACAGCATTCGTACCCGTAATTTCACAATTCGTCCGTGAAACAGAGGAGTTGTAACAACGAGATTCGTATCTGTAAGCGGTCAAAGTCGTATATTTCAGAGTTGTATTGTAACAAACACACAAAATCTCGTATCTGTACGCTGTCGTGGCCGTAGATTACACACAAATCTTTTTTTTTACGCACGAATATTTTTGACAGTGATTTTATTCCATAAAACTACCATATATTAAAATTTGTATTCTAATATATACTTTCTGTACATTTGTACAATGATTATTTCGAGCATATTTTTTTAAAAATATACCAAAAATATATTGAAAAACAAGTTTAAATAAGTATACTTTGGAAATTAGACCAGCCTTTCACTTAAAGTATATTTTCCAATAATATATCTTTGGAACGTGTACTATAATACAATTATTTTTAAGTATATTTAAAGTTTAATTCCAAAATTTGGTAAAAGCATGATGTTAGTATACTTTTTATATATTAACTGATGGTACAACTTTTTGTTAGTATATTTGCAGTGTATTATCGAGGATTTCAATATATTTGTAATACACTAAAGTGTATTTTTTTTTCACTGGGGTAGCCTTTAAATGATGTATATATTCATGAAATAACCCAGTATACAGGAACTAAACAGCACTGAAGACCTGACACTGAACATGTGTAGGAGGGGTAATATTCATTCATAATATTCATATTAATTCTAATGTTAGCAATCTTGTTAATGAAAATCTAAGGAAACTGTCACAAGTTTGACATCTTGACCATGTAATGATGGGGATTAATACCAGTGTTTATTGTGCTAAATTTGACACCTGTAGCCTACAGTAACTTTTTTAATTCATGGTCAGCTCTTCTACTTTTCCATCAGATGGAATGAGTGACTTTATTTCATTCAGATTTTGGTTTGTAGAACTTACGCTTAAAAGGAACACTTCAGTCCATATTATTAACATAACCTTTTGTATTGCTGAAAGATACAGTCATACTACCATTTACTTCATACATTGAATACATCAGACAGAATGTGTAAGAATGCCTGTGCATGTTTTTTTAAGCCATAACCGGTGGTCATAGAGCACAAATATCGTTTGAAAATCCTATACCATACAGTATGGTTCACAAAATTAGAGAAAACCAAACAATTCATAGTTGGTAGAAATGCATTTTACTTGGCACATTTGCACTCATTTTTGTAAGAGTACAAAAATTAATAACTTAAGGCTACTTTAAAATTACAACATTTAGTAATCTATAAACTCAAAAGTATTAGAATCATTGAAAATAGGCTGCCACATTATTTAGGTCTAACATTTCATCTATCTATCTATCAGCAGAAGTGCACCTTTAAAAAACATGCACATTTCATGCATTGTACAAAACAAGCAACAAATTTAATTGTACACTACTGTATAGTAAAATAGTAGTTTGTATAGCAGCTCTAACTATCTGCTCTTAAAAGAACTAAGTACAAATGGTTATACTCACCATGTACTGTATAAGACTTTCTTATACTTTTCTGTATATTCACTGTTTGAATAGACAGAAGTAGTGACACTGTTTTATTAATAGCAGTCCAAATAGTTGATCCACCCACTTATTACAAGAGAGGACAAACAGCTCTAAATGCCTGGCCTGCTAGAACTTCTTCTGGAATAATATAATGTAATAGTAGTTTGGCCATGAACTCTTTAACGGCTCTGGAGTTCGCAGGAAATTATTCATTCTTGATAATATCACTCAAATGTGACTCAAATTTTTAAATGCACTAAATTTGATTACTTAACAAGTTCAAGTAGGCTTTATTGTCACTCCAACCATATACAGTTAATACACAGTGAAACGAAACAACGTTCCTCCAGGACCAAGGTGCTACATGCAACATAAATTTACAACATAAATTAACAGAAGAGCTAAAATTATCTAATTAAGAGGCCTATAAAACACACTGAAACTGGTTAAAAGTGCTGCACTTTTGGTAATAATTACCTTCTAAATGTAAAAGTATATAAATATTCGTGGCCAAAGGTTTTGAGAATGCTGCAAATACAGTATAAATTTTCACAAAGTCTGCTGTTTTATTGTTTTTAGATCTTTGTGTCAGATATTACTATGGTACTGTATACTGAAGTACAATTACCTGCATTTCATAAGTGCCAAAGGCCTTTATTGATAGTTACA